>CM030901.1:14344837-14944837 GCA_018136845.1 Heterotis niloticus | reverse complement strand
TATTCTCTGTTAAACTGTATTGTAGAATTTTTAAATTGAGTGTTATTTGGACACTGACTATACTGAATTTGTTTAGTAGTTTTCTTCACCTCAACTCCATTAAACCAAGTTCAACCATAGTGAGATTTAGTCTGAATTCTTCAGCGTTCTGCATTTCAAGATTTTTTTAATTATTTTTTTTTAATCTTCCAGTGAAATTGCAATTGTCACAAAAAATATTCATATTTTTTGGCTGGAGTTGCATTTAAAATTGGAAAAATTATGGTTGCATATCTTTTTAATCAACTACCACCAAAAGGATAGTTGTTGGTCACCTGACATCTGCTTTTATTATTATTATTTTCTTTTTTCTTTTTTTTGCTTACATCAAACCTCTGTGTCTGCTGGGGTCTCTCTCAGTTGGCCTAGTCCTTGCAAAACTGGTCCCAAAAAAAAGGTGGTATAGCTCAGTTCTGCAACTGCAAGGCAATAAAGGATCCCAGTAAGTGTAGGTGGTGGGCTCAGGTTGATGAGGAGAATGAGTGATTCAGAACAGGAGGAACTGTAACCCATTCCTTCATGTGTAACATTTGCTAGATTTGCCCATTTTCTCGCAATGGATTGTACCATCACCTGGCCCAAGCATATCTGAAGACCAGTCATTTTATTGCTTTTTAACTTAGTTGCTTCTGATTGTATGGATAAGCTTTTACAGCTTTTGGGTATATACTTAGTCAAAACTTAGAATTAAATATGTAAAATTATGCTTAAGCTATAACATCTCACCCACTAAACATCAGGTTAATGATTAGATGGATGTTAATTTGCCACATTACTTTGAATATAAGCAGTTCTTTGTGTGACTGGAGACTTGAAATTGCTGACTTTTAGAAACAATAGACAGCTTCTTTGGAGTGTGTTTTGTACAACATAGTTTCTGGAAAAGGTGGGGTCATGCTAAAACTGAGCTGCCTTACACCAGGGCCAGCATAAAAGTTGCTGAAGGTATAGTGACAGAATGTCTCTGAAATGATTTTTTTCTTTCATATAGAACTAATTTTGCTGCTCCTTTTTAAAAACATGTAGGCAACATGGTTAAATGTTAAACATTATCAGAAATGTAAAGTTTCAGCTTTAACATCTGCTGCCATGGACAGTTGTTTATCAGCACAGCAGTTCCTCAGTATACGAACTTACTGCATCCCAATTTTTGCTGTAATGGCTCTTGACATCAATTCTTACATATAAGTATCCGTATAGACACTTTGCTGTAGTGAATTCTTATCTAAACCTTTTCTGAAATTAAATATAGAAATTAAATATAGTTTAATATATACTTTTTATTACTGTATAATGTAATAAAAAGTATATATTAAACTATATTGTGTATTGTTGCAAATTTATTTGAACTGAAAGTGTGCATATGTGCGTTCATGTCAAGCTGTCAATGTCATGTCAATGCGTTAGCTCAGCATCATTGAATTTACTGTGATTTAAGCTAGATAATTCCCACAGCAAACCCTACAAGCATCTTTTTCACTTCATTTCAAGAGTGCCTGGTAAAAGTTGTTTGTCATTTATAGCTTAAACTAAAAACTACATTTTGTTTGTTAAATAAACCTATTAAGTGTTGTTGGTAACGCTAACATGAAATAATGAGAAATAGGAGTTCAGTATGTGATGCCTTTTCAAGGACAAATTAGGTTGTGGATACTGTGGAATTACTGTATTTTAATGCTACTGTTTTTTTTTTTTTTTTTTTTTTACATGCAAACTGACCTTGGTTGTTATAAAATCTAAAGACAGTGATGGTAGGATATAAAGAGAAGAGATTTGCTGATGGCTTCAGATTTGACACAAGTTCCACAGGTTTCTGTCTGTGGGTGTTGATTACTTAGGCCTATTTAACATTTAAGTTTTGTGAAAATATTAAGATTTATTCTGAAACAAATATTATAGTTTCAGTTTAATATGTAAAGATAGCGTTAAACTTAGCTGAATACACTTATTTGGTATGATGTTTTTACGGCATTTTGATATTAAATCTCAAAATTTAAATGAATATTTTTTACTTTTTATTTTGCATCAAGATCATGTTACAAAATAGCAGTTTTTATTTAGTTAAATGTAACTTAAATTTCGCACTGACAGCACTAACTTAAGTTCTTTATTCTGCCAGTTATTATTAGTTAGTAAGTTACAAGTTATTATTAGTGCTAGTTTTTCAACTTTCAATACTTGCTTGCGATCAGAACTTTTGGAGGTAGTTGTCTAAAAACACAGGTGAGTCACAACTGACCCAAAATTGAAATATAGGCCCATTGCTGTTTAATAGTACATTGTCTCATGTATTGGAGGGTCAGTTATGCCCCAAAATGTAGCGGGCTGATCACTGGGCTTGGGGCTGTCAGAAATGCCTTACTGTCTCCCTTTTTGCAGGGAGTTGGAGAGAGGAGGACCATTTCCCGGCCAGGTGGTGAGTCCTGCAGTAGCCCCTGCTATTATTGTTCCATTGGCGTCCAGCCTTGGCTGGCAGTCAGTCACACAGGATGGCTGTCACGTTGCCCGGGTTGGTGTCGCTTGCATGTTTTTATTCTATTATCGTCTTGAACGCTCAAAAGTAACAAATACCATGCTTTTATCCTGTTAGCTTGTGTATGCATTCTGTTAATTTGTTGTTTGAGTAAGGAATGTTTTTTTTAGTCACTGAAGTTGCTCTGCATCAGAAAACTACACACCTGGGTGCATATTATAATTAGTCACTGTGTGTATTGTGTTAGTTTTTACAACACAGGCTTCTTAAGAGCAGTCAGTTCTGTATGTTGATGAACAGCTACATTTCATCATTCCTGATTTAACTCTCTTCTGCCACAGCAGTAACTCTGAGGTGACTTGGATGGTGTTCCAAACAGGAGACGGTGTGCAGGTATGGCACATGTGACGCATGAGAAATATTAGCAGTAATCCAAAATAATCATGGAGTAATAAGTCCAGCTGTTTATTTGAATATGCTGAATCTATATGGCTGCTGTCATTTATAATGCCAGAAACAATAACAGTAATTAAGTGCAGAGTATTTTTTATCCATTTCTGTAGTTGATTTGAAACCATGTAGGGCCTCTTGCGAGTGTGATTAATTCTTTATGTTGTTGAAGTGTATTACCTTGAAAGACTGGTGGGAAATACAATTTCGGTACTACTGCTGGATGAGAGAGAACTCATTCAGTGAGTGTGTAGGAGCAGGAGAATGCCCTCCGTGAGGTTAATTCTTGTAAAGTGAATAAATTGATTTGGTGCTGGATTGGCAAGTAGAGGTTTTGTGAATAAAATCTGAAAACACACTGTCTTACTGGCTCTGATGCATGAATTGCTTTAGTGAAACATCTTGCTGTGTGAAGAAACTTTATGTGGTCTTTAGGAGTGCTCTTTCTCTCTGTAGTTGTGCATTTGTTTGTAATTAAAATCTCACGGTAGCATCCAAAATTATGTTGCTAGTCTGTTTTCTGGTCACACACTCACAACCCACACAGGAAGTCATAGTTCCTTCTGTATTAGTAGAAGGTACTGTGTTACCAGCTCGCAGACAAAGGGTTGCTAGTTCAGGTTCCAGGATCCAGCTGTTGTGAGTCTAAACAAGGTACTGAACCTGAACCGTTCCAGTATAATTTAAAGCTACACGAATGGGTACAACTGGTACCCTGACTGAACCAGGGCTTCTATTTATGGCTTGAAGAGGCCATCTGCTGTAAATGCTGAAACTCTGAGCCCTCGTCTAGTGAAATTTATAACATCAGAAGCGGATGAGCACTGGTTTGAGTTTTATTTTATTCATTTTCCCCTTCTATAAATAACCCCCCAAGTCAACATTGCAAAGTGGGAGTGGTGTCAGTATGTAAGGAGGGCTTGTGCGACATCCGACTCCATTGTGTGGCAGCAGGTGTAACGCCTTGGGAGGTGTGATCACACTTTGTATGCTGTCCAGCCAAGCTTTGTCATTTTGTTACTTTCAGAGTTTGCTTTTCTCCATTGATAGAGCAACAGACTTGGCGATGTGGGTTTGATTGATTCAGGAGGGTGGTGGACACTGGTAGCAGACTGCGTCAAGCTCCATAAAATCCTAATGGGTTGCAGTGTTGATGCTACAGAAGCAGATTAAGGAGGTTCCTCAACAGTGGCTGGGAGTCAGTATCGATTATCTGCACACATGCTACACATGACCCATTAAGAAGAAACTCATCGCTTAGATCTTGTGATCTCAAATAATTCCCACCAACAGCTGGGTAGTTTTGCAAATGACTTTTAAGGCTGTGGTTGCTTCTAAGGTGCTAGAAAATGTAATCTCTGTCTTAAGGTTGTTGAGAGGTTTTTTTTTTATTTTTTAGTTTTTATGGTTTTTTGACTATTGCTTTATTTTTTAATGCTGAATGTCAGAATTCATATGAGGTTCACAACTTAGTCTGAAAAGTTAATTTAGTAAGTGATAACATCTTTTCTTTTGTGTAAACTGAGGTACGACCTAACTGACCTCCAGCTGTGCAGGAACCCTGACATAGCAAGGCAGTGTTCAATTAGTTTGGTAAAGATGTACCAAACAAAAAATAAACTCCTTGTGTGACAGGCTTTTGTGTGTCTACACAGGCTGAAAGCTCACCTGGACTAACGTGCAGACAGAAGGGATCAATGATGGAATTACAAGCACTACAGGAGGCCCTCAAAGTGGAAATACAGATCCATCAGGTATGGAAAACACTATATTTCACCTTTACAAAGTTTCTAATTGAGACTTTTTTTTTTTTTGCATTTGTTTTCAGTTATTTTCTTGAATTCATGAATGTGTGCCAACATTGTCCTCATCAAAGGCCACTGTTACCTTGTATGCTTTGTCCAGGTGACAAATTATTACAATTTTTTTTCTTCTGTATTTGCCTCTGTGTATTAACAGAAATTCATACAGTTATCAGTATCGATACTTCTGTGGTATGTTGACAGCAAATTGTGCTGTAACATTTTACCTGTCTTCATTTCACTAAGGAAATGCCTATGGGCAGCAGGTGGTGTTATGATTATGTTCTCAGACAGTAACCTGCAGGCCTCTGAGTAAAGCACCAAGACCCATGTTCTTGGTCATTTCTGACTGAGTTGAACTTCATTTACAGTATAAACATTTTTTTTCCCCAATTTCCTTCATAGTTTAGGGTTGTTGGTTCAGGAGCTACAATTTCTACATAACCAAACTAAAAAATAAAGTGTTCACTTTCATTAAATCAATGTGTAGACATTTTTTGCTGATGTAATTTTAATTTCTGATGTTGGTTAATTTGGTTATAATGCTCTAAAACTTTATCTGGCTCTAATCTAAATTTTTTTTATGGCAACATAGTGCAAATACTATTGTACACTATTAATATGATATTTTTTTAGCCACTACCACTTGTAATTCACAGAATACATCAAGTTTTCCAACATATCAGTGAAATTAAAGACAAAATGAGGTTTTGCCTCATTTTTTATACCAGTGATATTGCTTTGTTTCAGTGCCCAAAAAAGTATTGCTTTGGTTGTTTTGTGCTCACTGTAGCTTCATGTCACATGTAAGCAAACTGTTATGTAGTCTGTATGCACTGCCACACACTTTGTGGTTACTTTTAAATCTTAATGTAATGTTGAAACACCTGCGTGTGCTGCCCTTTTCATATTTTCATTTAGTATGTACTGTAGGATGTTACTCTAATGCTGAATGTTCTTTCTAGAAAGGATTTTATGTAGACTGCTACAACTGATAATTATACAGTGTTTTGTATATTCATTGTGCTTATCAGTGCTAAAGTAAATAGGTTAAATAATATTTTGTGTATAACCTTGTGGTAACAGTCATAATTTGATTATATTGCAGTTCAGATGTAATTTTATATTCTTCTCCTTGGCTTTTCAACTCTGCATTTTTCTGTGTGTGTGCATGAGTGCAAGCATGTTTGTATATATTTGTGTTTGTGTACGTTATATGCCCATTACTATTCCCATTTCTAACAACTTACGTAGAGGAAACATTTGAAAACAAAAACATGATTGGTTCAGCTGTGAAGACAGAAACACACCCTTGGTTCTTATCAGGCACCATATGTTAGTTTTTGGGAGACATGCAGTTTTAAGTGTTCTCTCCCCGCCGTGCCTCAGCCCATAGCCCTATCAGTTGTTTTATTCAGGAGTATTAAATAGCCATCCACTCAAGTTTTATGCCAGTCCAAAAATGAAATTGACTCCTTCATTTCTAATTTTGATCCAAGTGCTTGTATAACTTTTACTTTGCCAATAACTACTGTAGCTTCTAACTTTTTATATAAATATCAGTACACAGGGTGAAACGTCTCCTGATTAAATTGCAGGTTTCAAATTGCTTATTGAGGTGTGAATACACTGGTTGGCAATCGGAGGCAATGTTTTACTTTTTAATTTTTGTTTTACTGTTGTTTCTGCATTAGTTTATAGCGGCAGTTTTGGTGCCATTGTAAAATGTTTCAGCTTGGAGCTGAATTCATATACTATGATGACAATATTTACAGAAATACAAGGTTTAGCAAAAATAAAATATACTGTAGCATCAATTACTATGATTGTGTGGAAATTTATTCACCAGAAAATGTTGACTGGATTAGAGCGAGTTATGCTGAGTGGTGTACAGCGTACAGTAACCGCAATACCGGTGTTTGCCTCTAGGGGCTGCTGTTACTGTAGGGTTTAATGTTTGGCGCTTTGCTCAGTGAAACAAAATGAAAAATGAATAAATTAGAAGACACTTGCATATTGTTGCACATTACAAAATAGCTTTGGTGCTAGTTGCATAATGTAACTAATTTGTGGTCTGTTTTTCTTCTGTAGAAACTGGTTGCGCAGATGAAGCAGGATCCTCAGGTAAACAGATAAATGTGTGCGCACATCCACCTTTATGAAGAACAAAGCAAATGCAAGTCACTAGAGTGTCAGTTGTAATTAATGCAATACTGGTAATTGTTGCCAAATCTAAAATGTATTTTTAAGGGCAGTTATAAAGTAACATTTAAGTTCAAATGCATTCAAATTCAGAATTCCTGAATGTGGTTTATGCCTTTTTTCCCCTAGTTACTGAGTATGGTTAATAATAATGTGTTTATGGGGCAGAGAGCACAAGGTTGTTATACAGAGATGTACATCCTTGTAGAGAGGGGAAGGGGCAGGGCAGAGGATGTTGATTTGGAGTACCACCCTATCATCAACCACTTGAGTTTGGAATAAAGAAGACCTCTCATTTAGAAGGCAGTGTTGTCTTTGTTGTTTTATTTTCTCATTGAAGATGTCTGTAGCACAGTGTGTTAGCAGGTCGCATACTTAGGAAGTAACTGAAAAGTACAAGCTCTAACAAGGCATTGCCTTATCCTGTAGAATGCTGACCTGAAGAAGCAGCTTCATGAACTGCAAGCCAAGATCACATCGTTAAGTGAGAAGCAGGTAAGCCAAGGAGAGATTCCATAAGTTCCTGGGCTTTAGTTGCATACATGTCATTTTAGCCTTTCATTGACATGGTTTTTGATGTGCTTTAGTGGACTTACAGAAAATACAGAGCTGAATGGTGTTTTTAACTCTGTTATCTCAAGTGCTGTACCTAATATTTTCACATCAGGAAAAATAACCTTTTTAGAAACCTCCCTTTTACCTTAAAAGTGGTTTATTGTATTTCTCTCAAATTGCTGTTTTGTATCCAAGACAATTGATTAGAGCTGCACTGACAGTTTACATTTAGAATTTAATGAAGGCATGTGAATTTCTTTCTTTAGGAGAGTGTAGGCAGTATTAAGTACCTATGGATCTTGGTCACTGGTGATAGTAAAGGGGAACAGGAAATTGAGAGGCAAACGAGTTTTTGGTAAAATGTGGTAAATAGTTTATATTGCAGCCATGATGAATACAGAAAAATGAAGGAGGATTTTTTTTTTTTTTTTAAAGTAACTAACATGTAATGTGTACTGTAATGAAGATATAAAGGCACCTTTGAATGGCTTGTGTTTGTGTTAAAGCATCTTTGTATTGAATAGGGTGATAATGAAATACTGGATCTTTGTGCTGTTTTCATGTCCCATTTCCCCCAGCAAGGTGTAACTGGTGTTGAAATTTTTACTGGAAAAGATAGCTCTATATTGATTATTGATACCCTTTCCCCTGGTTTGAACTTTTTGTTCATTGGGTCCAGTGCGTGGTTTATGAACTGCTGGACTTTCATAAAGGGTTTAATTTGGCTTGTAAAGAAATGTTAAAGGAGATGCTCTTATGGTTAGAATTATGTCACTTTTGTTAAAATACTACTGCTCTGAGTGTCTGGTTTTTGTGCTTTGTTTTAAAGTCAGCACTGAGCACAGCAGATGCATTCTGTTCAGTAGTGCTTCCACTACATAGAAAGCAGGAAAGTAACTGTATAAAATCATGGAATTGAATGGTACATCAATATGCTGTATCTGTATAATATGTGGCACAGACTCACTAAGAAACTTGTAAGGTGTTGAGAAATGTTACTTTTTACTGGAAAACATCCTTGCTCATGCAGCATTAAGCTTTTTCATTAAAGTCAACTACAGTAATTCCTTGGTATCTGAATCTAATTTATTCCTGAAAATGACAGATATGGAAAGCCTATTTTTCAGTATTTTCAATGATGGGGAGGATAATAATGTGCTCCCAGTCCATCCAAAACACCTATATAATTATCAGTCCATGATTTCAATATAAAAAAATCTATAAACCCCAGTTACCTAATTAGAAACACTTAATGTCATTAATTTGCATGTACAGTATGGAACATTTTGCATTTTAGTGCTGCCACCAGCATTTAAGTAGGTTTATTTAAGAAATAAAATCAACTTAAATACATTGCAGAAAACAAGGCTACCCAAACGAATATTACTGGGTGTCATGGAATAAGGGTATAAGTGAAAAAGCGGCTTGTGAGGTTTGCTGTGTGTTAGAGGGAGGTGTCTGCATCAGTTGTCTCCATTGGAAACATGGAGGAGAGGTGGATGTGGGGCAAAAAATGTCAGTATGGAATTTTGTTTGCCTTCACACAGTTGTCTTGCGTAAATCTCCATATAACCTGCAACAACATCTTCATTTGTGTTTTTGTCAAGTAGGCTCCTGTTCATGTCACTATTATATTCTATAATTAGTTTTAAAGTTTTATTTTCTAGCACAGGAAAGATTTCAGGCTGTGCAAAAATCCTTACTCCTCTGAGGACTGACAAGCATCCAGTTGAATTATCCAGCTTAAATCACAGTAAATGCGGTTACAGTGCAAACGTGTTCAGACAAAGCCAGCCCGAGACTTGCCAGGAAGCACGGAAACAGCTGATAAGACATCAGTGCAGGCTTGTATGGTTAACAGGATAAATTCATAATAGTATAAAGTATTTTATTGCAATATGTACAGTTTTTTTTATTACAGTATGCTGTATGGTATTTGATTTTTTTTTAATTAAATTAATTTTTATTACATTTTTGATTGCACCCCCCCACACACACGCACACACACATACTCACACACCATGGATGATTTTGGATGTAAATTTGTTACTGTAAAATTTTCTGTTCTGACACCATTATATAAGTATTAGTTTTCAAGAGTTAAAATTTGGATATGGAGATTTTTCATACTAAAGGGTATGGTGTGATAATGTTTATTCCTCATGCAGGTGTAGCAGTAGCATTATGGCATGGATGACTCTTCTGTTCTACTCTTTTTTTTTTTTTTTTTTTTTTTTTTTAATCGTACTAAAACATTGCACTAAGTATTTGGAAATCTTGCTGAATTCATTCATCCTGTTTCATACATCCCCGCACATATCATTGTGCTTGATGCAGACTAGCTTTGACTCTAGTAGATATAGTCGAATATGTGACAGTCTAGTTCTGAAAAAGCTTGTCTCAGTCTGCTTTTTTATGGTGGACAAGAGGAAAGTTAGTCATGTTCTAATCAAACTGTTTGGAAAGGACCGTTCAAAATGAATTTGAAGCTAATCTATACAGTACATGGTATGGGACACCCTCAACACTACAAATTGATGTGGTTTGTTTGAATAAAAGTTGTTCTCATCCATTGTATAATACAAAAAATGAGTATACAGAAGCCATTATGTACATGTTTAGCACTGTCATAAAAATTAACATGTAGTGCAGTAATTAAATTTGCATCATAAATTGTTAGGCTGGTCAGTGAAACCAGTATTGTTGTGCAGACAAAATGGCATACTTGGTGCTTGTAAGTGGTTCTGAACAATAATGACTAAATGCCACCAATTGATAATTAATTCTGATGTCATGTCTTCAGTGTTCCTTTTATTAACACAAGGTCACTTGCATCATCTGAAGGCATCTGCAAGTCTCATTTTTTTCCGAAGCAAATTGGAAAGACACGCCACTTTAGCAGTGGCTCTGTCACACCAGATATGCTTTCTGGGATGGAAAAGGCAGTGAAGGTCTGCTCATGTCTGCGGAACCAGTGATCATCTCTCCGATCTTAATGAACTCATGCCACGTTAATCTCCCTTTTTGACTCTGCAGACGGACTCCAGTTAAATAGCCTGCAGATGTTTTAGTACTGATAAATTGGGAGTCCAGTGTCATGTAGGAAGGGTAGTTGAACTGTAAGGTAAGATGACATCCAAAGGGAATTTTAAAATTTGAATTCTTTGTTAAAGACATTTTTATCTTTAGGGTTCAAGTAAAACAGATAATCTTGTTGATTCGAGTGTTAACAAGCTTCATATTGACAATGTTGGTTCATATTTATTAGTCACAAAATGTAACGTTTGTGTAAATGTCTGCAGTCTTTTAGGTAAATGTGAACAGTTATGTTGGCGGAAAAGAATAAATAGTTTGGGGTGTTTTAGTACATGTGTCTTGTGAAAGTTTCAAAAGAAGCTTGCGGTCCTGTTACCGGCTGGGGATCTGCAGTGTAAGTGCTTGTCTCACCCCCATGTCAGAATGTTGTTAGTTTGGAGCGATCACCAAAGAACTTAGTCATAGCCAACCAGTTGTAATGCTTTTGTCCTCTAGAAGTTGACTAAATCCTTAGCTGGCCTACTGCATATGTTCTAGTTTAGGCAGGATTGATATTTACCACAAGCAAGCAGCAGATTTTATTATTTTCTTTAAGGCATTTATTCCCAATTTTTTTATTTTATTAATATTTGATAATATTAAAGATTGTATTCAGTGATTTAAAAACATCTTTATTGGGTGGTCAGTACATCTATCGCCTTGCGAAGGTTCCCCAATTAAGCAACCAAATGAATACCGTGTAGATATTTAATTAGATTTATGGATTTTTTTTCTTTTAATGAAAATATTCTTGTTAGTCTTAAATCTACAGAAGTTACCTGGCGTTGCCTAGATTAGGAAGGTGTAGAAGTAGAAAGGTAAAAAGTAAAAAGACGTTATTTACTTACCAAACTGTTTTGTCATTAAATTGGTTGGAGTTAGGACAGAAGTGCTGTTCCACAGGCAAACGGTGAAAATGAAAAGAAAGGAAAAAAAAATGTTTACCGCCGAACTTGATTACCATTACATTACTAATGTATTCAGCACCTTGTGTGTCGTATAATTTCTATAATTTTAACATTTTCATTTGCTCACACAATAACAGTTATTGGCTCCTGTGGCCAAACACATGAATGGCACTGAGAGCAAGGTGCATGCAGACTGTAGTGACATGCAGACAGATGTATCAAATTATATATCACCAGACTTTATTCCCTTTCAGTTTGTCTGTCTTTGAGTGAGAAAGTGTGTGTGTGTGTTTGCGTGTATGTGTAGACTGCGTGCAGACTGATTGGCCAACGGTAATAATAAAACATACCACCAAATGATCCTAAAGTTTTGTAATGGATTTTGTTACTTCTTCTTCTTCTTCTTCTTTCGGCCGCTCCCGTTAGGGGTCGCCACAGCGGATCAAAAGCTTCCACTTCCTCCTGTCCTCTGCATCTCTCTCCATCACCCCCACCACTTGCATGTCCTCCTTCACCACATCCATAAATCTCCTCTTAGGCCTTCCTCTCTTTCTCTTGCCTGGCAGCTCCATCCCTAGCATCCTTCTCCCGATATATCCAGAATCTCTCCTCCGCACATGTCCAAACCAACGCAATCTCGCCTCTCTGACTTTGTCTCCAAACCGTCCAACCTGTGCTGACCCTCTAATATACTCATTTCTAATCCTGTCCATCCTCGTCACACCCAATGCAAACCTTAACATCTTTAACTCTGCCACCTCTAGCTCTGCCTCCTGTCTTTTGGTCAGTGCCACCGTCTCCAGCCCATAAAGCATAGCTGGCCTCACTACCATCTTGTAGACCTTCCCTTTCACTCTTGCTGGTACTCTTCTGTCACAAATCACTCCTGACACTCTTCTCTACTCACTCCACCCTGCCTGCACTCTCTTCTTCACCTCTCTTCCACACTCCCCATTACTCTGAACTGTTGATCCCAAGTATTTAAATTCATCCACCTTCGCCAACTCTATTCCCTGCATCCTCACCATTCCTCTGTCCTCCCTCTCATTTATGCACATGTATTCTGTCTTAGTCCTACTGACCTTCATTCCTCTTCTCTCTAGAATGGATTTTGTTACTTATCCTTACTTTATCCTCTCCACTTTACTACAACCAGCACACATTGCTCTTTGCACCATCTGACTGTCTGACAACACTGACAGTACTATAGGCAGCCAGTTTAAAGGTAAAACAATTCTGTGATGTATTAGGTGTTGTTATTCTATATCTTTCCACTTTCCGTGCTGGGCAGTGCCGGGTAATTCGGCTAGTATCTATATAAATTAATCTGTTTGTTTGTTCTTTATCCACAGCTTTGTATTTCAGGCCATAGACTTGACGTTTGGCACAATGGTACTTCTCACCAAAAGTGAGGTTTTTGCATGGTCAAGTTCATTAAACTTCAAAAGGTGACTTGCTACCTTGAATTTTAACATTCTGTCTTTGAAATAAGCCTTGGAAAGGTGCACGTATTGACGTCACTTGCGTCACGTACTTGTGTCATACAGAGTGTACACATCACGCTAACCAAATGTCACTGTGCTAACACCACTCCAAAATATGTTGCACGAGCCCGCGGGCGACTAACATGTTTGTAATTTGTAACAGTGCATTTGACAGCCATTGTTTCAATTTATAGTTTGTATAAAAGACATGTACTACAATACAAAATACATGGCTACAGAAACTTAATGCATTTTTAGCCAAAGAGTGAAAAATGGTAATTATCAGTTTTAGCAACATGATCTCACGCTTTGTGTGTGCACCATAGTGTTGTGAATCTGTTGTAAAAGTTTGGACTCAGTGGGACCCAGGTTGAAATCCTGTCGTTCTATAGCACCTTTTTAGCAACGTACTTGCCTTAAAATACTCTAGTAAAAATTTTGCAGTTAAATAAATGGGTAAGTCCTGAGGAGTTTAATATTTGTAAGCCTCTTTTGGAGAAAAGGATTGAATAAACGTAAAACTGTGCAGCATGAAAATGTTTCAAATCTACTGTTACTTTTTATGTGTGTTTAGAAGTCTGGATTTGTTTGTATGGTTCTCTTCTTGTATTGCTTGTACAGTCCCTTTTCCTTCAAGGTGTGTTGTGGTGACTAGATTGTTCTTTTCAGTGTACAGCTGTCTGAAAGGGTGTAACTAGATGATGTGCTAGGCTACTTAGGTGGAATAATAGTAACGCCTGTGGACACTGTCGTGTCACATCAGTAAGGAGGGAAATGGTTCATCTGGGTTCTTTAGGCACTCCCCTATGCTTGGTGCCCTGTTCTGTCAGTTGTTTGCTATGACCATCATTGCTGCTAATGACAAGAGACATCAATTACACTGTGTCCTGCAATCATATTATTCCATCCATTTCAAAAGACACATGAGCAAATAATGTTTTCCTGAGTTATGGGAAAGGCCTGTTTTATGCAGCTGAAAGTTAGGCCCGGGCATCTTCAAAAGTCGTCTCTGGGGGTGCTGTGTTTACACTCCATTTGATGACTGCTGATAGTAAGTTTAATAGCAGCATTCATTATTGCATTGTATAGCAGATTTATTTATTTATTTATTTTTCACCTAAACAAAAAGCTGTGTGGCTTTTAGAAAGCCTGCTGCCACCAAATAGACCTCTGACAGGAGGCTGGCCTGTTCTTGTAAAACATCACAGCTTTTCTAAGGTTGTTGTAAGGGTAGTGATTATGGTAGTTATCTTTCCTAACAATTGTATTTGAGTAGTAAATGCTGAACTGACAAGGTAGAAAGCCATACTCCTTGCAGATTCAGATAGGTTTAGCTCTTCTGCAATAACAGGGATCTGCAAGCAGAGGCACAGGAGACATAGCTGTGGCAGGGCATGGTGAATGAAGTGTGAATTGGGCATGCTGGCAAACATGCTTTACCTTTAGCTTGCCAGTCCTGGGTCCCAGATCCAACTTGTGTTCTGTTAGTGGTTCTTCCTTTGTAAAAGCAGTACAGAGGTTATCTTGAGTGTTTGAGATTTATAGCTCAGGTCTAAATTAGTTCTGCTACTGTGCAAGTCTTCATACATGCAGCACATCACAACCATCAATAAAACAGGACCTGGGTTTTACCCCTTTATCTCAGGGGCATTTCCGTGGATATTTGAACATGTTTGTATAGAAGATTTTATTTTGAGTCTTTTTAAAGTAGACTTAACTTCAATGCTGTTTTGTATTAATAAAAGATAAACTGGCATTCTTTTTGTTTTATCCACCTCATATCCAATGTTCTCAATATAGGACACTGTGACCCATGCTGTATAAGCTGCTGATAAAAATTGAATGTCTTATATCAGATTTTTAATTACACCTTTACCCAATATTTTTACCAGAACCTAGCTTTTACCTGATATTTTTGAAAAAAACTAAAAGGTAAATAAATTCAGGGATTAAGCCATGTTTTTAAGTTCTTCTTGTTTGTGACATAGTGGTTGGGCTTATGAATAATTCCATGTTATGTACAATCTTCCAGGCCCAATTGTGCTTGTAAATTGAGGTACAAGTCTATCCCTTTTTAGCTGGCAACAATCCTGCTCTTTTGAGCCAAAGAATTATTATGGAAATAAAAGGAAACCAGGTTTTATTTACAGCTTTATTGATTTTTGCTATAGAGAACTTTTTTCTATAGGGGATGAATGCAGAGTGACTGTAATAGTAGTGACAATATGGTGACAAGTATAAATGCTTGATTGCAGGTGTCTGTCTGCTTGTAGTACTTTGTTCTGGAAATTAAAGGCCACAAAAATGTACAGATTAGTTATACTAGTAGCTTTATGGTGCCAGTTGCTTACCTTTTCTGTAACAGTGGGGAAAAAAGAAATCAGTTGCCACATGATGGCTTTGTACTGCTGCTGTTCTTTGCAGTGGGTGCCATAGTAACCAGTTTGAGTGGAATGCAGAGTGGCTTTGTAACACTGTGATGTGAAAGAACATGCCTTGCCTTTAAACAGGTATTGTGTGTGTGTGTGTGTGCGCGCGCATGCATGCACGCACATGTGCGTGCAAGTGCAGACACGTACTTTTGCTCCCTCTTACATTTACAGCTAAAGGACTGTTACTTTTGCAGGGTGTTAATATCTGGCTGGGATGGGTTAGTTCCAGAAAGACAGGAGGCAGTGTGAGAGGAATGTCAACCAAGGTTTGATGAAATACCACCAGTATCACTTTATGAAGGAAGGGGTAATCCACATGAAAATTGTGGCAGCTAGAGAATACCTTTACTTCCCCCTTGCCAACCAACATCCTCACACAGCCTTGGAAACACCAGACCGGGAGTGTTGGTTTATTTTTAGCAGCTCAATAAAGCCGTTCACCTTCAATAAAAGGTTCTCCCTTTATGAGTTCTTTTCAGGTCATTAGTGTCATGTCCCAGGGTTTTTTTTTATTTATTTATTTTTTTTTTTACAGCACTCAGCTCCTTGGCCAGAAGGGAGTAGGTGCTGTATCTCTAGTCATTTTCATTTTACTTCTTCCTCCTCTTTCATACCCTGCATACAGTATAGGTTTGAGGGTTTGCATGTTTTCCACACAGCACTAGCTGTAGTCAGCAACCATGACTTCCATATTTCACTTCAGTCTGTCTCCAACATGATAGGTGGCCTTAAGTGCAGAGCAGTCTTGCTTTCTCTGATTGTGATAAAACCTTCGGCTGGTGTATAGGGTTCAGCTTATTTTTTCCTCAGGTATACTGGACAAGCCCCAATGGAGGCATACCAGCCATCTCCCATCCTTATTTTGCACAGTCCTTTAGCTGACCATGTGAGCCATTCTGCTCCACTTACACATTTTATGCTCTGACAGACCGAAATACAGGACTTCAGAAGATGAATCACTTTACAGAAGCAGTGAACTGTGCCACAAAGCCGGCAAATAATAACCTTTCACGTGAAGTACATGTATGTATAATTTACAGCTGTGTAAAATAAGTGTGTAGGGTATGTTCTTGTTATGCTAACAGAAAATCATGTCTAGGTATGCCTCAAGGAAGAGGAGAATCAGAAAATATCACAAAGAGGAACTGCACTGCAGGTGGCAGCATTTGCTGGTTCATTAACAGTTACAGCCAAAGATCAGTGCAAATACAGCCATTTGAGAGGGCTGCGTGAAGCTGGCCTCTCTACAAACGGTACAAATAATAAAAACCTTATGGTTCGTTAGTGCTACGTTTATGCTGGTTTGTGCTGCAAAAGTTAGGATTTGTGCCATTTTTGTTTTTGAGATATGAGCCTTTATTTATTTTATTTTTTTTCCGGCTGATGTCACTCAGACCCCCCCACAATCACAAAAATGCACGAAACTGGACACATTTGTTAGTGCTCTGTTTGTGCCATTTGCAGCTGCAAAAGCAACTTTCTATTTCTTTTTGTTTTGAATATATTAGAAAGCGGCATTAAAAGCACCAGCAGTCGTAAAAAATGTGCTCGGTTTCACACAGCCAAGAAAGAGTTCAGTTATGTCACATGCGATGAAAGCAATCATTAATGTCTCTGAAAGTAAAAATTGAGGGTTGCTTTTGCAGCTACAGGGCACAAATGGAACACTAACGAATGCACCCGGTTTTGTGCGTTCTAGTGGTTGTAGGGGGTCGGGTGACGTTACATGCGATATAAACAATCGTTAGTATCTCCAAAATGGAATGTGATAGAACGGCAGTTTTAATGGCACAAACATACTGTAGTACTAAGGAACACGCCCATTTTCATGTGTTTTTGTAGTTGTGGGGGTGTTGAGTGACATCACAGCCCTGAAAAAAATAAAGGCTTATATCTCAAAAACAAAAATGGCACAAATCCTATTTTTTTGCAGCCCAAACCAACACAAATGTAGCACTAACAAACCATAAGGTTTTTATCGTTTGTGCTGTTTGTAGGGGGGCCAGCTTCATGCAGCCGTTTGACAGACTGTCACAGCTAGTGAGTGAGCTCTAATGGGCAGTGCACTCTGCTGGAAATGCATGTCTTGGTCTGGAAGCACGTTGTCTGAAAGTATGCTATGATCGGCAGTACATCAGCTGCTTCAGAGTACATATTGGTCTCTTAGTTATAGCACTGGACCCAATACTTGAAGACTAAAAATGTGCAAATGTTGGCTGACTCCCTGCCCTCTAGTTTAATATGCTGTAGGCACATAGCTTGCAGGTTTTCGTTGATACAGATATTGCACTTTAGTTGGAGAGAATTTGAGTGCAAGAATTTATTATTTTTTAGCAGTGTTAATATGCTTCTGAAATGTTTGAGTGTGCATGGAACAGGAAGAAATGGTAGTGAGTAGTAGTGGTGTGCTATTTCTAGGGGTCAGCTTTTGGTAGGCACATCTGTTCATTATTAACTGAAGCACAGTGCATCCAAAGACTCAGATATAGTAGAACAAACTATTATATTTTAAATGTGCTTTTAAATGTTTTAAGTAGGTAAGAATAGGATGCTACATATTTTCACTTGCCATCTGTGAACCTTGAGTAAAACCATTTTAAAGACTTTTGTCACTTCTCTTTAATTGTCTATGCATATTTGAAACAATTAATATGAATGTGCTGCACACAATTACATGGTACCAAGTCATTTTAAAGGAATTTCATGTGGTATAATTAATAAAAATGTGTTTGTGCATTCTGTTCCTGTCACAATAAATAACAGCAAAATTCTTGCATGCTGGGGAATTATATTTCACATTTTTGTAAATTTGTTAAAATTCTATTTTCGTAATGGTAAAATGCACTTGAGATAGGAAAAATTAAATCATGATGCTTTCTCTGTTGGCCTGGCTTTTATGCATCCATTTGTTTATGTTGATGTGAATTGAAATTGAACATAATGCAGTAAAAAATTGATTTTAGTGGCTTGAAGAATCCCATATAGTGCAGCTCCGCCTTGAGGGGGAAAAAGCTGTACTTCAGTGTTTTGTCTCGCTGTTTGAACTCACTCTTTCTCATTATGACCACATTTTCTTATGGATGTAAAAAAAGGAGTTTGTAGTTTTGTGATTCAGAAATGTTCCTTGCTTCTGTGGGTTATTTGAAAGTGTGAAAAGAGTATTAATAATTAGCATAATTCTTTCATTCAAATTTCAACGAGGACCATAGTAACACTTTGTAAAAGAAATAAAATGAACTGACTATTTGGTGCTAGGTAAATTTTTATAAATGGCATAAAGAAGGGTACAGCATGGTGTTAAATACTATGATTTGTTTATATAAAAATGTTGAAGTTTTTTTTTTTATTTTTAAAGTTACTTTTTAAATATTTGCTATTGTAGGTGCTTTGCATACAAACTCAAGTGCGATCAGTTTACTCTGAATTACAAATAAACATAAGGAAAGGTCCTGGTGTTAGATTGAGACCAGCACCAAGTCTGAAATGAGATACCCTGATACCCTTCTTGTCACAATGGCTATTATATGAGGTATTGAATACAGCAATACCATAAGCCAGGTGTACAGCTGTCTTTCTGTGGTCAGTCCTTCTAATTTCTTAGAAACAAACTATTTAGTAACAGACTTAAAACTTTAAAGCTTGTTGCCATTAAATCTGGGGAAAAGAGGTAAAGTATAGAATTTTCCAAGTCAAGGAAAAGTTTTGGTGCTCATAAAGTGTAAATTCCATTGTTGCAGGCAGAAGGAGACGTGGCATTTTAAGTACTCTTGAACAAGATACCAACCCTAAACTTTTCGGTAAATAATTGTAAGTAACTTAGTATACAAATATAATAGTCTAGTACAAAGACATCAAAGACATAAGTTTACAGTTTAGTTCTTAATGTTTTACATTTTATCTCTCTTTCATGAACTCTTGTTTCATGTGCTTAGAAGTGCTTGTAAAAGCTTTGTTTATGCAGAACTTGTGGGTGAGATAAGATTTTTTCCACCAACGAGAAGCTGGGCAAAGGACACATTTTCAAGGTCTCCTTCCAGGCAACAGCGGAGGACATGATGTCTCCGTTTGCATTTCATTTCGGCTTAGTTCAGCAATACAAAAACTACTGCCCTGGAGCCCATAAACTACTGACTGCATCATATGTGGGAACATTTTCTTGACTCTCTGTTGACAAAGCGCATTAGCTTTACCCACTTCCAGCTTTGTCCCTCCTGTCAACTTGCTCAAAACAGAGGGTATATTTTCATTATAATAAAATTGTTCTTAATGTAAAATTGCTTCTACCACTTATCACTTCTTAATGTGGAATTGCTTCTACCACTTGTCTTGGTTAAAATGAGGCTGTATAGTGTAATGTGAACTTTATTTCTTGGTTTGTGTCAGATGTCTTACTGTAAATATGATTATATTAAGGTTAGGCAGATAATTTAAATGGGTAGTCTGTTTTCTAAAATGATTTATTAACTATAATCTGATTATTTAAATGGAATTGATATTATTTGATAGGAATTTAATTATTAAGGGTTTTTATGGACTCCTACTGCTTTCATTATATTCCATTTTACGCCTGTTTGTGTAGTATAACATGGTAGAGCTTTTGAATCTTTCTGCAGTTATAAATTTTATTTAAGGTATTGATATGTTGGTGGACAATCAAGCCTGTATAGATGCCAGTCCATATGACATATATTTTGTGTTTACAAAGCACTGTATGGAAGTGTTTTCTCTCTTTTGAAGAAAGAAAAAAAAACATACCAGTTTTGAGTTTCTATTGTTTGGCTTGTCTTTAAAGCAGTGAACAGCTAAAGGGATTAGCACCAGTCTGCAGCCTCTGCAAAGAGAAGGAAGCCAGCAGCTGCAAGAGCTTTGTTGCAGAGGCGTCCCACAGGCATCATCCCCATCCCCCTTGTCCTGTGAATCTCAGGGCTCTAGCTACATCCAGCTGTATTCATTAACAACCACCACACTGGCCTATTCCTGTCCATGAGACTCATGGCTAATTGGTAACATTGGGGCCTGCATTCTCTCAGTTCATGATGTGTCTTTCTGGTTATTACAACTGCATTTTAATTGATAAATGTATATTCAGGCAATAGTAATGACAAATGGATACTCTCAAGGGAGAGCCAATAAAGGCAGCACCTCAGCCAGCGGTTCAGTGAGTAGCCCACTCAGTGTAAGAGGATTAGCACACTGTATTGCTTCAGCAGCTCTTTGGATTCTCTGTGAGGTGCACATGATCCCACCAGTACTGGCTGGTTATGGCACCCTGTCAGGCCTGCAGGGAAGGTGCAGTCAAAGATTGGACCTATGTAGGCCTGTGGTTTTATTGTTGCAAATGCTAAGCATTCCATTTCAGTTCATTTCCTTTCTTTCAGCCACTTCATTTCTAACAACTTCTTGCAGCTTTCCAAAGAATATTGATTTTTATTTTTAACAAATTCTCCTTTGAAAATTGCTTCTCAGCAATTGTTTTTGGTGACAGAATAAAGTAGTTTTATTTTTCTCTACCTTTGCATGAGTGTTTTTTTTTTTTTTTTGTGTGTGTGTGTGTTTTCAGAAATTGCCCTTACCATCTGGTTTAAGAAAATTGCTATGAAACACACTTCCGATTACTGCAATATTTTTCACATCTTTATAAGATTGTCTTTTACAGTATTTACCATGTTATTTGCCTTTGCATTGAAATATTGAATAACTTTGCATTATCAGAGTGTTAATCTGAACCACTAGTAGAATTAACCTCTAAAAAGCAGTGTTGCAATGGGTGTATGCAATAGTACACATCAGCATCAGAGTTTAATGCTGTGAATAGAAAGCATATTAGTGGTGTGATGTTTAAAGCAATATCTTATAAAATGCAAACGCATGAGGATGGCACTTTAAGTATTAGGACACAAGCAGTGAGCTGTACAGAGCATAAGTATACAGGTGTGATACTGTAACCAATGTAAGCTTGTACAAACTTTCCAACTATGCATTCTAAACTGGAGGTCAGCATTATAAACACTGCTTATAAAACAGGTTTTAAACATTTGTGTGTTGTGTATATAAAGACAAACAAATGATTACGACAGATTATTTTATTATGACAAAAAGTCAGTTTAAATGTCTTTGAAGAAGCACTGTGGCACTGGGTATAATGGTGGTGCTTAAGAGTATCTGTGCTGCATGACTGGATGTTGGTTTGATCCTTGCTCTGACTGTGTGTTTTGCATGGTCTACCAGTGTTTGCGTGGGTTTGCTCTGGTTTCCTCCCATGGTTCAAAGACGTGTTTCTGGTTCAAAGTTCAAAGAGTTTTATTTGTCACGTACATAGTAACTGAGTATACCATGTAGTGAAATGTGGTGACTTGGTGACTTCCAGAGGAGTGTGTATATGCATATTATGTTGCACTGTAAAGATGGCAAAATAACTGTAAATGTAATCTTGCGTATGATGAAGTATTTGCATAGGCTTGTCCTGCATGAGGACTGCAATTCACTTCTGAAAAAACTGCTTGTAAAAGGAATTATTGTAACATAAACGTTCAATTATCATTAGTTTAAATATGGGGTAAATGTGTTCCTGAACTACAGTAACTGCATTATAAGGCTAAATTGTACAGTTTACTGGATTTTGTTAATTATGGTTAAATGAATGACTATGCATTGTATATATAATGTCATTTATGGAGATGTTGGGAATTTCATACATTTTGTATTTATTGTTGCGATTTTTACATTACTGTATTTGACTACTTTAGGTAAATATCTGCCAAGTTCAAGACTTTTGCTCAGAGTATGGAAAAGTAAATTGGATTGTGAATTGTGCTGTGCGTTGCAGATTTCACAATGTAGAGACAAGCAGTTTCATTATTTTAACAAATAGCCTCAGTGTGAAAGTACTTTTAACTTCCAAACAGTAGCATGGGCATGAAGTGATGTTGATATTTAAAGTTTATAGTACAGAATACTCTATTTTTAAAAAAATAGTTTCTTGATATGGAGAGCAGCCGTCATGTAATTGCACTATACCATAAAGTCAAAGAGTGTGAAATGAAAAGTTAAAAAAAAAAAGGTTACTCATTTCATCTGGATGGCAGCTTGTAGATTTTTCTTCCTTGCATCTCTCATTTTTAAAAATATACTGTACAGTCATGCGTCGCTTAATGTCCACAATACATTCTGTGAAATAGGACGTTATGTGATTTGAACATTGTGTGAACACCATACTATATACATACATTATTATATACATATATAACCTTTTTGTTTCACTTCCAAATCGATACTTATCACTTGCCTCTTGCTGCTGCTATCATTAGCACTGGTTTGGCTGCGTTTGGGAGCCATTATGCACTTCATGGTAATATTTTCAAAAGAAAATGAAATGGAGAAAGAACACCACAACACTCAAGCCACGTAATACATGCGATTGAATGCTGTTGCCTACGAGTCGAAGCACACTTATATTGGTACATTTTTTTTACAACCCCATTTCCAAAAAAGTTGGGACACTATGTAAAATGTAAATAAAAACAGAATGTGATTATTTGCAAATCATGTAAATCCTATATTTAATTGAAAATAATACAAAGACAACATATTAAATGTTGAAACAGAGAAATGCTGTTGTTTTTTGAAAAATATATGCTCATTTTGAATTTGATGCCATCAACACATTTCAAAGAAGTTGGGACGGGCAACAAAAGACTGGAAAAGTTCTGTAATGGTTAAACATCTCACGATAGCCCTATGTTTCCAGACACAGTGCTCTGTATGTGTCTTTACAGAAAAAGGTGGTGGAGCAGCTAAGGAAGGACTTGCTGAAGCAGGAGCAACCTGAGCTCAGACCACAGGTCCAACCCCAAACGCCATCGTCAGACGGCAAGCTCACACCACAGCTGGCGATGCTGGAAAGCAAGGCTTCTGTGCTGCCCTCGGCCCAGTCCCCTCTACCCCTGCCAACAGGGAATGTAGGCGTCCAACAGGTGGGCTATGAACATTCTTGCAATTAGTTCAGTGCCAGATTTGCCTAAAAGTTGCTGTATAGGTCACTGTTACTTAACTCACTCTGGATGGCAGCTTGTAGATGGCCAAGGGGATAGAGGGATTACGCAGTTAGTATCACATTTATTGTACAGGCAACCCCACAGTTGCATCTTTCTCTTCACATACTGCAGTAATGTTTACAGCTTATACAGTGTTTACATAGACTACATATACAGTAAAACACCTGAAAAAATGTACCCCGGCCATGAACAAATTCCAAAATAACGTGATTAGTAGTGAACTTCCATCCTCCTCCTCCTCTTTCAAATTACAACCATCTCCTTCTGAGGGCAATAAATGTGCAGGATTTACTGAAGACATCAAACATGTGGGTACTTTTACATGGCTGAATTTCGTTGTACCCCACTTATGTTTTTACTGCTTCACAGTGTCACATACTGTCCAGTATTTATGTGCTGTATATATACTTTCTCATATAATAGGGTCATGAATCATGAAAAACAATAACAGTTTATGAAAAAATGTCAACATTTTGACATTTTTGGTTGTTACTCTCAGTTGACTTGGTGGAAAAAGATTTGATATCATAATGTCAGTTGTTTTTGCTCCCATGTTAATTCAGCCAGTGGCAAGTTTTTAAAAGGAACTGTTCACTGTTAAGCATAGTGCACTGCTACATGGCTTCCAGGCTACCAGCTTTCAAGCTGTCATCCAAGCTCGTGTAAGAGCAACAAAGTACACTATTTAAAAAGTAATATTCTTTATTTTCGTTTTGCTATACATTTCCTCTCCTGTTTCTTCATTAGCAGTATTCCAATCACTGCACTGACAGCAGATGGATGTTGTAAGAGTATTCTCAAAAACCCTTTAAAATGAGTTAAAAGGAGCCTTCAAAACCCTGATAAAGTAAACATGAAGCTCTACACCTGGTGCAGAAAAGGAGCCTTTTAGCAGTAGTGTGTTTTTCAGAAGAAAAAAAACATAAAACTCATGGTGAAGCACTTTTGCAAACGAGAGCTGCCCTATTTATAACACATTCTGTCAGGGAAATGCATATAACAGCTTTCTTAAAGCATAATAATCACTACAGGTAGGTTAATGACAATGTGTTGTTTGTATGCTGTTTATCCCAGCAGAGGAAAACTCAGTAGTCACTTCTTCAACTGGCATGCAAACAATATGTAAAATACATATATTGTGCCAAATATTTAATGCCATGGAGTGGTTATTGTAAAGAAAAAATATAGCTTTAAATGACAAAGTAGAATTTAACTATTTTAAAAAGTAAAATGTGTTTATCATTGTAATGCATTGAAATGCCTTTTATTTTGATGTTTTAATTAAGTTTTGGTGACTTTTCGCTTGGGAACCAATTTGCACTTAAGAATTTAAACACCCTCACTAACAGGGTGATTTCATGGAACAAATTAACCCTGTTATGTGAAGAATGGGTAAGTTCACACTCTGTAGGCTTCTTACCTTTACCATGTAAATTACGGTATTTTCTTTACTACGGAATCACTTTTATTATTATCTTGTGCTAAGTTACAAGGTTGACAATAATACTATAATGTCGCCTCAAGATTTCATGGAAACCTGTGCCAATCCACGCTTTGTTTTTATTTACACTATATTCTGTTTTTTTTTTTTTTTTTGTCTTGAAGGCATTACCTCCATTTTCACAGTGACTTTTCAGTCTTAAGTTTGCAGAAAGTGTCATTAGATTACAATTGCTGTCTTGATAATGAACAATAATAACCCTTTGAAGAATGTCTTGTTTTATGAGTTTGTACTGTCAGTTAACATCGCACTACATTAACTATCCTGGAGACCATTTATGAAATTATTTCATGGGATTGCAAAACAAATGCAACCCTCTGAGTGGACTGCTTGGCCTTTGCTTTAGGGTAGTGTATAGTGTTTTAATTTAAAGTGTGATTTCTTTAGACTTTCTTGAAGGCTGTTTAGTGTGCCTTTTGGTGGGCTTTGCTGCCCATCAGCACCACTCAAAGGAAGCCTGGAGCTGTCTCAACTCATGTCACATGGTCAGCTCTGCCTCCTGCTCCTACCGCCAGGGGTTTCCCAGTAAGGATGGCAAGCAAGAGAAACAGCTCTTCAGCATGAAAGCAGCTGCCTGGGGAAAGCTCAGCTGCTGCATGAAAGCAAGACCCTCTTCAGTAGGATAAAAGCAGGACACACACATACAGATCTGAAGGGGCTCTCTTCACTTCACAGGCTTCCATGCCTGGTGCCAGTTCAGCAGGAACTCGAGTTCCTGGAGTCTGTGTAGAAAGCACAGTGCCAGAGTATAAAACAACCGATAGTTGACAACACAGCTGGAATTGTGGTTTGTTTTTATCACTGCCTGCTAACTGTTTGGTTTTGCATAATGACTATTTTTATCATTCCAGTAGTAAATGGAGGTAGTCGCCTTACATAGTGAGTACATCTATAAGGTCTATTCTAATGTGTAAGTACAAGGCAGATGCACAACAAATGTTCCAAAAAGCTAGATATGAGTCAGGATTTACTCTGTGCAACACAAACAAAATTTTAAAATGAACAAATCAAACTCTCCTGTAAATTCAGATGCACCAGGTTTCCACTTTATTTTAGTCATAGGATTGAAAGCATCCACTTCGCTCTTCAATTTTAATTAACTTTCCGTCTGTTATGATATTGTCAAGAATGTAAGTGCTTGGCTGCTGTTATGCAAAGAATATGTCTAATTGACGTCGATCACTGCTCTACCAGAGCACCTCTCATTCAATTTGTTGGGTTGAAGTTGAAGCACTAATGACCAAGTATATGGAAATTAACAAATTAACAAAAAAAAAAAGAGGAGTTGCCTTACTGCTCTGGTTCAGAAGCCTAATTTCCATTTTAATGTGTGTCCATTTCAGTTAAAGTGCATGTTTCTGTATTAACTTGTCTTAAGCTCTGCCTCTCTGTTCCATGGCAGAAGAATTTGACGGTCACCCCGGTCATTGCCACTAAGACACTACCTCTGGTGCTGAAAGCTGCCACCCCAACAACGCCTGCATCTGTCGTGACACAGAGGCCCACGGTAGCCATGGTCACTGCCATCAGTAACATCACAACTGTAGTCAACCCAGAAACACAGAACACACCCATCAACCTTCAGACAGCAAACAAATTGACCAGTCCAGGAGGAGAAGGTGTGCGACTAGCGTCCAAGAATGCCGTTGTAAGTTTCATTCTGCACCACAGCTAAAACTAAACTCTTGTTCACTTTTACACAGCCAAATGCTTTGAAAATGCACAAGGACATTGCTGTATACTGTGTACTATGTTTAATTTTCACCAAAGGCTGACACAGCAAAATGTATGATTTTCAGCTAAGTATATCCCAAAAGAGAACATCTAAAAGAATAATAGATTGAGTACATATGGTGTGGAGTACTGATTATATATGACACATGATATCCTTAGACTACAATCTTTTTTTTTTTGTAATTATTTCTGTCCAGATGTAGCAAGGAAATCTGTTCCGTCTTTAGTTTTAAAGTTTATATTATGTATTTTTTTTTTTTTTCTTTGATTTGGAACATCAGGGTTTGGTAGGTGCACTTCAGTCTGTGCTGTTTTTATACATGGGTGGTCTTGTCACAGGTGCAGCCCACCACCACTGCCCAGCATATCAAAGTTCCTCAGTTTATCCCTCCTCCCAGACTGACGCCACGACCCAACTTTCAGCCGCAGGTTCGTTTCCTTGAATGCTCCCCATGGTCCCAGCTAAATGTGCATGGTGTCACAGCCTGGGAGGGGGAAAATAACCCACACTGCCTCATTAGAGGGCGCCTTTTCCCTACTACAGCTAGCAGAACTCTAGTTGTCCTCAAATATGCAATTCAACTGACTCCCAAAGGCATTTCCCAATAAACTCTGTAAATCAGAACCTGGTAAATCTATTGGGCTTCTATTAAAGAAGGAGCTGAGATAGTTAGCATCATAGTTTTTTCTTAGAATCCTGTTTTAAACAGTCTATTTTAAGAGATGCTGATAAAATTTTAGCTTACCAGAACTTTTCCTCAAGATATTGCTCTGTTAAAATACAGATTTTGATTCTCATAAAAATTGACTCTGTTAATATTTCTAATAACTTTTCAGAAGATAGTTTAAGCAACAGTAAAGGTCAAGGTGTAAGGATTAAAAAAAATAGCCAACTTAGAAAATTAATTTATGATAATGACTAGTAAATGTAAAACTACTTTGAAATTGGAACTCTTAGTAAATTTATTTAGAAGCTTGTATTAGGAGAGAAGTTTTAGATTGTCGTCCCCCCCCCCCCCCCCAATAAGTAAATGGGTTTACTTTTTCTTTCACTAATGTGAAATAGTTTGTCATATCTCTCACCTTCTCTTTTCTGTTGAATGTAAACTATGCATGCTTTGAACTCTTTATACTTCATTTTTGTAATGCAATCTGAGTCTTTTGCAAATTTGACATTTTCAGTCTCTCAACCAAACTATATACTTAATGAAAAAGTGACTTGAACTGGAAAGAAATTAGTGGCATTGAAATATTTGTTACCTTTGTAAACAGGGAATTAGCTCTTAATCATGTCGCTACCAAATATTTATTTTTCTTTAAAATATGTACACTTAATAAATATTAAGTTTGGAAGTTAAATGTATCAATAAAACATTTTTAGTTTGATTGGTCTAAACATTATTTAGCATGATTTACATTCTTTATTTGTTCTCTTAAAGACAAGATTCATTTCTGTTTATGAAGTAGCTTGACCACTGCTCTTGTGTCATGTGCATATTTCAAATTTAAAATGATTTTGGAATTTTTTTTAGTATACAGCATTATTATTTTGGGGAGACTGCTGGAAATTGTTGAGTTCTATATGTATTATTCATAACTGATGTCCTCTTGCCAACATATTGAATGTGATGCATGCCCAATTCTGGAACAGGAGATCTTTAGCTAAAGTCATATTATGTAGCCAAGGTGACTTTGCGCTCTTTAAATGTAAAGCAATCCAGAAGAAACCTTTATGAGACGGATATCCTAGGTGAAAGAAATTACCGGCTTTATATCCATTTGCTTTCCTATCACAGGTTGTTGGTTGTCTCTTGCTTATGTCTTCTTGGATGCTTTAATTACTGTGAACATGCAGCAGCTTGGCAGTTAAAAATGGTATACCCATATCTGTGTGCATTGTTTACCAAAACTGTTATGGCTGAATATACCACTACTTTAAATCTTGAATTTGGTGTTCTGAGGGCCTGCCAGTTAGTTGTGCATGCTGATAGCCAGCCATGGTCTGACTTACTTCCCATTGTGAACTTGGCCGACATGAGCAATTTTGTTCTATCCTTTTTGTCAACCAGGTCCGGCCTAAGCCTATCACACCTAACAATGTGCCCATCGCTCCTGCACCACCCCCTATGATGGCAGCTCCACAGCTGCTCCAGCGACCAGTTATGCTGGCCACAAAGCTGACAGCTACCACAGGCCCCATCCACCAAGTGCGCATCATGAATGGTCAGCCATGTACCGCTGTTGCCAAGACTCTACCCAGTGGTCAACTGACAGGCATCGTTCTCACCCCACCTGCCACACCCTGCCTACCTGGCCTCCAGGCATCTCAGACTGGGGGGCTCAGTGCTGAAACCAAGGTAGGTAGAACACTTGGTTGTTGTGGAAGGTTACCAGCTGTGACTTGAATTGATGTTTTATGTGTCTGTTTGCCCTGTCATTTCAGACTGTTAATACTCAGGGTGGGAGCGCGACAAAAGCTACAGTCATGGCTCCTTCATCTCCCACCCCTTCAGCTTCAGCCAAGCCTAAGCATGAGGAGAACCCCCAGGTAATGCTGAGTAGGATGATGTCTTGGGAAGATAGTGTGAAAAGAGAAGACCCCTGTCTGTAGCAATTTTGTGTAAAAAAGCAACACGTTTTTTTTCCCCATTTTTTCTTCACATGGCATTTGGTAATTAAAAAATTTGAACAAGAAATAAGCAAATATTTTTTCCTACTTTTCTACAACTATACCCAGAGGTGATAGGGCACAGCTTTGAAAGTCTTACCAAACAGCCTTACATAACTGAAGTGTGCAGTATAGTTAAATAATCTGCACCACACAAATCATTTGATATTCATTAATTGTACTCTCACAGAAACTGGCCTTCATGATTTCCCTTGGACTAGTGACACATGACCATCTAGAAGGTAAGGAGAGTTTAAACCCATCATGATCACCAATACAGAATGGTGTGTGTGATATTTTTCACTGAGAGCGTGTTATGTGAACACTGTACATGTAGGTGTGACTGCCTGTACGTGTCCTGTGTTCCAGACATAAGTTCTAACCTTGCAATCTTTGTCTTAATGATGTAACAGAGATTCAGAGTCGAAGACAGGAACGCAAGCGGAGAACAACTGCAAACCCTGTGTACAGTGGAGTTATGTTTGAACCAGAGGTACAGCCACCCTGAAGTCATACAAATGCATGTGTAAAATCTGCCTATGTGTAAAAACATTTAATCTCAAATACATGTGGTCCTCCATTTTCTGACGGTACTATTAGAGCTTTGTCTTCAAATGAAAATCCTTATCAGCCATATGGATATAAAATATAAACACACAAGCATGAATCCTACATTGTATAATAGGGCTGTTATTAAAGTACAGTAGGTTACAGGTAATTACTAATGAATGCTTTAACTGCTTGTTAGCCATTTTAAATTAAAAGTAACTTGAAGGGAATTGCAAACACAATAACATAGCTGCTAGATTTCAAAAAACTGATACCCAAACAATGACAAATATAACCAGCCGGTGTTATCGTAATGGTAGACAGAGCAGATGTCATTAGATATTAATGAAAATTAGAATAGTGGGACAGTCATCATAAGTACTGCATATGTCATAACTGCAGGAATACCTGTGAACAATAGCAATGCAATGTACCTTTCATTTGAGTGCTTTAAATAGGACAGGAAAGGCTTGAATTGAAAATATGGCCTTTTTGTAATTGTGTATCTGTTCATGTTCAAGACTAATAACTATTGAGTGAATTTTTGCACTTTGTGGTGGCTCAAGTTAAAATAATTTAAATGATACTAGTATTTTAATACATGTTGGTGATATATAACCAATTAAATTAAATTAATTTTCAGGAGAAACATTGTTTTAACTGACTTGGAAAACTGATTTTGTGGCGTACACACTATATGCCCAAAAGTATGTGGACACCTGAGCATCACAGCTATATGTGCTTGTTGAATATCCCATTCCAAACCCATGGGCGTTAATATGGAGTTTCCCACCCCTTTGTTGCTATAGCAGCCTCTTCCTTCTGGGAAGGCTTTGCACCACATTTTGTAGCGAGGCTGTGGGAATTTGTGCCCACTCGGCCACAAGAACATCAGTAAGGTCAGGTGAGAAGGAACGGCTTGCGGTCAGCATTCCAAAGGGTTCTTCCACACAACCGGGACAAACCATGTGTTTATGGAGCTCACTTTGTGCATGGTGAAGCAGGAAAGGAGCTTCTTCCCCAAACTGTAGCGCTAAAGTAGCAAGCACACAATTGTCGATAATGTGTTTGTATGCTGCAACACTCTTTCAAACATGGCTGCGTAAAAGTTTGTCCATTTGCTTTACGCTGATCAGATTTGTTCCTTTGTGCAGCGCAAGAAAAGTGCGGTGACCTACCTTAATACCCCTCTTCATCAAGGCACTAGAAAGAGAGGTCAGTATGGATGCTCAACTAATGGCGACATTTTGTAAAGCCAAAACATTGTTATCCATAAGTATGGTTTACTGTATATTGTAACCCTGGGTGTGTGTGTGTGTGTGTGTGTGTGTGTGTGTGTGTGTGTGTGTGCGTGCGCAGTCATGAGCAGATTAACAGATGCACTGAAGAAGAAACATGGGTATCTTGAACACTCAAGTCAAGGCCCAGATGCTTTTGTGTCTGCTGTTTGATCAGCAGATCATACTGCATGCTGTTTGTAACTTTTCCACTAACTGCTCTATGCTCCTCCTTTCCATGCTAGCCAATGAGGACAACTTGTCAAAGGTATGTTGGACAAATGTTTTTTTTGCCCTTTTTCCTTTTTTTTTCTTGTCTGTCTCATTCCATTCAGGTCGCCCTCCAAAATACAGCAATGTTGCAGAGCTGGGCTGTCATGCCCCAACCTCCCCCTCCAGCAGCCATGCCGCCTCCCCGGCCCCAGACAAAGCCAAGATGGGGGGCTTTCACTTCCCTGTTCACCCCCACGCCACCCTCCCCCTGCTAAGCCCCAGCCCTGGGGATGTAAGTAGCTGCTGTAGGACACTCTTGTCTAATGAGGATAATGGAGGCATTTCTCTCAACACCTTACCTCCGTCTTCCCAGGAGCCCTGAGAAAAAGCTCAGGCTGCCCCAGCCCTTCCCTCAGCTAGTGAGAGCTAAACTCCAGCAGAGCCATTAGACACTGTAATGGGGGCTTGCAGATGTAACTTATTGTTTACTGCACTCACATGGCTGCATTCATTCTTCATTATTTTTGTCCATTTATGTGTTAAGTCATCCATCTTACAAAGTGAGCAGTCTTACACACTAGAGTGTTATTCAAGTGTGTGTTTTGACAAATGGCTACGTTCAGCTATGAGCTCTCAAATTCTTCAGGTTGTCAAGAGCAATTTCTGCTTCATGTTTGGTATTTTCTGTGTGGTTATGCAGTAGTGCAAGAGGATAAAAGCAAATTTTCAGTGTCTGTTTTTTAAAATATATATATATATATATATATATATATATATATATATATATATATATATATATATATATATATATATATATATATACTGAAAAGGGAAATTTAGTTGGGTAGAAAAATTAAACTACTAATAAGAAAAAAACACAAAGATAAAGTGGGGGAAAACTATTCTATTTTTAATGTTCACTTCAGCTAAATTTTTTTGTATTCAAGGAAAACTGAAGAATAGGTAAAAAGCTTCTTTAACAACTTTTCAGTTGTCTCAAACCAGTACTATTACTAGTACTACACTACAAGAGTAATAGGATTTAAATATTGTTTTGCTAAGAGAAATTCAAATATAATATCTATCCCTATTCAACTACTTGATAAAGCTGTTACCGGTCTTCTGTTGTGGAAATCTGTAGTTTTCAGCTTGGACTGCTGGCTACAGGTGTGAGTAATATTTGATAGACCTGAGAGAGGTGAAGAACTGTTGCGCTGTGGTGTTGATGTGGTTGCTGCCGAAATTTCCTGTTTTTTGTTTCCTTATGTGTGGTGAGCTATTTGTTTTGCATTTTTAATGAAGTACAATGCCTGGTCAAAAAAAAGTTACACGCTAATATTTAGTTGGACCGCCTTTAGCTTTGATTATGGCACGCATTCACTGTGGCATCGTTTCGATAAACTTATGTAATGTCACAACATTTATTTCCATCTAGAGTTGCATTAATTTTTTGCCAAGATTTTGTATTGATGATGGGAGAGTCGGACCGCTGCGTAAAGTCTTCTCCAGCACATCCCAAAGATTCTCGATGGGGTTAAGGTCTGGACTCTGTGGTGGCCAATCCATGTGTGGAAATGATGTCTCATGCTCCCTGAAGCACTCTTTCACAATTTGAACCCGATGAATCCTGGCATTGTCATCTTGGAAGAAAAAATCCATTGATGGAAAAACCTGGTCATTCAGTATGTTCAGGTAGTCAGCTGACGTCATTTTTTTGTGCACATAACATTGCTGAAGCTAGACCTGACTAACTGAAGCGACCCCACATCATAACACTAAAATAAATCCAGGTGTTGACAGTTTTTTTTTTTGGTCTGGGCAGTGTATTTGGTGTAAGCAGTGGACATGCGTGAGCTGTTCTTGTGCACTTTTTGTCAAAGACTTTTAATAGTAAAGTCCTTATGAGCAGTCACTAAAGTGTCACTACCCAATATGATGTTAACTAGGCAATGACTGTATTCAGTTAACCTCTCTTGTTATTTACTATCAGCTGTTGCTTGTACCTTTTTTACTTGTACAGTAAGTTTGTGCCTTGCATTATCGGTGTGATCTGTTGGTGACATTGCTAGTGGCGGTGATGGTATGGATGGAGGTTTGATCTGTGGGTTGTCCATATGAGCAGTCCTGTAGCAAAGGGAGAACCATTTAAAATTCTCTCACCTTTATTATTCACCTTACGTTAGCAGTGGCGTTCTATACATGCCACTTAAAAATCGGAGAGCTTTTGTTTTGCTTGGTTTTGTTTGTCCTGGGCACCAGAGCTACTGATTTTGTGCACTCCTGGAAGTGTTTTGTTGGGTTATAGAGTGCTCTTTCATGTTGCGTTGTTGTTAGTAGTATGGTGATCTTTCAGCATGTGTCACAAACGTGTGAACTGAGTAGAGTATGGCGTTAGTCTAGCTGTTCGTTCACAAGTTAGTGACTGAAGTTAGAAATCTTTTAAAGCCTTGGAATGGATGAGATTGTCTCAGCGAATATGGCACCTCCTTCAGCCTAATCCTATCACTCCAAGCCTAATTGAACAAAATTAGAGCAGGAGCGATACTGATTGGCGCCATTCTTCTCGACAGGGAGACATCCATGAGGATTTCTGCACTGTGTGCAGACGCAGTGGCCAGTTGCTCATGTGTGACACATGTTCTCGTGTCTACCACCTGGATTGCCTGGAGCCCCCTCTCAGAACCATTCCCAGAGGCATGTGGATCTGTCCCAAATGCCAAGACCAGGTAAACAGCCTGCATCCCAATGATGGGGCAGCCTTAGCTCTGCCCACTGAGTCTTATACCTTTGCCCAGTGGTACTTTGGCTCCACCTGCCTTCACTGGCAGAATAACAACCAGATTTTAATGCTGGTTAATAGGAAGAAGTCAGGTATGGAGGAAGAGGTTTGTAGGTGAACAGACAAAAGGACTTAGTAAAGGATGGTCTGCCTGCTGCTGTCTGTGTGAATGTGTGGAGAGTGCTGGCTGTGGCTTAAGACTGTTCCTTGCTTTGTAAGTGTCTGCCTGGGTTTGAAATATCTTTTCTGTTCATGAGGCTCATCTCACCATTTCATGTCTGGTTTCTTAGTTGTCCATTCCAGCCGTAGCTGAGTGCCCCTGAGTTCATGACTTGGGGGAAGTTTGGGACTACAGTTATGTTGTGGTCAGTGGTGGATTACTTTCCGTCACAATTGCTAAAAGCAATACATTGATAATGATCTTTTTGCATGTATCTCCTCAGATATTAAAGAAAGAAGAAGCAATGCCATGGCCAGGAACATTGGCTATTGTGCATTCCTACATCGCATATAAAGAAGGTAGACCTATTTTCAAGATGGCTGCTGTTCTTGCATTCAGTTCCAGCAGGGTAGAGGTTGTGCTTTACTGTCTCTTTAAAGCACTTTGACCACATGCTTGGTTTCTTGCAGCAAAAGAGGAAGAAAAGCAGAAGTTGGTAAAGTGGAGTGCAGAGCTGAAAGAAGAGAGGGAACGGTTGGAGCAGCGTGTGAAGCAGCTCAGTAGCTCTATCACAGTAAGTGCAGTTCCTTCCCTCCATCACCTACTGTCACACACCCACATGTTTAGTCTGCCAGAAACAATAGAAATAGAATTCTTTTATTGACTCATTTTTGAAAAGGATTCTGTTTCGGTGTTGAGATCACTGGGGTATAATTCTGTGGTACACAGGATCTTCATGTTATGAACATTCAACTTCCAAATTAATGAAGATGAGCTCTTGTGTTTTCAAAGCATTTTCTTCATCAGTCTTCACCATTTTCTTATCTAAAAATTGTGTTTATCTGATCTCAGCTGGGTTAAATCCACATGCATTTCTGTCTCCAGCCATCATCTTGCAGTTAAAATTGTATTTCATTATGTTTGGTCTGTCCAAAGAACATTGTTCCACAAATTCTGTGGTTTGTTCAGATTTGCCGGTTTAACCCATTCTGTCATGTGCCTTGTATAGAGGTTTTTTGCTGGCTACCCTTTCATGAAATCCGTACTTGTTCAAGCCTTTTCTGACAATAGAGTCATAACATTTTCCGTGTTAACATATTTACAGTACATCTTTATATGTGGCCCTTGGGTTCTTTGCAATTTCTCTGAATATTAGAACCTAATACTAACCTAACTAGTCTAACCTTGGGGTGATTTAGCTGGGATACCCACTACTGAGAAGGCTGGCAGTTGTCTTAAATGTTCTTCATTTGCCTTCTACTCTGTAGGATGATGGATTTCAAATAGTTTGGAAATGCCCTTTTAACTCTTTCCAGACTAATGAGCAGCAGCAGTTGCTTCTCAAAGTTCAATGCTGATATCTTTTATGCTTGGCACAGTGCTAACAAATACCTTAATGGTCCAGACCACCAAGCCATGAAAAGTTCTGCTTTTATAGAGGTGGTCATGCTTCCCAGTCAGATAATTGCATTTGGTTACCAGAACTGGAATACCTTCTTAATCCCTATGTAAGCAGTAAGGGGTTACTTAATTTTCCCCACATGGTTTTTCCATTTTGCTTACTTTTTAGTAAATAATGACAGTAAATTTTGTTATGTTTTCTGTTAGCTGAGGCTAGATTTAGTTAAGTATACAAATTGATGAGGAGTGAATGATTATTTATTCCCTGATATGTAAAACCATTGAAAGGAAAGAGGGCACACTTTTTCACATGACTGTATGTACAGACAACTGAGCAAATGTAACCTCTGTCCACCTGAGAGAAAAAGTGTTTCGCTGAAGTAGCATGTGTAACCCGTTAAAAGTTCTGTAGTTTAATTGTTTATACTGCATATGTTAACCAAGGTTAAATAAAGGGGCTGATGCCAATTGTTTTTGTGAAAAGTACAAATAAAGTTTGTTATTTGTGCTGTTTTCTCTTAGAAATGTATGGAGACAAAGAACTCTGTTCTGGCCCAGCAGAAGGAGATGCAAGCTTCTCTGGAGAAGGTGAAGACATTGGTGCGGCTTATTCAAAACACTAGCCTTGCCCAGTGCCCTGAGACAGAAGCCTCTTCTGAGGTGGTGAATGGGGGAGCGACCTGCACAGGCAACAGCACGCTAAATGGCCTAGGCAGCAGTAAAGAGCAGCCAGAAGAGGAAAAGGAGGAAAGAGAAGGTATTAAAATCAACAGTGGCAATGACAGAAGTGACAGCAAAACCTCAGAGTCCAGCAAGTGTATCGTGCCACCCCACAATAGCAGTTCAGACAGTCCAAAATAGTTCTTGCTTTGTGGGTGACAGAGGAAAGCCAGGACTATAGAAAGCACTCCCACTTGCACCCTGAATGGTGTCACCAGTTGCCAATCAATATATATAGTTATATAAGAAATTTATTCATTGTTGTGTGTTATTGGAGTGTGTCAACAAAAGATGTGCATCCAGAATGCCAGCGTTGGGACCTGCAGGGGACAGAAGTCGATAGTACCAGCATCATGCCAACCAATGGTAGAGAAGTCAAAATAACAAGGCCGATTAAACTAATAATAATAACAATAATAATAATAATTTATAACATCCCGCCAGTGTGTGCCTGCAACAGTCGCCCTGAAGCCTCTCTTGTGGGGAATTTTTCTTAGGTTGTCTCAGTCTCCGAATCCAGGGCAGCGGGGTCTGAAGATGTCCAAAGACTGTGTGTTTGCCATGAGACCCTGCTGGTGTGTCTCCAGCATGGATGGGTATGAATTTTAAACCAAAAGGACAGCACAGAAATCAGGAAAAGGCTTGTTGGGAGTGTGGGAGAGAGCTCAGTATTTGTCCACATTAAGTCTTTTTTTTTTGTGGGGATTGTCAGCATCTGTGTGACCATGAGCATTGCTGCATTTGGACTTGGGCTGAAAATACGAGAACATTCATCGAATTACAACTCCATCTCTCCTGGATGTCACCCTCAGAAAAGCGGCCACGAATGCCGCCGCCTGCTGGAAGTACAGTGACAGCAACTCTACTGCTGGCTGTGTGTGGGAACTGGGCGGCGTGGCCACCAGGCGGGGTCAGACCTCACCTGGGAATGGCTCTGGAAAAACTTGTTGGTGTGAAGTATAAGAGTCTTTCCTAAGCCAGTGTGTCAGATTCTTGGCTGCAAACATGCAATCTCAAAACACACCTTGTTTTTTGAGGAATAATATTATATTTAAAAAAAAAAAAAAAAAATTCAGGTCTTCCTCATGTAAAACAAAAAAAAGTGCTTTTCTGTTTAATAAAACAATCATTTCTAATAAAAAGGTGAAATAGTTGGGATAGTTTATTTTTAATTTTCTTTTTTTAAGTTTAGGATACATGGATATGTTGAATTATGAACTGCCAAATGCTATCATATCAAAATCCAGCAGGGAGGTATCTTATTCATATCTGATCAAGAAAATGGAAAAAAATATTATGTGGTTTCAGCAAATGGGTAAAAGAACCGTTTTTGCACCTTACTCATCCTAAAAATGTGTTTGCAAGGGTATAAGGTGAAGAGTGTAAGGAGAAATAAGAGGCACCTGAAAATTAAAGCACAATTGCAAGAAGAGTGTCCAATTACATTAAACAATTATTTGTAATTTTCTTTTATCAACTAATACTGGAATTTAAATGTGTAAAAAAAGAAGGAAAGTTTTATTTATTCATTCAATCTGTTTTTCCATTTCTATTGCACAGGTTTTACAGAAACATTGACAATTACAAAAGTTGACCATGAATGCCTTTTGGAACATTAAAGAGAGGGGCTGTTGGTGAACATGGCTGACTGTGGAACATTTCGCTCCAAGGTCTAAGTGATCATCGCTGACCCTAAGAGATATTAGATAGGGATGATGTATGTTATAACCATATTAGGTGTGGTTATTTTACAGTGAATAAGTAGTAATTGTTGGTGCCCATTTGCAAAAGGTTAGTGTCATTTAAATTTTGCTTTTGACATGAGGAGATGCTGTTTGCATTAAATGTAAGCAGATAAAAGAGTCAGTGTCCTGACTAGGATTGGCCAATACCAGCTGCACCCCCCCCCCCCCCTTCAGAGTGCAGATGTGCTCTGCTGGTGGCTTTATGAACCATCGCTCATCTTGCCATTGTCACATGCTGTGACCTAGTGCAGCGATTGTGTAGGTCTGTGGTTGGTACCATGCATCTTGCACATCTCCACCTTTTTATGCCCATGTAATACTGACTTTACCAGTGCTGACAAGTCTGAGCTAGAACACAAAGGCCTTTGTTTTATGGTTCAGTCAGACCTACAGTGAACATTAAAAAGGCTAAACCAGTGTATTAATGCAAATAAATTGTGAGGTACAGGGAAAAGGTGACCTAAATCTATAATAGTTTGATTGAAATGGATCAAACTGAAAGCCCCCTTACAATAATGTCTCAAAAAGTATTAAGTTGTATTAACTGGTCATGGTGAATCGAGACTAGTCCAGTTCAGCTTAACCTGTTACAGAGGAACAGAACGGTTAGGTGCAGTCTGTCTGTGCTCAGTTTCAATACTTAAGCAACGATTCCAGTGGAAATATTTTTGTTAAATTCTCTTTCTTTTTTTTTTATTTTATTAAAATTTGGAAAAATGTTTCACTGAACAAAATGCATCATCCCTCTGGTACATTGTAAGTTGCACATTTTAAGTTGTAAGTTGCTACCATATTTCTATGCTAAATGTCCAGACAGTAGTTATTGTGTATATATATACAGTTATATATATATATATATAATTTTTTTTTAAACTATGATCTTATTTTGCTATGGCTCCATTGCAGGTTTTTTTGCTTACCTTTGTGTATGTCCAAAGGCAAGTAAGAAATAGTTTGTTTGCATGACCTCTGTCATTCTGTCCCTGTCCCACCAAACTTACCAAGTATATTTCAGCAGACGGAAAAGCACAAGTGGAGATTCTCAAATCTTTAAAATGAATAAATAATTGACACAGCAGGCATCGTGCGATGTTTCCCGTTGGCCTGGTGGTGTGAGTCTGTAACGGTGGCTCGTGTCTATGGACTGTGTAGTGCTTCTGAGTGGGACATTGACATGAGAAAATGAAACTGTATAGCATTTGCCTTAAAAAAAAAAAAATGTCTCTAACAAATGTAGTGTTTTAAAGTATTGTGGCACATATTCTGTTGTCTGTGTCAGGAGTAACTTGTAGAGATTTGGTTCATTCTTGACATGTGTATCTACCAGTAATACACTTGTTGCAGAGTTAAAGTAATTTGGTGTACATGGGGACATGCTGTCTGCTGTGAGGCACAAAGGTTTGTATGGGTTTGTGTATGTGAGTTTAATTGATATTTGAGTGTAGTGTTACTGGAGTATTTAATGGAGTATCTTGCCTCTGACTAGAGTGTGGAAAACCACCGTATGTAATGGAAAACGGAAAAGCAGCTGATGTGAAAAGGTCAAGCACAGCCATTTCAAGGTGCAAGTGAGAACTTGCACCCACAATTCAGTTAGATGATGCAGTTCACCTTTTAATTTAGTTGAACTCTGTTGTATTAGTTATTATTGTAAAAGAAAAGAGTTGAAATGGGTTAGCAGAACCTCCCAGCTGGAAATCTTAATACTTGACATTCCCTTTATTTCAGCAATATGTTTTCAATTCCAAATGTTTTTTTTTTCTCCTTTAAAAGAAGTAATTGCTTTGAAATAGTATTTTTCCACACAAGCCTTTATTTGAAAGCTGTCTTTTCTTCCCAGATTGGTTGCCAAAACCATTATGAAACAGTACAAAATGTAATGTTTTCGAACTAACAAAAAGACACACAGAAAATGTTTGGTTTCCACAAGCGGTGTAGAAGTTGTTTAGCACAGACAAAACTGTGCAAGTATATGACAAGAACATGACTTAATCTCATGTATGATCAGTGTTCACATCATCCTGCTTTTTCTGTGCAAAGCTATGTGGTGTGGGTTGGTGGGGGGGGGGGGGGCTCTGAAGCACACAAAAACACCCTGTACACATCCAAGAGTACATTAACGCTCTAAAACCAGTATACCCAAAGACGTATCTCAATGTGCATTCTGCTATTCACAGGCCTCCTTATATGTATTTTAATACATACAGTTAAATTATTTTTGATGTCATTTTATTTTTTTAATTTATTTTATTTTTTTGTATCAGTTTAGCATCTGAGTTGATGTTATTCCAGGATTGAGAGGAAGTAGGGCCCATACCTTTGTGCTCCCTGAATTCTTGTCATGTTGCAACGCTGGCTGCAACACACACCTCACCGATTACCGTGTCTTGAGTGTTTGGCAGCTTGTACTTGTGAATCATTGCCAAACGCAGAGCAGAGCACAACGGAACAATGTTTCAGAGCCATCGGGGTTCTGGGCGAAGAGCTGATGCATATCCACAATCGTTCAGTTTTCCTGGTGGATCAGACCACCGACTGCCTCATTGCTGCTTCCTGTGCTAGAAAGGGCACGTTGTTATTATTTCCTCACGCATTTTGTCACAACTGTGGCCTTCTAGCATGTTGTTTTATCATCACACCCTTGTGACCTGTCTGTTGAACACATTAAGGGGGGAAGGACAAGAAACTCTTCCACTGTGTAAAACACAAAAACAGATGCATTGTAGCTCTATGAAACGAAGCAGAGGTACAGTTGATGTGCTGAACTATATGTAAATTGTTTAATACACAGATCAGTGTATTCTCTTGTAGGACCTGTTTGTATTTTTACATAATGAATTTAAAAATGAATTGTATGTTTATTTTTTTGACTTTTGTTACAGATCTCCTTTTTCATTTGCCTGACATTGTTATGGAAATGCAGTTTCTTTACCTCCCTCCGGTATTTGAGCCTCTTCTGAAATGTTATTTGTATGCAGTGTTTAGCAGATACTTTAGAGGATGGTGGAAGAAGTGGACTTTAGGAGCATTTGATCAATTTGTATTTATTTATTTTACCATTTTGCTAAATAAAATGACAAAATCTGACCAATAACCGGTAACTTCATTTCCTTCCACAGTTAGCAGTTTCTGATCATGTATTTTAATGCTGCTGAATTTATGTGGATAACTGTAAATTTCAAAATCCAGGTTGCTGGAGCTGAAAGAAAAAAATATTTGAAACAAGCACTTTTGTTTATTGCCAAGCATGTTTTATTCTTTTAAAATAATGTTTTTATCATCCCTATGGTTCATTATTTCCAAAAAATATATTCTGTCCCAAGTTGTTTTTGTCTAATTTTCCCATGTAATATGATTCCATGTAAAATTTAGCTCTAAGTTAATGATCTTGGATCCACATGGCACATAACTTGTATATTTAATATTTCCATATAACTTGAATTTCTGGTATATCCATACTTTGTATAAAGACCAAGACAGATGTTCAGCAACCATGGAGCAGCATTTCCCATTTCGCCGAGCTCTTCAGTTCATTGTAAAGTACGAGACAAAGGGAAACCTCACCTTTTACTACTGCAACCAATGAGAGACAACAATGGATGATGACTGCATTTCAAGAGCAGCAGAAACCCTATTCTGACACACAGCCTCAAGCAGCCAGGTAATGTTTTAGGCAGACTTGATATCCCCATACAGAGCTCTTAAAAGGCATAATGGCATAGACTTGGCTATAGTATCTGGCTGCAGCAGTGCCCTGGTTGGTATTTACGGATGCTTTTGTGCTACTACAGGGGGAACTCCCTGGATTTCAACAAATCAAAGCTTGTGCAAGGCTGCAATAATGTGAACATTATTTTTAAATCCTCTGTTTGCTTCATCTACTACTTGGTATTTCATTTAGCTAATCTTCTCCCAAGCAAATTAAATTATTATGTGGATAACTAAATTTCAAAATCCAGGTTGCTGGAGCTGAAAGAAAAAAATATTTGAAACAAGCACTTTTGTTTATTCCCAAGCATGTTTTATTCTTTTAAAATAATGTTTTTATCATCCCTATAGTCTTCCTTTGCCTTACAAAGGGAATCAATTCCTCAAAAATCATCTGCAAGGTGAATTCTCAATTTAGACAATTACTTCCAATGTAAACTTTTTCTGTACTTTAATTACTCTAAACTATATGCTTACTTGCTCTTGTTCAGCTAGTTCATCTATTTCACCTCTTGGATGCCCCCATCCTCTGTGCAGGCCAAAGATTTATCTTTCACGTGGATTGGAGACTACATTCACACTCAGAAATTCCCTGTAGACCTTTCATTGGTCTGCTGTTAACATGGTGCATTTAAGCTGATCATTTTGTAAGACCTTGGGGGAGTTGTTATAAACTTGTGCTTACACAAAATTACACAATTATATAATGCTAAACAGTTGTAGGAAATGCATTGTAATTAATAAAAAGTAGCTATAAAAACAGCATTACACATGGAATAAATGCTCCTGCATATAATATTTCTGGCAAATTGGCAACTAAATGACCCATTGTGTGTGTGTGTTACAGTGCTGATAAAATGAGTGAATGACTGCAGTGATTCAGCACTTGGATAAAGGTATCAGCTAAATTTCGGTTAACAAATGTAAGTGACTTTGGAAAAACAAAGAGTTTGCTAAATGAACAAATGTAAGCCTGGCTCTGAACAAATGTTGGGAGCTACATAAAATCCAAATGCAGTCCTTGTACACGTGAGGAAATGCATGATCAGCAGAAGCATTAAACAGAAACCCTCGTAAAGCTGAAATCTAATAACCTGAACAGGTGGATCTGAGGAGATGGCTGAGCTCAGCATTTTACCATGATTTTTCCTCATCTATGTAGCCAGGTAAATTCTGCTGAGTACCTTGCTCAGAGGAACTACAGCAGGAGCAAGAAATAAAAGTGGGTCTAACCTTTACTCCTACCGTTGCCTCTCATCACCTTAATGATCTCCCATTAGAAGCCCATATACACTGGCTTATGCCCACCTAATAAATTGAAGTGTGAGGTTTGCCACCAGACCAGTGCAGACTGGTTGCAGAAAATGAAAAAGACACCCAAAAACAAAGTCAGTATCCCTCCAACAAGTGTTGGTTCATAATAAATATCCACTATACAAACATGAGCAAAACATTGCCACCAATTGGAAAAAACAGCCGGAAAATATCAAGCAGCCATTTTAACTTCTTATAATGGCCAGCTGAGGAATGATGGGCATTTTTGTGTATAAAGGTATCTGCTTTGGCTGTATGAGTTTGTCTGATTTCAGTTTCAATTTATAAAATATCAACCCACTGAAAGACTAGAAAAATCATCCAAACCTGTATACACAATTTACTTAGCAAAAAGTCGGTGTGAAAATAAAATCAGAAGAGGGTGATGTTATCCCAGATACCACTTGATCAAGCTGTATGGTCGTCCATTTCTGACAGCACACTCTAGTCTTTGTCTTAGAGCCATCAAACCTCTAATTACCAACACCACTCTATAGTCATATTCATGAAAAGTGTTTTGGTTAATAATCACTTTTGGATACGCTGAATACATAATAGTACTCAAACCAGGTTAAATCCCAATTTGAAAGATCTTTATTCTGTTTAAAGCTCACGGTCCTTAAAGGTGCCAACACACTAGCCAGATAAACAAGTCCAGGTTCCCATGATCCTGGAGCCATGATAACAGTCACGGGCACCCAAGATGGGAGGTCACGGCTTTGAGACCTAACTGAAATGGTTGTTGATGAGCTCCTGGCGGATGCGAAAAGCCTCTGAATCCATGGCATCTGCTTGTTCGCAGCCCTCTTCTGACTGGTCTGGGGTCTCTGTCCTCTCAAAGGTCCAGGCGTCCAGGCCGGACTGCAGTGAAACATTGTGCAGCACACAACAGGCAAGAATGATGCGAGCACATTTCTCCGGGGAGTACTGCAGGTACCCCTTGGAGCCATCCAGGCAGCGGAAGCGGGTCTGAATGGCTCGGAATGTGCGGTCCACGATCTCGTGAGTGGCTGTGTGCGCCATGTTGTAACGAAAAGCTGCAGGAGTTTCTGGGTACTGTAGGGGCGTCATCAGCCACTTCTTCAGAGGGTAGAGGCGGTCACCTGTGGAACAAAACACACAATAGGTGAAAAATTTGCTGTCAAACTATAAAAATTCAATTTCTGAGGTCAGCTAAAGACCAAAGAAGCCATACAACAGCTACTTGTATCCTTGCCTAGAAGCCATCCATCATGGTTCTCCTGCTCTTCGAAGAAGGTCCGCACAGATGACTGTTTGAACACCTCTCCATCTGAGAGGCTACCAGGCCAGTGTGTTTCAGCACTCAGAAGAAGACCCCTAGAGTCACAGACAAGTTGGCAGTTTATTGAGTGGAATCCCTTCTTATTGATGTAGGACAGATCTTCAGCATTCGGTGCCTTAATAGCAATGTGAGCACAGTCCACGACCCCCAGGACACCAGGCATCCCGGCCACCCTGTAGAAGTCCTCCTTGGACTGGCTCTTGGTGGGGTCATCTCGGGCAAAGCTGATGAAGCTGGATGCCTTCTCCACTAGGGCATTGGTCACGTTAGTGACACAACGGCTCATGGAAGCCTGGGAGATGCCAATGGCGTCACCCATGCGAGTCTGGAAGGAGCCAGAGGTGTAGAAGCCCAAAGCAGCCAGGATCTGCACATCAGGGCTTATGGCTCTGGACCTCTGGGTGCGGCGGGACAGTGAGTCCCCCAGTAGGTCCACCAAGAAGTAGATAAACTCCCGTGGGAAGCCAAAGGTGGTCAGCAGGAAGTCATCCGTGACTGTGTGGATGTCAAAGCGGTCCAAGGTCTTGTGGCCACGGCCGTGCAGCAGGAGGTCACAGTCCAACACAGCTATGGGGACGGCCATGTCAACACATACACTGAGGATCTGCAGATCTCTGAAGTATGGAGAAGTTAAAAACACGCAGCAATGTCACCTTCTGCCTCCCAAAGCACGAGACACAAGATGGCTAAGTTCGGTGTTCAACAGCTCAAACAAACGTCTTGCAACAAATACAACAGGCGCAGGTGTAATAGCCGCTCCTATCGAGCAGCGAGCAAGATTCAGTATCTACGCCGCCATGTCTGTTTGGAGACGGAGAGTCAGCGGCAACAACCGGCCTAGCCCCGCCCACAAGGACTATGACGTATAGCACCGTGATACAATTCGCACTTTTCGTTTGTTTAGGACAGTGCTGTAAGTTTTAAAATAACACATGAAAAAGGTTTTAAAAATTAATATAAGCTCATAACTATTATAACGAGTATCAGTAGCCTTTTCAAACGTTATTTGCAATTTAATTTTTTTTTTATTTAGAGGTCATTTCTGTGTGTCGAAAGCCGCGTTGTTAATGTGACGATTGCAAGGCATCCTGGCGCTTTTTGTATTAACTTGAGGGAGATAGACAGCAAGACTGAGTATCTGCGTGTTTATCCGCTGCTATCCTGAATAAATCCTCAGAGCAGATAATGAAATCCATGTTTTAGCCATTGCTGCTGGTAAGACCCGGCCTGCAGCTGTATTTGCGCTGTTTGTGTCCGCTGACAAGGTTGCATATTTAAAGAAACAATAAGCAGTGATGTAGTACCTCAGTATTGTTTGGCTGACCACCGGTAACAATGCATGTTGTCCAATATTTTACAGTTTCTTTCTGTCAGCATTAGCCAAATTGCTAACAAAGCAGGAGAGATTCAACTTTCTGTCATCATACAAAGTGTCCTTTTTGCTCAGACTGGCATTAATACCTTGTGTGTTCTCATAGGACTGTTTGACTATGGACAGTGACCTTTCCCCCCAGGACAAAAAAGACCTGGACAAATTTATCAAGTTCTTTGCTTTGAAGGTGCACTCTTTATCACTTCTGACCTGTCATTTATTCTTCCGGCATGTTCTGGACATTGGTTACTATTGTGTTTTTCTTGCCTCTAGACTGTCCAGGTGATTGTCCAGGCTCGCCTTGGAGAAACCGTGTCCACGCGCTCCTCATCCTCACCCACAGGCTCTGACTGGGTATGTGGCAGTCTGCATCTTTACAGGTCTTTTATGGCTCTATTGCAGTTTGCAGATGTAAATCCATTATTATTATTATTATTATTATTATTATTATTATTATTATTATTATTATTATTATTATTATTATCCTTTACCTTTGACTAATGCCTTTGTCCAAGGAGACTGTTAAATAAGCAACTTTAAAATGATTTCCCCATGTGTACAGCAGGATACAGTGTTACTACTGTATCAGTTTGGGGAAAGTACCTTGATCCCTGTTACTACAGCAGGACTGAGGATTCAAAGCAGGAATCTTCAGATTGCAAGGCAACACCCCTACCCAGAAGTTCATCAGCTGTTCTGTATTTGGCACATATTTTTGAAGCACTTAGTAAAATAAGCTGCTGTCCTCACTGTCCATCCCCAAATTTCAGTGTCGTGATAGATGTCATGACAGCTACATGAAGGCACTAGGATTACTTTTTATATAAAATAAGCCACCAGTCATTGAATCCCTGACACTGTATGCACACCTTTTCAAACGATATAGCAAGTTTCCACTGTGCTCTGTATTTGCCAATCTGTATTTTACTGTATTGTTAATGTATTTGTGCTTCTGAGATTTATTTTTTAGCTTATAGTCAGAATACTGTGTGACTTGTGACTATAAGCTAAAAAGTATGTATTTCTTCAGTTCAGCTTGGCAATTAAAGATATCCCAGAAGTGACTCATGAAGCAAAGAGGGTGCTGGCAGGGCAACTGCCTACCATAGGCAGTTCCATGTGTGTTGAAATTTCCCTGAAGACCTCTGAGGTAGGACTACTGTTCAGTGATCACATGCAAATGAGAGAGATTTACCTCCTTTACAATGACTTAGAAAAACTCAATATACTGTTATTTTGCTGGAACTCTCAGGTTGTATTCCTGTCAAATTTGACCCATTTACAATTTCTATTTATCATGAATATGGTTTCTTACATCTGGTTTCCATAAGGCTTTGTGACATCCTCCACACTAGAAAGAAATCCTGTTAGAAAGGTCTAAATACTGTACATGCACTGCTGCTGCTATGGGATGGAGTGTTAGTGTGTTTTAGCATTGCTACTAAAAATCATATTTGGCTGTAAGTCAGTAAAAAGTATTTATTAATTTCACTTATGTATGCAAAAAGTCCCAAGTTTAAGACTCATATCTTGACAGATACTTGCATCATATTCCAACAAATTACCAAAATCTCATATCTCATTATCTGCTCCCCTCCCACTCTTTTTAATAAACTCATAATTATTGAGTGCTGTGCTATATAGTGTGTACCTCTAGTTTCCACTTTATCCTTTGGTAAAAGATGTTACACATTTTCTAAAAGGCACTATAAAAACAAGCAAAGTTAATTTAAAAAATATAAATTTCTGTGCAGGGGGACTCAATGGAACTGGAAACATGGTGTCTGGAAATGAATGAGAAGTAAGACACTTTTTATGTATAGTATAAAAGAATAAGTGGTGTATTTATAGCGTATATTTTTAAATGTATTATTCTGTAATATATTAAAAAGGTACCTTGAATAAAAGATTGTTATTATGAAGTAACTATATGAGTTTAGTCGGCCTGTTTAATCTTTTGATAAAAAGCAAAAAAATTAATTAATTGATTTTGGAATTAATTGCAAAACTAACGGTTTAATGCGTGTTTTGTTCCAGATGTGACCGAGATATAAAAGTGTCCTACACTGTTTACAACAGACTCTCTTCACTGTTGAAATCACTACTGTCGATAACAAGGGTTACTCCAGCCTACAAGCTGTCACGAAAGCAAGGTCATGACTACATCATTTTGTACAGGTGAGTTGAATATTGTTAGTTTTGTGACTTTAAAGGTATTCAGAGATTAGTCAGCATTTCTGTACCCCCATTTTTAAGTACAGATCCATTCTGAGGGTTAACTGCTAGTGAAATGATTTCTTGTGAGTCACTTAATATTTGTAGATTTTTGTAAATCACTTTGTCTTATAAATGCATATGAATTTAGTAAGGACTTAACACTTTTTGGTTATCACAACACAAACTGGCAAGGCACTTTTCTTATGTACTTGTAAGGCTTATAACCCATGAAATATATAAAAATAATCTTTAAGAAAACAATTCTAAACACTGTGCACATAAAAAAAAAGCCATAGGTGTACTTTAGAGAGGACAAAGAGTGCCACATGACAAATAAATGAGAATGCTTTAGTTGTTAGGACAAATTCAAAAAGAAAAAATAAATTGGTAAACAATACATCAAATAATACAATTTTTCCACTTTTCGAAGAAACATGTTTTTTAGTTGAATAAACAAGACATTTATTTTAACTACAGGAAGTAGCTCATTAGTCAGATTTAAGATACCAGTTTCACTTGTTCATAACACAAAATCAGTGGTATATGGAGTGTGTGGGTGGTTGGCCCAGTTAGCACCAAATTTTGAGAGAAGGAAGGAGCAGAAAATGGATTACTGGGGAAAAAATATTTTTCTCTCAACAGTTTTAGATTTATTTTAGATGCTTGAAAGAGACTGACTGAAGATCTCATTATGTTTCAAAGTATGCGTACTTTCACAGTTTGAATGAATCCTGTTTTCTCTTCAAGAATATATTTTGGAGATGTGCAGTTGGCTGGTCTTGGAGAAGGTATTTTTTTTTTTTGCATATTCATACAAAGACTTCTTTGAATTGGAAGTGTCACTGTGTTTTGCATTGTATGTGTAATGTGTAAATGTCATTGGCGATGTGTTAGTACACGGGGTGCTCAGCTTTGAATCACAACTGGAACCAGAAGCATGTTTGTGACTTAATTGATATATAAATTGCCACATTCAATACTAGTGTAAAAATCCCAAATCTCTACTCACCTCAAATAAATAATGAGTATAATGAAGTAAATATTTGCTGTAAAAATGTTTTTTTTTCTTTTTTTTTTCTACTTTCTCATTTATTACTTTATTAATCAACCACTTATAGTGGTCCTATACATGGCCATTATGTTCCAGAGCTTATCCTGGAAACAATGGGTTTGAATGTGTATCTAAGCCACTTTCAGTTTACTGACAGCTTATCTGTAGTCACTAAAAGTGTAGTAATAGAAACGAACCTTGATTTATTTGTTCGATAGGTTATGTAATTAGTGCCATTACTATGTGCATGACTTGTCATCTTCTTATCGAGCACTAACACTCACAAACACCAGACACTGTTAACACTGCAAGCCAGTTGACTTAGTCTGACACCATAACGCTTCCTCTGCTTGGGTTCTCTTTATGGTCGATTAATGACACAGAAATGCAGGTGACATTCACAGTGCATCTGGTTTTAGAAAATAAACAAATGAAGAAAATACTATTAAAAATAAATGAGCAATTGGTAAAACGTATCTTTGGAAATCCGTAACTAGATTCTTCATAAATGTTAAACGTTACTGAAACTGTTCATGTTGCATGTTATTTTGGCTGAGCTGTAATGATGTGTGAACACTTTTCCACAGACTTCCGGACAGTGTGTGTCGGAGTTGTGGGCACACCTATTGGCACGGTTACCCTCTCGTGTGCCTACAGAACAAACCTGGCCCTCATGTCCACCAGGTATGTGAATAATTTCTGCATATCTCTGCATTACTGTAAGGTTGTCATACCTGTTACAGGACTGTGGTTTGGACAGCGAACAGCAAGTTATTTATGCAATCTCTGCCAGTTGTGGCATGCAGACAACATTTCACTATGAAAGTAACAAAGGTCAGACTCTCAGATCAGCTTTGAAGCACCTCTTGTGTCTCTCATGTTTCATCATAAAAGAAGCCCATGGTCCACCCACTCTTTAACAGATCAGGCAGCATTGCTGTAATGTTATCCTGACTCTCCCTGCTATAGACTGTGGCCTAAGCTGAGCAGGATCACCTGGGGAATTGGATTAAGGGATGAGGTGAAGGAAAGACTTAAAATCCTCTCTAATTATGGCATTGACACTGATTCTGTGCCGGAATCCTCTGTTTGTTTCCTGGCTCTGATTGTCATTGATAGGAGGTTTGGGAGGACCGTCCCTGTAATGGGTGTCATCTTCGATCACTTTATAGATCATCCCTTTACCAACACAGGACATGTGAACATGTGCAGCAACCGGTAGGAGAAATATGCTGTTTGTCAGTTGAGTGTTACAGATTAAGCACAGATGTACAACTCAAGTGTATTTATGTAGTATCTAGGGCTTAATTTTACATGGGCAGCAGGTACCGGGGTAGATACAATCAAAAGACACCGGTTTGAATATACGTACCTGCTTTAACACAGCTGAATAAGGTCCAATACCCCAAGCTGCTCCAGTATAAATCATCCTGCTGTATAAATGAGTAAATTATTGTAAGTAGCTTAAACTGTGAGCTGTACAGTATGTTGTAAGTCACGTTGGACAGAGGTGACAGCTATAGTTGTCATGTAATACTGTCGCACTCTTCTGAGTTTTGTGTAGATTGACAGTGTAAAATGGTTGTGACATGTCACCTTCCAGGACAGGCGGTGAGGAGGAAAGAGCATTGTACCCCGAAGTGGATGATTCCCAGGAAGTGTGCACAGTCTCCTTTCCAACATCACCCTCATCTCAGGTGCACTATTCTAGCTGCTCAGCAGCTGTTTGGCTACATCATATCGATACTGCTGGAATTGAGCTCTTTTTCAACAATGTGAGGTTCTTTGGAACCTCAGCCATGAGGTACATTAAACCTTAAAAGCAGAACCTCAGCGAGTATAATCTGTCACAGAAGTCGGCACCTTTGTGACTCTTTTCTGTGTTTTTGTACTCACCAAAACGCACTTACCTGCTTATACCAAATGCAAAGACCGTCCAAGGTCTCCCACGTCCAATCCATTCATCCCAGTAAAAGTAATTTACCAGTAGCACAGACGTGTTCTTTTAGAAATTTCCACAAAAGGCCATATCACAGGAAAAGAGAAAAGTAAGATGTAATGGGACAAAGTAATGAAAGACATAAAAATGAATACCACAGGGTCAATAGTATAAAAAAGAAAAATCAAAAGCAAGTCATAATAATATAATAAAGAGTACCTGATAATGAAGTTGCAAAAAGTAAGCACACTCTAGCAGCACAAAAGCACATTTCCAGCAGCTAAACCTGCAGTGAAGGAGCCCATGGTGCATATTGGTTTCTTCACCACAGCAGGCCAGTTTGTGAGTGGACCACCTCTCAGGAAGCAGACCTCAGGAAGTCTGCAGGTTGACATCACGATCACTTTGATTCCTGACTCCTGTGAGAAACAGGCACTCATCACTTTGGCTGCTTCTTAGATTTGTCTTTTCTTCCTCAGCTTCACAGCTGTCACCTTTCCTGCCAGTCCCCTGTAGTCCGGGTGGCAGATCTGTGCTACCCTACAGCCTGTACTGGTGCCCATCCACATCAGGTAATGCAGACAATTCCTCAGTTCCCCAGCCGTACAGACCTTCTACAGCAGCAGTTCATTTGTCACACAGAGCAGTCCTGTTCTCCTCCTCCTGCAGGGTTGTGGTCTGTCCATTTCGCCACAGTTAGTAAATTTAACTGCAGAATAAAACATCACAAATCCTTGGTGTAATATCTTTAAAATGCTGGGGTCACACAAATGTTTGGTGTTTTAAATTAATGAATAGGTTAAACGTAAAGTGAGAATTCGTAAATGGGATAACAGTAAATGGGTTTAATCCGAAGTAGAAAATGGAGACGTGAGCAAGTGTGTATGAGTGTGGTCGATGGAAACTGGGCCAATAGTGGAAAAAGTGAAAGAAAAGACATTTCTGAAAAGAGAAATACAAAAAGAAGTAGTTTATTTTAAAAAAGCCTACTTGTTAAGAAAGTTTAAAATTCAGTCTGATAACATTTTACAGACTGGAAAGGACGCTGATGAATTTTCTTGTTCCACACACACATACAAGCATGAATGCATGCTGTTTTGAAGGCCGAAGGAGGCTCAGCACACTGCTATATAGCTGTACTTAATAAAATGGCAGCTCAGGGTGCTTGTTTTAAGCACCCCAATAACACTTTAAAAGAGATGCATTGCAACAATGCAGTGGACGTACACTTGGACCTATGCTGGCTTTGTGGTCCCTTCCCAGGTGGGGGCTCCTGGAAAAGAGGGAGGGGTCCCTCACGTGGCATCGCAGCCCTGTCATGGTGCCCGGGCTGACCAGCCACGGGTGTCCTGCTGCTCCCATGCAGATGTGGTTCACCATGTTGCTGCCCCTTCCTTTAGCCGGTGCGCCCCCTTTCATTAGAGACAGATCGAGCACTCAGTTTTACCTTGGTGCCCTTATCTGTCTGTTGGTCTCTGTTTCTCTGAACAGGAAATGTATGTTTGTGATTTTTGCCTTTTTTGGCCACAGCAGGAACTCAGAGGTGTTGACACACAGCAAGGAGATCGCTGGCTCATCCTGGCCTGATGTCCAGAAGATGACCTTCTGGAGGAAAGTGGGTGCCTTTGTTAACAAGCCCCACTCACAGGTGATCTTCAGCATTTGGTTCTCAGATTCCCCCACCTTTGTTCCACTCCTTAATAAATTTCTCGTGTCAAATTTTGATCACCACCCTATTTGTTGTAGAATGAAATGAGTAAAACTGTCCCTTGATGTTCATATCCCACGTTTTTTTGAAAAATGAGGTTTAGATTTTAGAGCCATGTGTTCCTCTCACTTTCAAAATGGATGCTCTTTCTCCTCCCTTGCTGCAGTCTCTTCTCCAGCAGAACCAAAGTAGATGTTCAGCTTTGACTAATAACCTCTGAGATGATAATGGCTGTGGAGTTTCTATGTATGTTGTCCACCAGTGAAGCATTTCTGTACCTGACACAGGTGACCACCTCTGACCTAGATGTGCCCTTTGCTGCTTTTGTGTCCAAGACACTCGACCTGGAGGAGAATGACCCTATGGTGAGGCTTTTACTGGCCCCCCGCTGTGCTGTGTGACACCCAGTCAACAGTTCAGTCAATCTGATGTAATGAAGACCTGAACTTCAGCAAAAACCAGCATCTACTGCACACCAAGGCTAAAGTTTTGCATTAGTCTTTCAGTGTGAGGTATTACTTACACTGTTTGGACACTTTTTCAATCTGTGAACATCTCATAAGCATACATGGCTTGGGCTTTAGCTTCATTCCACAAGAAGGTGTTTCATCACTGCATGCAGGGTTTGGTGTGTGAAGACCAGGTTTAGCCCCAGCGGGATGGAGGGGTAGCAGAGAAGTCTGATGGCGTTAGCTGAACTGTTTGTCTCCGTGCAGGGGAGTCATTGGCATTGTGGGAATTCCTGCATCGCATGTGGTCATTTTCACTCTTGTTTGGTACCCAATCAGGAAGCTGATCTGTGTCACCCCACCTGGGATATTTTGGATGTGTGCTGACACCTCAGAGCCTAATATGTTTTTATTTTTTCAATTTTAATTAAAACTGGAAAATTGCTGAGCATTACATGCTCATATACATGTTTTCAGGACAAAAGCCATATTTTTTGGTAGTGTTCCCTGTATTTACCTTTCTGTGTTGTGCTGGGTGTAAACAGTACAGAGGAGTCTGTTGTTATTGTCCTTAAACACAGGAAGTAAACAAGGTCGTAATGCAGTGAAAATGGGTAAAATGCAGCCCACTGAGGCGCAGTTCACTGTGGGTGACAAAGGATATCAGTCTGAAAGCAAAGCTCTAGGGAAATTTCTGCTGAATAGAAGGCTTCATTCTTGGTTGCAAAAACCTTACAAGAAGCTTCTGTAAATTTCCTCTGTGTTGCAGTGGTGGTTATTATGCACTCATAGGTCTGTTTCCCAAATTTCGAAACACAAATGGAAAGCATTGAATTTAGCCACTGAAGTCCAGAAATGACTTGTGTGTGCAGCAGGGTTTGCTGACAGCTGTGTCCCCATGCGGGAGTCCAGCAGTGACAGCAGCACTGCAGCCACAATCCATGACAAATTGTCTGATTGTTTGTGTTGCCTCCCTGGTGCAGGTGTGCCCCCCGGAGTCTCCCAGCACAGCCTCCCCGACGCCAGGCAGCCTGCACTCCCTGAGCTCCAGCCACAGCGGGGGGCCCACGCAGGACGACTACATCCTGGCTGACTTTGTACGTCTCACCGAGTCTGTGTGACACAGTGAGCCCCCCCATTAGAAAAGCTCCCTTTATTTTTGCTTTCTGTTGTGCAGCTGGAAAAGTTGGATGTGTCTGGATTTTAAAAAAGGGTGGTGGGAGTCCGGATGTTTGCAAAGGTCCATGAGCCCAATTTAAAAATGATTTTAAAAAATTGTATGTTCTTGCTACACAGCATCCAGTTTAACTGTCTGAGAGGAGGCATTAAGGCCTTCACCTCGCAGTCTAAAGGTTCCTCATTCGGAAATCCCCCCACCCACCCCCCACTGTTTTACTGCTGATCAAGGCACCCTGGGGTACTAGAGGGTAAATCATTCTAAAAGCAGTGCTGCACCACTGCACATCACCTTGAAAATGAGCTAAAGAACATCTAACAAAGTGGAGAATATGGGCAGCAACACTGTGTTCTGTACAGCTGTGGTTGGGCAGCAGTTCAGCTCACGTCACTTTTTAAACTTTGTTGGTCTGTTTCAGAAACCTGCCTTTTCCAAAGATGACCTCCTGCCCATGGATCTGGGCACCTTCTACAGAGAGTTCCAGAATCCACCCCAGCTTTCCAGCATCTCGGCAAAGGACGGCGAGCAGTCCATGGCGGAGGACTTGGTGAGGAGGCCCGTCAGCTGCGCTGGTTCCCCGCTCGCTGTGGTCCTGCTGCGTTAAATGTTAACATTTGCGTTGCGCCCTGGAGCTGCAGGTGCGCTTGTACATGCCAAACCAGTTTAAAGTGCGAGTCCGCTTGCTGGAAAGTAGACCCCCTGCTAACACATGTGGCTAACAAGTTGCAGTAGTGTCCAAGCTGATGACATGTCCCCAGCTGCTCTCCAGCAGCTCCCAGAGATGTAGGACACTCTTACATCCGTTTTGTTCCATGTGGGTATTGGTCAGGTGTACTGAACGGTTGATTAGTAGGGAAGCTGCAGCTGAGAAGGTTCCGTTTATACTTACTGGAGTCTTTCTCTACCAGGGCACCCTACCACAGAAGCTGGCCATATACGAGAAGAACGTTGAGGAGTTCGACGCCTTTGTTGAAAGCCTGCAGTGACACCGTTTGGTTTGCACTACCCTTTTAATAGAAGTCAGGCGGTGCTACGTGGTCCCAGCAGCTGGAATCCGTCTGGATTTTCTATTTATCGATACGTTTTGCCTGTTGTCTGTACCCGTCATGCCATCTCAGTCATACTTGAAGCAGACTCCCTGCCTCCAGCCTGCATGGCGGCTCTCTGTAGGGCGTGCGGTGCTCCTGCTGGGACGCCGATTCTCTGCTGTTGGTTGGTGACGTTGGTAAGTGAGCCCTCCTGCTGTTCAGTGCCACGGTCGTGGTACACGAGTGCCAGGCGGGAAGGTGACGTTCGCGAAGTGGTTACTGCGCTCCTCAGCTCTCATTAGACGATGCTAATGGCTGTTGGGCCAAATTCCACACTTTGGATTTCTCTGTATTGTCTTTAACGCGGTTCCCTTGCCAGACCAAATGCCCCACTGCGTAATAAACTGCTCTGTTGCAGCATTGTTGTGTTCTAACGTCCATGGGTGAAAGTGCTGCCTCTGTACAGCTGTGCTTAACATAAACTTATTATTGGTGCTGTTATTGCTTACTCAGCTCATACCTCCATATCCAGAGCGGTACTGGCGTCACCTGCGACGGTTCGACGTCCAGGGTCACTCTGCCTCACAACCTGAACAGCCCTCATCAATCAGAGTGAAGTTAACTTCAACCAGATGGAAACCTGGGTTGTAATTCCTTGGAATACTTAAAACAAGGCATAGATGCACTTCAAAACACTTTAAATAGAATTTATTGTCACAAGAAAGAAAAACTAAATACAATCACGGTATACCAGTTTATTACAATTTGTATTTGTGAAATGCAATATAAAAACTGAGTCCTGGAAAACAAGACTGCAGTAAAAAAGCAAAATAGAACAAACTTCTTACAGAAAGAAGCCAAAGAGCATCTCACTTCCATCGCAGCAAACAGGAATCACAGTTGCACAGTGCGGAGCGGGAGGGCGGCGCCGTTATCGCCGACAGCCACACAGAGCGTCCGGTCGTTGGCCAGCGCAGCACCACAGAGAGGCACAAGCACGACACGTTGATCCGGACCAAAATATGGACTGCACTCTGGCTCAGCGGCAACGGTGCGATTTAAACTAAATCACTCTAACCATAGCGAACAGGTACCAAAGTCAATAATTGGAGGGTTACAGATAGAAGTTCAACCATTTGGCACATAAAAGCAGCAAAGTTGGGGGGAAAAAACATCAACAGAGTGGTCGAATAATACAAACAAGTGGTTTCCATCTGTGGCTGGACCTCTGGTCGCTGCTACCCTTGTGCTGTTCAGAGAAGCTTAACCTCACACTTTCATCGCACTCATCGTCTTATGAAAGTGAAGCTGCACCAGATAACTGCAGGCCAAGTGCATTTGGAGAGGAGAGGAGAGATGAGTGGAGATGACTCGGTCTTAAAATCGCTCTGTGGCTGCAAATGTGGGGGGAGAGGGGGGGGGTGGCGAGGAGCCAATGCTCGGGCTGCAGGGTCACACTTCCCTCCCCTGAGGTCACACACGGTATGTGGGAAGGTCCCGCTAGATAAAAGGTCCATTTAACCAGAAGTCCAGAAGGTGCCACTCGGTGTCCACAGAACTCCTAAACATTGCTTATAAATTACACTGGAATTATTAATTAGGCTCTAATATGATTAACTGGTTAGCATAATCCCTGCATTATAGTGTCACTATTTCATATTCCGCATGACAACAGCTAATGGGAGTAAAATATTCAGTGAGTAACTTAAAAACAGAGCACTTTGCCCTTTTCTGGCCCCCGCAGCTCTCGCTACCACAAATGGTTGTTGTGCTTGTTGACAAATGCTGGAAAAATCTGTCAACGGCACCGTTTTCAGCGCCGTCATTTGCACCCTGGCCCGATGCTGTGCAAACCTGTCAGAACCTAAAAGCACAAACGGCAGCGAACGATTATCCGATCAACGGCTGCGTGGCATCTTGCTTAAGAATTGCGTTTGTAAACTTGGGCGATTTTGAACGAAATGGAGGAAAAACGGCATCGAAAACTCAGTCTTTATGTCAAATTGGAAATTACGCTTAAAAGGAGCGTAAGAGGAATTGAGCATTTGAACACGGTGATGGTCAATGGTATGAACACGCTCGCACGTGTGAACGTTTTGCTTCCTGTTGCCCTCTTTTTGGACAAAGTACCATTGTGAAAGTTAAACAAAATAATAATCCTGTACTGTGCGCCTGTTTTGACCGTAGAGGCACTGGGCAGCAGCTCCGATTTCAACGGTACCGCCATCATAACGTTTGTTTAATCCCGAGAAGCGTCGGCGAGCATCACTGGGGTGGGGGGTGGACACATAAACTCTGCTTCCATCTCCCAGCAAATGCTCAGCCCACACATTTCCTTAGGTTGGTCCCTGCACATCCCACCCCACTTTACTCTCCATTCTGTTTTCAGTAATGATTCTACACAAATAACCGCACTAACACATTTGGCAAGGGGGGGGGGGGGGGAGAACACCTGTCAGGGCTTCCCTGGGGATCGGAAGGACAGAAGAGGCAGGAAGGGTTAAAAGAAGGAAGTGCTGGCTCAGCTTTGGTGGCTACGGTTCGAACACCTGGCTGTGCTGGTCCAGCAGGATCCGTACGAAGTTGTTGATGGGCCCGATAGCGCTCAAGGTCATGGCGGCATCCCGACCCCATAGCAGGTTGGGCCCAAACACCACGGCCAGGTTGGTGGTGTTCATCTTGTTCACCTCACTCAGTGCCGACACCTGCAAATGGGAACAAACCTCCTTGCATAAACGGGTTTGTAGCTCGGTGGTAATAACGCAGTATTGCAACGCAGACCTGCAGCAGTGACCCACAAGTGTTGTTGGTGTGGAGAGAAGCTGCTCTGTCCACAGTAGCCACTTTTTGGATCCCAGCAGCCCGGTACAATATACTTCAGAGGTTTATCCACTGCTCACCTCCACCTCAGCTCTGGGAGAAGGTGCTACCACACTTCTGAATCACACACAGGTGTCCCTGTCTCTATCCTGAAGAGGCATCTTAGGTCTCATACCTGAGATAAAACCCTGCTGCTGGATAAACTGGGTTGCTGGGTGTGCTCCTGGGGTGCAACTATATACAAACATACACACACAGGAAAACAGCTCCTCTATTGTCTCAGTTGTTCATGACCACAGCAACAGCCAGCTGAGTGACCAGGAGTGTTGGCTGTGAGGAAGGGGCTGCTCCCTTTTACCTGTTTGTAAATTCATCTCTTTGTGGTAAACCTCACCTTTGTGGCTGTTTGATTTTCAGACTCGTAATCTTGGATTCCTACTGGCATTTTCTATACTTTTTAGAGCAAAATAACTTGCATTTTGTAAGCCAGTCCAGAGCACTACTTCTGTGCACCCTGCATTTCTGGGATAGGCCGCAGACCACCGACACCTCCATCAGACAAGCAGTTACAAAAAAATGAATGAATGACTTTTACAGATAAATCAATGTTCTGCCATTCAAATGGGACCAAAGGCATCTCAATTTTAATTTTGCATTTGCAAAATGCTTGCCATCTGCTTGAAAAAGTGACCAAACCCTGCAGCAGAAGCCTGCTAGCCCTGTTAAGGCAAACTCAGGTGTCCACAGGGCATCCGGCTGGACACATTTTAGCCACTATGCGCCGGTGCTCAGGAGAGATGAACATGCGGCAGGAGGGGCACGAGCTCATACCTGGACCAGGAACTGGATGAGGAACTTCAGGGAGGTGTAGTTCTCCTCTGGAAGGGTTTTCAGCATACTGTGGATCAGGGTCGCCTGCGAGCTGCTCTCCTCATCTGGGAATTTCACATTATAGCAAGACAGCAACAAATCTTCAACAGTGACCAAACCGCTCCACTAATCTGTTCAAAACAATGCAGGAGACTGAATGCAGTAATTGCAGTACCACAAAGCCAAGTGGCCTTCTGGTAAATACGGTTAAAATGACCATTTTTGGTTCAATTATTCTCATCTCTGCAGACTTCATTCCCAACATGCAGAACACCAGCCAGCGTTCCACACATGCGTTCGTAGAAGAGCTGACAGATCTCTGCAGGCGCTGCTTTGTGGAGTGAAGGTTGGCCACAAAGGACTCACTGTGGAAATTGACAATGTCGTTGTAGAGCCTGTATGTGAGCAGTGGTTCAGGCAGCTCCCTCAAGAATGTCTTCAGGATGACGGCAGCGAGGTGGACGTCGCCCAGCTCGAAGAAATCGACCAGCTCACCTGGAGCACAGACAGCAAGCAGGCAGACTGAGCTGGACATTCCATTTGTTTCTCCTCTTGTGCCTTTGGCAGCTTCAATAGCCCTGAAGTGCTGCCTGTCCGCTAAAGCAATACAAGACCACCAGTGCTCACCAGCCTTTGCTGTATAATGCACCCCCCCAGCAGGAAAATGCAGTGTACAGAGAGACAGCAAGGAACAGCACCCTGCCAAAAACAACTGATAAGAAACAAATGAAGACAGCAGATGTCAAAAGTTTTCTACGTTTTCCGTGGCCCTGAAACCATGGCTCTGACACAACAGCCAGAACTTTGGAATTCTTCCCGAAAAGCCTCCTGTTTAGGCCACATCTCATCTGCGATGAGGCCACACTGACATTCAGTGTCACTCGGCACGCGATGTATGCCACTACATAAACTGTCACCATTTGTTACTTTGCGCAACTGCTTTGCCGAAATGGCAGCTTTGTCAGTGAGGGCGAGCGGCAAACATTGACCTTAAGCTGAGTCCATTGCTAAGCTACTTCATTTTTGAATGTGAACACTTCTTCGATACTCCAGCATGCATTCCTGTTAACTGCTGGAGATACTCATCTGCTAAATCAATAGCAACTACATCGTGTTTACTGTTCTACAGTGGGGCACGGTGGCTCAGCACAATCCCTGGGGCCTTACAGCACCTGGACTATGCATCTGGATGTGGCTTCAAACCTGACTCAGTCTGCGTGGAGTTTGCATGTCCTCTGCGTTCACATTGGATTCCTCCAGGTGCTCTGGTTTCCACTCACAGTTTAAAGATGTGCTTCAGGTAGAATAGACTGAGCAGGTATCAGAGCAGGTTTTACCTTCTTAGAAGGATAATGTCCTTGAACATGTGCATAATTCTCCACGTGTTCTATCAGACTCTAGGCACCAGTGTGATCTTTTATACTGCAGTGTGCTGGGGGAAACATCACTTTTGGTCAGAGACACAGAATCAGCCCTGATTCAGTGGAGGCTGTGGCAGAGGCCAGGATGAGAAGGAAGCTGCAGTCCATCATGGACAATGGCTTCCCTAAAAAAAAAGCGATCACCATGAGCTCCTTTTAGCCACCAGGTATTCAACTTAGGTGCACAAAGAAGCACTTTTGAGATCCTTCTCACCAACCATCTCCATAGCACCACCCAAGGACCTATCAACAATAAGTGGTTGCCTTATTTGGCCATTAAACTTATCTTGATTTACTTGCGAGTGGGAATTGTCTTCTTTTATTTATTGGTTATTTATTTAGCACCATTATGCTTCCTGTTTCAACCTGCTGTATGTATGGATTCCCCAGTGGGGATTAATAAAGTTGTGTGCTATCCTAAATTGCTCATAATGTTTGTGAGGGTGCAGCACCGTTCTGCTGTATAAAAGGGGGAAGGACTGCAGTCAGGTTTTGCCGTGTACACAGCACTTGGACAAAGCATTCAGCCGAACATCAATCGGCAACCATTTAGGAAAGTGTCTGCTAAATAACTTCATGTAAATGCAATTTAGCTGCTGTCTGGTTCAAGGTGACTTCCGCCTACTGGTTTATACAAGCCGGTGCTCAAGGTTGCAAGATAACAATTAGCTGTTGACAGTCTAGAGTGAAGTTACTATTAAAAAAAAAAAAAAAAAATCATTTAACAGTTCAATACGCATTTCACACAGTACTCATTAGAGTGGCACAGCATACAGTTAGCAGAGTGATAAAAAGCAGAGGGGAAAAAAAAAAAAAACAAAGGCAGCTGCTTACGAATTACAGAATTACACTGAAGTGAACCATCCGACAGCTGAGGACAGAAAAAGTTTCCTAGGACGAGGAAACGGAATGGGGAAAAAACCTTCTTACCAGAATTGTACTTGTTCTGGATACTTCTAACCAGGATGACATTGGCTGACCTCCGGAATATGCCCTCTGCCTGAAGGCCTGACAAAGACAAACAGCGACAGACAGTTAGAGGGAAGACAGAGAAGCGAAAGAGGCATCTTGCTTGATACGTCTGATCATTTTATCTCATGATGCAAGGTATTCATTTTTTATAAAATGTTGATTTTTGATAAGATTTATCAAATGCATAGTGCTACAGGAAAAAAAAAGAAAAGAAAAAAGAGAACTCGCACTATCAAGAGGATCCCACTACCTACCTAACCTTCACCCAAAGTCCCGCTTTTCTTCCCCTAACCCTCAACCGCCACAGTAACCCCACAGTCAACCCACAGCAAGCTTATCTAGCTACTGTGCAATGGCTTGAATCTTCCTAATACCGATGCTAGCGAACTACAAACCCAAACATGGCATAGCGAAGTGATGGTGGAGTATCTCATTGGGGTTATCAAGTGGGCACCTTCTTTCGTCGGTGTTTCGTCGAGTTAGGCCCACAACACCTCCGGAAGGCTCAACCATAGTTCAGGCGTCCCAGAACTGCTTCCCTCCACCACCAAGCGCACCACTGCGCTACCCAGCAACACAGCGCAACACATGCTATTCGGCTTCCCCCTCTAGCAACACGTTCACCACCCATTCTACCACTTGTTATATTAGTTCACTATTTATCGGTTAGAGTTGCAGCTGTCAGGTAGTAGGGATGAGGTTGTAAGGGGGTTGGCAACCGGAATAGTGACAGGTAGAAAGTGGGATGTGAGGCAAGCAGTACAGGAAGGTAAAGGTAAACCCACATTCTGACTTACCATTCTCCTTCAGGAAACGGACTGTATCGCGCATCACCAGGGGAATCCCTTCAAGGTCTGGGTTCTGTGCAATCAACCTTCCCAAAAAAACAGGACATATGAAGGAGAGATGAAATTGTTAGCTTCACTCACACAGGTGCTGGGGCCAGAGAAAGGCAAGAAGCTCAATGTTGAGTGCACACCCACAGAGAGAGGGGGACTCCGAACTGCTGATGGGGCAATGGGGGCTTCACCGGGGTCACCGGAGGATACTGCGACGTCGGCTTCAGAGAGGCTCGGATCTTATCGTCATATCTGGAAAGAGAACAGTGGCAAACATCCTGCTTAGTGAAAGTGCTCAGTGTCTACAATGTGAGGAAAATGATGACAGTTATTTGGCAGATATAAACATTTGGGCTTAAGTAGATTTTATCTTTTTTTTTTTTTTTTTTTAAAAATTAGCATTTCCCTTTCAACTTTTTTTTTTTTTTTTTGGCTGTGTGAGAGGGTCAGAATAGCAACACATCCTTCAACAGAATGAATACGACTACTGACCACAACCAGGGTTCAACACACCCCAGATAAGAACCATAAACTAAACAGTTTAATACTGTTGGAAACTGAGCACTTTTATGGAAAGTAGACACTACTGTAAAACTACAAAATGCATTGAACATCTGTTGCCACAATTTGTCAATAAAAAAATCATAGCACTAAAGTAACATCATCCAATGACAATAGCATCTTACTCTCTGACACGGCTTGGTATCACCAACTGCTCGCACTTCACAATGTCTTCCAGCTCACTCAAGTAGTTGATGTAATTGATCTTGCGTCCAAACTTGAAACTGGAGACAGAAACTAATTTCACTTTATTTATCCAAAAATACAATACAGGATGATTTAAGAAGTACTAAAAACTTTCACAAATTCATTCTTCCATAACTACACACCGTATTAAAATGTAGTACACTGAACATTTGTAAGATTAAGAAAAAACCGCGAGTTAGAAAAATAATAAGAAATTAGATCAACAGTACACACACCTGCAGCAGGAGCTAAACCAGACTGAGCTGCTGCACTCTGACAATGACCCATCAGTACTGCAAACACTGAACTATTCTGCTGTATGAAGGTGGTCTGCAGAAAACATGTTGTTTTGGGCATCAGTGAGGTCTTCCTAGGTGTGGTAAATACCTACCTGATAATGGGTTTGAATAAATTAAGCACGGTCTTGATGAACATGGTCGGGTGCACGAAGTAGAGAGCCTTCATATTTTTCTTATATCTGAAAGCAAAGTTAGCTTAATATTTACACTAAATGCAGCAAATACACATATTATTAGACTTATTAAATACATTAAATGATCATATACAGAGACAATGGAGATGACACAAAGCACATGGGATTTAAAATCTGGTTCAAAATATGGGTTATGGCTCAGGGGGGGCCTTACTGTAATACCATTATTTAAGGTATCACATAAAATTTTAACTACATACATCTCTTAGGACGGAAAACTGTCTGCCAAATGCATATATTAAAGATAAAGGACATTTGTGATTATAACTGAGTTTAGCTTATACTGCATTGATAGGGGTTGATATTGTAAGTGTGGCTTTAAAAGTTGTCCACTTGCACTTATTTTCATAGCCATTCTGTGTGAGAGGAATGGCTTCAGCCTCCTTCTGTTATGTTTTACTGACACACAGCTATCAAGAGAAAATGGATGATGCTAAGTCTTTTAAGGGTTAGCAGAGGAAATGAAGCAGACTCACTTCCTGTCAAACTCCCAGTAAGCATCTCGAAGCCAGCTGAGAGATGGCTTATTGTCGCTGGTCAACCCCGTGTGGAAATATATGAGAGTGTAGTCGCTCTCCACATACTGGTCCAGCGTGTGTTTCAGATACCTGTTGGGGTGCAGAAGACCACACAGGCTGAATTAACAGACAGAAGACAACGCAGTTTAAGCAACATGCAGAATAGTATATATGCCAGTCTCTTCCCCTAGACATGGAAAAGAAACATTTTAGTATAAAATCCTTGAATAATCCCCACTAGAGAGGAAGCAGGCACTCACTGAAGCAGCATGTGATGGTTGAGCTCGTGAGTAGGGGGCATCCGGCAGGCGCTGACCACGATGACCTTCCGGCCAAAATTATCATCACCTTGTGTAAGAAAGAGACAGGTGTGCATTTGTTATGGCACTACACCACAGGACTGTAAAGAAAATGACTGACATAGCCATTGCCAAACAACTACATTTCCATCCTATGATGCACGCTGGTGTTTAGCCAGGAAATGTGTGCATGAGCCTTACGTAATGCAACCAGCTACAGTATTTACCCAAGAATCATTTTTGCTGTTGCTATCTGCATGTCACACTGAATCTGAACAGTAAGTAAAGCTGAAGCCCCATCACAGCCAGACTCAACAGGATATGCCAGGTTGTGTCACCTACCTCTGTTTAATAAGCAGTGTCATGTGCAGCATTCTTGCAAAGCTTTATTTTAAGTTGAACTTGCCACTGCCTCTTTATTGTTGTATGAGTGCAGCCCCACCAGGACAGGTGGTTGGACTGTACAAAGTCTATCTCCTTTACAGTACAACTTCCTACCTGCAACCTCGATGATCTGATGCCTGGCAATGTCATAGAAAGGGTCGTCCATGTTCAGATGTGTGCCCACATTCAGATGTGTGCAGATGTCCGTTTCTGTTGGAAGAGTTATTTAGGGAAATACGCCTGATCACCTCTCAGATTCTTCATATCATCACAGAGAGCACATGTCATCTCACATCATATCACAACTAACATCTATTTCTTCAAGCAAGCCACTGACTTAAAGCCATTTTTGAATTTCTCTCACACACACACACAGACACACACACACACACACACACAGACACAGACACACAAAGATAAACAAACAAATCACAGAAGCTATGCAAAAACCCCAAATCTTCCCCAGCTTCACAAAAGACTTTACTCTCTTTTTCAGCCGAAAACCTTCTAAAGCCATTGAGTATCTATTGTTTGGAGACCGGAACCTGTGACTCAATTATTGCAAATAAAGAGCTGATGAAAGTTCAGTACAAGAGTAAGTCTCGAATAATATTTTTATTCAATTATTCAATCAAAACAAATAAACCACATTCTCTGCTGGAATTAAAGCCAGCACACACAAGGGCACAAGAACTGAGACCGAGAACCACTGAACTTCACCGCTTCCCTTTTATGAAATAACAGAACCCCGGAAGCTGTAGTGCTAAAACATGTAACCTTTTCTTGTTACCCTACAGCTGTGGTGAACATGAAATGTATTTTATTTTCACTTGTTCATTCATTTGAATCATTTATCATAATTATCATAATTTTTTTTGCTGACAATACTGTCCAAGGTGATTTACTCAGTTTAATAATATACATCTATTTACACTCCTTTATACAGCAAGGCATTCTCACTATAAGAAGTGCCTTAATCAGAAGTGGGACTTGAACTGGAAACCTTCAGAATACAAGGCAACAGCCCTACACACTACACTACTGTGTGATGGTTACAATAAGCCACACCAGCTCAAAATTTCAGCAATGCCACCACCGGTGATGAGGCAGTTTGATCAGCACTACTCTTTGACACTCTAGGATGACATCTGGGCCCCAGAGCAAACAGGCTCAGTGACAGATTTACCGTGTTTCACAGTTTAACTGCCAAGTCACAACACAAATTTCCATTGCTTTTTTTTGTGGAATTGTTAGAAACTACAACAATGAAGCTGCAGCACTTTACAGCTTATTTTAAATAAATAAAAAAAAAAAAAAAAAAAAAAAAAAAGACAGCCTTCTGCTGGGAATCTGGGCAGAAGCCCTGGTCTTATGCACCATCATTCTTGTCCTCTGTACTTGAGTGTAGCAAAGCTTGAAATCCAAGACAAGGTCCGTGCTTGCAAGCAAACAGCATCACAGTGTAAGTCTATACCCTGAGCAGAGGAGGCAAGCACACAGCTTGTGTTCCTAAGGTCTTGAGCTCACTGATGTGTTTGGGTAGAAAAATAAGTCAAGATATTATTAGCACCTGATGGTGTGCCGATCCTTTCCCCTGACATGTGCACAAGATTCTGTGCTAAGTGCTTGTGGCTATCATGGTGGGGTTAAAGACTGCAGCACTCTCTGGCTGGAAATTTTCTTTCATTCTCAACCCACCCCACATTTCAACACCAAGGCACTGATCTCACATGCAGCTGCAACAGAGGTTGGGCCACAGTTTGCCCACAAACCTGTGTGCCATCCAGGCCAGGAACACATTTGAGGCTACACTGTGATGCTGAAAAGCACAAAAATCAGGTCATGCACAGATACATATTGGTTTTAGCACTGAAAGTAAATCTATGCATCTTTTGTTTAAACAGTATGGCATTTCCTGCAGCACTGCCCTCTGGTTAGATGCCAAATCAACTTTATCCATAATTAGCAGAAAATTAAAAAGTTCTTTCTCATCAAGTGTCACAACCTGCTGAGCTCCTGTAAATGCATTTCAGACTCGAAATAAGTTGTGTGAAACACACCCCAGAGCACAGCAGTCGTGTCAAAAGTAGTGCTACATATCATGTGCGTTGCAAAATGAACTGAAAGTGTCTATGTGTGGGGGGGTACCCACTGTCTGTCCCACATCCACCATTGTCTTAAAGAGTCATAAAAAAATGACACTTTCAACAACAATAGGCAAGCAATATTATGCCACTAACCCCAGAACACTGGCTTTCCAGCTGTGCTGCACATCAGCTCCACGACAGACACTAAACTCTGTAAACACATGAGACCTTGGACACCTACCAGATTTGCTCATATCTGTTGTCTCATCGGGAGGAAATTCCTTCTCCTCCATCTGAGAGAACTCGAGCTGGCCCAGAGGGCTGCTGAGGGCATCTTCTCCCACAAGATCATCATGAAGGTCAACCAGGTCTGAAGCCATTACCCACAAGGCCACAGGGGAGTGGCATGCAACAAAGTGCGTTTAGACACAGGGATGGTTCCTAAAAAATAACAAATCTGTGTTAGAGGAAGAAGCACTTTTATCCTCTGGAAATGCAAGCAAACCTTCAGTCAACAGCTGATCACTTAAAGTATAACAACAATGTAGAATTTAGTTTCAGTCACATTTGGATAGTTTCTCCATGTCAAAACTACAGCACAAAAACTGGCTCAGAAAATATTGGTAAGAGCCTTCTGGAGTTACATGATGTTACAGGGTATAGACATACATTACAACAAATTCACACAACATCAATACATCTAAAGGGGACATAAATGTTGCTAGGGCACCACACAAAAAAAAACAAACAAAAAAAAAAAACTCAAGTGATAAATCCTCTCATCAGCTATATTCAGAGTTCTCATGACAAAGACCTTTGTTTGCTGATGTTGCAATGAAGTAACTAATAACTTTATCCCTTCCTAACCCAATAACACACTAGTTATGTTGTTGTCTGTATTTTGGGGTTATAAGTATCCTTTATTTATCAGACACATTTAGCCAAGGTGATTTAAATTGTAAGATAATCAACACTGACTTACCTGTTTGTACTGCAGGGTATTTTTTTGCTGTCAGTTCAGGGTAAATTCCATGGTTAAGGATACTACACCAGGACTGGGATTCAAACCAATCACTTCAACACTGCAAGGTTACACCCCTAAACACTGAGCTGCCATTAATAAAAACCTTTAAAATAACCTTCCAAATATTGTTTAATTCTCTCAACGTTTCAGTGTTTCGGAATTTTTTTTTGACCTGACAGAAGGCCCTTACTTTTTAAATATATCACGGAATATGTGAACGGGTTTCTCTGACAGCCCCCGCTTCAATGATATCTAGGACTAAAAATAAGAACTGAGGAGAAAATCTCACTTTCTTCCTAGAGGTGGGCAAAAATTTTCTGAGCTTTTTTCACAGTGGCAAACAGCAAAGCTGTGAGAATAGAAATCAGTCTGAAAGTTAGTCAGTCTATGAAAAAGTTAATGCTCAACATGCTAGTATCAGTTCCTCTGGTTAGTTGAGGGTTTTCAGTCTATAAAACACACAACCACTGAGCATTTTGTATTATTTTACTTACATATATGGTACGTTTTATATCCTTTTTTTAATTTAAACTAAAATCCACAGAGGCACAGCAGCTAATGATTTATTAAAAACACAACACCGACTTCAAGAAGGGTATTTCACATCAACTTTAATGCCCAACCCAAGAAATGAGGTTGTGAACGTGAAGAATTGTTACCATTAACAGCAGTTTTTGAATAAAAATGAAGACAACAAAAAAGCTGCAGTCGTCTTTTGATGACGCTGCAAGACCTAATTTTCAAACAAGCAAACTAACACCACAGTTACCACAGTAGAGCAGTCTTTCTTCATGCAGCTACAGGCAGGCCTGGGTGTGTGCTTCTGTGTGACGCAACCCCATTTGAAAGGCTGTTTGTCATCCATAGTGACTGAAAACATACCGTTTTGGGCGATAACATTCTTCGTGTGAGAAAGTTCATGCAATGACACTACGATGTGATCAAATTTCCAAACGCAAAAGTGCACATGTCTCTCAAAGGGATGCAACTAGGTGCAAAAACGCAGCAGAGGGAAGCCTGCAGTACAAAGATACCTTCGCTCCCAACACTACGTTCTGGTCTGCTCTTCTCATCGTCTCATATTTGTCATTTCAAATTACTCCGCAGGCCTGCAGTTTTGCCCCCATCTGTTGGCTTTGTAAACTATTAAACTAATGGACCACAAACCCATGGATTCTCACTGCTGTTGGCCTCTTTTTACAACGGAGACAAATAAAACTGCCATCACTTCACTTTCTACACAGCTCTCATTTATTTGTATTATCATTACTAAACTTTTGTATTGGTTCAGGGCAAGTACTTTCATGAACAGCACTGCAGCAGAAGTGGGGTTTGAGCCGGCAGCTGTCTGGAAGGCAGCATCTCTAAACTGTACCGTAGGCTAGCGTTATGGAAACCCAAGCGGAGCATGCAAATCAGCGACAGGCCACGAGTAACCGTGCCGAAGGAAATCTGTGACTTTCCAGTACAGAAATCTTATAAGTAACTCATTTTACAGGACTGGCTGCAGCACAGGCACGGCAAGCATCAGACAATCTCTACCTGTGGTCACCACCTCTGTTCTGTGATGGGTGTTACAGACCTTGTACTGTGGTTCTCACCTTTTCACTCAGTTGCACCCTCTCTGCTTCTGCATTTTTTTTTTCCTGTCTTCTCTCACCGCTTGTGTGTACCCCGCTGTAGTCTCATGCACATTTCTTCAGAACTGATAACAATGCTTATCTATTCAGCTGCAACTCCAGTTGCCGGACCTTATTCACATACCACTAGGCTCATGCTTTTCTCCAAACTGACTTAGCTGGGTACTACATTTTCCTTTAATTCTATCAACTTAAGATAAGTACCTTGCTCAAAGGTACTACAGCAGGACGTGGGATTTGACCCAGAGATCTTCGAGTGCAAGGTGGCAGCTCTAACCATTACACATTTCACGCTTTATTCGTGTTTGGCGCAGTCATATGAAAGGAATGTAGGGCACAGCACAGCACATAAAATATTTGTATTTCAGCATACAGCCTCAAGACACAACAGCAAATTATTTTGTTTCGACATCAGGTCACACGACCGCTTTGCTTTACTGCAAGCTCGAGCATTAACATAAATACAGTTGGAAAATAAAATGATGTACAACTGTAAAGATGTAAAACCTTGACTCTATACCAGGAAAAAGCATTTCGAGTCGCACCGTCGTCACACCACACACACTTTGACCATCAAATGAAATTAACCGTAATAAACAACCTTCCCTCAGGTGTGAATTATCTTTTCAGACACCGAGCAGGTCCGACACACAGTAGAAACATCGTTTTGCTGTTCGCTTTTTACTGTCGCTGGAAAACCTGCATGAATATCATACTCTGACTATATATATTGAGTTATTTTATTTTTTTTTATTTCAACAAAGGTGCACTTACCTACCGCTCCGTCACACAAGCCTGCCTGTGCAACTACTACCCTCGCGACAGCTGAAATGCAACTGCAGGAACTTCCGGTCTGAATGCGGAAGCAGGATTTGTTGTAAACAACAAACTTCCGGGACGTGGGCGGGACTCCGTGGAGCTGAGGCAACTGCTTTGTGATCTTCTGTGTATTTCATGCATCGTTAAGAGGTTACTTTTTGGTTGGGTCGTTGGTCCATAACGTTTTACAACTCTCTTTGTCCCTGTCGGGCGGTTTTAAAAGGGTATCAAACACATGTTCGATGATCTGAGGGCGGATCATGGAAGAGGGTGAACCTGCCATTCATGGTCTGTCGGATTCATGTACAATCGCAGACCGAAATAGGGAATATTGCTTACTTTGCCCACCGCTGTTGTGAATAAAACGTCTAAAAAAAGACATACATGCTTCTTAAAGTACAGTATGAATGAAATGGAGTCATTGACCCTGGAAATATATAATTCATGAATTGGCTCCAAGTGTAAAGTTCCCTGTCGTTTGTTTACATAGCTGATGCAGAGGTGACCAGCTTAAATGAGAAGCATTCATTTTACATGACTACGCTTTACAGCATAAACAGTTACACTGGAACATTAACAAGCTGTCAGAAAATGTAGATGTGTACTGTACGGGCAGATGATTTTATGATTTTGATGGCATGTAAGACCAACAGTCCTCATTTTCCCAGATGTCACTGGGTATTTGACACCATCTGCTGGTGCCTTGCGCTGAAATCAGCTTGAATCTTCCCTCCGGCACAGCAGTACAGTATTCACCTGCCCCATTATTCTGTACTGAAAAGTGGCTGGAGCAGACGTTATTTCAGAGAACTTACCTTGTTTATGTGAATGAGCTATGAGCTGGTGAGTGATGATCCATTTTTTAACTTGGTGGGGAGTATCTGCAGCACATGCCCATTGTAGAGGAGTTTATGGTTTGACTTTAATACTTGCATTGCACAAAATAAGCTCATATTAGTGTCCATGTGAGATATACTGTAAATAAAACACATCTCCTATTACAAACATTAACACGGTGTTAATAAATAATTATTTTCCCCTTAATTTTGGCTTTTTAAACATATCTGTGTTTGAACATTCTAAAACCTCCCACAAGTTTCCCTAGGGAAGTCTGGTGAAAATCAGTATTGTTAAAAATCAATAAAATATTTGCAAGTATCCAAATGTTTTTTTTATTTTTATTTTTCTCTACATTCATAGTTACAGCAATAGAGGAAATACTGTTAAGGATCTTCAACAATTTATGTGCTATAGGTATTTTTATATTTAGATTCTTACTTACATACAGTATATTGAAGCATCATTATTATAATCCTCATCTTCATCATAGCACATATTTAACTGTAAGGTAATACAATAATCCATAATATAAGCCACTGAAATGTCTTACAATTGAAGTTTATTGAACTTAGCCAGAAACTATTTAAACAATCAAGATATTCATGTCATTCATCATCCATGCCACTGTCTTCTATGACTTTCTTTACCCATTTTAACATGCGGAACAAGTGGGTATAGAATCCATACTTTCCGTCTCTGTCACAACCTTCTCCCCACGACACAATGCCAACCTGGTACCACCTGTTATCTTCTGGATTCTGGAACAGAAACACACTCATCATTACTGAGACTGGAAGCCAACTGTCACTAAGTTTTCACCACAGCTGAAGCTGGAACCATGTAAATACCACAGATTGCATTTAAAACCATTTCTTCTTTATGAATCCTGATGACATTTATCTTGCCTGGTTTCTCAAAAGAGATACATATGACTTCTGAGAATAAAAAAGGAGACTATGAAGAAACGCTGTCTTACCTTCATAACAAAAGGGCCTCCACTGTCTCCTTCACAAGCATCTCCTCGGTCATTTTCGTCTGGTTTGTACCCTGAAACAAGTGAAAAAATTTGGAACACTCATCTAAAGGAGTCATCTGGAGAAAGGAACAGTAGCTGACCTACTGAAGTTCAATAAGGCTACCTGTAACCCCTACCTGCACAAAACATGTTGTCTGTGATAGGGATGCCTGTAGATGACCTACAGATATCCTGTTCCACAATGGGCAGGTGAATCTGCTGCAGGACATTAGGCAGGTTGCTGGGAGAAGATGACCATGACTCCTTCAGGTTTCCCCAGCCAGTTACTCGACCTTTGTAGCCAGCAAACATTAACCTACAGGGAGAATTACAACCTGTTATTTCAGTTGCTCCATCCCATAAGACTTCATGTAATAATACTATCCACAAGGGTCTTTTTCCGGTTTAACTTTTGATGTGTATAATGCTCTTTGGCCAAAATGGGGAAAAAATTGTACTGAGGCCTCCAAGGCATCCTTAAGAGATACATGTGACATTCTTTAAAGAAAGCATTTTTGGAACAAGTGGCAAACAAAAATTAACTCATTGAAAGAATAGTAAACAAAAAAATCAGTATGCTGACAGAGGGGAAAATAGCAAAACGCTGTAAGCTATTCTAGTGTTTGTACCCATAATTCTGTCAGGCTAAACAAAAATTTGACTTACGTCCTTGCGATTTTCTTGGTTGGCAGACAAATTGGGTGGATTTCTTTAGTAAAGGTCACGGGCTTCTTCATTTGCAGCAGAGCGATGTCCCGATTCAGGTTCTCCTTCCAGTTGTACTTTGGGTGAACAATTATCTTGTCAAGGGCCACAATTTTCTCTATGTTTCTTTCAAACCTGAGAATCAAAAAAAGGTGAAAAGCGCTTCAACGTGAATGTGAATGCACATTATGGCTCTGTTAGTCTAATTTGGTTTTCCGTGGTGTAGATGATGTAAAACCATCATGAAAGTCCAACCCCACAAAGCTAGAATTTTTCATGTGTGAGGAGACCACATAGGTATCCCCTCCACTAACTTGGCACGGTGATGCTTGCCAAGGCGGACAACAATGTCATTGATGGTGAAGTTCTTTCCCCAGGGTGGGTAGAGGATGCAGTGGGCAGCGGTGACTATCCACTGGTCACTGACCAAACTGGCTCCACACAGAAGCTCCTGGGGACTCTTTTTGTACAGCATCACCTGCCTGCCGGTCAGATAAAGAACCCTGCTTTACATTTGCCAACACAGAGCTAAGATATCCATTCAACTGCTTTAACATTGCACATATCCAAACCTTTAATTTTATAGCCAGAAATTACTAAGAATCATGCTTACTAATGGGAAAACACATTCTGTGCATAGATACAGGCACTTTTTTTAACAAAAAGCTGTAAACAGAACCAATTTTTGATTCATTAATGTTACCTTTATGTGAAAATAATGTTAAAATGGATGTAGTCAAATTACCATGGTGCACTGCCTACTTCTGCATCCTGGCCACCCACGACTCGACTTTCTCTGTAAGAATCGATGAGCTCCTCTTCCTTCTCATCTTTCTTGCCGGCACTTTCAAACATCGGCCGCTGCCCACACACTGCAAACCATGTCAGCGCGCAAAAAAGATGTCAGATATAATTGCTACAAATGGCACAACACAGCTACAAATGATCCAGAATTTATTATGTATAATTTGTACAATCTGTTCCACTGTACCCACCTTCCTCACCACTGCCAAAACTACGGGGATTGAAAAAGTTCTTTCGTGCCTCAGAGTCCACAGTCCTTTCACGCACATCTGCATCCTCTTCAAACTGACTAAGGGGTTCATCTGATTGAAAGAAACATCAGATACAGTTCAGCAAGACACTGCAAAGACATTCTTTTCAACAGAGTAGAATTATTCTGAACCGAATAATGTTTACTTTTTAACCTATATTTTACCAGCAGTTTCTGGCCTTCATACATAAGGTCTATGATTCACTTTTATTGGTGCACACACTGCATGCAGAGGATATGCTTTTGCTGAGATGCATAAAGTCCCCCAGAGTTCATGCAGAATGCACTGAGATGGCCATGGAACACGATTTCTTCCGCCTATTCGTCAGGATGACTCATGCCACACCAATTTACCACAGAGCTCCAAACTGCAGTAATCCATGGTGATATTGGGCTGATCCACAAAGCACCAAGGTCCCTCCAGGTCATCGTCGGGGTTTCGGCAGTGGTTCTGCACCAGTTTCACTTCAGGAATGAATTCCATGTCGGCACTGAGGGCAACCGCTTTTGGGGATGACCACGGAAGGCACTTGAAACCCTTTACAGTGACAGAGAGGGTTCCTGTGTATTCCAGACCACTGTTTTGTAAGCAGTCTTTCTTAGAATATTTATTTTTCCCAGGTACAGAATCCTGGATTTGGGTAGGGACAAATTTCTGTCCTGTAGAGGAAAACAAGACAAAGATGTTCAGAAGAAAGCACAAACCCTGCAATGTTTTCCTACATATACCAGGATGCCCCTATTCTACACACATCTCCAAGGGTGCTGCTGTTTTCATGAATGCAAGCATAAAAACATCTTATTGCATTGCAAGAATATGCAGCAGCACCTTACAGAGTCATTAAACTGGTCCTTCCATGTCTTACAGCTGAGAAGGAGGTGAATGGTGGGTGTGGAGCAAAGACCTACCGCATATTGGGACATTGCAGTACTCCCTTCTGATGACAGGGTTCCGAGTGTAGCACCAAGGCCCCCCTGAGCTTTTGTCAGGATTTCTGCAGTAGTTCTTTGTCAGGCTCGAGTCAAGAGACACATTGAACTCCCTTAGAGACAGTGGTGGGTAGGGACAGAGTTAGCTGGCCATTCACCATTTCTGCTGACATCACTCATGTGGAGCACCTTCTCAGAACTTACGTGATTTTGTGCGGGAAATTGCTCTTCCAGAATTGACAAGGTGTCCCTGACACAGTCACTGAAACATTGCCTCGGTAGTTGTCACCAATACCTAAGGCACACTGATCTATAACTGGTACAGACGGCAGACTGTCAGACTATATTTGGTCCACATACGCCTCATCAGACAATTTCAGGATTCAATATGATTGCTTTACATGCATAAAGAATTCTGTGACACAGCTCCGTGTAGGTACTGCTTAGAGACATAGGAACTTCAAATCATTTCAGCACTTGATGTTAGACAGGGTACCTTTAGGTGGAAAATGAGCATAACCGCCCAAACATGTTCTCAGTGTTTTTATGCGATCCGGGGTTCTTGGCGGTTTAGGGCCTTGACATCCTGAAAGCATATATTGATTATTAGCTATTGACTGACAAAAGCATAAAACAAACACAGTAATACCACTAACAATGGCCTGCAGACAGCTGTCTAATATGCACCTACAATGTTTTCAGCTGCTCATTTGTACTTTGTTCCTGGTTTACCTGCAGCTATTTACATTTGATGTTGAAACCAGTGGTCACACACTTTGTACTATTCAGGGAAAATGTTATGTTCAGATTAGATAAAACATTTGTCCTTACCTTCATATTTGCTCCAAAATGCTTTCTAGTATGAGGTGAAACAAATAATATAGACATTAAAAGAAAAAACAAGAATAACAAATACAATGTAACAATACGCAAACTTAATAGATCAAAAAAGTATTCTTAGAAACTGAACACATTTTGGATTGTGAAATACAATGCAGTGTTTAAGATTTTAAGATGCAACATGGCAATGAAAAGGCACAATTGTACACTATAAGGCTAAAAGTATGTTGACACCCCTACCAATTACTGAGTTCAGTTGTTGAACTGCACCTGTACAGCAAATATTCTAGACAAAAGCTTTTTCGGCTGAATGGGCACAAATTTCCAAAATCTGGTGGAAAGCCTTCCCAGAAGAATGGGGGCTGTTATAGCAGCAAAAGAGGGAAAAACTCCATATTAATGCCTGTGAGTTTGGAATTGGATGTTCAACAAGCATATATGGGGGTGATGCTCAGGTGTCTCCATGCTTTTTGCCATATGGTGTACATATTAATATTGATAGATTAATATATTGCACACATTATATATTGAACAATGCCTTTTGCTTACAGTGCCGTCAGGATTCTCATACACTTCTCGTGCCTCCTCATGGCTGCAGATCTCCTCCAAGCACTCTCTCTCTAAGTTTCCTGGCTTAAGCTCTTCGAACATGGTGTTGGCTCTCCTGGTACGGATGAGAACTTGTGCCGCCGATTTGGGATCAAGAAACACTGACAACGAATGAGAAAAAAAGTGATTTTATCAAGAAATGCCACTGCAATGTACTGCTTCCAAAAACATCACTCAGATGAACTTTATGACCATAAGGCAATATCCACATAATGTTGTGACCTACTAATTAAAGATGGGATTTACTATTCCTGGGATTTGTGATGTATTCCTCAACCAGAATAGTTATCTGTCTTGGTGAATCAAATGATAAAAGATACTGTACTGATATAAGCCACAATTTACATCTCTTCATCAATTTTACACGGAGCTATAATTTAAGTGATGCACTGCAAACCATTTTTGCCCTCTTTTGTTCAGTCAGGTGGCAGAATAGTTAATGCTGCTGCCCTTTAGACTGGAAGGGCCCAGATTCAAATCCCACTTCCTTCTGTAGAACACTTGATCAAGATATAATAGCTAGCTGTGTGAAAGTAGCTAAATATTGTAAGCTGTTTTCCACAAAAATAGCTATTTGAATAAAATGATTTAATGGCAAAAAGATCCCTTACCATTTTCACTGTGAGTGATATAAAGGACAGCAGACAAGATGAGGCAGACAACGGGGACTGCTGTGGCTCCCATTGTGTCTCGATCCTGACTAACCCAGAGAGGTTGCTTTCAACCCCCAAACCTTCATCATCCACCCTTGCACACAACATTCAGCCTTCTAGTTAATATTGAACTATAGAAGGACCAAAAAGTCATACAATGGCTAACCTGAAAAAGGTCACTTTTCCCTATCCACTTTGTACACTCTCTAAAAATATTCCCTACAGCAAAAAAATCTCTTTAACACCGAGGATCCAGAGGGTGGAAAGATATGGCAGCAAGGAGCATAGACGCAGATTTGTAACTTCAACCTTCACAGTACAGAAGGGTCCCTGCTGTGCTATCGCAGAACAAAAAGCTTAGTGTGAAAACATGTTGACAAACTTAAATACGTTAAATGTGCTGAGGAGCTGACACAACAGAACTGCATTTGTGTTTCACTTCTATTTGCATACATGCAATATAATAGCTGGAATTTGTAATCGGAGGCGATTCCCAATACTAATATGGAAGCAAAAACTGCAAATAAATACCAAAGTACCCATTACCAGCTTTACTGACACATATTTATTTTGTGTAGTTGATGCTTTTATCCACAGCAGCTCCCATTTTAGCAATTCACGGTGGGACATTTAAATAAGTAAACTTATGAAAAATACCTTGCTTAGAAGGTAGTGCAAGAAAAGCTGAGTGGGAGCACTCTTTAACCAAGACACCTCCTGTTATTGATCCTTTGAGCAGAACACTGATCAACTGATATCAGACATAGATCTTTTTTTTTTTTTTTTATAGCAAAGTCTCTTATCGCACCAGAATGAATCATCAGACCTTATAGACATTCAGAAATATTTTTGATTTACGTTTCCTAAAACTGGATTGGACACACTACACAAGAAAAGATTAAACACATTTCCATAGTGTTTCAATGAAACAAAAAAATTTTACTTTTACTTAAGTGTACAAAAAAAATGTTAAAATGCTATTTAGCACTGAACAAATGGCTTGAAAAAGGACTCTTTTTCACAGTTTTTACAGCAATTATTCCAAATATAAATCTGTAAACTATATATATTCTATGGGTGGATCATGCAATGATAATATAATGCAATTTCCCTGTGGAACTTCCTGTTTTAATAGTACACCTTGAAAAAGAACTTTTGGTAAACAGCAATGAGACAAGGTCCACCAAGCAGAACTGTCAATATTTGTAGAAATCTTTAACTCCCCCGATAACGTCAGAATGTCAAAAGCAACACATATATTCATCTATTTTGTGTTTCAACATAGACAATTAATCAAAATATAACAACAGATATATAAATGTGCAATATTACTTTACATGATCGCTACTGCTGTGAAATATTAAAAATTATACCAATGACATGTTTCTTAGGGCTTTAAGGAGTTGTTTTATCCATGTTTTGATTTTTTAAATTAGGAGAACAAAGTAATAAACAGACTGTCACGAGGCACATTGCCTGAAGAAACATAATAAAAGAATATGCTACAAGATTAAGTTCCAGTTTCTATCTCAACAGTCTCAGCCACAGCGCTGAGGACATCGTCTCCATGAAGTATCACCATATTGCTGTGTGTCCTCGGGTCCTCCACAATGATGCACTTGTCAGTGGAGTCAGAGATGATGATCTCTATGACATCCTCGCTGAGTTGAATGGGCTCTTGGTCCATCTCTCCAGTGGAGGAGGTGGGGACCTCATGCATGATGTGGTTATCTGTGAGAGGCACCCCCTCATGGAAGGGGCTCGCAGTGCTGATTATCACTTCGTCTGAGCTGGGCACCAGGGCCAAGTTCTCCATGGTCTGCACATAGACCACTGCCTGCTGCTCTGGAAGCCCCTTCTCAGTCTTTGTGTTTGGCTTTCGCCCATGCTTCCTCGGACGGCCCTTTACAGGGGCAGGGTGATTAATCTCCACGCTCTCGGCCTGCTCTCCTGCAGCCTTGGCCTCCTTCCGTTGGTGTGCCTGCTGGTGACGAACAAGGCTCTGCATTAGCGTGTATTCGGCACCACATATGTTGCACTTGTAAGGCTTCTCTTCCAGGTGGGACTTCTGGTGGCGGCGCAGCTTGGTGGCCAAAGTGTAGCCTTTGCCACACACATCGCATTTGTAGGGCCGCTCGCCTGTGTGGAGGCGCTCGTGCGCCCGCAGTGTGTGGGGGTCACGTAAAGCCTTGCCACAGACAGGACAGAGGTAGGCCTCTCCAGTATGTGAGATGAGGTGCCGTCGCAACTCGGGCACCTGGGAGAAGTGCTGGTCACAGTGGTTGCATTTGTAAGGCTTCTCTCCGGTGTGGATGCGCAAGTGGCCAAGCAGGTTTCCCCGCTGCCGGAAAGTTTTGCCACAGTGGGGACAGGGGTAGGGCCGCTCGCCTGTATGTAGGCGCATGTGGTTCCTGAGAGAGCCCGAATTGGCTAGCTCTTTCCCGCATACATTACATTTAGACTTGGCTGCCTTCATGTTGGTCTCCTTAGCTCGGTGAGCTTCCCGGTGGATGCGTAGTGATGGTCGGCGGGCAAATGCCTTGCCGCAGATGTCACAGACAAAGGGCCGCTGACCTGTGTGGAGGACCTCATGCTCCTTCAGGTCTCGCTTTAGACCATAGCTCTTATCACACTGCTGGCACTTGAAAGGCCTCTCTCCCTTGTGCATCAGGAGATGTGCACGGAAGCTCTCCTGGGAACTGTAGTTTTTCCCACACTCTGTGCACAGGTAGGGTTTAAAGTCTGAGTGTGTGAACTTGTGTTTCTTTAAGTGGCACAGCTGGAAGAAGCTCTTGTCACATACATCACATTTATACCGCCTTTCCCTGGTGTCAAAACTGAAGAGGTCTGGGATCGAAGTGAGACCTCTTGGTGTGGCTCCCTGGTTTCTTTTGTTAAAGTCCTGGAGAACTTCCTCTTCATTCTCCTGTGTGACTAAATGCAGGAGATGATCACTGACTCCTGGGCTTGGTTGTTCACACTCAGCTCTGTCTGTTGGTGCTGTCACACCCTCCTCAGAGGGACTTAACTCCCTGCCCTGTTGCTCTAGAACCCTCTTTTTCCGCTCCTGCAGACGTTTCTGGATGCGGCTCACAAGCGTGTGCACCTTTCTGGGCTTTGCAGCTAGACGGGAACTTGACCTGGGGGGCACTATTGCTGCCTCAGCACTGCCCTTGCTCTCCCCTACACTACTTGGCTCTTTCTCCAGCAAAAGTCCAGCTTCATCATCACTCAGAAGCTGACTGGAAAGTTCTGAAATAACACTGCCATTAGTGTTTAGTTCATGTATGTTGTCCTCAAAACTTTTCTTAATCTTTCTGTTTTCATGATTCCTCACAGGCTTCTTTCTTATTTTGCAAATCTGTGATTTTTTCTTTTTGATGTGTGTCCGGGGATTGTTGTTCACATCCTCACCACCTGCTTGTGGATCTCCAGTGCTTGGAGACACAGAATTCGCTGAAGAGGAAGGTCCATTATGATCTGTTCAGTGACAAATAACATCAGTCAACTGCAGTCTTCAAAGGGCACAACACCAGTTATGACATTAATGAATTTCAATTTCAGGATTTTTTCATGTAAGGCACGGTAATTTATTAAAATCCCCCATCTTGCGATCCACCTAGATACAACATTACGGTGGTACTGTGCGTTTCATGTCTTTCAACATCAGACAGGTGACCTGATCACAGTAGATCAGGCTCCATCCTGCATCCAGATACAGATACCTTGAACCTGTGGCTTACCTGTACTGACACCTGTACTGCCATCTAGATAGCCTCTACACAACAGTCATACAAATCTCAAAATGATCACAGTAAATCAATTATTTACTGCAACCAGGTATTCAATGTGTGGTTAATGCTGTCAATTTCTCACCTGCTTGCAAAGAGGTAATGTCTGAAGGGTGTATATTCTGCTCTGATTCAGTCTCCTCCTTGGCCTGGCTGTTTCCAATGGGTAAGCCTTGCACTGTGGTCTCCACCTCATGATCCTCATTCTGCTCCAGCACTGAAGAAAGTCCCTGCTGCTCCTCAAGCCAAAGAAGAAGCTCTGTACCTGGGCTGATATCCTCAGACACCCTGAAGCAAGCCTTCCCGTCAACATTGTGAATGGTCACGTTCCGCTCTTCCTTACTGCTTACAACACAAGCAAACCTATTGAAACCAAGATGGATTACCGGGAGGTCATTTATTTAGCAACAGCACACATGCAATCCACTAACACCCAATATATGCATGTAAATATAATATTAAATTAGGAAAATAAATGTTAGAAAAATATATATGTTTTACTGCAAGATAACATAAAACATAATTTAACATGTTATTAATATCCCTATGAAAGTATGTGAGATTCAGATTTATTTGTGATCTTATGGAGTCTGGAAATAGACAGGTTTGTGACTTCCGACATACTTCATCCAGTAACTTGAGTCACTATAACTTCCATGCAGGCCAATTTGACTTGACCCTTCTACTTCTCCCTAAAAAAAAAAAAAAAAAAAACACAGAAAGTCACTCTGTAGTAACAGTACACTATGCAAGATAATGTGAACATACAGAAAACACAGACTTCTAGAGATGTACAGAACAATTTATATAATATTGTACAACATGGATTGTATTAAATCAATTTTCAATTATTTTGCAGAGTTAGATTCTACTTGATTTAAATCGTACTACAGTAAGTTGCTCCTAGGAGATACTAAGCTGACATAACAATGCTACAGAAGTTTAATAAGGTATAACATTATTTAACTATTGTTTCAAGGTGGAGGGACCTAACCTGGTTAATAACTTCACCCAAGACAGTCCCTTTCAGCAGGGTGTTTCCCACACACCATAGTCCCAAGTGCCCACTGTTTGCCAAGGAAGGACCCACGGTGAGCCCTTTTGGTACAGCTTTGAGGACTCTGTGGAGCAGCTCCTGAGTTTGGGTTGGAGGAGTCACAGATTCTTTGCCCATACCTGCAGCCACTGAACACAAACAAGAAAATGCAGGCTTAAACGACAACCACAGCAGGCAGTGTAATAGTTTCAAATAAAGTCTTGAAATTTCAAGGTTGCTGATTTGAACCCCACTCCTTCTGTACCTTGAGACATAAACAGCCACAAAAAACAAAGACATGTTGAGACATAAACATTCACAAAAAAGTGACAAACATTTTCAATTCAAAATTCTGTAAACGTTTTATGACTAAACAATTATGTGTTAGTATCAGGTACCTATTAACAATTATTGAAATTCGGAGGGGCCCCTTCCAGCAATGAAGCCAGACAGGTTATTTGAACTCTCACAAGTATAGATAAAAATAACAGAAGGCCGGCATCTTGTTTTAAGGATGTCATTACCTTACAGTTTCTAAGTTTTTGGTTTGAATCCCACTCCTGCTATGAAGTACCCTTGATCAAGGTACTTACCCAGAACTACTACAGTAAGAATGCCCTGTTGTATAACTGAACTGGCAAATGACAGTAGATTATCTAGTACTGCTATCTACTTTGGTCAAATGCATTCGACAAATGAAATTTAGTAATGATTGTAAAATGAACAAAAAGAATTGTCCATGTTGGTGCCAATGCTCAGTAATGTATTGAAATGCATCAAGTGGATTCAAGATATAGGGAACAGTATTTCACTATTTGGAAAACTACATATCAAACATCATGTCCCTGGAGCTGCAGGAACACCAAGTTCATAATGTACGAATTTCAGCTATCGCTGTCCAGCTGTCGTGAGCACATAAGGTCGCCGGGTTTGCCTGCTGTGAAACCCACACGCTGCCCAGAGCAGACAGGATGCGGCTACTGCCACCGCTCCTATATGTGCAAACCAAGGGGCCAGCTTGCAGTGCTCTGCAAACCACCACGCTAGCAAAAAATCCAAGCTAACCATGTTCATTACCACTTAAATTACAAACCCCCAACATGCAGAACTTCCATTAAGCACCATTTTTTTTCCAGTTACGGCTGCAATAACAGTAAAAGTACAACGCTATAGTGTTGTTCAAACGCAGTCGTGATGCTGCGCTAATGACAAGCTAGCAAGTAGCAACAGAGTCTTGTTTGCAAACATATACACCAAGTTTCGCCATGGATATGTACGCAAGTATAAAGCTTTTTGGAAAAAACGAATTTATATATTAAACTAACTCAGGGTTAAATTTTCCTCTTTGACTTGGCCAATGCGATGTCTTCAGTTTAGTACACTAAACTCCGGGAAAACCATCGTTCTCCAGCCAACGTGAATGGACATTGAAATAGCCACGTCATAAACCTTCCGTCCGGAAACATTTCCTTTCAAGCCCATTTTCCAAAATACAGTACGGTAGTATGACACTGTAGTAATAAGTTTCTAAGTACACCAAAGCGTTTTATATAATTTTTGCTTATAAAACTTTTTTTTTTATTTTTCCCGTGTCCGAAATGCATAATAAAGATTGTATTTTTTTCGTAAGGAGGAACTAATTAAATAAAATTATGTTCCCACACATTCCGTTTCATAGTGACACATTGACATGTAACTTTTATAGTTATTATTAAATCTGGGTCAGGGTTCAGAGCGCCTGGCTGTTGACTACTTATACATGTCGGAAGCTGTAGGAATGCATACAATTAAGAAAATACCTGCTTTATTACCTGGGGGTATCTTTTGGACGTAAAGAAGGCTGATAAAAAACATTTAAATAACAAGTGTTTAAAGGGCATTTAGTGCTGTTTAGCATTTCCAACTCATTTTATTCACCCGAAATTGGTAGACATGGAAAAAGTAAGAGAACCGTGGAAATCCAGCGTGATTGTCGGGCGGCTTTTTCACGTATTACACGTCACTTCCTGTACTGAAAAGATGGCGCTCTAACCTGAGAGGGCCGTGTAACGCGCTCAAATGTTTCTTAATAAAATCTTCGCCGCTCTCAGGCACAGAAAAGTCACTGTGTGCAGTGCATAATTGGTGCTGGATGTAACAGAATCAAGTTTGTTGAATAAGCTGGCCAGAAAAGAGTCGTACAAAGGCGACGGAGTTTGTAGAAGGTGAGTGTGTGAAGCAGCCAGTGTGGCCAATGAAAATGGCTTCCGAAAGCTGTGGGCAAATCGCCATGTGTCCAGTGTAAGGCTGTTGAAACAAAGAAGCCTTACCGGTTGTAATCGTCGCCTCAGTGCACTCGTGCATGATTTAACGTTATGTACACAAATATACGGCAGTTTAATACGTGGCTATATTTGTGTTTTCCCCAGCTTTTCTCGTTTCGTATTTGAGTGACGCTCCTGGCGACCAATTACAGCTATACTTGATTTTCGGGTCACGATTGTTCGCTAATGGCCAATCACAGTTCTATTTGCTGCAAGCGTTTGAGGCGCAGGTAGACGACACTCATTGAGCGATGTGCTTATCATCCAATCATAGTTCTGTTTTTTGGCTCGGAACTGTTCATCGTTTGCGGCTGACCAATAAGATTTCAGTGTTGTTTTTTTTTTTTTTTAATAGGACACGAGGTTAAAATTGAGAATAGATGTTTTTGTATGGTTTTGAACAGAATTCCTACGTTATGTGTCATTACTGTAGTTATTTCTTTTATGTCGTTATATATTGTTTTATATTGCAATGAAGGAAGAGGATGCACAGATTTTGTTAATTTCTTTGTTCATATTCACAAATAATAATGTGGTAGTAGTACATTTTTGAATAATGCCACTTGCAATGTTAGATTGTCATCTTCACAATGTTTACCCTTGCGGCAGAGTACAGTGTAGTCTGTAAGTACTTGAACGAAAATGGTTGTTTGGCATGTGGATTGCAGCTTATCGGGTGAGCAAATAAATGATTATCAGGTTGAAATGCAGACTGCAAACTTTAATTTGTAAATGAAATGTAGAGGGATTACAGCCTTTTTTTTACACACATTACTCTCATTTGGAAGGATCAAAAGTATCATCTTTAAAACTTTCATGTTTCGCTACAAGTTGGTGGGTTGGTCGGTCTTTTTTCACTTTGCTTTTCAACGTTAACGGTAATTATAAAAATTCTAACAGAATTATTACCATTCCAGATGTTGTAAGTGAAAAGAGTTGGAGTTTCTTTTGACAGTAATGTTACTAAGATGACTCTGTTCTTAACTAAGGTGGTGTTGTTGAGATCATCCCTTAATTTCTTGAAAATGATCTTTCCAGATTTTAAATCAGGAATCTTAGACTCTTCTATTTGACCCCATCTGAAATGGAATCTGTGGTTTACTTTCAGCCCTGTTGCACTCTTGCTTACTTCTTTTTCCTCTGTTGCACTCGCTTCCTGCCTTAGGGGCCCACATGTTGAACTGAGTTGCTGGTTGTGGGTTTCCTCATCTCACGAAGCACACCATGGCAGGGTCTGCAACCAGCCATGCTGTTCTGTTCTGTGATGCTGAGACTAACTGCAGCCCAAGGTAAGTTCTTTGGGCCTCCTGGTTGTTCTTTCAGCCTGGTGATGCTTATGCTTTAAGGGCTTTGTTCATGGCTTTAAGTGCTTCAAAATGATAATTGTTTTTTGAAAGCATTTAAGATGGGATGGTATGATGGTACCGCAAGTAACGTCAGGCTGTTTGGGCACAGGTTGGGAAACTGCTGAGTTTGTGTGTAGTTTGCATGTTCTCCCTGTGTCTGTGTGGGTATCCTCCTACATTTCAAACACATGCATTTCAGGTGAATTATTAACTCTAAATTTTCTGTAGTATCCATATATGTGTGTGACTGCATGTGTGTTGCCTACACTGTGATAGACTGAAGTCTCATCCAGGGTGTAATTTCATAGCATGGTACCCTGTGAGTCCAGGATAGTGTTCACACCAGCATGACCCTGACTAGTATAATGAGGTTAATATTAATAGATGGATTTGAACTGCTCTTCAAATATGTGCATTAACAGAACAAACTGATTTTGTTACCATATAGTATGTTTATGAGAACCAATCAATCTGTAACTTGCGAGGAGTTACTGATAAGAGCATGGGATGTATAAATACATGGAGTGGACAATTTCATCAGAAAACTAAATAATATATGAATACAGTCATTGCCTGATTAATACCATATACAGTTGTAAAAGACATGCTTTCACAACTTTTTTTGGACCACGTTCATTTCAATTTTACGTTAGGGACTGTGCTTACAAGTAATTTTCCCAATCACCACTTGTGTCTTTGATCAGACTTCCATGACCTACCAATATTAACTGCCTTAATGTCAGTATTCATGAAACTATTTAAATCCTTTTTCTGTTGTCTATATAGCTGTTGTCTTGGAATGTGGGGCATCATGAGGGAAATTTAAGGTGACCCTTATTGTCCAACATGGCTTTATAGTCCTTTCTGTATATTTAAGCACATTGTTTGCACCAGACAGCATAGAGCCATCATTATGTTTAATAGTTGACAACAGACCTCATGGCATGAAAGAATGTTTAACCTCTCTCATCCTGATTTAAAAAAAAAAAAAAAAAAAAAGCTACATAAGACACATCAGTCTATATTTTTCAGCTTTGCTGCTGTATAAATTGGATACAAACAGTTCAATAAACATGAATTTCCTGATGTACAGTTTTAGTTATGAATGGGTTGTAGAGATGTTCTTTGGTAACTTTGGATACAATTATTTTTTGTGCTTTTTCTCTTAAGCTTCCATCTGTAATTCCTGGCAATCTTTTCCCAAGCTGTTTTTCCTAAATTGGTGCTGTATGTCAGATGTATGCATTTATTAATGTGAGTTTCACTTTTTTTATATAACCTGTCTGATTTTTCCACCTTCTGATTGTTTCCACTGAATTACATTTGTTACACAAGTTTCCTGTCTTAACAAAGCAGAGAACAGTAAATAAACTTAGAAATTCATAAAATCTTAACCATAAATTGAGTAACATCTTCATATTAATCTTAATGATAAAAATGTTTCTTGCTTTATTTTTATGCTAATTTCTGTACAGACTACTCACTGTAGTAATAAAATGCTGTTGTATGCCTTTCAGTTGAAATATTTTAAAGATCTTTAAGCTGTATTGAAATGAGCAATCTTTGAACTGCTATGAAATAAAAAATACCTTCTTTTGACCAATTCTTCTGCAGTGCCAGATGATGGCAGATATCACAATTCATAATGTTCCTGGCCTTAACTAACGTTTGACACTCAAAAATACCAGGCATGAGACTCTGTGGAAGTGTGCTAGATTAAGATATGGAGCCTGTGTACATTGGAGGGATTGAATACAGGTATCCCCATTTTAATGAACCTAAAGCATGCATGGAAATTGGCTTCTAAAGTGAAATCCCATAAGTTGGAGATGTAATTCCTATTCATTTCAGTCAAGCTACCCCATGCTTGGACAAGTAAATCCAAAACCCATCAAAATTGAGAAAGATAATAAAAAACTGACATTTCATGAATTTTATACAGCAATATAATATAAATGCAATATAGTATTGTAATAATAATATGAGAAGGTATGTCAGCCTCATTTTGTCCTTTCCAGAATCGAATAGCAATTATGGATGCTTACAGGTAGTGTTAGTGGTGAATTTTGAAAATTCCCACATATTCAGCTCTAGTTGCTTGTAAATGTGAAAAATCAGCATCATAAATCAGTAAAGAGTATTAAATAATTTTGCTTATATATGCAAAGACCTGTAAGTCTCGAGGGATACTTGTGTATATATTTTAGTCTTAATGGCATAAGATATTTTTAAAACATGGTGAATCTTAAAGACTCAAATGTTTCATTTGGCATACAGCATTTTAAATATGTCAAGTAAAATAAAAATATTGCATGTAAAAGTCTGTAAATATTCATGTACAGAAGATGAATCTTCTGTTGTCATCCCAGGAGTATTACTAGTAAAGACACTTTTGAGGCTGATTTTCCAACCAAGAACTTCAAGATTGAGGAGGGCTTCTGCTTGGCTGAGAACAACCCAAGAGTAGACTTCTGGTGTGAGTTTACATATTGCTACCGAGGTCTGCAGCTTCAAATGTCTTCCAGACTTTCCTGTTTACGATCAACAGTATCAGCAGATCAAGTAATAGTAAAGTAATAGTAATTTCAAGCGATAGTTCTCTAGAAGTGCAGAATTTATGAGTATGACATTTATTTTCAGCTCCTAATTTTTCTTTTTTAAATATGGAGATTGATACTTGTAAGGATGAAGGATATTATTACAAGACAACAGTAGTCTGATACCGATTGGGATGTTTCAATCTACAGTTTGTGAAGACTGCAAAGAATACTTTATAGATGAGTGCCCCAGCCATGGACCCCCAGTCTTTGTGGCTGACAAACCTGTGCATCTGGGGCTGCCTAACCGTGCTGCCCTCACAGCACCCCGTGGCATCCGTGTCATCCAGGATGGAGGCGAGGTGGATGTGTGCTGTGTTGACAGGGGCATCCTCAAGGGCTGCATTTTTGGACCATATGAAGGAGAGGTGGTCTCTCAGGACAAATCCTCAGGTTTCTTTTCCTGGATGGTGAGTGGAAGCCACAGGTACTATCTGTCATGCAGTGCAACTGTAAGCTTGCTGGTTTTCCTGAGTAACACCCTCAAAATTTCCTGCTGAAAAATTCATATGTGTGCATAAATTAGCCTGGCACTTAAATCCAATAACTGTTGCATTACCTTTTTGCCATTTTACTACAAGCAAGAAAGCTCCGCACATTCAGCTAACGTGTGTTTTAGTAATTCTTAAGCAGATAAATGCAGATGGTCCTCAATTTGCGGCCAGTTTAGGGAACAGTTGTCAGGTCGTAAGTAGGTTTGCTCGTAAGTCGGATTGTACATGTGACAGAGTAATTATTTGTAAGTGTGTGGTCCACCCAATGGTAACTTTTTTCAAACATTGGTCAGTGTGCTTCGTTTATTTTATTTTATTTCTGGCTTCAGTATAGTATATTATCCATGTAATATTTAAGAATTCGGTACTGTATTGCCATGTGGCACATCTGTGTCTTTGAGACTAGTTAATACTGTGTGTTGCACAATTTTTTTTTAGTAGTGGAGGGAAGGGAGAAAAGAAAGGGGAAGATTTATTTCAGGCTATATGTGGGTGGGTAAGGTATGTAGCACAGTCTCGTCCGGCATTCATCTTATGTGGTTTTATGCTATGATGTCACACATGCATACAGTGCAGGTAAACATATGCAATGCTTTAAACATTTTTCATGTACAGTATAAGTTATATGTGCTCAATTGTGTTGAAGTACTGAATATATTTTTGTATGGTTGTTATCAGACACTTTTCATTACTTTATGACATTGTACATGCACTGTACAGGTACTGTATAATCTACATGAGAAGATATTCATATATACATGTTTTAATTAGCTCATTCATTTTTTATTATTAATCACTTGAATTCTGGAAGTCATTAAAAATTAATTTCTTGACATTTTTCATCCCTTTTATCTAGTTATTTATCAACTCATAAATGTGAGTTTGTCAAATGTTAAGCATGTTGTAAATTGAGGACAACTTGTACTAAAATAATTTGTTTTTAAACAACTGTAATTAAGGTTAGATGATGATGATAATAATAATAATAATAATAAAAGCGTCACCTCAACTGTTGACATGTAATATGTAACAAATAAACAGTTTTGCATGGAATGGGTATTCATATTTGCATTCTTTTTTTAGATAGTTGAAAACAACACCTACAAGTCCATCGATGGCAGTGATGAAACTAAAGCCAACTGGATGAGGTATTTCTTTGATTCCAGTTTCCCTGCAATTGTCCTAAATGAGCTAATAGAGGTTTTGCAGTGGTTTAAGAACCTTCACTTAAACTTGCTGGTCCAAGGCTGAAAAGATGCACATACATTGTACTCATGTGCAAGGTCCCATTTGCTCCTTACTACGAAGGTGGAGTAGAAGGCCTCTATAAGGATAATAAGGAGTATTGTGTGAAATTGTTGAGTAGGTGCTGAGAATTGTAACACACTTTATAAAGTAGTTTCAGAGGGTCATTGTGGATTTTTTTTTTGCCTGAAATTTCAAGAAATTCAGTTGATACACAAGTGCCATTCCTGAGTTTAGGCTCTCCTGAGTGGCATTGTCTCCATCTCTTCATCTTCTGCCCCAGGTATGTGCGCACCTCATCCGAGGAGAGCGAGCGGAATCTGACTGCTTTCCAACATGGTGAGCACATCTACTTTCAGGTGTGCCGGGACCTACGTGTTGGCGAGAAGCTGCGGGTGTGGTACAGCGATGACTACATGGCTCGACTGCATAGCATGTCTCTGGACAGCAGCGGTGTTACCCTGGCCACAGGTGATGTGACACTGCACCCGTGTGCATTAGAGATTTTCTGTACATCAGGTTATGAGTGTTTCACACAAGATGAGGAGCAATGAATTGTGAACAAATGAGCTGTCCTTCACAACACACAATACTTTTTAAATGGTTGCATAGCTGTATATAAAAGTTGTGATTCTTTTTTAAAATTGTTTGTATATAGTTGTGTATAATGATGGTTTTTTTTAACATTGTTTAACAGTGCTGGATGTATACAACATTTTCATATGGTATTTAAGGTAAATCATGGATTAAGGAATGGACAAAATAGTGGAAATTTCGACTGAGAATTTTTTTGTTTACTTGTTATTATGTAACCAGAAATGATTTTTTTCTTGCATCTCACTCTTGCTAACAGCTTGCAAAAGGGAGGAGCCTCCTGTTTGGTCAAGCCCCTGGAATGTGACCGCAAGAGACAGGGAGGCCACGCAGGCACTCATAGAGCACTATGGATCTCCAGAGATACAGGCTCTGCTCAATGACAGGACCACCAAGACCAAACAGATTTTTGAGATAATCGCCCGCCGGATGGAGGAGCAAGGCTTCCTTATTAGTGAGAACTGTTGGAAAGCAGGTGAACGCTGCTTTCAAAAATGGAGAAACTTAGAGAGAACTTACAAGGACTATGTCTTGTCACGCAAGAAGACCGATGCGGGGAGAAGAAAGCAGCCTGAGTTCTTTGAGCAGTTCCATGCCCTAGTGGGCCAGCGGCTAAGCTCTAAGTTGGCGGCAGCCAACTCACCTGCACGTGCTGGAGCCAGTGCCAAGGCCATTGCTCCACCCCCAGCACTGCCACTGTACACCATTGTGGTCCCATCCAGCCACCCTGTGACTGTCAGCATCCCCTCTACCTCTTCCTCTGAAACAGAAAACAGTGTCCACGCTGGCACCACTGGGCCAGAGCCCTTGACCAGGAAATCAGTGAGAGACCGGGTCCCTCCCATAAAGCTGTTACAAGACCAGGAGGAGGAGGAGGAAGGCAAGACAGAGAAGCGTAACCGGAAGAACAGGAGGAGATCATGGTTGGGGCGGAAGGGTGGGTTGACTGGAATTTCACAATTTGGCTTCAGCTGTTCTTGCCTTTTCAATCGCAGTTTCTTGTATTTAACAGTAATGCAGATTTAACTGACTAAGCAATATATTAATAATGGTAACAATAATAATAGTGCCCCAATCATTTTTAACACATTACAAATCACAAGCAAATGTGACTACTAGTCAAAGATGGAGAGCATAACCAGCAATTGTGTCATTTTGTCTATGGTAACACTTGGTGTTTTTGTGTCCTGCATCATGCAGGTTGAAAGCGAACTCTTGACTGGTTTTGTTTTTTTAAACTGGAAAACAAAGAGATCCAGAGGCTCTGGATTACCATGACCTTGTGTTATTATTATATAGAGAAAAACTTTATTCGTCCCAAAGGAAATGGCACAAGCCTACAGAAGCATATATACTATATACCGTTTGAACAGTTAAGGTCAAATGTTTACATACATTTGTAAGAGATGACACATATGTCATGGCAGTCTTGGGATTTCTGCAACTTTTTTCTGTGCTACAGTGATTAGAACACAGGCTTCTTTGTCACAAATAAAACATTCACAAATTTTGGTTCCTTTATAAATTTATTTGGGGTCTTTTGAAAATATCAATAAATCTGCTGGATCAAAAATATTCATACAGTACACCTAATATATCCATTAGGCCTTTTCATCTCTATCTGCCTCTTTTCATGGTTATCAACAAGCTTTTGGCAGAACTCTAGTTTGATATTTGACCATTCATCTTGACAGAGTTGAAGTTCAACCAAATTTGTTAGTTTTTTGGCATGGAAATGTTTTGTCCATACACTCCATATATTCTTGATAAGGTCAGGACTTTGAGAAGGCCATTCCAAAATATTTAATGACCAAACTATGGACATATCAAACTCACTTGACTATAAACAGTGAAACCTGTGTTCCAGCAGCTTCTGATTCACGCCAGACCTGTTTCTTGGTGGTTCTGACCAACAGGACCAATTTCCTCTCAGCAGAAGGTGACAGTTTGGGTTTTTTCCTGACCTTGGTAAACAAGCCAGCGGTCCATATACTTACATGTAGTTTGTACAGATGATCTTGGGTACAGACCTGAACTTGAGTAGAAATGGCCCCAAGTAACATTCCTGACTCATGTAAATCTATGATCTGCTTTCTCAAGTCTGTACAGAGCTCCCTAGATCTTTCCATTGCTTGAACCAAGTATCTGATGGGTATAGTCAGTCACCCTATTTCTATGGACACAGACAAGTCACCAGCTGCAGTCAACTAGAATCACTAACATGGAGCTAAGAGACCATGCCACAAAGTTAAAGAACATTATAGAGCTTTCTATACCACCAAATTAATAATTTGCATTGTTGTTGGTATATTTTTGACCCAGCATATTTTTTTATACTTTCAAAGGCAAAACAAGCTTGTACTGTTAAATCTGCGGTTTTCCCTAATGTCCTTTTCTTCAAAATGTTGCGTGTCACTATATGTCACAAAACTGAATGACAGTGGTTATCTCTTGTTTATCTAGTAGCTCAAAATGGTGGGATCCTGCCAGTTTGGTCAGATCGCAAGACGACTCGCTTGGATCTGGAGGCCACAGAAGCTCTGGTGGAACTCTATGGTTCACCTGAAATTCAGGGGCTGATCAAAGAGAACAAAACCCGAACCAAAATGATATTTGAGATCATCGCCAGTCGGCTAGAAGAACAGGGGTTTCCCATAAGTAACGTGCCGGAGCGGGCTGGTGAGCGTTGCTTCCAGAAATGGAGGAACTTATCAAGGGCGTACAAGGAGTACATCATGCATCCAGAGAGGTTGGATGCTACCAAAAGGAAGCCCCCTCCTTGCTTTGAGCAGCTGCGAGACCTCCTAGGCCACCGACTCAATGTCCAGCTGTTGGTCAACGATGCCCCAAGTGACAGCAACAGCCCTGATGAGGGAGCAGACACTGAAATGGAGGGCGTGTGTCACTCTGCACTCAATATGGGTGAGATTCCCCCAAGCCTCCCTGGTGGGGTCTGTGAGCCTTCCACCTCCTACCTCCATACAGTTCCCTCTGGCCCCACTTTACAGGACAAAAGGGTCACAGATGTGGCAGAACTTCTTCAGGAGTTCAGGGAAGAGGACCGGCAAATAGAAGAGGAGAGGGAAAGGAGGGCAGAGGAGCGCTTCCGGGAGTTGCACAGCCTTCTCCAACAACAGCACACAGAGAGAATGGTGCTGATGAGGGAACTGATCAGCGCTATCAAGAAGAAGTGATGAGCATTCCCACAAATACTTCTTTTTACTTCTTTCCTTAGTACAGCATTTTATTTTTTTATCTAAATCTGTTTCTTTGTGTTTCACATGAGAACAATGTATTTTTATCTATGTGTTTTTTTATAACGTTCCTTTACAATTTCATCGAGGGGTGACACTGTCTGTCGTTGGCAGCTTACGTGTCCTGTGTCACCAGGGGGTTGTAGTATTAAACAAGAGAGGGCTTGAAGATCGAAGCTGAAAGAGTAGCCTAGTGTGTACTGGAGCACCTCTGTTCAAATAAACTTACAGATTTATGCTCACATATATCCAGGGGGTTGGAGTGAATCCATTACAAACGTCAGAAGCAATAGTAGAACTGATTAATACGTATTAGTATGTCCACCAAACTCTTAGCACTGGGCTGCCATCTTAACTGTACCGTTTTCAGTTCTTTATGCAGATCCTCTGTAGATGTCAGAAAAATAATTGCAAGTGTTTTCACCAATGAATGAGATGAACTTTTACAGCCACATCCTTAGTCAGTGCCCTTAACTTGAAGTACATTGCAGAAGCTCCAAACTTGTGTGGAGTGTGAGCACCATCCCCTGCTCTGAAAGCATATAAGCATTCTGCCTCTACGGTTTAAATCCCTTTCCTGCTGATTCTCATTTATGCTACATGAATTGGACAGATAGTTTAATGTCATATCGGAGGCAATCGGGCATAGTGACTTATTCAGTGTTTAATTTTTCTGTATTAACTTTTTTAGCTGACATTTTTCTCCAAAGCAACGATTTAATAACTTTTTTAAGGTATGAACTCTGCTCAACCTGGGTCCTTTGAGCAAAAGGTGCTGGTTCCTTCCATACCAGTGCCCCATGCATCTTTTTCATTTTTAAAAGGATTTTTGGATAGACAGGAATGCGGGAGTGAATAAAAAAGTAAGCAAAAAGTACCCCTATGGGTAGATGAGCCCAAATATAAGTCTGAGGAATCTCTGAGGATTTTACACCCCAATTATTAATGACAAATAACTAGCAAAACAATCTTTTCATCCTGTGTACCTTGATGTAGTACCAATGAAAGCTTTGTGTCTAAATTTATTCTCGTGCAAAATGTAAAATGAGTTTTTATGCATATGAGGGAAATTATGTCATGCACCAAGTTATGACCAAATATGGTGCAAATGGCAAATTTTTCACATTCACAAGTAAAATGTGGATTTTCAAGGTTTACAAATAATGGTTCACTTGCTACTTGCAAAATTTCTCCTCACTTATTTCTGGGAAGGCATTAAGTTCATAAGTAGGTGAATACTTGCATTTTGTTCTCATAATGAAAGGTTTTGGTAGCGAATGGGAAGGTAAATTCTTGTGTTGGAGGTAAAAAAAAAAAAAAAAGTTTTCTCAGGGGGAAACGGTTTCAGTCCCTCTTGTCAAACAACACCGTCTTATAGACGTGAGGTAGACATTTCCTTTTAAAGTTGTGCTTTTCTATAGGCCTTCAGAGTTGAAGGAAAATATCTTCACTAAAGTTATTTAGCATAAAACATTTTGTGTTTTTAGCTGGAAGAAAAATGCATTTTTTGAAGAAAGCAAAACATGGTACTGGTGTGTCATACCAGGGTTATTATAGACTAATATAGAGACTTGAGGTTTAGCTACACTCAGTGTTTACACATCCTAGTGTTTACTTTAGCTACAGGTGATCAAATAAGGTAAAGTTCTGATGTGGACTGGTGTGCACAAGTCCAGCACCTGTCTTGCTAAGGTCATGTCAGGTCCTACATGGGAGTGTTGGCAGCAGTGCCAGTGACTTGCGTCCATTCGTATTTGCTTGCATATCTGATACTGTAATGACAAGGTGGAAATCTATGAAGGGCTGGCATGATGTGGTATAAACGCAGTGTCACTACATCGAAGCATATTTCAAATATTGTGAAATATTTTCATTACTCTGCCCAAGCTGTATTTTAATTTCGTGGCCTTAATTTGACACTAGAATGAAAATCTTGATCTTAGCTATGCTCATTCGAATTTAGTGTTTATGCATCATATGGTTGGCTTGGCTCCCTTTTACACCAAATTTTGATAGGTTTCACCTTAGACCTTTTCGGGAGCAGTTAGACAGATCGTATAATAAATTGTGACCACAATACAGAATTTAAACACAGTAATATACAGTACTTAACTGGAGAAGTGTAAACTAATTGTTTAAATCACAGTATTTGTTTTTCATGTGCATATAAACTCCACCTCCTGTATTGCAATTGCTTATGAAAACATTTATATACATTACCACCCCCATACCCCCCAGTAAAAATATTGTTGTTATGGTTGTTGTGTGAGACTGGATGTGTAAATAGAAATGTTTTAAGAGATCTGAATGTCATTGTTCATTGTCAACTAATTTACATTTAAGTCAGTTGTGCTACTGCTGACCTTTGTATTTGCTGCTAAATATCTTCAATTTCTGGACCCCAAAAGAAAAGCAGTACTCAGAAAATGTAAGCATCTTCTTTAAAGCTCTCGCTTACTTAAAATATTTTTTATTTTCACGAGTGTCTTGAATTTTGTATTGCTTTTGTATAATTAAAAGATAATGATGAAAAGGCCTTAGAGAAGTGTTTTCATTTTTTTTGTTTTATTTTTCATTTATGTGTGCATCTGCTCATTTTCATTTATTCAAAGGGACATACAACTCAAGAGTAAGTAAAACTGTGTTTCATCGCGAGGGAAGAGCTTCAAGTTCAGGATTCTGATTGTGAAAACATAGTGAATTTATCCGACACACCGTTTCTCCTGGACAGATGATATGAAAATTTAAGAAGCTAGTAGGAGATCACCATAGAAATGGGTGGCGAAGAAATATGTCCTGAATGTTGAAAGAAATCCAGCACATCTGATGGACACAGGGAGCTTATTCTATGTCATTGGAGGCACCAGAGAACCTACAGACTTTCACTTTTGAAACTCTCATGAGTGAGTCCAGAAAGTGGCTGGAGGTGGAGTGTAACCAGTGGGATGTAGGGATACATCAGGCCCTGCAGGTACTGAGGTGCTGGTCATTTGACTGTCTTGTTGGCCCCAACCTGAATTTTAAGTTTTTATGTGCTTGTCTGTTGTCGTTGCTGACAGTTTATTTATTTAACTTTTTTAAAAAAAATTCTCTGTTGCTGGGAGAAAAACAGTCTGAATGTATCCTTTCATCCTTTGGAGGGCAGAAAAATACACTTAGCTTGGAAACAAATGTCACTGTGTGGGAGGAGGGTTAACATGTCAGAGCAGAGAGGTGCAATTTAAACCAATTTATTTTCATGTATTATAGCTGTTTGTGGGACTTTTGCTGAAGTTGCCCGCCAAATAAATGCCACTACTTCTTTTATTTGGTGTGATTCCATAATGTTAGTACAGCATAATACATGTTTTTGACCATACACTAGTTATCTAAGCACCTACAAAAATTGAAAGTAAGTGGTATTTACTTTTAGCCATTTTTTTGGTACCTAAATAGTCATCTTGTGCCTCCAGGACAGATTTCAGACCATCATGACCCAACACTAGATAAGTAATGTTAGGGAAAATGAACTACACACACAGTCACTCACAAATGTAAATGCTATGGGTAATTTACAGTTGAAAATCAACCTGCAACACATGGCTTTGGACTGTGGGAGGAAAGCAGAGTACTTGAAGAAACACAGAAAGAACATGCAAACTCCACACAGACTAAACTACAGCCAAACCTACACCTAAGCAGCCCTGGTGCAGTAAGACTCTGCTGTGCCACCATGTTCACTTGATCCAGACTAAGTGATTTATGCTTGTTTTCTTTACTGTAGATACATTTGATGGCCAAAAGTATGTGGACCCCCCCCCCCTTCTAAAGACTGAGCTGAGCTTATTCAGCTACACCCACACAGGATACAAATACTAGACAACTGTGTGGTTCTAGCTTTGTGGCCACAGTTTGGCAAAGCTCCTTTCCTGTTCCAGCATGACTGCCCCCTCCACGAGATAGGGTAAGCTCCATAAACACAGGGTTTGCCCAAGTTGGTGTGGAAGAACTTGAGTGGCTGCACAGATCCCTGACCTCAACCCCAATGAAGACCTTTGGGATAAACTGGAATGCAGAATGCAAGTCAGATCTTCTCACCCGACCTCACTTGTTTCTTTCTCTTCTCTTTGTTTTACTCTGTCTCTCTGTCTCTCTCTCTCTCTCACACACACACACACACACTTCCGTTCAATGTCAGTTTGACTTGATATTTTTGGCCTTTTGGTTTATTCTGAAAAGAACTTTCAGACTTTTCTGCTAGAGATGCTGTTTTGCTGGAACTGAAAGAAAGCAGTTTTTATTGTTTAAGATACTCCCTTGAAATATTAGTGAATCATTTGTAAAGGTGTTACATTAGGGTTAGGTGCTGGGCATACTATACATACAATGTGGAATTTATTAAATGAAAACAAGCATCAGTTACAGGAGTTAACCATTAAGTTAAATTGAAATATATGAATACAGCAATTAAAGAAGTTCACAAACCAGTTTTTGCAGTAAGGAGCTGGTAACGTGGAAAAGGTTCTGATCTGCGCATCCTGTCCACCCCAGGTTCCTTCATGAGGCCTGGAAGAAGGCCCATGTGAAACTGACACATCCTGGAATGTGGCTTTACATCCCATATCACTGGATTATGTAAAGATGGTGCCATGTGTCACTTTATTACATAAAGGATTAATTTTTGGGTTGATTCTCAGGTTGAATCACCATTCCAACAGGTGTTTGGTTTCCTAAATTGACGTGACTTCTATCCACTATCACATCTGTCATCTGGCAAATATGGCAAAAACCCTCTGCCTCTAATCCATTTTTTTTAAATGACTGCTGAGAAAATAGAATTTAAATTGAAAGACTAACACACTTCCGCTGTACGCTGCCACAAGTACAGGTTTCTTTTCCATAATGAGCACAATTTATTCTCAAAGATACGCTTTTAACATTTATACTTAATAGACAATTTTCTCCATAGCAACAATGATAACTGTAATATTTAGATGACAACAGCTATAGCCACAGTGATGTATATAACACACACACACACACACACACACACACACACACACACACACACACACACACACACACAGAGGATATGGGCTTTTTAGAGTGACCAATTAACCTGAAGCGCATGTCTTTGAACTGTGGAAGGAAACCTGCACAAGCATGCGCAGGACATGCAAACTGCACACATACTGTATATTCTGTTGGTCTTAGATGGCATGACCGTGATAAATGATTATAAAATTACATCACTTTGGAGAAAAGTGTCTGTTAAATATATGAACGTAAATGAAATTGGAAGTCATGCAAACTCATCCCTGAGAATGTTTTTCCAGAGAGCATTGAATTTGTAAGGTCAAGGGCTCATTACGATTATTATAGGTGACTGAGAGTCATGGGTTTTCTGAGCTTCTGCAGGTATCTGACAACCAACATGCAGGAGAAGCCGTTTCCTTTGTGGAGTCAATTCTGCTCACTTGGTGTGGTACTCAGCATTACCACGGTGAAAATTTAATATTTCGCTTTTAAATTTTGACGTAGCATGAAACAAAAAAATTGGTGTTCCTCATCACAGATGACGGCTCATTTGCAAAAATTTTCAGCTCAAATGGCATTTGCTTATAATTTTCTTCTGAAAAGTGCAGCCATTATACAAGGGAAGCCTGTATTGTCCTTCAAAATTGCTAAAATTTATTAACTGATTGATAAAATCAATTGATATAATAAACATTTGATTTTTTTCCATTTTTTTCAGGTCTTATATAAGCCTGCTGTTACAATTACCCCTGACTTTGCCAGATTGAACACCACAAACACCTCTGCAAACTTCTCCAGTTTGCTTCCATCATTCAAATATTTTTTCAACAGAGAAGCAATGAGAAGAGGGTGGAGTGATTCATACCCCCCACTTCTGTCTGTACTCACATCCTAGAGGACGATGACTCACATGCACTGCATGTCATGTCCATGTTCTTGAAATAGAAGGAGAACCGTACATTCAGAAGTGCAGTAACCACAGGAAAGCTGGCTGTTTGTTTCTGTAGACTGAAAGCAGTGAAGTTTTCAGATGTAAATCAGATTTATTTCTATTCCTCTTTCTCACAGTCCATTCAGGTTGGATGGCCTTGTTTTGGATTGTAGCCCGTGGTCCTAGAAGCCCTCAAAGTCCTATTATGCTTTTGGACATTGTGAGTGGACAGATGTCAGTGACGTGAGGCAAGGAGGTCCGTGTCTAGGCAACAGACAATGCTAAATACACTAAATAAAGCTCATCTGATTGTATAAATGTGGAGTATTGTTTCTGCCCAAGTAAATGACCATGACTACTGTTTAGCACCCATATAAAACATACAGTCCATCCTCAATCTTCTGGACAACTTGGGAGAGACAGGGGGGTCTAGATATGCTGAAAGTCCACAAAATTGAAAGGATAGTTTGAGCATTTTTTCCCATAGTGCTGCACTATGTAGTACAGTAACACTTGTACAACCCTAATATAATATTTAATGAACAGGCAATGTGGCTAAGAGAATGAAAGGAAGAACATGCAGACAGTATGGATAATTATGTCCAAAAAGCAGTGAATAAGGTGCTGACAGAGTGCGATCTGAATGCCATTGCAGGGGAGCTATGGGGCATGGCGCTGCCTTCCTGGAACTAGCGCTCATTTTAGGAGCACAATGACTGCGAAAACATTAAACATTTGATATCTTTTTCTTAAAAAAGAAAGGGTTACATATTTTCCCTTATGTTATGCTTAAAATAGTTTTTTTAATGTTTTTACAGTGGTCTAAAAATCCAAAATCATTAAACTTTGTGTCCTCTAATGTGAGGACGGACTGTATGAGGAAGACACTTTATTCTGCATCTGGTGAGCATGACCAGGATGCATCCAAATATAAATTTCTATTTTATATCTGGAGTTGCAACTGCAATAGTTGCACAAAAGTTCACAAAAAAGATTTGTGTCAGCAGGGTATCCTACAAATTAACCTGCTAGGTTAGTAGTGGTTAGTATATAATCACTAGTTAGTGTATAATGTGTTACTATGGCTTTAAACAAGGACAATCTGCCACAAAGGCTCCATTTTGTAAGCTATTATAGGTCTTTGGCATCCAAAATGAACTGAGATCCTTATTTTACAAATGTACATTTATTGGAATATAAAGGCAGATGCACATATTTCACAATGCAGATGCAGAACCGTGGTAATCAGATAATCAATAGTCAGCATGTATGGTTATAACAGCAACAATGGTGAGCTGTATGCCACTCGGTTGTAGATGTAGATTTTCTGTGGAGCTCCAGGGAGTCACGTTCATGAACATCTCACTTATCTTCTGCTGGGGGCACTCTGTCTGTCTCTTGTTGGGAGTTTATTGTCCAGACACAACGCCTTACTTGTTCTTTGCTTTTTTGTGCCTGTCGATAGTAGTAGATTTCATCTGAGCTGGGAAACTTCCATACTACGGTATATGGGAAAAGGCCACAAACTCCAATTAATAAGCCAAATGCTGTGACACAAACGACTGGAAAAAATCTAGCTATATTAAAATAAATAAGATTATGAAAAGGTGATTTCAATGTCTGTTTCTCATGTTCACGAGCATTTGTAAATGCTAAAATTTGGGAATGGTTTTGCTGTTGATCCAGTGACCAAATACAGTAAGTTTCTCAAATCATTTGTTCCTGGGGTACCTTACTGGCACTTTTCACAGAATGATTTGTCTGCAATATTTGTTGGGTTTTTATGTCTGTCCTGGCTTTCTTCTGTTCATGTAATCTCTTTCATAACCTTTAACTACTCTGTTCCTGGTGTGAATTGAGAGAATGGATGTGGACATGTAGCGTAAGAGAGGGGATTTGGATAGACAGAGCAAGAAAGTGTTAGGATGCTATCCGGGACAGTAGTGTGTGGGGGTGTGAATAACAGACCAGAAGATGGGGGGCAAAAGGGAGGAGCCCTCTGCGTCTGGGATGACATGGAGGTCTTACAGACATCTGACCCACCAAACACAAATGCGTATTATAAACAGCAGTTTACACCTTAACTGGGTTTATATACAGCAGCTCAAACTGTCTCCAACAATAGGGACAGGCAGCCTGGATTCACACACTGCCTGGTTACTTGTGAACTAAAGAAGGATTTGAATGACAAACTGGTTAATAGTCAATTAATATTAATGGTTACAGATTAAGGTACAAATGCCAAGCCAGGTTGCTTTTATTTAGTTTATAATCCTGTACCTGAATCAACTTAAAATCTGACTTTTGGAAACCATTTAGTAACTGAATTGTGGCAGAACCCCCTCCGCCCTTCTGGGCTACTGTATCCTTTTGGACGGGGCTCAACTGACTCAAGCATAAAGGGGATGCCACATGGCAATCTGTTTGCGTGGGTTTTCCAGCATCTGCTGCCAGTGCTGGAAGCCCGTCCCAGTGGCCTGCAGGCCCAGCTGGCAACAGCCCAGTGGCTCCAACCTCCCAGCACCAGCCTGGTTTAGCACCTCCAGCACCAGACTGGATTTGGGAAGCAGTTCCCTGGGGAGCTCGAACATCATCATCTCATTCCACACCGGGTTCATCTTGTGCTTTACTCTCCTTGTCTGCTTCTTCTTTAGCTTGGTGGCTTGGTGCCTGAGGGCCAGCTTCACAGACAGGTCTGCAGACACAGACACAGCTGGTCAGACAGTGTGACACAGGTCTGTAACCCTAAGAGAACACTAGTATGTGGCATGATTGCCTGACAGCAGTATTCTGGACCTAATGCCTCATTGGTTTGAACCAACATACTGTCAGTCTCTTTAGCAATAAATAGAGGGCCAGATGTTTCAAATGATCACATGAAGAATTATTAATGTGTGGAATATTTATAACTAGTATTTCTGGAATAAAGGTATTTAGCGCTGCATTGACAGATTATGTACTGCAAGTTTGCATTTATTTATTTTTTGAATTCTGCTGGAGCCACCAAAGTGGGCTCTATACCAAGATTTTGGATACTGCATCAGAGATGCAACAATAATGTTGATTTGGAGAGAAAAAGAGATGCTGCATCAAAATGGTCTGGGTTACTGCATTAATGCTTTTAGAAAATACCATGTTTAATATGACTTGGATTTCACCCCAAGGACTGTGCTGAAACTCATGCCAGTTAATTTATGTGGAAAATAAATGGAAATTATTTTTAGAATCCTTTCATCACAAATACAGTCCTATAATTTGCATGTGAATGGAGCCAAGCAAGTGGTGCCTACATGGGTGTAATGAAATTGCTTTGTGTCTAACTCTTGTGGAGTCAGAATTTCTGCAGAACACAGTGGGACAAACCAATAGAGTCCTTCAGCTTGTTGGACTGGAGGCCGCGAGCCTTCATAACCACCACACCAAGACGGTTGGCTGCTGGCAGGTAGCTGATGGACAGCAGGATCTCCCCAGAAGACAGGACCACCTCCTGTAACCAGATGAACATTAAAGGTTACTTCCAAAATGGTAGCAAAATATAAAATAGGATATTTTTTCTGATATATATAGATGGATGGATAGATTCTAGAAAAAAATGGAGAAGGCCAGGAATTTGGAACAGTCTTAAAGTCAACACTAGGAAGTAATTTCCTAATTTGCTTGAAATTTGTATTAAAAGAATTACAAAATGCTGATGGGCTGAGGAGGCAAAGAATTCACAGATACCAAAGTAATGAGCAACAATTCAATAAGAACTACAATAATTTCATTACATTTTTACTGGTGCTTGATGGCATGTGTATTAAAGCCAATCACTTATTTTATGCTCTGCATCAAGTTCTAAGTGTGTCACTAAAATGGCATTAATAACATGGCATGGGTTATTTAAGGTGTAATCTTCTAATGTGCTACTGTGATCTAACATTTCCATCCAAAGCTTTTAATTACAGAATATAGTTTTCATTATGATACACAATATGGCCAAAAACATGTGGACACCTGAGCATCCCAGCCATATGTGCTTGTTGAACATCCCAATCCAAACCTATGGGCATTTATATGGAGTTGTCCAACCCATTGCTACTGTAACAGTCTCCACTCTCCTGGGAAGGCGTTCCACCACATTTTGGAGAGGGGCCGTGGGAGTTTGTGCACATTCGGCCACAAGAACATAAGTGAGGTTGGGTGAGAAGGCCTGGCTTGCAGTTCATTCCAAAGATGCTCAGTATGGTTGAGGTCAGGGCTCTGTGCAGCCACACTAACCTGGGCAAACCTTGTGTTTATAGAGCTTGCTTTGTGCATTGAAGGGGCACAGTAATGTTGGAGCAGGAAAGGAGCTTCTTCCCCAAACTGTGGCCACAAAGCAGGAAGCACAGTTGTCTAAAATGTATTTGTATGCTGTGTGGGTGCGGCAGAAAGAGCTCAGCTGAGTCATTAGAAGGGAAGTCCACATACTTTTGGCCAAGCAGTCAAGTTAATGTTGAATAAATAATCAAGGGGATTACATAGGATACTACTGTATTGTGAAAAAGAAGCTATAACCGATGTCCTTCCTGGATATTAAAAGACAAACTGAAATGGAGTCTGAGATCGGATGTTCTCTCAATGTTCACTATCCAAAAACAAGCATGGAAGAAGGTGACCATGGATCAGTTCCATACCTTCTCTTACCATGAAACCATGCTGACCAAGTTTATATGAGCTGAATTCTACTAGACAGTACTTTCCCAACTGATCTTGCGTAAATATCTTTATGTATATATGCTTATGATGTATGCTATAGTTTACTATACAAACTAAACATTTCACATTGCCTTAGAATAAAGTCAAATAAATAAAAGAATGAGAGAGCGTTCTTAAATACTTCGTACTCTTTAGGCCGTAGAACATCAATGTTAGTTACACAGAGTGGGCTCTGAGCTGCTAAAATAGACATCTTAAAGTTATTTTATTTGATCATAGCTAAAATGGTGATCACACAGAAGAGGGAGACATTGATCTAGAAGAAAGCCATGCTGGGACTTCACACTTCATTAATTCTGATCAATAAACACTCCCCACAAAGGAGTAGTGAATGTTTGCTGGTTTACAGGTTTTCAAGAATTTGTACACTTAAGAGCCCAATGGTGGAAAATAGTGAAAAGGAAACACCGACATTCGTGTGCTGCTGGACTTTCTGTAGAACTGTGTTAAATCAACCAAGGACATCAAGAAGTCTTTAGCCAAATATATTCCATGTCTTGTCCAGAAGCGCATAAAATGCAATGACAATAACAGTGTCTGCTTCTTACGGCTCTGCGAAGTTTTACACGGGTGGTGACGCCGTGATAAATGTTCTCATTGGTCATTTTGGGGCACTCATTTTATACTAAGCAAACCTCTGCTTAAGTTCTCTTTTGGGGACTCATTCATGCACATTAATAAATCAAATGTAGTCTTTCATTTTGACACGAACTTAAACTGTTTTGTGGAAAAAAAAAAAAAAGAACAAAAGTGAAATATTTGATGTACGCTTACCTGTGAGAGCAAAGCTAGTTTAATGGTATTATATTTTTTATTATATTGATGTCTGCATTTTATAAATCATTGATTTGTATTAAACTGCCGCATATTACCTCAAGGTCACGTAAGGGGTTTGTGAGCTGAATGTGAGGGCTGCCGGTGGGGTTGTTTCATTACACGGTTGAGATCTATGGTCATGTTTTTCATCCCACAAAAAATGGCATTAGAACACAAACAGCGAGATATTTCCAGTGATTTTATATTTGGAGCTGGATGATAAATATGATAAATAATGCACTTCTTCTTGTCAGCAGCAAAGCCCAACATTTGTCATTGTTTTCATTTGTTCATTCCTGCTAAACCATTTCACTGTTATACCTTTTTTGAAGCTCAACATTTTATTTCATGGTTCATTTCCCATCCCGTGGCCTCTGAGGTATCCTCCCCCGCACTCTCACACCCTTAACCCCCCCCCCCCCCAAGCTTATCTTGTCATTCTTTGCAGGGATTTCAGCTTTTTTCTCGCCACATCCACGAGGAGTCCCCCAGGCTCATGGTGACGCGCGTCGGATCTTGTGCTCGGCTGCCCCTGACCCTGTGTGTGCGAAGGTGGCGTCCCGCCTGCCGGATTTTGATCGCCACCCAGGTGTTGCCATTCATCTGCATTAATCAACCCGTATTGTCATCTCAAGGACTTGGGAGTGAACAAGAGCAGCTCTTGTTTCCATCCATTTTACGATTTTCTCCTACTTTTAACAGACCTTCCGGAAGCATCGTCCTTCATTCAAAATAATCCATTAAAGCCAGTGCAGCAGCTCTGCAGCAAATACTGCGTGTATGAGTAGAAGAGCTTCAGGGCCTCACACTTCTGTAACAGAATCACACAACCTATTATTTCTTCTCAAGAGGAGCGGCGTGTTTCGTTTGACCCTAGAGGAGAGGTGACATCAACGCAACCTGGCACTGTCATCATTGCGCACTGCATGCTTCCCATTGACGTCCTTTGCTTGCGTCACACTCTGGCACCAGCAAGCTTTGTCACTGCGGTTCTCTGCAGTCCTTCTGTTGTGCTGCTCGTAAGTCTTTCTGTTGCTTGTTCCTGCATATCTGCCCCGAAACCCCCCATCTCCTAATATGGAATTAAACTCTTTTTCCTCCAGACACCTTAAAATTAAATCGATATGCTATCAGGCAGGGACAATGGTTTACGGTCAAAGATAGTGGTCGCTTGTGCAACTGTGTCCTGTTGAAATATCCCACAAAGCTCTTAGGTCACTATGGATCATGTAGGGTCTTTACCTGAAGGTGGAACATGGATTTGACCAGAAAGATGCAAAACCCAAGCGATTACTGGCAACAGTGAACATTTTAGTTTTGGAAGCTGTTAAACAGTTTTTTTCTAAATGGCACTTTGTGTTCATTACATGGTTTCCATACTGAAGCGACAGACATCAGAAGTGGAAAGAAGCTGTGAACCTTGTCAGAAGGTGGTTTAATGGTTGGTGCTGCTGCGCTGCAGTGGGAAGATCTATGTTCAGATCCCATCTGTTGTGGTGATGTGCTTGTTTAGAGGAATAGTTCTACTAAAAACTACCCAGCTGTTCAAAATAGCTCTATAACTGTTAGTGACTCAATATTCAAACATAGCATTTTGTGTCACTTTGTGCAAAGGTATCAGCTTAGGTGAATAAAAAGTTAGCATTTATTAATTTAGCAGGCAGTTTTCTTGAAAGTGGTGTACAAAGATTATTAATGTATTTAGCCGACACATTTCTGAAAGGTGACTTGCAATGCCAGACGCACTTCTCTAACTCCTTATGACAGTTCATTTGTACACCAGAACGATGCAGTACGCTCATTCCTACACTGCAGACCTAGTCCCCAATTCACCTAGAACATATATGTTTGGACTGTGGGAGGACACTGGAGTAACATGCAAACTCTACGTTGACTGAGTGCGATTTACCCCCTTGTACACATGCACGGCAGAGGTGCTGTGCAGTTTTATGTGCAACCTGATGCTCCAGGAAACGAGAGACTAAACCCACTGTCATCAGTGCCATTCTATCGGATAAAATGTGAGGCTGAAGCTCAACAGTGTTGGGTGGAGCTCAGTGAACAGCATCACCTCTGTGTTGCAGCTTGTTTCCTGCCTTTGTGTGTGACACTGTCCTCAACCACAGTCGACTGATAAATATGTGCCAGTTTTATGCAAATACTAACTTCCCAGTCACTACACCATTTATTGAATTTTCAGGAATAATGCTGACACTGCATTTTTTACCACCACCATCCAGATGATGGCAGTTTTTCCATTGATGGATGATGGTTCTACATCCTGGCTGCGGAGTTCTAGATGATATTAGACCGGATACCACATACAAGTCAGATTAGCAGCCATTTTTGTCTACTGGAACTCCTAACATGTGGTTCAGCAGCTTGGTTTAAGCCCTCACCAGTAGTGTATGTTTTAGACCCAGACTGTGTGTAAGCCAGGCCTAAACGGGGAGTACCTGCTTGGGAGGCTGAAGGTCGACCCAGCACTCAGCGTCAGACATCATGTCTACATCAGCCAGCTTGAAGTGCATGGCACCCAGGTTGACATGCCGGGAGAAGCGGTCCCAGCTGTGGAAGGACAGGGCCACCTCCCCTTCTCCCTGATGGCCACGTGGGAGTGGGAACACCAGGCGTTCCCTCCAGCGCATACAAGGCGACAAGCGCTGCATGGAGGTTTGAGCATCTCTGCGGCCCGAGGGTGTTGTCAGCTGCCCAGTCACGTAGCCCTCACAGCCTGCCTCAGTGCTCACGTTCTCCACTGCGACACAGGGAAGCATAGGAATGACAAGTAGCTCACGGGAGCACATCTCTCAGTCTGAGCCGCCTCAGTTGCTAGTGATGACCTCTGACTGTAGCGGGAGCTGCACATTTAACCCATGATATCCTCCTGGTCTGGGCACCAAGCCAGATTCACAATATATTTAAATTCTAAGAAAGTTCTTAGGCTTAAGCCACATTTGATATGGCATGGCCAGTATGTGCTGATGAAATGAAACCCAGACCAACTGAAAGCAAATGTTTGCAAACAAACGGCTTGTGAGCCCTTGTGAGGCTCTTTCACAGACAGGCAGCCCATCTTTCACAGGTCTCTCTCTCTCTCACACACACACACACACACACACACACACACACACACACACACACACACACACACACACACACACACTTTATATATTAAGCAGTTGACCATATATGTCTGCAATGGCAAAGGCAGGCAAAGACAGACAGCATCTGTGTGGAACCCCTGCAGTTACAGAAATCATTTACAAGCACACAGGACTGGCACCAGCACCAAATTCAGAACTTCAGAGCTTCATCTTCTCTATGTTGCCCTGAATCAACACCGTGATTCCAAATGCCATATGGATCCAATTTATCTACAAAAGTATAGGCTAAAGAGAAAAAAATGTTGCACTACCAGCTGAACAAATCTCATGCTTTTACTCTTTTAGCGACATTTATTTGGGACGAGAAGCCAACAGGTTTCTCTCTTTCATTTCAGTACAGTGTTATTTGTTTTTATTTAGCACCCGTCCTACCAGGTCATCTGAGAGCTCTTAAGAGAACTGTGCAGCATGAAAAACACAAACCATTAAAACAGTCAGCAACCATATTAAAAGCAATACAAACAATTAATAGGACTGAAAGATGGGTTTCGGTTTGTTTGTGTCTATTCATGATTTATGATTATTGCCAGGGTGTGGGCAGAAATTTGATAAAATCTGTTGGAATTGTCACTGCCTCCTTATCGTGTTCTGATTCACCGAGTTAGTGTTTGTGTTTTTTAGCTTAAGGATGAAGGTAGGATAAGCGGCTGATGAAAATGGGTGGATAGATGGATGGATAAACCCATTGGTGTGTTGTAGGTTTGGCTGCTGTGTCTTCTTTCTCCCCCCTCTCCCCCATGTATATTTTCATACCCTATTCTTATTTATTTGCTCTCATTATTTATTATTTATCTATTTATTCTCCTTTCCTAATTCAAGTATTTATTTAACTTTCTTGTACCTTATTTATGCATATACATATTTATATTACTGAGGATGCCCGGAAACAAAACTTTTCATGGTGACAACACTGCTATGCTGTGTTGTCCACCCATGACAAATAAACCTTGACCCCTAATGAAAGTACTAACATCAGTCTCTCATGACTGGTTTGCTTTTAAAGGTAAAACTGTTCTCTTTGACCTGTACTGTGCAACATGCATGTCCCTTGGTAGCTGTAAGTGAACATTTTTCATATCAGAGTATTTTACTCAGTTGTCAACAGAACTTTGTTGTGGTAATACTTGTTTTAAGGCTTATTTGAGCTTGTATGTGACTCTAATTGGATGTCGTGACAGAGCAGGTGAAGTTGGTGTCTCACAGCTCCTGGGCTGGTTCCCTGGTGTGGGATTTGAATGTTCTCCCTGTGTCTGAACTCCTCAAACACGCATGGAAAAAGGAAATGGCAAACTGCCATGGAAACCGCGCCAGTGGTCCCCTGTGAGTGGGATCTAACAGAAACCCAAGTTTACCATTTAGGCGAGATAGGAAACCCGCAGACAATAGGAAGAAACATTTATTCAGGGTTTTAATTGAGATTTGCAGGCCTTCTGTTAGTCAGCAGCAGTACAGGCTGCTTTATCTCTGCACATACAGTATCAATGGAAATTTCCTCCAGAAAGGAGATGAACCTGTAAATCAGTTGCTCAGAAGAGCTTAAAGTGAATAGATTGTCTTAAAAATACTTGAGATTTTTTTTAGGTTTTCTGTATTTTCGTGAGATAAATGAATACCTGTTTAGGACTGGTCCAGAGGACCAAATACATTGAGTAAATGGGTATCACCATATGGCATTTATGTGGCTGTTAAATGAAGGATCTGTTCACTGTGCATAGAACGTGGTGGAATTACAGTAACTAGAACGGTAAACCAAAATTAAAAGGGGAAAAGGGTTAATCTAGGATTCCAAAAAAATAAAAATCTCATGTTGACCAGCCAGTTTATACTGGTTTTCATCCCATCTCAGCAGCACTTCAAAGGCTTGACTGAATAATTTATTTTTCTTGCTAATTTACATTTCTTTTAAAATCTGGGTTTAAACTGTCCCACCAGGAGGACCCTCAAAACTATGTCAGAAAACAGACAAAAATTAAGAACTGTGAATTATTTCCTTCTGCAGTCTCAAAACTGTTGCCCCAGCAGTTTTACACCAGTTGCACAGCAACTGTAGTAGCCGTGAGGGCTGGAAAAAACAGAACGGCACAAACAGCCGCTTGAGTGTGAAAGCCTCATATTTGCCGGTGCTTAAGGGAACTTTACCTTCTATCACAGTGACCTGCAGCTCCTTCTTCTGGCTTTGGTAGGTCAGGGAGAAGTGCAGCTTAGGAGAGACAACTGAAACGCTTGTTGTTGTGCTGTTCTTCACTTCTGATCCTTTCGTAGGACCTGTAAGACAAAGACAAAGAGTACTGCAAACAAGAAGGTTTTTTGACTCTTTGGGAAAGTAAGCTGAGTGCTGCTCGGGCAGATGACTGCAGAAGTTCTTTTGACTTTCAAAACACATCACACAAGTGAGGGAAAGGCAGTGTGTTTGGTTGTTATGATCGACACCTGAAGTTTCATCTGTAAACGTGTTTCACTTTCTTGCAGTACAAAAATGGACTATTCAGAAGTACACTGGAATATGTGGACACCCCTGCAGAGCTTCTCAGACTGAACTTCTCGATCACACTTGACCTTGTATTTGCAATTCATGGGTGTATTGTTTGTGCCTCTATGCTGCTGTGACTCAAAAAAGTTTACAAATAACTGAGTCATAATCTGAATTTCCAGTCTTATCCCTTGGGGTCATTTCCTACATTTTAACTTTTCAGCTTAACTTTAATGTTTACCAATTTACAGACCATGAGTCCTCAGAGCCAACTGGTGAACCAGTTGTTCCACATCTGCAGGAGACTCACCTTACATCTAGTCTTACAGTTTTCCTATACTCACTGTGCTATAACCTGCACTCTTTAGAACAGTAGAAGAGGTGAATAAGGGGACCGCGGAATGAGTAGGTGAGGAAGACAGCATACTTTGTTTGAGTCCTCCTGTTCTATCAGACCTAATTTACCCTGCCTGGGGATGAAGAAGATCTTCTCAGATTCCGCTGTTGCTAGGATACCGTGCACAGGCTCAGCAGCAGGGGGCTCATCCAGTGATGGCTCGTCCGTCGTTGGCAGGGCGTAAGAGGGGAGGCTGATGACCTCGGGGGAGGTTACTGAAGGCTTCGGCTTGTAGCTTTTGGGGAATTTCAGCTGCGTTTCTGGCTGGATGGGCTCCGTCGACTTCTCCACGCTGAACTGCAGGGAGCACAGACAGGATGCAGCCGCCTCGCAGGATTTATACAAGTGCTAACAAGTGCACTGGTTTCCTGAACCACCCCAAAAGGGAAATGCCCATAGGCTCTTTCATTAGTACTATTTCTAATAGAAAAAAACAGCTTCCATTTTAATGTTATATTTTAATTAATTTGTTCACAATAGCTGCCTGTCCAGCGCAACATCAAGATTTGGAGTCCAGGCAAACACAGGGTGTGAGGCAGGATGCACCCTGGACAAAGACATTTTAATAAAATGGTTCATGCCTATTTATAGCATTAAAAATAAACCTCAGACAATCACTGCCTATATGTTTCACTCCGCAAAGCACATGTGCACACTAACATTCAACCCGCCCTTCCGCGCTATAATACTCCCAGCATCCTCAACTCACAGGCTCACAGACAACAGCGGTCAAATAGAGAAAATCAGTCATTAAAAGTTGCTTTCAGAGCAGTTAACTTTCAAACTGGTTTCCTGTCTACAGTCTGATCCATTGTTTTTGAAGGTTCACCTATTGCTTTTATTTTCCATTGTTACATGTTATTTATTTTTATATTTCACTGTCAATCTCTACTGTCACCCTATCAAAAAGATGCCCTGGTCAAGATGACATGACACAGGATTTGTTTTTATGCAGACCTGGCCTGTGAAACACAGCATAGGAGTAATATTGTTTTACTGTGCTATTACTTGTATTCTAGTCAGCATTTTTAAATGTTTTAAAAATGTGGCAGGCAGCAGGTACTGTACTAGAAAATGTCAATACCTTGCAGCCACTGGTTCTGGGTTTAAATCTCTGCCCCCTCTGTAGCACCCTTGGGCAACGTATTTCCCCCTCTTTGTGCCATTAAAAACTGCCCTGCTGTAAAAATTGGCAGATTAGATTATTAATAGTTTAAGACTGTAGATCAGTTTAAAGAAAAGTGCCAACTGAATGAATTGCTATGTTGCTTGCGACTTGCATTTATCTTAATGGATGGTTGAGACTGTGAATGTGATATACAGTTTATAGGTGCTTTTGTTGGACACATAACTACTCAGAGGAATATTTGGTTTCATCCATCTGCTCATAGTACACTGTTCAGTTCCTACTTAGACACTACTTAGTTGTCATAATATGTGTTAATATAGAAGATGCTATAAAAATATTCATATTGACACAGTCTGACACCAGTGAGGTGCAAAAACCTATGGGTTTGAGACATCTGGCCCAAAATGTGTGGTACAAGCATCTGATGCAAGCAGTTTTACAGAATATAATACCTACTGTAGAAGCAAAATGACATTTCATGTGAAAAATGGCACTAAATAGTATACCCATGAATGAAAAAAAATTGCAAATGTTCAAAGTTTTAGAGTTATATATCATTATAGAGTTTTTTTCATTTTTCATTTTGCACCCCAGTAGATCAGGGCTATATGAATGAAGGATGTATTTAGGGGACAGAAATGACCAAAATGTGAGCTGGGGTGCATCATAGCAGTGTATCCGTATAAAGGCAACCCGCAAAAGAGCAGAACCCTAAACGAAAGAAACTAAACTCTGTTAATGTACAGGAAGGTGTGCATCACCTGTAACACAGGGCAGCAAATATTCCGTTAAGTAAATATAATAGATTTAAGTTCCATGTGATTTACATTTAACTGCAGTGTAGGAGTAATACGCAGAGCCCTTTTGCGTACTGAACCTGGGGCCTTTGAGCATGAGACCGCAGGCCTAACCATTATACCTGTACACCTGGTAACTTTGTATGCAGATTTATTGAACTAAAAAAACACATTTGGCAAACCAAACTTTCATATCATGCAAAAACAGCAGGGGTATCATCGCATCTGCCAAGTACAATGTGAGTTCTGTTAAAAACATTGCATCAAAAATTATTGTTCGGAAACATTTTCGAAACGCTGCATGACTGCTTCCACTGTTACTGTTGATGATAATAGCGGCATAAACTGGTTTGAGAAAGTAGCTCAGAAGGTCGTACAATATTGTGGAGGACATCTGGCAGCTAATAAAAGCAATGCAGACAGCTAGCTTGCCAGGGGATCGCTCCTGCTGGATCCCTACCGCCAACAAAATCTGAATAATGTACAGCTTGTCACTGATCCCCCGTGGAGGTGGGATGCATCAAAGGAACCATCTGACATGTTTAGTGGTGCTTCTGTGTTCCTGCTGTATGATGAAGGTCTCCCTTGCAAAGCAACCACATTTTCCACGTGCTGAGGATTGTCTGTAGTCCCACGTCCCTCTATGTCCCTTAAATTCTTGGTCCTTCACTTTAAATGCTGCCTCCCCTGCAATCATACTAGGAAAACATACTGTTTTGACGTTAGGAGTTTATTAGTGGCTTCAGATGTTGTCTTCAGAGCTGTCCTTGCAGAAACACTACACTGTTTTAGGGCTGCAGAGAGATGCGAATGCAAATGACTGAACTCATGAAAATTTATACAGCATGCAGTTATCCTTCAGCCTATGGCACCAACTAGAGAGTGAAGTGGATGGACTTTGAAGCCAGGGGAGCACTAGGAGATAGACTGTTTGACACTCAGAGCGGCTGAGACAGTTTGATAGCTTCAGTAAAAACCTTTGCAGAGGAGAGAGATGCAGGGAGATGGAAGAGACGGCATACAACCAAAGTAGATAAACCTCAGTCTTGTCTGCCCTCCCCCCCAGGGGACCTTCCTTTCGTCCCCAGCATCTATTAATAGCTCACTCCACTTATTTTGAGAGCATATGGGCATTGCAGCGTGAAGTGGGGGGTGGATTCCAATGACTTATGGCTGGTGGCTGAGAACTGCAGGAAACTTCCTGGGCGAGAGTCCTTAATTTTCCAATATCAGTTTCTGCTTTACTAGTGCCTGACTCCCCTGAAGACATAATAATAATAATAATAATAATAATAATAATAATAATAATAATAATAATTTGAACAAAAGAATCCACCAAATAAATTAATAAATGTACACAAAAATTGAACTTGTGACAGCCAAGGTATGAAGTGTTTTCTTTAAACATTCAATTTCCAGGCAAATGAACTCAGTCACTAAAAGAAAAACAACCTTAATTATTTACCTTTTATAGCTACAAAGCTCAGTCTCTATTTGTGTGTCTGTTTGTTCTTTATGCATGATTTTGTTTTTCAAGTGAGAGACCTGAAATTTGGAACATAGGTACAGCCCACCCTATGTGTGGGGTTTTACACAGCCAAACACACACACAGGCACACACACGCACGCATACATTAGTGACTTGTACTTCCAAGGAAGTCCAAGTTCATTTGTGAAGATGAAGACAAATGGGCTACTTCACACACAAACATAATATTTAAATATGAAATTAAACGCAAATATTAGCTTGTCAAATGCAGTTCTGTTTCATAACTATAGTCCTAGCACCACAAGTAGAGATTTCTTTTATGTACACATTTATTGGAGAAGAAATTGAAATAATTTTATCTAGATTCATAATGTCTATTGCAGTCTTTGATTCGGTTCCCATACTGCCCCAAAGTCAAAATGCTCTCTTTCCACTTGGCAAACACTGATGGCCCCAGTTTTGGCTTGACATCTTGAAGGGCATCATTACGCCTGCCTCCTGGTGGAAGAAGCTGCAATTTGCTACAGATCTCATTTCCTTCAATACCACTGCATCTCCAAAACAAATGTCTGGTTGTGGCCACATTTACATCGAGAAACGTTTCAGCCTCTTCATAGCCATTCTGCATTGACTGGCCATTCAGCTTGTTCATGTCCATTCGACATTTAGGAACAATTCACCTTGTTCCTTGTCCAACAGATCGGCACGTTCAAGGCCAGCGTACACTCATTGACCACTGAGCCTTTCAAGGTTTTTCTCCATCTTATCTGTTCAAAGTCAGTATAAATCTTCTCATCATGCAGAGCATTTGTACTATAGTACAGCCACTGCCCATTCAATGTTCACTCCTCAGCCTCCACCCAGTCCAAATCATTCAGCCCGTGCCACTCCATGCGCCTCCAGAAATATCCATTCACCTCTACAAACATCTCTACAGTACGCCTCTTCAGCTTCAGCAAGGTCTAGTGGTCCACATGAGCAAGACTTTTTCCAATTGTCATCATATATAAAATAACCGCATACAAAATTATGCAATTTATGCAAAATCCTGTTCTGAACAAAGCAATAGTTGATTTTGAAGCACATGGTGCAACACACTTGACTATACACCATTTAGATGAACAGTTTGGCTTTTGAACCAGTTGAATCCAAACTGAACTGCCATCCCACTTCCTCAAGGTTCTTACCTGATCCGTGGCATGCATCACACTGGGTGTGGCCTTCTCTTTGTTCACATCTTGTGACCCTTCCAACTGCCCCTTCCTGTAGTGCTTGCAGAGCAAGGAGAGCACGCATAGGGTTAGGGCCCCTGAGGCGGTGCCCAGGGTGGCCCCAAGGACCATGGCGCTCGAGAAGATCATGCTGGTAGCCTCTGAAGTGCAGGTGGTAGACTAAACATCAGCATCCATCCTCAGGGAAGGCAGAGGTCAGGATAGGTTCACAGTTTCACCCTGGGGTTCAAAGCTCAAGCTGCCCTCACACAAAATGGAGGATGTCTCCTGGAGGTCAGAGGTCACCCTGCACTTATACGAATTTATGTTTTTTTCCTGGCAGTCTGTGGGAGAAGAGCATCAAAAAGGAGATGTTCCCATACCTTCCTTTGCCAGTTTTCCTGTCATCCGTAGTGGAACACGGTTCTTCCCCTCTGCAGAAGTGTGCAGGGGAGAAGAGGAGAAGCAACCCAGCACCTCCCTTCTCAGACGTTAAGCAGAAAGGGAGGTGGGAGAGGGAGGAGGAGGGAGTTAAGGGCTGACTGCTGTTTGCAGCTCAGCCAGAAAGTGTCTGTCTCACCGGTCATTTCCTCCTGGTCATCTCGCTCATTCCGTCTCTCTCTCCCCTCCTGTTCTCTGTCCCAGCGGTAATGCCTGAGTTACATAAGGAGTTAAAGAGCATAACAGACAGGGAAAACTGGTAGTTATTCAGTCGTCTGTCTTAGCCTCCCAGTTACTGCAAATTCGTCTTTGTGTCCATTGAGCTGTCATCAGCACCAGAGAATAACACAGTGACAGTCACTTTATTCAAGAAATCTTTTGAAAATACTGGTGGTGAATATAACCTTTTTATTGTTATTTTGTTACTGTTATCCTTCAGAACATAGTCTTCATCTAAAGCAGTTTTGTGTGTATGTGAACACTTTTTGACACGTTTTCATTTTTCTTTAAACACCTTTTGCAAAGAAACTTGCAGTGATTTTGCCTTGGATTTCATGCCTATGCCAGGTCAGTCTTTGTTATGTCACAGCGTAAAGAGCTGCTGTCATTCACAGGTGCAGGTCATTTCCCAAAAACACAGAACATTTCCTATCTTCCGTATTTAGCGTCTTGATAAAATATAAAAATGCTTCCTCACAATAAACAAAAAGGTGCTCTCTTAACCTAATAATATGGGTTAACCTGAAAATTCCCCAAGCTTTACTATAAATAACTAAATGGCTGCATAAATGAATACAGTCTATGAATATAAATAGCTTTCTTATCAACAGGCTTGTGATTTTAACTACTGCTAAGGAAAAAATAGACATAAAATTGCCTATCATGTCCTGAAATTTAAACAAAGAGACTTCAGTCTGAAACAGGATTTAGATATAGTGGGAATGTGGGCCTTTATAAAGCCACAACTATTCAACGTGCTCCAACTTTGAGCTATATATAGAGAGTAAAACAGCAATGTTTCCATGGAAACTCCTCCCTCCGCTTGCATGCCGCACCCTCAGAAGCCAATAAAACAGAACAGGAATGAATTCTGAGTTTTGTTTAAGTATAAACTTTATTCACTCCTTTCGGTGATGGAAGCAAAGCATTCCCTTTGACAGTAAACAGCTGAGTGAAGCATAGCGTTCGGCCTCCCACCAGAAACACAGATTAAATCTTCCAGTTAGTCTATCCCACACCTATGCTCCTAAAGAACATTGCATTTGCATATATAACCCTTCATGTTTGACTTGTTTCAAATATTGCGGGATGAATATGGATATTAAACCATGAAAATGAGGCAGTGGCTGTCATTCCAACTGAAAACCTAGCCTCTTCAGCACACAGAGGAGAGCCCTCACTGCTGGCTCTTCATTTTTGCATCCTGCTAGGTGGTCAGGGAATCTCTGAACGACTTCAGAATCACACTAATGAAAAATATTAAACTCATTTACCGTTGGTTTATAATTTATTGTGTGAATGGAGCTAAAAAGTAATTGATGTTCAGATAACTGCAAAGCACTCATGTGCCACAGTGTTTGTTACATATAAACACTGCTAAGGATGCACAACCTAGTTCTTTAGGCCTTCATAATACAAGGAAAATGATGCCGGTATGCATGCACATAACACATGGCCCCATGAATGCAATTATTGTTATGATTCTTTATAGCTAAAACTGAATTACACTGTTAGGTAATATTGTAGTTATTTACATTTTTACTGTACTGTCACAGTGTCAGTTCAAGGTAAGATTCTCACACAAGGGGAAAAACAGAAAGTGACATTCAAACCATGGACCTTCAACTACCCTAAACACCTTCCTGTTACCCTGGTAACTGTTCTATTGAAAATATGTTATTTGCAAACCTAAAAATTTGGAGCATTCAACGATCACAATGTACCACATTCTTCCATCCCAGCTTAATGCCATCATAACTGTAATTCAGCAAAGGGCAGATTTACACCATAAATAATATTGAGGAATATTGCATGCTGAATCATTATAATTATAAATAAATATTTAGAACTTTGTTGCCATCTAGAGGGAAGATAGATGTGTACAGTGGCAGGCGGGAAACAGTCACGTACTGCCGCCTCCGAAGTGGTCTTTGCTGTAGTTGCACTACCTTCGGTGTCAGAAGGCTGTTCCATTTACCTGTGTAGTTTCCATAAAAATGAGTTTGTTGATAGCCAGGTCATGAAAGTACAAATGCTAACTGAAAAGAAATTCCATAGTTTGGCCCCTCCTTCTGTCACCTGCTTGCCCAAAATCCCTTATGCTACCCGATGCCACAATCTATGCTGAAAATTCAGTTGCTCAAGAACTTAAGTTTAAATGTCAGCCTCCTGTTGGTAACCCTTTGCACAATGTCAGTCAATTTTCACAGAATTTGACACATGATTCTGTTGGTTCTGTCATTTTATGGACCTCTTCCTTTCTGTATTTTCTGTATTGACTCCCAGCGACTCATTTCACTTCTGTTCACGAAAGCAAAGTGCTTCTCACACCCACAAAATACCTGTTACACCCTCATACTGCACACTGTACATGTACTATATTCTATAAACATGGTAAAGAAAACAGTACCCAATGAGTTTTATGCATGATTACCTCACTCCTGGTTTTTATCATGACTAGGCATAAGGACAAAGGAGTACAAAGAGAGCTCACCAGGTAGCTGACTTACCAAATTTTCCTTCATTTTAATTAACCAAAGTAAATATGAACTGATACATGTTCAAAGAGAACATATTTTAAACATACTTCCACATCCCCCACAGGCAAAAAGTCTGACAAAAAAGGACATCAAATCTACAGTTAAACAGAGGAATAAAATTAACAGAATTTGACGCAGGAATAATCTTGCATACAGATAGTCCATCCATCCATCCATCCATCCATTCACATCCATTATTGTTAACCACGGAATCCTGTTTCTTGTTACGGTGGTCCAGGGTCTTTCATGAAGTCACTGGATGCTGAGCTATGAAACTACATACTGGGAGAAATGCCAGTTCAATGCAGGGAGACCATACATACTCCTAGAATCATTTGAATTCTTCTTGCATGTAATCAAGCATAACATTTTATTATTATTATTATTATTATTATTATTATTATTATTATTATTATTATTATTAATAATAATAATAATAATAATAATAATAATAATAATAATAATAATAATAATAAAATGTTATGCTTGATTACATGCAAGAAGAATTCAAATGATTCTAGGAGTATGTATGGTCTCCCTGCATTGAACTGGCATTTCTCCCAGTATGTAGTTTCATAGCTCAGCATCCAGTGACTTCATGAAAGACCCTGGACCACCGTAACAAGAAACAGGATTCCGTGGTTAACAATAATGGATGTGAATGGATGGATGGATGGATGGATGGACTATCTGTATGCAAGATTATTCCTGCGTCAAATTCTGTTAATTTTATTCCTCTGTTTAACTGTAGATTTGATGTCCTTTTTTGTCAGACTTTTTGCCTGTGGGGGATGTGGAAGTATGTTTAAAATATGTTCTCTTTGAACATGTATCAGTTCATATTTACTTTGGTTAATTAAAATGAAGGCAAGATCACCTTGGACACTCTTCTTTCTCCATCCACTCCACCCTGCCTGCATTCTCCTTTTTGGACCTCTCTTCCACACACTCCCCATTACTTCTAAATCGTTGATCCCAAGTATTTAAATTCATCCACCTTTCGCCAACTCTATTCCCTGCACCACCATTCCTCTGTCCTCCCTCTCATTTATGCACATGTATTCTGTCTTAGTCCTACTGGACCTTCATTCCTCTTCTCTAGAGCATACTGCCACCTCTCCAGGGTCTCTTCAACCTGCTCCCCTACTCTCACTACAGATCACACGTCATCTACAAACATCATAGTCCACGTGCTCCTTGCCCGATCTCATCTGTCAACCTGTCCATTACCATTGCAAAACAAGAAAGGACTCAAAGCGATCCTTGGTGTAATCCTACTCTGCCCTGCAGAAAGCATCCGGCCACTCCTACTGCAGACCTCACCACTGTCACACACTGTCCTTGTACATATCCTGTAAATTCGTCTTATGATACTTTTTCTGGCAATAACTTAATTTCATACAATACCACAGCTCCTCTCTAGGTACCCTGTCATATGCTTCTTAAGTCCACGACACAATGCAACTCCTTTCTACCTTCGCATTTCTCCATACCCTCAGAGCAAACATCACATCTGTAGTACTCCTTCTCGGCATGAAAGCCATACTGCTGCTCACTAATTGTCACCTCCCTTCTTAACCTAGCTTCCACTACTCTTTCCCATAACTTCATGCTATGGCTGATCAGTTTTATCCCTCTGTAGTTACTACAGCTCTGCACATCACCTTTATTCTTAAAAATAGGTACCAGTACACTTCTTCTCCACTCCTCAGGCATCGTCTCACTTTCCAAGATTCCATTAAACAATCTGGTTAAAAACTCCACTGCCATCTCTCCTAAACACTTCCATGCTTCCACAGGTATGTCATCTGGGCCAACAGCCTTTCCATTCTTCATCCTCTTCATAGCTGTCCTAACTTCCTCCTTGCTAATCCATTGCACTCCCCTATTCATAGTCCCTACATCATCCAGTCTTCTCTCTCTCTCGTTCTCTTTATTCATCAACCCCTCAAAGTACTCTTTCCATCTGCTCAACACACTCTCCTCGCTTGTGAGTACGTTTCCATTGCTATCTTTTATCACCCTAACCTGCTGCACATCTTTCCCAGCTCGGTCCCTCTGCCTAGCCAATCGGTACAGGTTCTTTTCTCCCTCCTTAGTGTCCAACCTCTCATACAATTCACCATAAGCCTTCTCTTTAGCCTTTGCCACCTCTCTCTTCGCCCTACGCCTCATCTCCTTGATTAATAATAATATTAATAATAATAATAATAATAATAATAATAGAATTTCGGGGTAATAGCTACGATCGCAAAGTCAAGCACTTGGAGAGGACTGACACAACATAATTCAATCTCGGATCAGAAGTTGCAGTGTTACAGAAAAATCCTCTTGAATTTCTGAATTCAAATTCGTGTGAATTTGTCTGTGCTCTCTGTTTCGCCCCGCAATAGTAATAATAACCATAAAACCATTGTTCACAGTGGCATCCTTTTATTTAGCCTCAAAGTTTAATTTAAAAAGGTTTTTGTTCTCGAGGAACAACCGTTCTTCTGTGGAGTGAGTTGAACAAAACACAACTCTTTATGCATAGTTTAGAAATGTGTGCAAATGCTGTCAGGCACAGCTGAAGCACTTTTTGTTGTGGTCAGATGACTGAGCCTTTGTTTTGGTGGCCTAACTGCCACTCGGCCGCGGGTCCAAGCCTGGGCTTGTGGCAACAAAGCGGTCCTCCTTCTCCAGCGTCACTGCACGGGAAAGCACAACACGGAGAAACTTTTTGCAGCCGTGCAACTCAAGCAAAATGTTCACAGTGTGCAACGTTAGTTATGAAAGTTTTACTTTCCGAATTCTTTTGTCCTCCAAAACTTTACATTAAACCACTGCAAATGTGTTTTTTTTTCCTAGACTGCTTTTGTTCTAAATATTTTCAACAGTGAAAACACGCACAAGCCAAACACTGCAGTCTGAAGAGCTTTTGCTACACATTTTACAAATCTGCCACATCGGGAAAAATTAAAGTTCTGTGTTTGTGAAAAAGAAGCCTCTTTGTTATTGGTGCGGAGACAGAGTCTCCTTTGTTGCCTCCTCCTACAACGAAAACTCACGCAATAATAAGTGGCTTTTTGTGTTTTTCAGCTGTAGCACACTACGAGGTCCTTTCTAAAGAACCAAACTGAACTGTTTATTATGAAGGGATGGAAAAAAATGCTCATATAGCACCAGGAGCCTGACTGAATGCTTGGATATGTAGATACTGGGTATAGATAGAATATTATGTAGATATTAACATAACATGGAGTGCTATAAGGCCAGGGCTCAATAATGTGGGACAGCTGATGATGGAATTGTCTTCAACTGTCAAGTAAATGAACCTTAAAAGCATAGATTTAGCTATAAAGCAATATAACTATTTTAGAACAGTAAACCAAAAAAGGTTTTAGGTGATCTTGAAATGAGGAAACACGGAAATGCTTTCAAGGGGAAAGAGGGATTGTGAGGGCAGCAGTGCTGTGCATTTTACTCGCGCCTCACACATTAAGGTATTTTGGTGCCAAAGGGTTAACAGGTGAAGTCTTGGTTACAGTTGCTTTCTTGTAAATTAAAGGTTGTAGCCTTGTAGTAGCCTGCGGTGCTCAGAGTAGAAGCTGTGATCAAGGTACTGACCTGAACTGGCGATTCGCGTATACTTGCTGTATAAATAGATAAAACAGATGAGTAATCATATTAAACATTATAAGTCAACAAAGGCAAAAATGTGAATTATAAATTTTTACTTTCATCAGTGTCCTGGCCAAATCAACATGAATAAATTCATGTCCAATTATTAGAATTATTATTAATTATCTGTGTTTAAATGCATTGATTCTGAAGCTGAAAGGTATCTTAAGCTACCTAAAAGTAACAAGTACATATCAACATATGGCATATTATATTTTTGCATATTGTTGTTTGCACATTTTTATTCTCAGCAAAATTTATTGTTATTCTTCAAGTGAAAGCATATTTCAAGCAAGTATTTATTTGCAAAATGATGTAGTTATATGTTCAGTTTGAGGTTCTAGTGAGTATCTTCTCGTCCTTCAGATAAAATTCCATTACCTCCACACAAAAAACTCCAGTATCACAAATGTTTAATTTTATCACAAATGCTGTATGACACGCTGCACTTGTTAAAGCGCAACAGTGAAATATATACAGTACATACATGTCTGCTGATCAATGTCCGAGTCATTGAATGCTGGCCAGTAATGAGGGGGTGGGATTAGCAGTGACTTCAGCAGTCAAAAGGAGCAGATTTTAGGGACAAAGACACAGTTCAGCTCTCGTAAACTGATCGTGAACTGGGTGAGTACAACTGTGATTTTACAAATTAAAAATTTGCTTCCTGGACTTGACTAATGTTTTCATTTTGCTATGCATAGGTCACGAAAGATGCTCTGGGTGAAATTATATCTCAGATTTGAATTGAAAACATTTAAAGACACCTGCATCCCCGTTTCATGGGAAATTTCAATTATATTTACCTTTTTATTATTCAGGAGACGCAAATAGGGAAAAGCTGCAGACATGAACCATTCCCTGGGGCTGTGTTTGGTGGTCTGTCTGGCAACATTCAGTTTGGGTGAGTAAGTGTAATAAATTAATAATTAGTAACTCTAATAATTTACGCAGTTTTAAACCGTGAAGGTGTCAGCGACTGAGAAACTAGCAGCACTTGTGTGTGGAAACCCCACTTTAAAAGCCAAGTAAAATTATGACACTGCATATACTTTGAAAAAGTGTTTCTGGATGTTCTGTCGTGCGAATAAATATTTTGGACAATCTGTGTTTTTTTTTGTCTCCTGGTCACATGGTGTTTCCATTTACAGCCCTGTAGACGGTGGGCCAAAGAGAAATACGCTCGTGTTTCACCTGTATTTTTATCAACTCCATTGGGCAGAATAACCTGGAGACAAAAGCATACGTTTTTATTCACTTTTCAGCTTTGTCACTCTCAGGGATGCTGGATTCTTGGCTTTGGATGCTGAATGTTGACATTTGGATGTTCAGTGCTGGATGTTAGATGCTGGATACTGAATGCGGGATGTCAGACGCTGAATGCTGGTGATAAAGAGTTTGGTTGTTTGATGAGTACAAATTTTTTTGCAGGATCTGCATTACGGTGCTACAAATGCACAGATTACACTGGGCGCTGCTCAAATATCCAGGAATGCAGTTTTGAGGATGCCTGCCTACGGCTACAAGAAAGAGGTCCTTCATAAATCTTTTTGGAAAGCAACCGAATGTTTTATATTCTGCAGTTAATTCACGATGCTGGCCTTGAACTTTGTAATAGTTTTGTTTTGCTGATGCTGTAGGAGGGAAGACCATCCGCCAATGCATCCGGTATACAGACTGCGAAAAGGCCCGGCTGTCTCAGATGTTCCCAGCAGTGTCTACCTTCACCCACAGATGCTGCAGCAGCAACCTGTGCAACGGCAGCGCTGCTGTTGCAATGAGCAAACCACTGCTAGGCTCTCTGGCCTCCCTGCTCATCCTCTGGTGGTGTTTGCTTTAAACCTCTGGGGAACAGGGGAGCTCCATTCCCAGCAGTGCGCCTGCCGCTGACTTCCAGGCAGACGGTGGTGCAGCAAACGGCAAAGAAAAACACAAATAGGTAACACAGCAGCTCAAGTGATGTTCTCTTGCGATACATATTTAACAGAAATTTCTTATTAAATTACTAAAATCAGTTAAGCTTCTGTTTACGCGGATGGCGATGCCAAAAGCGTGAGCCATGTCAGAAGATGTTACGCGACGTTAGGTACGTGTTAGAAGGACCGATAAAAAGCTGCGAAACTTTGAATGGGGATGTGGTTATGTTGATGACAGTGTGGTGGAATTTGACTAAAACAAAATACAACATTTCTAGTTTTCCAAAAGCTTAAACTCGTGGGCGGAAACACGAACTTGTGATGGAAAATGGTGCTGTTTTTAACGTTCATTCAGCCAACATAAGCACGATCCTTTCCGGAGAAAATGTGTAGAAGTCAAACGATCCTCTTTCGCTGATATGTAAATATGGACTTTGGCACTTTAGATCTTCAGGCTAAAGGGATTGTTAAGATGTTTGCATTTTTCTCTTGAAAGCTTTCAAAAATTATATTTTATAAGGTATACAAAGCCTGCAGTAGCTAAAATATTAATGCCTTAGCTGGTAGCTTTCCGTTTTATTTCTTACAATGCTGTGCCTGCGTTCAATAGTTTAAATCAAGTCATAACTTATTTTATTAGCAACCTTAAAGGATATGGCCATGAAAACAGAGCTGTACTAATGGGCTCTGAGTAACTTTCTACAGATTGATTTTATACTGTTTTTTATTCTCTAACTCAATACCACCATGACACTGGCAGGGAAAAATTGAGAAAAAAAGCACACAGGGAAATGAGATGGAAGTCATCTGTGCCGTTGGTGACCAAAGGAAGGAATACTCTTAAGCTCAGTATCTAGGTTTTTGCTGACTGTGCATAACTGAATTCTGGAAGAATCATAAATCCTGCGACCCTAAAACTTTTTTTGGACAAGAAGCTGTCAGCTTTGAGATTCTGTGCACATGTCTGCTCTGCTCTTCCTATCCTTGGAAACACACTGATGTTCTCGTGTCTTGTGTTTCCCATGAATTAACTGTGCAGTGCAATAAAATTTATATATCTCTCTAAACTCCCTTTTCATTGTTATTTGCTCTCTCTGTAAGCCAAATAGATGTTGCATCTCACAACACAAGACGAATGAATCAAAAAGTTTACACAGAGCCTGGACTGCCACACTCCTGCTCTTCGACTCCAGTTCTTCTTCGGAAAAAAACAAATACCATGGTTTCCCAGCTGTAAGGTTAAGTAAATAAATAATAAACCTAATTTTAAATTTCATCTTTAAAAGGAACTTCCCAGAGAACCTTTTCACTGGCGGTCACTGTTACCCCCAATATGTAAGTAATGCAAAACCACAAAGAGCTGCAGCTCCTCTTCCTCAAGCCCTGTTCCAGAAGTTTCAGCCAGCCACAACGTTTTGGGCTGTACAGTAACGTTCAGGTGCAGGACTGTGGGTCCATGGATAAACTTCAGAACCTCCTTTCTAAGCCACTTTATTTTCAGAATACTTTCCTTGCATTTTAAGTTTCATCTACTCAAGCATACACTAGACTTAACATTTATTCAGATGAAAACAGATGTTAGTGATTTATACAGTATATCAGGTTATGTCAGTGCATTTTATGGTGATAACAATACAATGAAATAAAGGGAAATAAGACAAATCACCTGGACCCTTGGACCCCCTCTAGAGATTATGCCGGACATCTCTAGGCAACCCTGCAGGTAGTCTGACAAAAGGAAGTCTGATAGAAGCCAGACTCGGCATCCTTGCCTAAAGCCTGCAGCCTTTAGTTGGACAGTTGTGCAAGTTGTATGGATGAATGTGTGAGCCACACAGAATCAGGAATTTCCAGTCAGACCACTTAAAAGGTAATCATTGATTTATTACAAGAAAAAAAGTGATATCCAAATTCTTCTGTCACAGATAATTTTGATATACATTTATTTGTTACATATACTTTTTTAAATGTAAACAGATGTGAAGTAAACAATGCTCTCTTTGAAACAGGAAGCCTTAGCCACAGACTCGGTGTAGCCAGACCTCATCCACTGTGCTTTCCCCTTCAAGTTCCTTGTGGCTGCTCCAGAGGTTGTCAGCTGCAACTTATTTATCCCACGAGAGCGAAAGGAACAGTTGTGATTTGGGGGTGAGGGTGGGTGGCACATGCTTGACACCCCCCTTCTCCCATTCCCTTGCTCAGCAATGCGTGAAACACATTATTATTGCGCACCGGACACCTCAAAATTTGGGAGATTTGTGTTGAAACAGGGCAATAAAATGTCTTGAAAGTGCAGGCTAGTAGTAAAGGTATGAAATCTATACCAGGCAAATGTCTCCAGCCTTCTGTAGCACTCTGAGGTTATGAGAAAGGGATTGAAATAACTCCTTAGCCAATGTCTGCCTGTTGCTTGTTTTCCAGCATGCAGTAGCCCCTATCAAGATGTAAGAAAACACATTTCTTAGCAATCTCTTACAGGAGGTTTTTGTCTATATAAAGAATGTGGAAGATTTATTAGCATATTTTGTTGTACTTTAAGGAACTTTGGTCTACTTCTATTCTGTAAACAGTTGGTATGATTTATTCCTACAAGTCCACACTGTAAAAGACATTGAATGAAATTTTAAGGTGACTTGTTCCACTGACAAAACTCAAAACCATATGGTGGCAGGAGGAACCTCAGACCCATTGCTGGACATACCTGCTGGAACAGTTGCATATTCAAATGTGCTGTTTTGTTTTTTCCAAAGCAATCAGGTGAAAAAAAATATATATACTTTTTCCATAGCATTTTACACTTCTTAAAGCTTTGACAACAATTTTTATATTTGTTCATTCCTTTCCAAAGACATAGCTCCTCTGGAAATTTCAGAACCGTATGGTGTTTACACACAAGCAGTCTTCTAGGTAGACAAAATCATGCTGCACAATTATGCTGCGTCCCCATGCAAAGTTTTCAAGTGCAAAAATATTTCCTGAAAAGCAGATTAAGTTTGTCGTTTACATCTAAGAAAATATAGTGAAAAGTAATCATTCGCAAATGCTTGAAAGGACACCTGAGAGAAGCGCTTGCATGGACGCACAGACAGTAATGGATATACTGTGGCCACCACACGGGCTGCATTCAGAAGCAAACCACCGTCATGCATGTATGAGCTCCGCACAGTCTGCAATGATCTGCACGCTTGAAACAGTCCTAAAAATGTATATACATAACACATTGATAAACCCTATGATAAGAAAAAAGTATAAATGATAAATAAACCTATATATAATTAAACAAACCAATAAATAAATAAATAAACAAACAACACGTACATACATAAATACATAAATAAATAGAAAAGATAAGAAATAATAAGCATTAATCCTTATTACATACAGTAACTGTTAAAAGGTTTTGTCCACCCAGGCTTGTATAAGTTATATGGGAACCAACAACACAACATTTGATTCAGCGCTGCCTTTCAATCATTTAAAAGAAAAGAACATCTCTAAAATATTATGGAATATGGATAATATGTAACGTGTATGTATATTGTCTTATTAGAAATATATGTATAGTATTGTATCCCTGACTTTTTGTGTTATTGTCTTTGTGATTCTACAGCGCAAAGGCTTGTTTCTGCATTTCTAAAACTCAGAGGTGCCCAGGAGACAGCCTTGGTAGCGATAATTTTGTTTTGGTCAGAAAGAAATAATGGCTATGAAATAAGGATGATTATTGCAGAAAATTCTGTCAATGCAAGCTGTTCGCCTACATGGTTGGGTTTGGGGGAATGAGATTTCTAACCAAGCCACCCCGTGCTCTACCTGGCTGTCAGGATGCTCGCAAAATGGTGTCGATTACTTCAAACTGCACTGGCACGACTTTATCACAAAACTACCTGCCAGTACAGTTTGTGCATTGGAGTTTCCTGATACTGGCTCTGTCAATGCAAGCTAATCCCAGGTGGAGAGAATTATGTAAAAGAAAAAAAAGTTTTGGTGGGTCTCCAGGCTACTAAGTGGCCTTTTGGCTCATGCTGGAGGAAATATCTGATTGTCCGAGTGAAAGATGCAAGTCAGAGCACTGTGCTGTTTACCTTCATAGGAGCTCCTGAGCATCAATATATTTCACAAGGAAGTGTGACGCCTTTGTGCTTGCTCATAGTCTAAACTGTCTTACTGAAATTGCATTAAACATTTTTCAAACATGTGCGAAGAGTGGGCAGTCTATCTATAGAACAGCCTTCACAGCTGTTCTGGGGAATGGTCATGTGGTTAAGGTTATAGTTAAGGTATGAATATATTTATTGACTGCGTGGTTTTGTACATTCATAAGGCCTAGACAAAAGCCATCGGTTTTGTATACTGGACCATTCTCAAGGCAGAAGGAAAAGAGTCAATGATGAATGGATGTTCAAACTACTCTCATGCGCTCTACTCTCTCTCACTAAAAGAGATGAATTGCGAATTAAAAATCATGATCGCCGCACTCCATCTGCTACAATTCCTTTGTCAAGGCAGTTCCATAGCGAACGAGCACATGCAGCACCGGGTTGCTGTAGTCGTATACGTACGCAGGAGGAGGAACCACGCTGAAATGTTGCTTAGGGAGCAGGCAAGGCTGTGGGCAGCGAGAGCAGCAAACAAACATTTTTCCTCCACAGCTCTGACATTTTCACATTGCTATACATTGGTACATGGGCATGTGTGAAGCCCAGCATGCACTGCATTACATGGCGGAATATGGAATGATAGCTGTGTCTTCTTTGTAGTTACAAAAAAAAAAAAAGCATTTAAAATATGCACATCTGCAGGCTTTCAAGAGCAAAATACAGAAACTCTGTTGGAGGGAGAACAACATGGATTGCGTAGCAGGGAATATGCCACTGTTTGCCATTAAATTGTACAGTCAGACTGCCTGTTATCCACGTTGCTGTCTGTGGGTGGTGTGAGGGTCCTATAGGCAGGCTGATGGCTGTGGACCAGCTGGCTGGTCACCACTGGGATGTCTGCGGTGGGAACAGAACATTGATCGACAGCCCTTGATCTGCATAGTAAACATTACAATTGCACGGGATGTCCTCCAAAGTGCGTACATTGCACAGGCATGATGGCGTCTTGTTAGGCGAAGCTGAGCCGGGACAGCTAGCGTTGAAAGGACCAAGATGAGTAATAACCTTCACTTCTGGAAATGGAAGCAGTGGAGACAAAAGTGTGTGCGGGGTCTTTACCCAGGATGACATTTGCTCCACACGTGCGAATGCAGCTCAGCAAAGCTAGCGTCTCCCAGCAGCACTGGTGCTCTTTCAGGCTGGGTGGGATGGGGAGGGGAGAGGACAGGGCCTAAGGCCACTCGTGGTGGTACTGCCTTCCGTTCTTTTTCCTCTCCTTCTGCAGATGCTCCAGCTCGGCCTCGTACATCATTTCCTGCATCAGATACTTTTCTCTTCGCATACGGTCACACAGGTCTTTGGGCATATCCGGGATCAGGTAGGCAATGAAGGATTTGATGCCAAACACCAGGTGCTGGAGAAACAGTTGTCAGCATCCCAGTGAGAAGTCAAGAACAACAAAGCACAAAAGAGAATCCTGAAAAACTACAGGATATTCCCCCACAACAGCTCCATTTGAGCCAAAGGCCACTACAACAACTGCACCTCAACATCTGGCAACATATAATATAATATAATATAATATAATACAATATAATATAATATAATATAATATAATAGCTATAAAGGCTATGGTTGCTAGTGCATATGAACCCTCAAATGTAGTCTTTAAAGTCCTCCAACAAATTAATATTATCATTACAGTGGTATTAAAGTTGCATAAAATAACAAATGTAATAAAACAAGAATTTTCACACATGTTGCCCATAAAATGTTAATCTCCTAAGCCGTTTTCCGAAATTACACCTTCTTGATAGCTGTGATTTTTGTTGTTGCTGCTGTCTGTACTTATAATTTGAATAGCATTCATTTGAGAGTAGATATGAGCAAAATTTTCACCCTTTAATTTTTAAAGTGTATTTAATTTAACTCAATATTTAATTTGACTTGTGACAAGTGATTTTTATTTGATAAATTACAAGTTACATAAAACGTAAACGTAAAAGTTCCTTCATAAATGTCCAAGACTTGAGAAGCTAGCTGATGATATGGAGATTTGTTTATCACAGCTTCCTTCTGGAAGAATTCTCGCAAGAATAATAAGATGTATAATGTTTTTACAGCTCATGTTTAAGCTAGTTTTCAGAAAAGCACTATGAACCAAAAACTAAATTTCACTAATATGGGTGTTTAGTGGCGGAGAAAATTGTACGCTTACATCTTACGTTAAAGATGAACTTGCCCACAGAGCAAATTCCTTTGGAGCTTGAAGATACAGCAAGAATATGAGAAAATTTAGCATCACAAAATGTGGCGCAGCTTTATCAGCAGCAATGTCATTAAAATTTAAAGACAGCAGCTACATAAGGAGAATAAAGGCTCTGATGTTACTGTATGCATCTTTTATGCCAGTACTGGGAAGTACAGCAGCTACTGTATGTGACAAAGTGCAAAACTTTTCACTTCATAGTCATCATAGGATGGATGCTGGACTCAGCTAAACAAGCTAGAACCCTAACAGGGAAATATTTTACACTGTACTTATGAAACTTGTTGAGCAAGCAAGGAGGAACAGAAGTGGTTTGCCATTGCCTTCTTCCAGTATGTCTTCTCCTTACAGGGGTCCAAACAGGGAGGAGAACATGCAAACTCCACACACACCCCTGAGCTGGACTTGAACCCCACAGACAAGCAGCCCAGGAGTTGTGAGGTACCAGCGTACCCCACTGCATGACCACATCCCTCATATTCATGGTACTGACCTCGAAAACAATGATGAAGGCCAGCCTAGCTGCCAGAACATGCCAGAACTGCAAGGTAAAGTCGTAGGGTTCAGGACTCCAAGGAGGTGCTCTGTAGTCCCGGTACCTGCAGGCAAATATCAAGGGTCCAGTGGTTGCCATGACATCCTTGGTTCACTTAATCTCCGTTACGTCAGCAGGCGTGGACTTAGCACCAGCACACTGCACCCCCAACCTAGCGGCTGTGAAGGACCAAATACATCCCTGGTGCATTGAGAATAAACAATACTGGATGACAGATCTTTGCAAACTGCACTTCAACAATAAAAAAGCCATGAATTGGACATAAATTGCCTCTGTGAGAACTTTAAACCCTGTATGTTCCCTCAAAAGGGGAAAAATTTGTTGAGGTCTTGCAATGAAAAGTGCAAGAAAAAATATTATGTATTTAAAATGGAAGTATTTCATGTATCAGTGTTGTTTGATAGGGCTGCCCCAAAGCATCCGTCCACCATACACACACACACACACACACACAGCTGGCCCAGAGGTTTCCCACCCACAGCACATACCTGCAGTATCTGTGACCCTTCTCCTCGTCCCCCATGTCGAACACAGACAGGCTGCTGTTCATGTAGCCACGTAAGCATCTACAGGGAAGGGCAGCATAATGGATTTTAAAGCACAGTGCATTACTTCAGGGAACATGCACACTTGTTGGCCAACACTAATCTTTTAAGCTCAACTTCCAGTAAAAATTACATTTAGTTAACCTTTATTTACACATTTATTGGTTATGGTGTATAGCTACATAATAGATAGGTTGTATCCATGAAGCTGGTCAAAAGAGTAATAATTTAACTTGAAATGAGAGATGAGATGTTGTGTTTATGTGCACTGACAATAGCTGGTGAATATTCACTTAGAAAATAAAGTGTGCCCTCTTTCCTTTCAATGGTTTTACATATCAGGGAATAAATAATCATCCACTCCTTATCAATTTGTATGCTTAAACAAATCTCACCTCAGCTAACAGAAAACATATAACAAAATTTACTGTTATTATTTACTAAAAAGCAAGCAAAATGGAAAAACCATGTGGGGAAACTTAAGTAACCCCTTACTGCTTCCATAGGGATTAAGAAGGTATTCCAGTTCTAGTAACCAAATGCAATTATCTGACTGAGAAGCATGACCACCTCTATAAGGGTGTCAGAGTAGAAGGATTATTTATAAATGCATCATTTGTAATATATACTTATATATACACACAACATACTGTTTATATATACGCACACAATATGTTGTGATTGGATAGCGTAGCGGGTAACCCACTCGAGCAGCGTGTTGGAAACCAGGGTTTAATTCCTGCTCCAGGACTACCACCTGTATTCACCCAACGCTCAAACTAGAAATTGATGACATAAGACGTCAGGGCTCAAATCTCACGCAACGACATCCAGGACCTACTGCATGCTAGATACATGAACTGAAGTTGTGGTGCAAACTAGGGCAAAATTCCTCCAAAACAGTGTGAGAGACTGATAAACTCGTACATGCATACTGCTTCATGTAAGTCCTTCTAAAGTTGCTTAATGTTGACTTATTTTTGTTAAATAACTAATGGCGTAATGAATTATGTTATGTGCCGTGTGTCACCTGGGGTGAGACTGACCTAAATTTAGAGACCAGATGAACTGTCTAGGGAAAAACATCTGCCAGGTTTCTACACAGATGCAGACATGTAGACATAAACACGTGCACAGGTACAAACCCACGCATGCACAAACTGTCATCAGGCTTCTTCATTTTGCATATTCATATTTGTATTCATATTCATGTTCGGGAAACTGAGGGTGTACAAGGTAAGCCTTTGCGAGATCAGATGGGGAACATGATATCAAACATCATCAGACACAAAACTCCAAACTGTCAAACACAAATCCTGCCCTAAGCAATCTGAGAGAACATATAAACTATCGAAGTCAACACCTGTTGGTGTTTTGCATATTTTTGGGGTAGCATTTCAGTAGGCTCAGCAACTGCGTATCTGCTTGGACACAAGGGGGCACTGTCAGATGGTTAAAAAAAAGCAGTACAAACCCACACATACTTCTCATGTCTGTAGCCCTTGTCCACACAAGGACCATACTTGAAGGCGTAGACGAAGCGGGGGATGTAGTCGGAGGTGATAGCGATGACAAAGGCATTGGTGATGACTGCCAGGACACCGATCCACTCCAGGATCCCATGCCAAATACCTAAGGAATACATACATTAACACAGCCTTTCATTATCTTGGGGAAGTTAAGATGCAGGACATACCTTGAGCTCATGAAGAATTAACATTTGGTGCGGTAACCCAGTGCTCAGGTGTCCTCAGCAGAGCACCACCTTTACCAACACATGGCAATTTGAAACGCAGTCATCTCCCAAGGTGTCTGAGCAATCAAAGCAAATATGTGGACTGATGGCCTTAAGAGCGCAAAACCAAAAACATTTGAAGATCTACAACAATAAAGTTTACCACAGTCATACGCTGAGAGACGCCCACTATAGTTAGGAGCCATTTAACTTCAACATGAATTAATTTCTTTGCATTTATGGAAACCAAGTTGGGATTTTTCATGTGTTCTGACAACTCAGCAGTGTGAGCCCAAAGCTGCCATGCTTTGTTCTTCATAGGTGTAACTTGCATTATGATGCATTAAGTGCTCAACCTCCATTACCCCTTGTTTGCCAGTTTCAGTCAATTATAATCTGCTGTAATCTCAGCAATCACAGCCCTCACAGTTTAGATCGACTGTGAATTCATTTGAACTGCTTTGCTTTTTTTGGATTAAATACTTAAAGAACAAACAGCGAGGATCCCATATTGATGGTGTAGAAATCTACCAAAATGTGCTGCATATGAGATGTCTGAGAAACAAACCCCCCCCCCCCGCCGCCCCCCATGGTACCGTAGAGCAATTAATGAAGGAAAACTCAGGATTTATTTTTATGATAATGAAATTCTGTCCATTTTATTGGGATTTAATGATATTTTAGCATAAATTCATGTCAGTTTTGGGGTCTCAGAAATTCTTAAACATTTTTACCACTGAAACTGACAATAAATGTGTCTTACATTAACAAGAATTTATTTTATGAAAGGATTTTTTTTTTAGAAACAATTACCCGTCTTAAACTTGGGGACAGCTATACATAAGAGTTTTCTTGACTGTTTTCAGTTTCAGTTAAATTTTTAAGCAGGTTAGCAATGAAATGGGAGGAAGTACTGGATTATAGCTGATTGTGCCCCATGAGTCCTGCTACCGTGGCTTTTCCCCCAACCAGAGGTCAGCTGGCCGGCGAACTGACCGATATCTGTGGCTCGAGCTGGCATGGGCCGCCTCCACTGCGTCACAAACTTGTAGGCGTCCAGTCGGATTTCTATGATGTTGTTGAGAAGAGCGAGCAGGGGGGCCAAGGGGAAGGCAGCCACAAAGATGGTGGTGAAGCCAAACTGCAGAACTGGTGCGGGAATAGCAAATCACGAAGCATCTGCAGGTTACCCAGACACATCGTACAGCCAGAACCACAAGGTGCAGAACAAAGTACTACTGGAAACAAAAACCGGTTTGTTGCCTTTAAAAGCAAATTAGAATAACTGTTCAAATCGCCTTACTCTCCAGAAACATCTATTACACCCTTTGCTCTTAATGCTTTTTTCAAACATTAATTCTTTCTTTCTTTAGGGTTTCTTTAAAACATTGCTCTCTAAAACCAGATATTTCCTGATTCAGTATTTCCACCCCACAATCAGGTATTAGCCAGTATAACACAAGCTGCTATGTAATTTCTTTAAATCGCACTCATCAGTGAGTCACAATATGAACTGCAAAGATATAATGAAATGACTTCCGATTGCCAGTTCCAAATATCAAAGCCAACATCATCTTTCTGCTTGATGTACAGCAATGTGATCTTAGCAATTTCTTTCAGGGAAATGCTTTAAAAGTCAGGCCGACAGGAGGCCGTTTCTTACCCATTTCTAGATACTCATCCACCAGTCCGTGGGCATTCATGGGCTGCAGGTTCCAGTCTTTGTCCCACTGCGGAAGCAGCACCTTGCTCTCGACATTTTGCCCGCCCTTCTTTATCTTCCTGCGGGACCACCAGTTCTGCAGCAGCCTGTGGATCAGACACTGAAATGTGAGGAGTGACCGAAGGAAGACGGAGCCATCATCCATTTCTATTTGAACGTTTCTTGCAGAAGCATCAAAATAAGTACAGCAGTTGTTATACTTCCCTGGTCTGCCCGCAAACCTGTAAACCAAGGAGAGCAGATTGTTGCAACAGGCACCCCAGGGGCACATTAAAAACGTGACTTAGGGTGAATGTGAGCAGAAGGTGTGATTTCGGTACGCAGCAGAGAACGCACTGAGTAGTCGGTTCACCAGCTTAGCGCTGATTTTCTTTCATGCTGAGTTATCTATCTATCTATCTATCTATCTATCTATCTATCTATCTATCTATTTTATTCAGATACTAACTAACCAGGCAGTTCTCAAGTGCTTTCCTTATTCTTTACCCTCATAAGACCTCTCTGCGGAGCCATTTGTTGAGTGCTGTTCCCTTGAAAAAGAATTTTTTGCATTGTATGATAAAAACAACTTCTACACATAAGCTGCTCACAAACTGTTAAAACTGTGTTTTCCAGCCTTAAACTTTCATCTCACCTCTGATGTTTTTTTTTTTCTGTCAGTACATTTTCATCCTTAATTTCCTCCTTTCTCATTTCAATGTTTAATTCAGCAAATAATCACCGAAAAATGATTATAATTTGACAAATGACAATTTTAATTCATATAAAAGACTTGCAGAGAGAACTGGCTGATGCTATGGAGCTTTGCTAACCCTGTTTCCCTTCTGGGAGAATTTGTGCAACCTTAGGTTTTAATGTTTGCACTGTTCTTCTATAAAAACTAATTTTTGGTGAAAAAAGTGAGCACTTTGGCACGTGGTAGCTTTTGGATCAGCGCAACTATAGTAACAACAATAACTCTGCAGAAATTGTTTAGTGGCAAACAGAATCTTCCCCCAGGGGCTCCTCCATTTTTCAGACGATATCGGGAGAGGAGGTTTCCGGATTTGAAGAAAGTCCGGAAAATCGGAAGCAGGTGGATCCAACAAACATGGCTGCCTGGCTGTGCAATATTCATGGACACCAGGACATGGGATTTACAGCTAGCCCCAAAATGCTAATATTCTAATACTCACAGGTATGAGAATGTTTAATATTCATGAGCCAGAGGCTGTAAAATACTCACGGGTAGCCGAGCTCCATAAAGTTGTTCCAGATCTGTTTGAGCACCATAATCACCCCCATCTGTAGACATAAGTCTATCAGGCAGCCGCTAGGGTGGCACTGGGGAAGAAAATCAACAAGGCAAAGTGAACCATCCTTAAGGATGACAGTGCTCCTCCATAACAGCTGTGAACATTGCTTAAACTTATGTTAAGGTAACTACTGCTTGTACTGGAAATTACAACCAAAATAAATCATGTCTGTAGGAGGTCTGTCTCATGAGAACTTTTACAAAATCTCATGCCTGGTCTTTTGATTCTTAAGGTGTTATTTTAAAGACAGAGAAGAACAAAATGATCGCAAAAAGTCAATGTAATCCTTGCATTGTTTCTTTTATTAACCTGCTAAGCTTAAGAAGACGCAGAGGTTCATGTCTGTTTTGATGCTGCTCTCGGTGTGACTCACCTCCTCCAGCCGCCACCTTTTGAACAGCTTGTTATACTTCCCTGGTCTGCCCGCAAACCTGTAAACCAAGAAGAGCAGATTGTTGCAACAGGCACCCCAGGTGCACATTAAAAATATGACTTGGGGTGAATGTGAGCAGAAGGTGTATTCATATTGAATACAAACCATTTCGGTACGCAGCAGAGAACACACTGAGGCAACAGCAACTGAAATCTGGGGTTCTTAATTTTGCTGACGGATTATAATGAAAAAACAGATGAAAAAAACAAGAAACAGAGATTCTTAAGTTTCAAAATGAACACAGTTTACCTCCCCAGGAAGAAGGCTATGTAGAAGGTGGAACTGTTGAGATTGACAAACTGAAAGAGGAACATTTTGAGGGCAAAGCTGTTCTCCCATTCAGACTCGGTCCGAGGATGTTCTAGAAGAAGTATCACAAAACAGTGGCAATGTGGAATTTGTTTTTCTTTAATTTAATTTTTGCTTTTGTTTTACCAGCAGACACTGGAATACAACACACTTTTCCAAGGAAACCTACACTTACCCAAGTTTGTAAGCAGGTATGCAACCTTTTCATACACCTGGTAATTAAAAAAAACAAAACAAACAGGATAAATTGGGTACAGTAGCAGACGTGCAACAACTACAACAACTATAATTATTACAAGTAGATAACTAGTTCCATCCATCCATCCATCCATCCATCCAAATAAGAGTCATAATGGCAACAGGCTCATGAGGACCTGGTATACTTTCCTTTTTAGCAGTAACAGTCTGTAACTCCTTATGGATCCACAAGCACCTCCCAGACCAGAACAACTCTACTTTGGGTTCAAGCATGGTGTTTTCTCACTGATCTATGACTAACACCGAAGTCCAACAACAACTTGGCACGTCACATCATGCAAGCTCTTCCTGGTTCTTCTGATGCTCTTGTGTGTGAAATCTCTCAGCAAGACATCAGCGTCTGTGGATAGCACTCTAGCTAGTCTAGTGGGTCTGGGAAGGTTCAGTATTTTGTGCAACTGCTAGGCTCATAAAAACACACAAACAGCAGAGGTCTCCATAGCATGACTTGTAACTACTTAGAGTCCTGTCTACTAGGACAAACCCAAATACTGCAGCATCCAGCTGTGGGCTAGTGCATTTCTAGCTCCTTTCCAACCACTGTTGTGACATTTCATACAGCAACAGCCAGATGCCACTGTGCTAGTCAAAAACATCTGTATTCATTTGGCTAGCGCCCACCACTTGACATTTGCATTTAACTCCTATCTCTCCATAGGCCACCATTGGTCACTTCAATAAAAAGCACCCTAAGATGTTCATTATAGGTATGCACTACTTAATGACAGGGACACATTCCAAGAAATCATTTGTTAGGCTATTTCATTATTGTGTGAAGATCAAAGAGTTTAAATGTGCCACATTGACTTCTTTTATTATTATTATTATTATTATTATTATTATTATTATTATTATTATTATTATTATTATTATTATTATTATTATTGTATATAGTATAGCATATTGCTCCTAGGTTACAAACCTGTACAGTATGTTACAGCAGACACGGTAAACATGAGATGTATGAGGCTGCTGCCAGCGTAACACTGCATACTGTTTTACAGTAAAGTTTTTTTATAAGTAGAAAGACTACACTCTAAAATAATGATAAAAAGTACAGTATCATAAATACATAAACCAGTAAAATAGTTGTTTATTATCATTATCAAGTATCATGTACATGTATAATCTTATGGGACCACTGTCGTATATGTGGCTTGTCGTTGGTTTGTCGTTGTGAATCTGCGGTGCGTACCTGTAATTCCTTTGTAAATTAAACAAACCATTTACGTAAGTGTAGCGTTAAATATTTCCTGTCTATTGCAAAATGTCCAACTACATGTTTTCTTACAAGAGTTTGAGAAGTATGATGTGTACATTTTAGAAAAAATGCACTCTTACTAGACCAAGAGTAACACGCATCTCTGCACAGTGGCCAGTGGCCAGTGACCGCACAGTGGCCAGTCACTGCAACTTTGAAGCTAGAGTAGAATTTGATCCATTTCTTGCCCTTTAGAATAATGGTATTAATTATCCATGTGATGAAACTGATCTGCTGGGAAACCAAAGAACTTTTGTCTTAGTCCTGGCTGTTACGAGAGCTTGGTGGGTTTTGGCATTCGCTGCTTACCACATTGAGAGACATGATGATCATGAAGTTGATGCACACGGCGGTGCCCGATGTTGCAAACTGCCAGTTTTTCCTGACAAACTCCCATTTGAAGGAGGCGAAGTGCTCCATGGCAATGAGGCGAAACACCACCACCGCAAACACAGCTGTCAACACCAGAGAGATCTGCAAACACAGTGAAAACAAAGAAAAGCCTACAGTGACAACACCGGTTGTTGAACTTGTATGCTTCTGCTGTTTATTATAGACACCAGGAAGAGGCAGAAGTTGTCGGCAGTCGGTTCAGAGTTTTTTGTTGCTGATTTCAAACCTCAAAGCTAGAGTATACTGTACTAAACTGGTTTTTGTGCCTCTCTGAGAAAGAAGACATTCAAAAAGCTGCTGTCAGGTAAATTGCTGAGACGTTTTATATTTTTGCTTGAATTTACTTGCAGAGATTAATGAAGCGTCCTCTCCTATTTATAAAATAATAAAGTCATCCCTCAATTCAAGTGTCTAATTGATTTCTAAAAAGGCCAAATTGTGTGACAATTCAGCTATTTTTTTGTGGGGGAAATAATGATGATTCCCAGCCCATCTGAAAGCTGCCAAAAATCCCTCCTAAATATCACTAAAACCCTGTAAAACACCTTTTAGTACGGCACACAGGAGGTCATCATGTCACAAACAAGCAGCACACAAATGCAGGGATTGTGCTGCACAGTGCACACACATGCGCACACACAAACACAGGCTGGAATCCTGTTGCACGGGCACACATACCCATATTACATAACAAAGGGGATCTATGTGTAATTCAAGTTTTTTTTTCTCACACATTTTTAGAGCTCTCCATGAAACCGTGAACCTGGAATATATTTTTTTTGGCCAGAGTGTGTTGTATTGAGCAAATTGGTGTGTAAATCGAGTAACAGTATTAAAAATTAAATCACATTCTAATGAAAGGGCAAAATTGAGGAATGACTGTATTTTCGCCTTTTAATCGGACAGATAACTGAATTGCATAATTGTACATTAACTTTACAAAAAGTACTAAGAATAAGAATAAGAATAAAAATAAAAAGACGTGTATACCATAAAGAAGATTCCAGACACAGAGACCATAAGCCTGCTGAGCTTGTCTGTGAAAGGCTGGAAAGGCTCTGGCTTGCCCGAGATTGGGTTTACTCTCTCCACCCGTGAGTACTTAGCCTCAAACTGGGGACGTAGCTCCTCCTGGCAAAGAGCCCCAAGAACAAAAGCAGTTCTCAGCAAACAAATTAGTGTAAATGATAAGACCAGGAAAGCAAAAAGCTGTAAGTAAGAAATCATTAACAAAAAGAAATACAGAGCTGCTAACATCTGTAATAGTGCATTTATTCATCGATTAACAGTTAAGGTTAGTAAAAAAGTGCTGAGGAAGAGCACAAATCAGATATCTGAGCTTTGACTGAGCTACAGCACACATAAACCGTTTGAAAAAGGGCTCTAGTAACATTTTTATTGAATTATTGATGCTAGTAGACAGATCTATACATGTACATACATGTATTATTTATATAACATGAGACTGAATCTCATTTCACAGTAATTACACACACACACACACACGCACACACACACACGATTACTTAGAAATAAGATAATCTCAGAACTCTTACCTCCTCCTCTTCCCAGTCAATCAAATCCCAGTCATAGGTGAGTTCCGCCCTTCTTCTTTTCCAGAACTCCAGAAACACGGTGGCTGCAAAGCAGACTCACATTGACTTAATTGCCGATGCTTTTCTTTAAAGCCACTTGAAATGAAAAACCCATTGCAGCTGAACCATTTTACTGGAATAATTTTAGACTTTTAGAATAATTTATCCGGGCAGGGATTTGAACCTGACTTCTTCAAGTGCAAGGTAGCTGTATATGTGCCACCTGCAGCTTAGTATTCAAGAATTTGGAGGGGACCCATGGAAACATCAGCATCTGTGGTATTTGTGCTCAAATGATCCCATTTAGATTACATGATTATGATTTGTTATAGAAAATTTCAGAAGCTCTTCAACACAAAGTTAACCCCCTCTGATCCATACAAGCTCCTTTCACAAATATGTGGTTGACTCAAGTGCCTGAATTTTTATTCAAGAGAAGTCCATTGTTGTTCAGGAGGTTAATGAATTCTGAACGATTCAGTCACCTTTAAAGCATTTTTTCAGACATTGCTAAATGACTGCTAAATACTGTAACCTTCTGAGGTTGAATTGTTTGATGTGCTTGCATGAATCTGCAGGAGTTTCTCATGATACTGATTCTGTCTGCACGTATTTTGAGCTTTTTAACTCTTCCTCAAATGTAAGATCTAACTGGTGATAAGTAAACCAGGAAACTGTTGAAGCTAAATACAGAAACATGGCTTCTCACCTCATGTGATGAAATAAAAGCAATTATTTTTCACAACCACAGAACTGACAAAGAGTATGAGGGAATGACAAATCTCATGCTCACACTTCAGTCACATTTGAACTTTCATGCAGAATTTCTTTGCCACTTCAACACCTCTGGACACTTAAGAATAAGAAAACTTAAACTTAAAGCCCCATTATGTGTCCTTATTCAATTTTGCACTGTGGTTATGTTGATGCTAACATAATTTCAAAGGACAACAGTTTTGGTGCCCCAGTGGTTCAAATAAAAAAGTACATATTATGACATGATGGTTGTGTCAGGGTTCACAAATCAGGACCCAAATGCAGACTTAATGAAGGGAAGGAGATTTATTACAGGGAGACCACAAACAATCAATAACATCCAGCAAATAAAATGAATCAAGAGGTTCAGGGTAAAAAAACTAGAGAAACAGATGGCAAACAATCCAATTCGGCAGGCAAAAGCAGGTCAGGAGAAACAGGGTCGGAGGCCAGAGTCCTGACAGGTTGTTCTGTGTCCACCACAGTAGCTAGCTGAAAAAGCTAAATAAAGCAGGTGTGTCTATTGGGCATGAAATCTGGTTTGACAGGTTCTCAGGTGGGTGTGGTATAGGTGCTGTTACATCAGAGGTCTCTGTATGTGTTACTACTCTCTTCCATCCTCGCCAAACCTAGGTCTTCTGCTACACTGAGAGACACTGTTCACTTGCTGCTTCTTGCCTAACACTGACAGTTTACTTCGTTTCAGCATCTCCTACGGTATGTTGCCTTTCACTCATCGTCACCTGATTTACAGTTTTTCTCAATTGCTTTCGTGCATTTCTCAGATCAGAATTGAAATTCTCAAAACTACTTGTTCAAACTCCATATCTGCTTATTAGATGTGCACATCATAACAGCAAATTCCCATTGTTTTGAACAAATAGCAAATGCTTTGTACATCCATGCAACTGATTGTGTACAATTGTCTGCTGTTTTTTACATTCTCCTTTGCTTTTGTCATCTCAGTCAAAATGTGTTATGCTCATATTCTGTTAAGTAGTCCTTCCACTCAAAACATCTACTCATTATTTCATTGCTTTAGTCATTCTGTGCAAAAATGATGAACTAGTTGTCATAATCTGTCTAGCATATTTATTCATGTATTTGGTAAAACTGAAATTTATAACAGTATTGAATAATTGGTCTCAGGTAACTCTTGACCTATAATCATGAGGCATTAGCTGAACCAACGATAAATCGATTCTCTGAAATTGTTCAGAGGTGAATTCCATGTACCTTCAATTTACTGTAGCATATATATATATATATATATATATATATATATATATATATATATAACCACAAGCTAATGAACAGGCACAACATCCTAGAAGAAGGCAAGTTAGGATGCAGGGTGGAAGAGTAAGGAGACAAAAGACAAAATAGAGGTAGAGGAAGAGGAGACCGAGCACACAGGGTTGTTCCTGATGAAATAAGGGCCACCATTGTGGACCACCTTGTCAATCATGATCTCACAATGGATGAGGCTGGTTGAAGGGTTCAGCCAAATATTGGGCAAACTACTGTGTCCTCAATCATACAAACATTTCGCTGGGAGAACAGGCGGGTACTGTAATGTAAAAATATGTATATTGTAAAGCTTCAAAGTACAGAGTTTGCAGTAACTTAAATGAAATAATATTTTAATGAAAACTGTAACAATAGTGTGGATCTTATTTACAGCAATCTTGTAATTTTTTTTTGTGAAAAATCAAAAAGCCCAAAAGGCAGTCTTATTTATCATAAATTACTTGATACCTAAAAGATTAGAAAGTGTCACACTTGAGAAAACTTATTCTTGATCTTATTTACAGCAGTTTTTTTTATATTTGTTTTGGTAAAGAATTGATGATTAAGAAGAAACCCAAAAGGCAGTCATAATTATTGCAAGCTACTAAAAATGACCGAATTCTCTTCACGTTTTCCGTGTTTTTTTTTAATACGGACAACCAGAAGCAACATGCATCTGCGCATCATGACAGCCCTACTCCTGCTCTGTCTGGTGACTCACAGCTGGGCAGAAGGGAGCGGAGAGTTTCTCCCCAAGAAAGCATTGATGTACGGATCATGGGATGAAGGATCAGGTGACTTGGCCCAGCCCAGCTCATCAGGAGGTCTGCAGGCACCGCCTAAAGACGTGGACTTCGTCCACATGGGCAGAGGTGCAAGATCCACGGACACAAGCTCTGGTGATGGCAGTGGCGAAAACGCTGCTCTTGAAAATGAAAACTAACATAAATCTCAGTCATCATAAGAAGCTTTTTGTCTGAAATATTGATCCACTTCATGTGCCTAGTAGGAACAAGAGTCGCCTAAAGGAAAACTACTGTTTATGCTTATCTTAAAATCTGTTTGCAAAACCCATTTAAGTGAAACCCAAAGCACAATGTATCTATATGTATCTACAGTAAGACAAGCTTTTCAAAAGGAAAAATGCTCTTTTTAAAATAATGCTGGTGTAGCTTTGAGGGAATCAATGTGTAAATAATGGACAGGTGGATGGGGTTGGCGAGGGTAAAGATTTCAGAGCCTATACCACGCAGACAGCACGGTTCTTTTCTTCATGTATGTTTGCATGTGAAGCTCAACATCACGGCCTCATCTCCCTCTTTTCTGTTTTGGATTTTGTGATAGCATCTAATTGTTTATGTAACATGAGACAAAAAAGAATGACATGCAAATAATTCAAGTGTAAATGCATGCACTTGTCAATGTCAATATTACACTATGTTTAAAAGAGCACAGTGTTTGTAATAATGCTCACATTAAAACACTCGTCCTGTCAAATCCCCAGTATCGTGTCAGACTGTTACAAGGTCTCCGCCTTTACCATAAGAGTCCCTGCTTATGGTAATGTGAGTTTATTGGAAATTTAAAATATTCAGGTGTTGCAAAAATGAGCCAAGGTTGTAGAACAAAACCTAAAAGTGGGACACATCAGCACCGCAATCTACAAGCGGACGGCAAAACGGCAGTAAGCAGGATATTTGGCTTTAGTCTATTAGAGGCTAAGTACACTTCTAGCTGCCTTTACAGCTGATTAATAAAAGGTGACAGTAATATTATCCCTAACTTTATTCTATTAAACAATTTTTACACAATATCAGCTATAGATCACATTAATGGCATCAGAGAGCAAATACATTTTTTTGCACGAGAAAAATAAAATAAATAGTAGGCTTTTACCTGTTTGTTGTTGCAAACTTTTACAGCACAGGTGGTTAAAAATTATGTAATGTATGGTTAACTTATACTTACAGTTTACTAACATCACATTAGTATAAATACTTCAGCTTTAGACTTTTCTATCTGTTTATCGATTCTGTTTTCCGTTTGTTTTTCTATTTTTGTTTCTGCGCTCTGGGTCATTGAGTGAGAAGTGCTCTGTAAAAATAAACTGAGCTAAGTTGAGCGCAATTGAAATAAACAATAATTGTACATTTTGAGAAATGTAAATGTCCACATTTTCTTTTGCTTTTAAGAGCCAGTGTAGCCAAAAACCACCAGCAGTGGCCTTCCGATCTCACTGCTGCTAAGTGCAAACCTGCAAGCTGCAGGAAGTGCGATACTACAGTCAACCCACAAACTGGCCACCTGGGACTTCTCCCTCCTAGGGCAAAACAATAAGACTTATTTTACAAAACTGCAGAATTAACAAACACTCTCAGGGGATGACGCAGCTCGAGAAGAAAATCTGATCACAGCCATATTTCTGAATGTACTTCCCAGCTCACACCCTTTTGCACAATTAAAACAAAGCCTTGGTGCCATCATATGGGAAAGTCCCACTACCGTGCACACACAAATACTGTTTTTATGAAAAAATGCCAGTTGGGTGACCTCTGTTTCCAAATATACAAAGCGTATAGGCACAATGATGTGTCAGGTTGATGAATGCGGGGGGTGTGTGACTAATGCATGTAAAACCTGGCTTGGCAGGTTCTGGTAGCTGCACCTTCCTCATGTCTAAAGATGTCCTGCCATACTAAGGCACACTGGTGACTTTCTCCTGCCTATAACTTCACTTTAATAAATCTCAGCTGAGCTATCACAGTAATTAACTCCCTTAGCAAAATTACTACTAAGTAACTATCAGATACATTAATTACACCAACCATTATGGTTATTACAGGTTACTATGGTCCCCAAGTTACGATTGTCCGACTTATGATTTTTTGACTTTATGATGGTGTAATAGCGGTGCACATTCAGTAGAAACCGTAGTTTGAATTTTGAATTTTGATTTTTTTCTCTTGATGCTGGGCAGTGGCAACGATACGCATCTCCCAGTTTGCCACACGATTGCTAGCGTATACAGCTGATACTCTACAGTGTTATCAGTGTTTTTTTTTTATTATTACCCCCCCATGTATACATTGTGTTTTGTACATCCATCATATCTACAGAAAGCCCATCTGTATCTCCTGCTACTGGTGAGAAGAAGAAAAGGACAGCAATGACTCTTAAGGAGAAACTCTACATAACTGCCCAGCATGAAGGCAGCAAGCCCATAATGTTCGTAATGATGGTTAAGGTAGGCTAGGTTAGGGTGTGATGTTCGGTAGGTGTTATGGTGTGGGTTGGTGGAAGCAATCACCAGACACCATGGTAATAAGTTTAAGTTGAAATAAATCTTTACTGTGTGTTGTTTCTGGCAAAGAGCATTGTCGTTAGCCAGGAACTAGTGCTAAACAAACAAAAAACAATTGCCACAATTCAAAATAAACAAAATACAAAGTCTTAAAAAGACAGCAGTCGCAGGAGAGTTCACAAGGGGCAGCAGAAACCGAGCACTGACAGGGAGTCTGGGTAGGAATTCAATCCCAACTGCGATTGGTTGGCTCATACACCAGTCAGTACTCAGTTTGAAGACGTGGAGTGGAGAGACTACCTACGTTCGACTGCTGAAGCAGCCAAAGGCGTGTCAGTAGGTTAGGTGTACAGGTATGCGCCACGTAATGACGTCAAAGTCAAAAGTCAAAAGAGTTTATTTGTCACTTACATGGTTATTGGGAACCTTTAGCAAAATGTGCTCTAAATCAACAGGAGACTGTGCGTGGTTACATTTAAAGGAAATTTAAGTCACACAGCAACTAGATAAGTGTCAGGCAACGAGGGTGGTTTGTGATATAGGAACGATTAGCTATACCGTATACAAGCCAAAATGGATGGAATGTGGCGCATGTACACTGTATGATACTCGCGCAATGGTGAAATCGCCTAAAGATGCATTTCTCAGAACCTATCCACACTGTTAAGTGACGCATACTTCTATTAAAGTATGTTTGACTTGTGATATTTTCAACTGATGATGGGTTTATCAGAACGTAACCCCATCGTAAGTCGGGGACTATCTGTATTTCAAACAACTGAAATATCTCTTCATCTAAATCATTATTATAGCACCACTCAAACAGTACATTTTAAAGCAATAATAATAATAATAATAATAATAATAATAATAATAATAATAATAATAATAATAATAATGAACCAAGTTAAATTTTATTTAAAATTTTGTAAACACATCTGTTTAGCTATACATCTTGATCACTTGTTTATTTGTTTGTCTGTTCTTTATGCATAAATTAGTCCCCATGCGAGGTTTTTACGTAGTCAAGTGCATTCAGCTCCATAAACGCATTTTCCTGTTTTGGAAATTTAAAATTTGGACTCCAACATGGCATGGAGAAGCGTAAGTGGTGGTAGCACATGCAAAGACACAGACAGATTTTCTTGACCCCCCCCTCCACATACACACGCTGACATACTTTATATTCATACATGCACAAATTGAAAAGCAGTGAAGTTTGGTGGCATTAGAACATGTTGTCCTCAGTGCCACCTGTGTGTTCGATCAAAGGATCCAGCAGCTGTCACACACAAACAAATGGAAATGTAAAAATTTATTAATGATACCTGACACCCCTCTCTATCTATGGAAAATTGCTGCCACATAATCTTCAGAAATTAAAAAGCATTCTACAGAAATACAAACTGGAAAAACTAAGTCCACCACATGATCAAAACAAAAAGTTAAAATTTATTTTTTATAAATTGTTTTAACAGAAGTGAATGCACAACAGTATATATATCGAAGGGATACATTTCAAGCAAATAATCTGTCCCCATGCAGACCAGGCTGTAAGACTGTAATGTCGTAGATTTTGTAAAGCGAGTTTTGGATTAAATAACCACATTAAAACAAGTAAATGGCTAAACTCCTACACAAGGAGGTTTAAGATGCATCTGTGTCATCACTAATGTCACAGTGGCTGCCTGAACGGAGAGGGAGTGACTAACAGGTGTGAAATCCAGTCTGGCTGGTTCTGAGGTGCCATACAGGTGTACCTTCCCAGCCGGTGCATACGCCTCCCTCCCTCTCCCCCTCCCTCCCTCTGTCCCTTCCTACTCGGGCCTAATGATCTGTTGCCACTCTGGGAAACACTGCTCATTTGCCGCTGCCTTCCTGAAAACCCTGACACCTCGTCTCTTTCGGTAGGTTGCCGGAATTTACCGGCCTCTTTCTTCATCTAATCTTCTTCCTCTGTAACCTCAACATGCAATTCGACCCACTGTAGAGTTCCGCATTTTCTGGGAATAAGACAAAGCAGTTTCTTTGAGCTGAATCAGTACATAAAACCTAGAAGCTTTTCATTGTCCTCTTAGAAGTCAATGTTGAACTGTGAAACAGGACAGGCAGTAAGTATGATTTTTGCTGTGAATGTCTTTGGGTTTGACGGTGGGACCGAGGTAAATATTAGAAAACATTTCATTGGAAAATACTGTCCCGTATCTGTAGAACCTGATTCTTCATCACTTGCCGCAGGGAGAGGGCTGATATTGACCTTCATACCAGCAGACACACACATTTATGCTCACAATGATATCAAAGTCGCCTGCTAGATAAAGATAGAACAGTTGTGCGTCATCTCACACTTGGCTTCAACAAACCAGTTAGTGTACATGCATATGAACTGCTCTTCTGTGCGCTGGAATGATTGACACTAAATAGGCAGGAGAACTTTACTTTGATAAACTTGAGATCATTTACCTTACTTTTATTGTATGCGCTTCAGTCCAAAGTTAGGTTTCAGTAAAGGCACAGCCATATTTGTTGATGGTTATTCTAGCATTTATTCTCAAAATCTTTATTATCGCAACCTGACTGGAAAATTATTAGTTAAAATAAAGGAAAACATTCATGATTATAAATGATCATGTAATTCATCATTATAAATATATGGCCAATATATGCATATATTTTTCATCTTGCGGGGATCAAGTAAATGAACACAAATGTAACCCGTCTGAGTTATTCTAACACATTTATCTAAAACGTATTAATTTTGTTTTTACATAACATGGGGGTAAAACTAACCGTTTAACAGGCTTTAACCAGGATATTTGATTAACTTACATGGTAACTTAGTTAAGGATACAGCTCACAGGTTTCCACACAGTAGCCCAGCTAAAGTGACTTGTAAAATCGTATTCTGGGTCATCTTCACTTTCCCATTCCTGTGTGCTTCAGTGACTTCATATCTCACAAGAAAGAAACAAAGCATGAATGTGCTGAATGCATGCTTGAGGGACTGATCCATAAGTCTTCCAGCAGAACTGCATTGTGGGAAATTATTAGTAATCTCAATATTTATAAAACTCAGGCTCAGTTTGTCTGTTTGTTTGCTCTTTATGCACAGCCTTGTTTTTTTTAAACCATGGACTTAAAGTTTGGCATACAGATACTTCTCACCCCAAGTGAAGTTTTTATGGAGTGAAATTCATTAAATTCCAAAAAAGCTGCTTACTATTTTGAAAACCTAAAATTTTCAAAAGTGGGAGCAGTATTGTTACAGCCTACATAAAGACACGGATTTTATCGCCACACACACACACACACACACACACACACACACAAGCATGGCCACTGCACATGGTCTACACACCATTATACACACACAACTGTGAAAGAGCAAATGTGGAGATGGGGAGGGCTGATGGGGAGACACCCTCATCATCATCGTCGTCATCATCACCATCACAAATGTTCACAAAAGAACACAATCTGTAGAACCTACATAAAGTGAAAATATTAAAGTTAATAAGAACTTACACATGACATAGAAACACAACACTAAACATATTAGTGATGTACGGGTAATAAAGTTTGTTGATAAGTATTTTATTAATTTTTTCCTTTCTGCGCCTCCACTTGACTACAGTTGCAGGTTGCTCTGTCTTGTCCACATGCAAAACTGTGCTAAAAATACTATTGTACTACTTCTAGGGGAATACAGTTTGGTGATATGTATTGGATTTAGCTTTTACACCTTTCCACATCTTGACCCGGGCTAGTGTAGTGCACAGCGATTGTTCTTTACATAGAATGTATGGTATGCTTAGTTTTTTGGCTTACATTATTTCTCATTGAGACATATGGTCTGAAACCAGCTCAGCCTGTGTGGTGTTCTGGATGTTTTCTTCACGTCTACAATAATTCCCTCCAGGTACTTAATTTTCTGCCTACAGCATGTGTGTGTGACTCTGTGTGTGGCCACTATACAACAAACTGGCTTCCTTGATATATAATTTCACAGCCCAGCGCTCTGCGGATAGGATCCAGACCGCTGTGACCCTGACCAAGATTAAGCAGTAGAGCATAATGGAAGATGGAATGCATGGATATATTATTTCTTATCTTCTCTCTTACAGAAACAGGGGAAACCAAAGCACCATGGAACTGCACTTCATGGCAACTGTGTTCCTGTTCCCACTGCTGGTGCTGAGTGGGGCAGAAATCAGTGAAAATTCTGAAATTCGAGAACCAGGGTATGAAAGAACAGAGGATGGATTCGGCTGGGGGTCCATGCTATATTCATTTCCTGATACTGCAGACAACAACAACACTCCATCTGTACCATCAAGTGACCTAGGCAACTCCATGTCTGATAGCACAGTTGCTAACAACACAGCTATTGGCAACCCAAAGAGTGATGACAGTGGCACCAACAACACAGCTGTTGGCAACCCTAACATTGATGACAGCAGCACCAACAGCACAGCTGTTGACAACCCTAGCATTGATGACAGCAGCACCAACAGCACAGCTGTTGGCAACCCTAGCATTGATGACAGCAGCACCAATAGCACAGCTGTTGGCAACCCTAGCATTGATGACACAGGCAGTAATGGCACAACTACCAAAAACTCAAACAATGGGAACACAAGCATAAACAGAACAATGGATGGCAACTCAAGCAATGATGACAAGGATTCCAACAACACAGCCACTGACAACCCAAGCAATGATGGAAAAGACAACAACAACAACACAGGGGTTACAACGACCAACAATCCTACGTATACGAGAAGACCATCCATTCAATTCAGCACCACCAACTCTGACACTCCCTTGCCCTCCATATCAGTGCAGCAGGGGGACAGCAACAACAACCTTGTTCGCTCAGAGTACGAAAACACCGGTGAGTAAAACAATGCTCTAAATTTATTTGTCAAGCTTCTAAACTACTGAATAGCCTACAGAAGCATACAGGGTGAGGTGGCCGTAGCTCCTGGGATATGGGTTTAACTGTAACTCAGAAGGTGTACAGTGTGAATATTCTCCCTGTGTTTGTGTGAGTTTTCTCTGGGTGCTCTGCTTTCTACCCACACTCAAAGATAAGTTTTGGGTAAACTGGTGACTCTAAATTGCCTATGGTTTGTGCATGTGTGTGTGTGTGTGTGATTGGCCTGTGATGGACTGGTGTCCCATCCAAAGTTTACCTAGTCTCACAACTTATGTTTGACTTTGGACCATCATGGCCCTCCACTGTACAACCTATTGACAATGTGTCATTAGATTTTGAAATTTCAACAGAATCTGCTTCAGCTCAAACACCTCAAGAAAAAGAGGCCATTTGATATTAATTTGGTTTATTTTTTAATTTATTTCTCATCAGTGTCCCAGATTGCTGAGCAACTAAGCAAACTGGTTATAATGCAGATAAAATAAATAAATAATGCTAGAAAGCAAAAGGTGAGTAGCTGAGGAGATGAAAACAAAACAAAAAAAAAACTCTCAGCCAGAAAAAATTGGAGACAAATAAACATTGGGGGGAGGGGGGTGAAAGTAGTATCTATAGCAAACAACAAAAACAAAGCAAACAATAGGCCATATTTTAATTTCTTTCCTTGTCTATTTCAGCCCCGTCTGCTGCAGTGTGATTTATTCAGAGTTCAGAGTTGGCTTCGTGCGGCTTATCGTGCAGTGTACAGGCCAGGTCACTGGTGTATTGTACCATTTTTGTGGTGATACTGGCAGGGAGTATCAGGACAGAGGAATGAGCTGCAGTTGAAAGGGAAACTTTGAAATATGACCTTCTGCATGCATCTCTGGGGGGAAAGTGAGATGGCCTTTTTGGTCTCTTAGTGTGTCTCGAAAGTGCTGATTCATCCTCTGCATGTTTTTGTCAAAGGCTCAACAGAAAACAAGTCGACCACCACAACCAACAAGGCATGGGCTGTTATCATTTGCATGGGAATCGTGGCAGGCTTTGTGGGCGTCATTCTCTTCATGCTGCTGAGGAGGAAGAACCGACGGGATTTCATGCACAGGAAACTTGAGGAGGACTTCAACGGGGAACCAGGTAGATGCAGCAAAAGCCGTCAGAATGGCAAACCATGGTACTGCATGGTAACATATGTCTGTGTGTTCAGGATTGTTCATAAGTTTATGGCTGAGTTGCCATATGGCGAATAATCTGAGTGTGGGTCTGTCCGTGGGTTAATGTGTGGTTTTGTATGTACGTGGGAGTGTGTGGGACAGCGAGAGAGAGAGAGTTTGGGATGGGTGGCCCCCTTTATGAGACTTAATATTTACGAAGACCAAAGAGCTATTTAAAAACTTTCGGATAGTGAACAGCCAGCATGTGCCGAATAAGCAGAGCAGTGCGATGCAGCCTGACCCAGTTTCCTTAGAGGAAGTAGAGTGAAAAAGCAGCTTCTTTAGTCCCCAGGGCGACCGCTCTCTGTGCTCACTGCTGTGAACCAGGCCTCCGTACCACATCTCTCACACAAAGCACAAAAACACACCCACCAGGCACCCGTCCCTGCGGCTGACCCAGTGCCACACAGCTGGATTTCCAGAACGTTCCATTCACTCACTGGGCTGCCCAGGGTACTGCTGTATTCCTTTTTCATAAAATGATGACTAGTTTTCCTACTTATGGACGAGCAGTAGATAATACTTGCAGGGTATCAAATGAGTGAAAGGTTCAAATACAGTCACACAGTTCAATATTTAATGCATTCTTACCAACGTGGGAAGTTACCAGCACAGGAGGGGCTGGAAGTCTATTCACTTGATTTGTTCAGCCTCAAGTAAACGGGGTCTGGTCACTTTCCATTTGCCTTATTATCAGTACAGCCAATAAAGGTCTAATGATAGCTGTACTTGGTTTTATCTGTATGTTTTATAATAGTCTATATAATTCTAAGAATAAGATTTTTGACTTTTATTCACTTTGAGCTATAGTAAATATAGAAACTACCTAAAATTAAATGACAAAACTGAAAAAAATGACCGGAACCTAAAATACACAGACATACAAATATGCCCTTTGGTTTATTGTTGACTCACTTATCCAAAAACCCGTGCAACAGTCGTTTCAACATCCATCAACAGCACTCACAAACACGAGAGCCGAGGTTCAGGCACTGTGGGAATTCAGTTAGTTTGGTCTTAATCTGCCTGGGTGTTTTACTGCGAATGAATGGCTTGACAAGGAAGCATGGCTGGCTTTTGGCTACAGACTCATTTCTGAAAGGAGACAAATGAAGTAAATAAAGAGTAAATCTAAACGGAATTAAAAATAGTGAGAAATGCTGTACATGAAAAAATTAATAACAAGGACATTTGTAACACAGTGATCCAGGGAAGTAGCATTTTTATGAAAATTGTGAAACAGTTACTGAAGTGAAGGTAGCGGAATTAACTTTGGCCAAAGCTGTGTTTGAAACACAAAAGTGTTCCCTTGTCGTCCCTTTGTTCCCCCAGCTGCTTGATAACCCCCTTGACGCCTCTTCTCCATGTGTCTTGATCCTAGTGCTCCGTCTGGACAACTTTGAACCCATTAGAACAGACCACATGGCCTACGACAACCCCGGACTCCAGGGGGACACCATTCAGATGGACAGCATCCACACGGGTGGCAGGGAGAGGAGATATTAACATTGGTGGACCCGCTAAGGTGCTATAATGGACTTCTCTTGTGGCTTTCACACTGAAAACATTTGTAGAGCCCTTGGCATATGCAGCTGCCTTATCTCATGAATAACGCAACAGAAACATGCTATGCCAACGGGATTTTTATTAATCCATTGTTCCCATCCCCATGGAATCCCTTCTTTATGCAACAAACTTTAAGAAGGATGTCTCCTATGGCTTTCCCAGTGTATTTCACACTTTAGAACAAAACAATACCTATGGCTTTGAAGGAATTTTTTTATTTTCAAAATGAAAACAAGAGCTGTAACCTTTTTCGTGCGCTAAAGTGCTGCCGCATTGGCAGCATCTGCTTTTTCCAGCACTTTCTGGAAATAATGTACAAAAAAAGCACTAATGAGGTGGAGCTACAGGGGTTTGCTCTGAACTTTTTACAGGTAAATGAGAACAGGCGCCAAACTGAGCTGCAGAGTCTGTGAATAGGAAATAATGGCATGCACAGACCATCGCTGATCCATTAGCAGGAAGCTGTGTCAGAAGACTGAAACTGATAAACAGCTATGCTCTTACAACTTGGAAACCCCACATGAAATTTTTATGCAAAGTTTATAGCCTTAATTTTTAAAATTCTGCGCACACACACACATTCACATATGGTTATAAAACTTGTAATTTACTACTGAGCTATATAACGCCTATAATTTTTATAGATTATATAATTTATATACTGTATATGTCTAAATATTTTTTTACACACCCGGTGATTCCAGGCAATATTTACATGGAACTGTCACCTTTTTAACAGTATGTTCTGACAATATATGTTTGACCACAAAAGTGTGTTTTTTGGTGACTAAGGTGGAGGTGCAGAACCACAGTGAGGATAACTCAAATGTGAACAAACTGAAGTCTTCCTGCGAGGTGAATGTGTGGAACAGTAGTGTCACATATCTGCAACTGTAGCACTTTAACTGAAATATGAGGCTGTGGTCATGGGCTCTTAAGGGGATTAGCTATTTATTTATTCATCATTTAATCTCAGATTTATTCAAATGGGTAGAGGTAACGCCCCTGTCCGATAGACGTTGCATTTATTAGAACATAGATCAGTATGTTATCACCTAAATCTGCCATCCAGATGTGAGACGCCTTCAAAACTGGGGTTCACCGACGATTTGTGCTTTTTTGCAGAGGAACAAATGAAATAAATGATGATCTGTTATCTACCCGCTTCAGCAGTGGTCTGTATGAGTCAATACGCAGAGCAGGGCAACTTGCGTTGGGGAAATAAAAATGAAACTGGAGGAGAAAAGGAAAAGCTACTGTGCTCACCCCATATTGCCATGAAGATGGCGAAGAACACCGTACCGCCGTTGTCGAAGAGGTGTGTCACCTAGGGGAGGACGGGACGGTTTGGGTGTTCGCAGGAAAACACAAGCAGGAACATGCAGACATAACAGACACAGTTCACACCTGTATACAGTCTGTACAGGTGACAAGCAACCTGAGGAAGGTGTGCCTTTTGTTGCCATATTAATACTCTCATTCCACCTGTAATCGCCACCCAATGAGCTCCCAGCATGCTAGTTTATGCTTTAAAAACAGAGGTGCCTTTTACAAAAACTTTGAGCTTAAATAAAAACAGCATTATACCTGTTTTAGTGCTCCTTATCAATCCAGCACTGCCATCCATTTTAGGAAGAAAAAATGCTTTCATTTGGTTTCATCAGCAACGTAAGCAGGGATTCTTTCCCTTCCGCGCAGCGCTCACTTTTGCACATCGTAGGTGTTTTTAAATAATGTTAAATCATGCAATGAGCTCCATAATTCCCTAAGTGTTCGGAAAGTAATAAAAGGCTGCTGAAGCGACGGTGCCATTGTCTAAAGATGCATTATGTGCTCCTGTGTCTAGGGCTCATTGTGTGGGGCTTGTAGTGCAGATTATTCTACCACCAGCAGATTCAAGTGGCTCTCAAGGACATGCCAGGAATCCGGGCCAGAGGCTCACCTTGGCGTAGATGCAGCTGTCGCTCAGCCTCCAGGGGCTGCAGTTCCGCTCGCACATGGGACACATGATGGTGGTGTTGGCCTCACAGATCTCCTTGCTGGGAAAACACACCATGGGAGTCAGCTTTCACCACAAAGTCATTAGAGACTGTGAAGATGACCTACAGGTCCAGTCACTAAAGACTGAGATAAATAAAAATAAATAAATCAACATCAACCCCAGAAGGTTTAAACATACTGGCGTATTTTAATACAATTCCTATGTGACCTTTACTGCGGTGATAATTTGTGGAAAATCCACCGAACTCGTCCTTATCGTTTTACAGTGGGAAAGCCGAGATGTGTTGAGATGTGTTATAGGAGCAGGTTTGCCGAGCAGGAGCTTTCCAAAGAAGAATTCAGTGCTCACCTAACTTGGCTGGAGTCCATGGTGAACAGGCCGTAGAGGAAGACCAACAGCCCCACTAAGGCGGCTGGGATGAGCATGCCAGTGTACCAGCCCAGCCACGCAAAATAAAGGCCAATCTTCTCGCCAAAGTATCGCCTGCCAAGGAAGTGGGATGGCAGGGGCAGACATGAACAAAAAAGCTTTCCTCATTCGCTTTACCGTTCAGTTTACATCGCACTTAGATGCCTTTACTATCAAAACATACACATTTACAGTGCAGCGATCAGAGCTGCCACTCTGCACTGGAAGGACCCTGGTTCTCCCAGTCCACCTCAGTCTGTGTGCAGTTTGCATGTTCAGCACGTTTGCACGCATTTCCTCGTGGTGCTCTGGTTCTCTTGAATCATCCAAAAATATTCTTCAAGTGAACTGCTGATTCTAAACTGAACTTAATGTGTGACTGGGTCAATGTGTGGGTGACATTTCTTTGCGGTGTGTGTGGGCAGACACATGTGATCACCTTATGTAGTGCATCTGATACTGTAAGTGGCCTTGGAGAAAGATGTCAGGCAAATGCAAAATGATAAGGGCAGAAAGGCAGGGAAAGCTGCCTGGTGTACCTGATCAGGTCCAGTGGCTGGTACTTGTACCACATCCCCCAGCGGGCCCACCTCTCGTACAGCAGGTGCCTATGGTTCAAGGCCCCGTGGGTCTTGATTGGGTGTCTGCTTCTGTAACCACCCTGGCCACACAGTTAGACAACCAACAATAACTATTATTGATAATTATGATATCTGTTATTATTACTACTATTATATAGCAATTATATGTAGACTATATATAATAAACCATATTAATATATAATATATAAACTATATTCTGCATTAGATGCATAAAATCAATTTTCCTTTTTTGGCCCAATGATTTTCATCCAACCAAACTCTCCTTCATCATTCTGGCATGACAGGTCTCTCACTGTGGTTTGACCTGGATGCCTTTTACCGATAACAAATCTTAAGTTTCCGTTGATGCAATGTGAAGGTAGTGGAGCCAATACATCCAGTGAAACCAGCTCTACTAGCACTTACTTATGTCCACGTGAAGTTTTACTTTGCATATACAGTATGTGCATGAAGACTCAGAAAGGCTGCTGTCTTCTCAGCATGACAAGATGTATTAGCATCTCTGTGGTAGTTTTAGAAACATGACTGATATAAGGAACATTTCTGAGGAGGACCCATAGATACCTTCCACTTCCTGGTTATTATGCCATGGGGGAGAGTCCTACCTCATGTGGAGGAAAGGCCGCCTCATAAGTCCCGTTGCCAAGCAACCGATTAATGCCTTAAGAGGAGGAGGAATGCCAAAAATCATGAGAGCTGTTTGTCAAACACTCTTGATAGCTACAGAAGCTGCAGAAATACCTTTCTTAAGTTCCACATTTCACAGCAAGAACATTAGAGTCTATAAATATGTACTGTCAAGATGACAAAAGGGAGGATGAGCGGATGCAGGGGCTGCCTGTGACCTCAGCATGTAACACAAGACAGAGACTGCTATAAACACACCCATACTCGTGTCCATGTCTTTTACTATACAAAGCACATAACTGAAAAAAGAAATCTTAATGTAAGAAAAATTATGTTCAGTACATATTTGACAGGTGCTTAATTTTTGTTGCACTTTCCAAAGTCCAGTTTCTTTTAACATGAAAAATGTTGTTTATATTCATAGTTTTTAAGTTCATTAAAAATTTTAATATCATTTAAAAAGAACAAACGTGAATGCAGAAAATTTCTTGAATTAATTTCAACTAAAGTATTTAGCATAGAACAAGTTTGTTATTGTTTTAAGATTTCTTTTTCGGAAGTCCAAGGCAGGCCCTGTGCCTGTGGATGGCCACTAGCGTCCACTGGCTCTTTGCTGAGGCCAGCACGTGGACACGCACCTTCCCAGAAGCTGACCGACGAGGCCACCAACATCTGCTCATGCTGACCATAAAACTTAAGCAGCGACAGACAACAAATGGGAAGAGCTGTTGAAAAACGGAGCCTGGGTCAACAGAAAAACTCTTAACAGCACAGCCAAACATTTAGGAGACCTGCGACCAATTCTATTATCTGTGACCACAGAAGAACGCTGAGAAACAGAGAACGCTGAGATGAAGATGCTCATTCTGCTTCTAAAAACATCTAGCAAACCACTTGACACTTCCTACAAAAGGCAAGGTCTAAGGACACAAAAGGCTGGTTTATTAAGAAAAGAAAGATGAAGATGCATGGAACCCATTATTATTTATTTTGTCTGATTTGGCAAATTTGTGCATAGCCTTTTAAGCTGTGATTCTGCATTAAAGGTTAAGCAGTACAAAGTTATCATGGAGGAGAGATGCCATATAGATGAGGTGGTACAGAGGTTGGATTCAAAGGAGAGTAAGGTTAGGGTTATGGTCAACAGTGAGAAGAAAAGGAATTGAGATTTTATACTGGTCAGGAGCAATGGAACTCAGACAAAAAGGCATCCTGAGTGTGGTCTTGTGTAACCTGGACCTTCATTGGAATTTCAACAGCATTTCAGCTCCACCAAATCCTCACATTTCCGCTAATAACTACACAATAAATCCTTCCATTAGAAAAAAGTACATTAGAAACCTTCACAGTGAAGGCCACTTCCTTGAACAGGGAGTATCACCACTGTGACACTGGGATGTTCTTTTGTGCTTACCTATCTTGGATTTGGCATCTTCATATTTGGTTCTTTGCAGAACATGGTGGACTATCCTGCTTCTTGTGGAATTGGAGAAGAAAGTCTCTCTGTTGATGATGGTGAAACTGAACAAAAATGATGTATTAATTTATACCACCAGACTCTTAGTCACACCAAATCTTCTACCACACATCTATAAATTAAGTTTATTTTTTCCATCAAAGATGCAAACTGTATGAATAATAAGCATGCAAAAGCTGTGGTTGGTGGTTTAGTTTCCAGCATCTAACATCACGTTGAATGAAATCAACTTAGTGCAGCAGACAGGAAGCATTAGTGTTGTTACTCTGTCATTCTACCTTATATTATTTCTATTTCCTGATTCTGAGTGATTAAACTCCCTACTGATATGCCAAATAGTATTCAATTCAGATAAGAAATAAAAGGATGACAGGCATCCAAAACATCCAGTGCAACTTGTCTTTTCAAGATTTACATAGCAGTGGACCAGATTCCATTTTCTGCTCATAATTTTCATTTTGCTACTTCAAAACTGAGACTGCTCGTGCATCTCAAATTCCATTTGCACATTTCTGAGACCTCAGGATTGAATATTTAAACAATGCGCACAATTTCTGTTTACAACGAGCTGGACGACTCAACTGGCCAGAGAGCCGGATGGTTAAAGAGCAAAGGGAACTGAGCTGCTGAACTGAAAAATTTTGGAATAATGGAATGGGAGAGAAGCCTTGGTTGTCACTGTGTGTGGATCCTCTATTTCATAACTTCCAGGCTGCAGGCCAAGGTTTGCCTGGGCTTCCCCCCACTGTGCCACAGGCACAGATGTCACTGTATGAAGGGGGAGGTCTGGTGGGCCAGACGGCCAGCAAGAGCAGGGCCTAATCTGGGGATGAGGGGGCAGCGAGGGACAGTGGCCCAGGACAGCCAGTCATGTCTGTCAGCCAGAATAATGAAAGCCCTCATCCACATTCCCTGGGCATCAATCCATCTCAAGGCATAAAGATATTTCAGGTAATCTCTGTAATAATGCTAGAGAGCGATTATAAACGCCCACGTGATTCTATTTTTTAGTAGCAAAAGGCATAGTAATAATAGTAATAATCCAGATCCCATCAGGAGTCTGAAGATGTTAATAAGCAACGGCCCACAAGGTTAGTAAAGACTGAGGACCTAAATTGTATGGTATGCAAAGATGGTTTTGCATACATTACGAATGGACCTTATCCAGAAATAGGAGTTAAGGAGAAAGGGAATGTTTTACATTGTCAGTATGTGTGTGGGGGGTGCAGGGCAGTGGGACAGGACAGCACTCACTGGTGCATCCTTGCTCTGCTGAAGGGGGCTGTGTAGCAGTCCGTCTCCTCAAGGTCAGGAAGAGCCTCCTTGTCTAGCTTCATAGGGTTCTTAGGCAGCCAACTCTTCAGCTGACGCAACCGCAGTTGGAACCTAAGGGAAACACCATGGTGGGACACCTCTAGTGTAAAGTACTGGCACCGACCATGCAATCACCATTACTTAACCACATTACCGGCTTCAGAAAGAGATACCAGCTCAAACTCATTTCCAGCCAATAATAAATATGTTTCTTTAGTGTCCACATGCAACACAAAGTACTGAAATGAAACTGGAACACAACCATCACTAACAACATAGTCCTGCAAACTTTACCTGCCCATGGCTTTATTCTTCCAGTCTGTGAAGTAGCATTTCTTCCTGAAAGTACAGTAGAAATCATGTCAAAGTGCAGATGAGGAGTTATTAGCAAAACTCTGTACAATGGCATGCATGATCATTTTTATATTTTAATTTTTTTCAAGAATTACACATGAATGTAAAAAGGCAGACCATGCCAGGGAACAAATTAAAGTTAGTACAGCTATTCTTTACAATTTGCAATCTCTCTATCAAATTTGCTTTTATGACTCTTGAAAATTTGTGCCCAAACTTCACTATCTGAACCAAAAACCCACATTTAAATCTCCATCTTAAAATATTTCTATGCAAGTACTATCGAGTGGCGAGATGATGTAGTGTTAGGAATGTGAAAGTATTGCTTTAGGAGAATGGGGAAGTGAATCTAATTCCAGAGAAGTATCTGTTAAACATTTTTGGGTTTGTTAACTGAATGATTTGGAGGTAGTGGAGCCATTAAGCAGCAGAATTTGCATAAATGTTTTTTTTTTTTTAATATGTATTTATTCGACAAAAGGTGCGCAGTAATAAAATTTATAAATAAATGCAAAGTGTTCAACTGATCTCTGCTTTGTTTCATTGCTCAGATTTGGGAGAACTAACCAAGTGGCAATTATCACAGAGCAGTAATGCTGGCCCTACATGTTTTCAGTACAAAACTCCCACGGGGTTTTTGACCACAGTCAGAAGGAAGCCAGGAAAGATACTAAAAGTGTGCTGCGGTCATATCTCAGCTGTTCTCCGAATACAATCACATCTCACCCTTTCGTTGTTTGCACATTATCATCTTTTGCATAGTATATCACCAAACTTTATTGCCCATGTGTCAGCATCGTGTGCTGCGCTGTGTGTGTTGTGTGTACAACTAATTTCTTATAAATTTTTACACTTTGATTTGCTCACATATAACAGTCGGTGCTCTTGTGGTCACGCGCATGGTTGCCACTGACAGCAGTGTGTGTGCCTAGTGTACTTACCTGCAGAAGGCAATAAATTATATATCGGCGAGCTTTATTACCTTCCACTTTTGTGTTTTGGTGAGAAATTATATCAGTGTGTGTTGAGCGTATGAGGCGGCCGTGCTCGTGTGTGTGCCAGCGCCTTTACGTATGCTCTGCGCATCATGTCACTTCTCGCACTTCTCTAAGCTTTATCAGCGGCTGAATTTTAAGTTTTCAAAAGATTATGCAGCCTTTTTGAGTTGATTATGCAAAAACCTCACTTAGGGTGAAAAGTAACACTGTGCCACCGAGGACTGAAAGTTCATTGGGGCTTTCTGGGCCTGGAAGAACACCCCTTACCCCAATCTCCTCTCAGTGCCTTTTCAACATCCCCATCCTCCCCCATTATCCACATATCCAGCCAGCCTGTGAAGGGTCACCTGAAAGGCATTCGGATGTTCATCTGCTCTGCATATTTGCACAGCGTGTCCCAAGGAGCATGGATTTTCACAAACATGATGTCACTGTTGGTCAAAGAAGGCTTGAAAAGAAAGAAAACTAATCGGTTAGATTGGATTACGTCCTGTACGGCAACATGAAACGTTGACTTCACTATTATTCTTGCACTTCCGTATAACAATGGAGCTGAACTTATGTACTTGTTGCGCATGTAAAAAAAATGCACATTTGCTAACATAATATGATGAAGCTAATTTCTTGCCAACTTTTTTTGTATGTTCAGCTTATAAGAAAATGAAATATTTATGAAGAGCACAAAAAAATTCCCATTATATGTCAATATATAATGAAATAGAGTAAATAGCTAAATGATGTTCGGAAGTATTTGTCCCACACCTCTTTCTCCAGCATAAGTCCCTCGGCCCGCAGATTTCGCTCAAAGGTGCAGCGCTTCTCCACTTGTAGGCTGGACTTCTTGTACACCAAGATGTAATCAATACGCTTCTTGCCATCTCTAAACACCAGTCCAGAGGGAACCGCAGGGTTGCTCTCCTGCAGATTAACCGCAACAGACACACTGTTTGTCACCTTTTCCACAAATAATAGGGATCTTTAATTTCCCATCCTTGGATCCCAGTACATTCTTAGTACTTCAGAATAATCTGTGCAAATCAAACTCAGTCAATGTGTCACTCGAGCTCAAGCTCAAACCAATGCAAATGATGTTGGCCAGGAACACAGTACTGTGCTGCGGCCTGGTGAGGTTCTCTATTCACGCTGTTCAGAAAAACAAGGTAAGTGCTGGTGGGCAGGGCAAAGCAGATCAGGGCGGTGGGGAAGAGCTGTTACCTGCAGAGATTCTGTGCGCGTTTCTAGTCGAGACCTAGTAGAAGGTTTTTGTATCAGGAGCGACTGGTCTGTCCTCGAGCCATAGGCCCCGGCTTCCGACTCCTCCGCATACTGGTCCCTTGCATCCTCAGCTGCAGGCACATGTTGGTACAAATCTTGTCAATAAACTGAATGAACAAGCTAATGGCTTCACAGGTTACCCTCTCCTCACATAATAGGGTTCATCTGCTCTACAAAACAACGCCATGTGAGCAAATTTTCATTGCAATGGTGTCAAATGAAAATTATTTGCTATAGAGAAAAATCCTATTCTGAGTGTCTGCCCATGACCCTCTGCATCCCGCTTAGGATCACAGCCCATCTCAGAATCATGGGGCGCTAGGCTATATGTCAGCATCCCTGTTTATAGAGTTCTAGCACATCTGTTGCCATCTTTTTGAAGATTTATAAAAAAAAATGTAACCATGATCTAAAGTAGAGCAGAGACTGTATGCAAAGGGAGCCAAAGCTTGGGCCCTTCACCGCTGGCTATATTTAGCTGCCATCAGTAGATGCATTTGTGGACCATGTGCAAACTGAAGAACCTACTGGGCCATTTTAAAACAGATTAGGGTTCATTATCATGCTAGAGGTATTTTAAGATGAAATTATGACTTTATTAGCAGCAACTTTAATATAGCAGCATTGCACCAGGCCCACTGACAAACAGTAAGAAAGCAATTAAGACGACATTTAGACGTTCTAGCTCTTTCTCTCCTCATTCTTCTTCCTCTGAGACTGAAATATACGTAGGTACTCCTAAATGTGCTCTAATATACACAAGGAAGCCCACCTTGGCCCACGGTTGCACTCTGGTGTGTCTGATTTGGACAGAATTGTGTTTCCATTTGTTTTCCGAAACCACGTCTGCGAGAATAAGCCAAGTCTCTGGAGGAATGAACGCGTTCGAGAAAAGAGATCATTTCAGCTACCACAAAGTCAGCCTGATGTCAGCTTGCTGTAAATTCCAAATTGCCACAGTTCTTCAGAAGCAGTTTGGAAAGTGTGCTGGTGTGTTTGTTTGTGTGTATTTTTATTTCCTGCATACTTCTGAGGATGAACCAAACCTGTGCCTCGGGGACATTCAGGCTTGTCATCCAAACCATTTACTCTTTATACCGCAAGTCATTAAAAAAATTTTAGTGATTTCAAATACTTGCTTTCTCAATTACATGTTTGCTTTTCAATGGCTTGGCAATAATAAATGTACTTATGATTTGCAATTCTAGATGTTTTAGAATCATTTGAACAGAAAGGCACGAGTTTCCCTTGTTGAGCTGAATGGTTGCAGTGCAAATCCTTTGACTACCTTTCCTCCTGCTGCTACCAATATTTTGCTTGACTATCAATTTAATAGCAATTTATCAGTTTTGCAGATTTTAATCTTTACTAGGTTTACTGAGGTGGCTCCACAAGTAGCACTGCTGCCTCAGACTGTCTGGGCTAGATGGGTATTAGTTTGAATCCAAGGCAGTCTGTGTGGATTCTGCATGTTCTCCCCCTGTTCGTGTGTGTTTCCTCTCACAGTCCAAAGATGTGCATTTCAGGTTGATTGGTCACTCTAAATTGTACATGTGTGGCCACTCTCTGACAACTTACATCCCATCTGACAGCAGTTTCTTAGCTTGGCGTTCTTTGCCTCCAGGATATGTGCTGTATCCATGCCCTGTCAAGGATTAGTGGTTAAGGGATGGATGGCTTTGCTGAATTGGGTAGTCTGTGCAACACAACTTCAGAACAGGAATGATTCTTCGGCATCCTGTGTGCTTTCACAAAGCTCCAGCTGAACTGTACATGAGGTGCTGCAGCCAAATTGTATGTCATTTCCAGCAGGAGAACCTCAGTATCTGGCTGCACTGCCTTGCATCATTTTACCAATTGTTCCTTTTGCTGAACCACCATTTCAAATGTATTGTGCCAGTCTGTGATTTTTCTTCTTGAGTTTGATGAGGCTGGGAGCTGGGAGACTTGACAGAAGAATCGAGATCTGCAATGCGCTGCTGACCTTGACTGTAAGTTGGATGAAGTCAGAGACATTAAGAAGTCCCCTGTGGCTCAGATAGCAATGCTGATTTTCCTAAACATAGACACAAAGGACAGAATGCAGCCCAGAAAGGGAGAGACTTCCTAGGAGCACACTGCAGTGCCTTGCAAAAGTATTTGCATGTACTGCTACGGCCGCACAATGTCTTGACCGTTTGTGTCTGGGTTTGAATCCAGCTCAGCCGGTGTTGAATGTGCATGTTTTTCTGTGTGGGTTTCCTCCCACAGCCCAGAGGCATGTATTTTAGGTTAATTGGTCATTCTAAACCGCCTATAGTGTGGCCACCCTTCAGTTTACCGGCGTCCCACCCTGGATGTTGTTTCATAGCTTAGCACCCACTGATATTTTATTGCAAAACAGAGGAACTCAAAATTACTTAAATTCAACATTGTTTACATGCAATAATCTCCAAGCCACAAAGGACAGAACACTATTTGCCCAAATGCACAATCACATTATAATACCTTAAACTGTTCAAAATGATACAAGTGGCTGCTATCCTGGGCTTGTCGGACCTTTGATATGCACTGCCTTAAAGGGTCTGTTGTGGAGCTCATAATCTGACAGATTTTGACAAATACATTGAACTAAATAGGGCAAGTAGAGGAGGAGGTTGCACCTTGCGGCCTTTTATGTATGGCTTCGTGGGCACAGAAGATTAAACCAAAGGTGAAGAATAGTAAAAAAAAATTTTTACAAAGCAGGTACCCAGCAAACATGAGCACAACCCTGACTTGATTTCATCAAGCTGTGAAAAGCCATTTAGGTGCATCTCAGTTGACCGACTGCTGCTGCTCTTATTTGTCTTTCCGTTTGGTTCTGTCAGGTTCCCTCTAGGAGCCTCATTCTTCAGTCTGGAGCAGCTACTTCAACGAACCACCACGCGGCGAACAGCATGTTCAGTCTCAGGTGGTCATCCATTATATTTCCACCTGCTCCCAAATTTACCTTCAAACCTGTCCTGTGCCATCCAGCATTCACAGATATGCACATGTGCGTGTTTACAAATACACACAACCACTGTACACACTCCTACCAAAGTATATAGACTGCCCAAGACCCAAAGGCTTGGTTTATGAGAACCCATGGTTAAACAAATAAACGTTTCATCATACATTTGGATTTCACCTGGGTCCTGGGAACTGGGCAGTGCAAGTGCTAGAGCCCCCGTGCAGTCTTTTTTTGCTGTTGCTGCTCGGCTCGTGCTGCATTAAGTTCTCAGCCTCCATTACACTGAAAAGCAAAACCTGTTACAATCTCAGCAATAATGGCTGCTGTTTGGACTACACAAATAACAACAACTTGTTTGGTGAGTGTGAATTCATTTGCGTTGTTTTCACTGACTTCTCTCATCTTTGCTGTCATTCAGGTTCCTTTTATGTTTCCCTTTTTTGCCTTAAAGGTGGAATGAATGCATAAGCGCTGAGCATTGCACTCAATTTTATTGTGCACGGTACAAATTGTGCACATAAGAGCTGAATAAATGCAGTTAATGGAACAAAACTAAGTTATGTTGTGCAGCGATAACTAATGTTAACTCCTGAAGTAACCGTGTCCTTTTTAATAGCCATCTGACTATATTTTAGCTATAATTGAGTTTTATTAGACAGCGAAGACCCCAGATTTTTCCAGAAGAGGGTGAGAACACCACTCTGTCAAGACTGCAAAAAAATGAGGTGTAACTTGAACAAAGCCGAAGCCCTGTGGTCAAAGCTTAATTTTGAATTTACAGACAGCATAAATGTCACCCGCGAAGGTGATGGAGGAACTGATAAAGATGTTTCAGGATGGTCTTGGACAGAGTCTTTCCAGTTTGCAAACTAACATTTTTATTATTATGAGTTGACAGTATGAAAAATTTGGTTGTGCATAGAGAAAGAGTGTTATTTCTGGAGCGAGCTTGACTGTCGCTCAGTTTCTCCAGCTCTTTTGCGTCAGTTCAATGCCTAATTGAATCAGAATCTAAGATTGTTTCTAATTCAGTTCCTCCTGCCTGAGGTAGGAAAGTGCCATCAATAATAGCAACAACAATGGTCTTAGCAATGTTTTCTTTTTGTTGCAAGAAAACCCAATAGGTAACAATGTGATGAGGAAAAACTGGATTTACAAAAGCTTTTTAACTTTTACTTTATGATATATAGTTCTGCTGCAGTGTAATCTTTGCATTATCTTATGTGTTTCAGTATATAGTAAAAAAAAAAGCTGAAAATGAAACAAAAACTGTCAGTGAATATCACCTCTACACTTGAGGGTAATATTGATTTTTCATCTTTTGATCTAAGATTATATTTCACTCTGCATTTTGCATTTGGACAATGAATGTTTTGAATTATGGTCCCAAAACTAGTGTTTTGCTATCTGTGCATTCAATTTTTGATAAAACTGGATTCTTACTGTCTTACTTTCAGACCTTGAAATCATTTTCTTGAATACCTGGTTCGGAGTTCTGATGATGAGCCCATAATCTTGCTCTGAATGTTGATGCCTTTTCTCTTTGTGTGCTGGTGACAGAGCGTTAGCGTAATCTCTTGAGCATGAAGACCATTTTTCAAGCTTTTTCAGCTCTATTCCAACAGGAACAGAATGTCTCTAGGCCTTTGTCCCACCCGGTGTATGAACCATATGATTCTACAAGGCACTGCATTGAGTTTATTGGTTTATCCAGAACCCTTGAGTTATTAGTGGGATGTGGACAGCTAGAAAACCCACTGGGCAGTAAGCCTTCGGGAATGGCGCTTAGCAGCCATGAGTGTCATGAAGACTCGCATTATACATGCACAGCTGTACCTCAAATCATAAATGCAATGTGTTCCCAAAAAACTGTTTGTCAATCAAAAACATAAATTAGTTTTAACAGCAGTTATGTTTAAGAGCTCTGACAACAAATCTCAGCCATGAGACTAACTAAAGACTTGGGAGTATCTGACACACTGAGCATCACAATGCACCCTGGGACTGGGACAAGAGGTGTTTAAAAGTACCCTAAAGAGTGATTTTGCAGATGCTACAGATGACTCCACGAAGCTGTGGTTGACATTCCCGGGTTACAGAGCTGTTCCTGCCACATGCTGAGTGCTGGATGGTACCAAAAAAGAGCCTTGTATTGACACTGGGGTTTGGGGATCACAGAGACAGATGATTAATAATGCAATCCTCACTGGCCTTGGAGTCATGCAGCATTCGCTGGCATTTTTCATCGCACACCCATGCTAATGGATTCCTCTGCGATCCGATGCGGCACCGGTAAAAATGTTTTACTGGCCAACAAAAATCATTACATGCGTCACCATATCACCAGCACCAACACATTAGTGTTTGTTTTTGTCAAACATCAAAACAATCGCCCTTCTTGTCCAATTACACGGCTCGGCACTGCTTTGTGAAAAATCAATAAATATCGATTTGAGACCAGAATTTCAAGTTTTTCTCTGAACAGAGCTAAAGAAAAATCTTGGGATCCATTTAAAATGCAGGTCAGAAGGTGAAAGAGACCGACATTTTGATGAACAGGCGGAGCCTGTTAACATTTCGCATCTGCTAGTTTGCCGTGTGTGTGTTTGTGAGCCGAATTTTTGTTTGTGGTTGTCAAGGTAAATTAAACTGTGAAAATCTGCATTGACGGTTTTCCTGTTCCTGCTAGAAAAGAGCTGGACTTACACGTAGCATTGACACACCCTGTCCTTTACATAGAAAAAAAAAAGACGCAAACACGCCTGAAGATAAGCCAGGCTTTTGTTTAGCAAATCTGGTTCTTCTAGAAACTAGACTGACATGGGAGAGAACACAACTGGGTTCAAAGGCATGCGAGAAATACGTAGACAGGAGTAGAAAATAAGCCGGAGGATTTCTCATTTTAATGTTCTTCTGTTGGCTTTGGTCCTGCCTCGGGTTCAGGGGATGTCTCATGTTGTAAGCAGGGATCCCTTTTATGCTGCAGACCTTCTATTATTTGAGAACTGTCTCAATATCACGCTTACATCTGAGAAGAGATGTGGTACTCTTAGGTACGATCGCACTATTCAGAGTGACTTGTTTTTAAAGTCTGGGCATAAAAATAAGCTACAAATACATATTTACAGAACATTAAATTTTTTATTTAATTGTAATTTTGTAATCTTACCAAGTCATTTTATGGCCTTATATTTAGCAACAATTTTTTGTGATTTTTTCAGCATTTTGCTGACATGTCTACACATGAAGTAGATTTATATTAAGAATGAAAAGTAGTTTATTATAGAACAAAATTCCTAAACACTTATGTTGCGATATTCAACACTGTTATGCTCATTGCTTTCTTTTAACACAATAGTAGGAGAGCTGCGAGTGTTAATGGATTTGGATACTTTATTATTTTAATGTACGACAGTAAGAATCTCCTCCAGAAATTCAGGAGTTCAACACTGCTACATACAACAAGGATGAACTGCGGATTAACAGGTCCATCAAACAGTCCAGCGGGGTGTAATTTCCTTATGGCCAATGACAGTTTAAATATTAAGTCTATAACATGCCGGCTGTATTATCTGCCAAATATCCTGACTTGTTAACAAAGTGCTTGTTCAGAACTAAATGTATGCAGTTTGTCCTACAGTGCAGTACAGATCAGTAAATTCTGTCTGGAATTTGATTTACATTTATTCATTCAACAGACAAATTCCTCCGCAGTGACGTACAACTGACAGTGAACAAAAAATATGTATTGATATTTAACAATAAAAAAGCGTAGCACGAAGGAGCCGGGAGTGACACGCTGAGGCTTTAAGAAGTGAGTGCGGCAGCTGTGTGCCTGTGAATCGCAGAACTTTGAAAAACTGGCATCTGTGCATCTAGGAGTGGCGACAATAGAGCGACTTGCTCTTCTGGTTTTCAAAAGGAATTCTGGTCCCATTTGTGAATTTCCAGTGCAAAGGAAACAAAAAAGTTCTCTTTTTCAAACAATGCCTCGCCCCATCATTGTTTTCTGTACAGCATTGCGCTAATAGTTACAACAGCAGGGTTCCTGGGTTTTCACAGTTCGCTCCCATGAGTGACGCAGTCATCAGCTGCCTTTATTGTGCACTGTGTTTATTATGCACTGTGACTCAGTTGTTCTCTAAGAGCTATTTTTGAAGCCTCTAGCCATAAGAATGGTTACAATTCATTAGTGGCAGTGACATGGAATGAGTTATTGAGAAAAATAAGGAGTTCATGAAAGTTCAGATGTCTGTCAAAGTTTAAATTGGCTAGAATTTGTTGAAGGGCTGCACTTCCAGCATGTAAGGCAAATAGAAGAACCACCCACAAAAATTTGTGCAAATACCTATGGATATGCCAGTTAAACCTCCATTATTGCTCTCTAGGAATGTCATTGCTTGATGGACTGAGATCCACACTTGGGGTTAATTGCAGGCTTTTTATGTTTCTCATTTATTGATGTTTCTATTCTTATTTTCTGCCACTTATTTGTGTGTTATGGGAGTCTCGATGCTACCTTTAGTCATTGCCACAGCAACGTGGCCTCTCGTGAACCCGAGAAGTCCAACAAGAGGTCTGTTGTCCTGCGAGCGTCATGCCAAGAAGTTGGAGAACAGCGTGGGACGAATGCATGCACACCGCCCTCCACAGGGTGACTGTGAAATCTTCTGACGGTCCGACATACTTCTTTTCTCTTCTTTTTATCAGGTCATCAGAGAGAAATGCATTGTCACGCTTTTACTGGTTTTATATTCTTGACTTTAAAAGAAGCCGTATCAACAGACTTTTCCTCAAAAGCTATTATAGCAAAACGTTGCGAGCGGGGTGCAATGCGCCATCTGCTTTGTTAAACCAAATGGAAGGCATTTTGCATATTCAAAACAAATTCCCCACCAACAGCTGGCTTATAGCTAAAGTAACACTGCTGATTTTTCTGACTGACTGAACATTGAGTTAGGAAGTTGGAAGACTCATCGGTTTACTTCTGAATAAGACTCTTGAAGGACACAGCTTCATAGGTGATAAGTGCAAGATGATGTTGCCTCATTTGATATCAGAAGGCTCACCCTTGGGTTTGGATGACTGAAGACTGTGAGGGATTAAATTTAGGAAGAGCCTTTAGGTTGGGAAGGTAGGTGTGGATTTCTGAAGGCACCAGACTATGACTAAATCTGCTGAATGAGAAGGTAACATCTGAGGACTCACCTGTCTTCTGAGTGAGGTGAGTACAGGAGGGGCTGGTGCTGTGGCCCAGTGGTGTGGGGCGGGACAGGGGGGGCAATGACAAGATGTGGTTGAGATTCTGGGGGTGTGTCTGGCTTTGGGCCAGACAGGGCAGACTGCGGCGAGACGGCTTCAAGCTCTTCTCCTTGATTATCTCGCTGATACTGGTATGCATGCCTGACAAGATCAGGAAGAAGATGAGTCAGTCAATAACATTCCCAAGACAAATAGTTTGAACTCATCATGATCTCATGTTCCCATTCCAGGTTTGGCACTTTCTCAGAAGTGAACCACACCTTCCAGGAATACAAGTGTGTTACTGATCAGAAAGAATCCACTAACTGTACAGTCATATTTACATGTATTACCCAAGCTGATCTCACCTGCAGCTCCCCCCAAGCCAGTGTTTTAGCCCGAATCATGGTATCGCTGTGCTTGAAAGCAGCAACTAAAATTAATAAATGACAGACAGTGGGAAATATAACTTTGTGTTTTATAGCATTTTGCCGAATAAAGGACCAAAGATTGTCGTACATTACACATTAGATCGTGAAGACCTTCTCAACTTGTTTCAAAGGTTGCAAAAGTATAGCAGGAATGCAAGCATATGTCAGTAATGGTGGACCAGATATTTTAAATATTTTAATGGGACAGGGCACAGGAGCACAAGGAAGAATCAATGAAAACTTTGTTTTATTGCTGTGCAGATGGTGGGAGCAAATTTGAACAAAAAGGCTTGACCGAAATTTACCGTGTTATATAAACAAAAATCTATGCACCATACTAAAACCTTAACCGTGTTGTTTGTGGCGCACATTTGTTATTGGTGCCTATTCATTTGTGTTTGATAGGTAGAGGGAAGCAGCGTGACACCTTGCTGCTTTAAACAGAAGCTGGTCCAGATATTTGTAATTCACAAAACCGCCAGCTCCTGCTTTCCCAGCTCCGGCTCTGCAGATATGGACCCTGTGTCTTATCGGCATCTGAGCTCCTGCTGTTTATTCATGCGTTGGGGGGCCTTTTCATTGGCTCGCGTTTCACCGAATACAAAGGCCGCAATTACCTTACGCTATTTTTACGTAAGCGGGTTCTGTGCAGCCCTGTAGACTCTCCAAGTGTCCCTATCTGGTTACACAAGCAAATACAAGCACAAAACAAAGCCTACAGAGACGCTGGATCTCTGCACTGTGGAAAAAAAAAAATTGGGATTGTGCAGCTCTCCCTGTCTGCTTCTGTCTAGGAAGGGAGTGTGATCAGATGCACAATGAACATGCAGAAACCCCAGCTGTGGAGCATCAGTGTACTGTCCCTTTCCTCTGGAAAAACACCCTGAAGCTGCTTGCTGTACTGTTGCATTACAAAGAGAAAAAAAGCACTTCTGTTCATTTGGATCTGGCTGGCGATTTCACAGGTAAACACCTGAGCCAGAGTCATGGTGCTTTGTGCTATTTGTAATATAAACATAATGTCTATGTGTAATCTCTGGTTGCTCACACACACACACACACGCGTGCGCGCACACACACTTTCAAATTGTTTAAAAAGAAATGCTAAGACTGTGTCTGTGTTTTTGAATATAATTCCATCAAATTGACAGTTTGGTGCCACAGCCAAACTCACAACCATTCTGCTTTCCTAGTCTTTCCACCATGAGGTCACCCAACACTGAAGATTGGGTGACCAGGAACAAAAATCTATCCGGGTCTCAAAATATCATGTGTGGAAATTATTTACAAACAATTACTGGTTATTAGCTTTGTGTATGCAATGTATTGCAGTTTAGTTGCTTCAGAATTTTCTTGGGGAAAAGGCACAATAATTGCGTGATCTTTTTCAAATATACTTTGGCACTCTGAACTAAACCTGAAACCTACGGGTTATACATCCTTAACACACTGGCTGCTACTCATATATTCTGAAAAAAGATTTGGACAATTTTTCCAATTTAATGACACTTTTTGAGCAGAGCCTAGCAGGCTGCTTCAGGTCCCTGTATTTGTGTATTGCGATGTTTATTTGCACAGTAGTTACACTACTATGCTAAACAGTTGGTTTGCCAGTGAAAGGGGATTCATGAGTTATATGTGTGGGTGATAAATTTTAGCTGCTGACTTTATTCTGCCAGGTTCGGCTGTGCTATTATGCCTTTTGGGCCAGACTGACCTGTCCAGCGGAAAGAAGCTGAATGGGCCACTTGCTGCTATTTGGTGACCCCTCCCACTGCACTTGTCCACCTTTTTCCAGCACTCTAGGAATGATTCTGACTCTGTAGCCCCTCCCAGGACTGCCATTGAAACATATATGACTGAAGAAGCACAAATCGCCATAGATCTTCTCTATTTCGCACAAACTATCTCTCATAAATCATCACCTTCAGCACCTCTGTCCCCAGACTGACAAGAAACCTTTTATTTCAGTTTTCACCTGGTGGCACAGTGAGTAGTGCTGGGGCCTTATTACTTCAGATGCCTTTATTCTTAAAATGGGTTGGAACCTGACTTTGTCCATTTGAAATTTGCATGATCTTGCCACGTTTTCATGCATTTCTTCACACACTTGAAGGACATGGTTCTCAGGTAAAGTAGCAAATCTGAAATTGCCCATATTATGCAAACATATATTTTTGGTATACCCTGCTTTACATTATATTACACACACACACACACACACACACACACACACACACACACACACACACACACACACACACACACATGCACTATACAGTATATACGTATTGGAGATATTTTTAAATATAGCCAACATTCTCTGCAAAGTGATGTACCGCATTTACTTGGTAGCGTTGATTTGGCGCCCTTATTCACAATATCACTTTCATCCTTACAACGCTAGACACACATCACCAAGCTCCTTACAGCCATTGACAAACCATAGCAAAGAAATACACACACAAGGGCTCGTGTGAAATACGTCAGATCCTTAGACTGCAAGCAGAAGCTAGAGCACCCAGTAGAAACCTGGAGACACTGGGAGAAAATTCAAACTAGACACAGACTGGATGAGATTTAAACCCACTTCTACACACAGAACCACAGTGATCGGTGTCACCATTGCCAACCGCCGTGGCCCCAGTGCTGCCATTCCTGAATGGAATAAATGATTTCTCAAAATGGACGGCTTCTAAAGTGCGCCATTGTGCGCTCACAATTCTGCACTTTTCAGCCATTAATGGCTAACTTACAGCTGTATTGGAGCTATTTTTTTCCTGCGACATCAGTCTTTCCATTATGCAGGCTCAGAAATTTTTTTTTCAAAAACACATACAGAATTCTATTCTGGCTCAGACACAGCATGTTTTTGTGAAGCTATTTATATTGCATTTTATCATTTTTGAATGTTTCCTCAGACTGGTGGGTGGTGTCCCTGGGTTCTTAATATAGCCTTGAGTACAGAAATGTTTAAGGAAAACAGGTTTGTCTGCTGTCTGTCGACTGCTTTGTGAGTTTTCGAAGAGCAGTGGGGAGACACACTGGTTGGGGTTTGTTTATCTAGGAAAAGAATATCTCAAAAGTGAGTGAGAAGGAGGGGAGAAAAGGGAGAGTACAGCCAGGGAAGGGTACAGAATGAGTGTATGGGAATGAGAGAGACAGGTTGGGCAAAAGTGCAGCATGGGCCTCAGTTTGTGCTATATCTAATTTGCCCGTGGGTCTCTCCCTTAGCTCTGTCACCCCTTCCTGTGTGCAATCTGTTCTTCCCTCCATACCGCTGTGGTGACAGGGACACCACAGGTGTCACCGCAATACAAGTCAGGTTGCTTCCCAATTCGGGCAACCAGGTGGGTGGCATTAGGAGTGTGGGGCGCTTTCAGGTACCGTAGGGCATGGCTGAAAGGTATCTGTCTTCAGCTGTTTGGTTATGAGGGATTGCCCCACTGGGGCACAATCCAGGAACCATTCTCAATATCCAGCCAGTAGGTGGCTTAGTGCTTAAAAATGGTGCTTTTGAACTCAAAGTGTGAATCCCCAAATATGAATCCCATCTCTTGTTGTAATACCCTTGATTGAGGGACAGTTTATCACCTCACACCTACCAAGATAATTCATTCCTGAAAACCCCTTCATAAGGTAAAGCGTCATAAACTGGACAAGTAAATACCATTTGTTTCAAAGCTAAAAATAGTTTATTTTTAAATACTGCCAAGCTTAATCAAAATGGACACAATTAATTCAATAGTTAACATTAGTCATCACAACTCAACAAAACTATATTTACTAAATGATACTGTATGGCTGCTCAGCTGTGTTCATTCAGCTCTTTTGTGTTTAAAGGACAGTGCACAACAGTAAAGACAAAAGAGAAAAGAGAGAGAGAATTTATTATTGCAAACAGTCGTATGGCATACGTTTAGAGAAAAGAATAAGCTAAATGACCAACGGTAAACTGGCAAAAGGGTACAGTATTGCTGTGCCTTCTAGCGCATCTCTTTTAAAGGGTCGTTCCTCCACCAGTAAATGTGTTCAAGAGGACACTGCAGTTGCTTGAATATGAATTGAGAAGATGATTTATTAAAGCCATTATTCCCATCCAGAGTCACCTTTTCTTTCGCATTGGCCATTGGTTACATGCTCGTGTGACCTCCTAGGAAACAGTCTGAAATCAGCTTATTGTACATCTATAAATGTTCATACAGTATATGCATTTAAATTAATGCCATCTGAACTGTCCAGGTACAGAACTGTGGTGCAGAATGTCGCAGCAACCACATATACATGTGCAAAATCAAATGAAAGTTGGGCTAGTGATGATTTGAACAGATGGAGAGAACCAGTGGGTGCTGTCCATAGGAACACAGCACCTGCTCCCTGGTATCTGCTGTGTCACACCAAGTTGGTGACAGAGATGCTGGTGTTAGTCGAGATGCACTGTTAGTGGATGGACAGTGGCATCAAACCTGTTAGTGAAATGGCATCGCTTGGATAAACCTTTTCATGCCACAAATCAGTGATCAGGAGGTGGTGGCTCTCATGACCCTTGATGCCAGTTTGTCCTACGGCCTTACCTTGGAAAAATAGCATCTACATCCAGAATGTAAAGCTACCAAAATGTTGTTGAAATTGCACTTAAATCCAAAACTGTGCTTTAGTCAACATTTATGCACTCATTACGTGCTTTAGAAATATGAAGCATAAACTAAGCCCAAGGAACACTTGACAAAAAAAATCTGCACTTTACTGTACTTTATGAATTTTGACTGTAACACCACTGATTTGGTGACTTCAGGAATACAACTAGTTTACTCTAAATATAGTGTGTGTGTTTACCCTCGTGTGCTTACAAGTGTGCTGTGCTTTTATAGTCTGAGTTAAGGAAGAGCATAGTGCTGTAAAAATTGCGCCTTGTACATTTAGAAAGACTCAAATTTAGCTCTCTCACATGCATAGTATTTCCAAAAGCAATGGAGGCTAACAATAACTGTCTGATTTCAGGCTTTACCACTCCATTGTTTAAGCGTGGCAGCATAGTAAACAGATTTTTCAAAAAATGCACACGGATTTGCTTCTTGAAACTATTTAGTCTCCATTTAAAATTGATTATATTTTTTGGAAATGAAAACGCTGTTTATTTAATGTTTACGGAAGTGCTACCAGCTTCCTTTTTTCCACATGGAATTCTCCTGCTTTTAGGCCTTTGAAGAAGCTGGTTTCCTCAACTCCATGGAGTACCCTGCACTAAAATGGGTAAATTAAGTTGAATATGGAACATTGTATACTGCATTTGGATAAAAGTTAATGATAATGACAAAGATGAAAGTTTTTCATTTTTTTCATTCGCCTTCAGAAAAAATTGTTTTCAAGTTCTATGATCATTAAAAGACTACAGTTACAACCGTATACAGAATGCTGGTCTTAAGTTGGAAGAAAAAGCTATTCGGTTTTCAGGTTCAGTTCCAAGGATAGATAATCTTTTTCCTTTAATTTCATTCCAGTCAGCTACAATCTGTCTGGTTTTGACGGTGTGTAACAGCATAAAAGCCACCATCAGTACGCCCACCAACACATTACAGCCATCATCATTAAACCACCACCTCCTCATCACTACTGTAATCATCCTTCCTCTTGTGTCTCACACCACCACCACCACCATCAAATCACCATAGTATCTCCACCATCTGTCCCACACCACCATCTACACCCATGTATCTTCCCTGCCATCACAATCATCAACATCTACCATCACAATAATAAACCATGGCTATTTCCTTCACCACCATCAGTACTTTTTTTTACACACTTATCTCCTGATCTTCTACCTGCTACGCTAAAACTCTGTGGTGCTACTACAGCCACCATCCCAATCACATTAGCGTCATCCATCTTTTCCATTGCCATCTCATTATCTGCACTGGCCCATTCGCCACACCTCCTCCATCCTATTTCCTTTGCAATATCACCTCCGACATCAGCTCTCCTCGTGCTTCATCATTGGCATCTGCTGAAGAAAAACAAAAAGCCAAAAGTATCAGCTGCAGAAGTTAATGTAGGACATGAATTTTCCTCAGACATGATGAGGGTGAAGTGATGTCCACAGAACTTCTTCCACATTTGAGTTTAAGGACAGGTAGGGTTGGCATGTCCCCAGCTGATACTGTTGTACACCCCAAGCACTGTACATGTGAAACATTGGTTTAATGCCGCTGTCTCAGCCCTGTTTAATATATAAAAAGTAATTTTAGGACACGATGAAGCCCATTCAGTGTCAAACTGTAGAATGTTTTTTTTCTTGAACCTGTGCTGAACCCAATTCCGTTTTACAAAACTGCTGAAAAATCACTACATTAAAGCCTGCATAATTGTTGTGGGCTTACTCTGTCGGCTTTACGATGTGTCCGACTTTTGGATGCGAAACAGGAGACCCTGTTTGCTTTTTCACCTCGGTTCTATTTATGCAGATTCTTAACCCCTTGGCTGACCTTGGCCATCAATCAAATGCTATACTTTAGACAAAGACACTGTGCAGTAAACATTTGTCCCCATTAATGTCACCTATGAACTGATGTGCCAAATCCTGCCAGCACTCACATCTGCAGTGACACCTGCCTTGGCTCACTGACGCCTGGGTCTTCGGCTCTCTTGTGGTGCAGTGCTGCTAATATGTCATAATGCAGCATTCCTCTAGTCTGCTCCCTCTTGTTCTTATCAAAGGCTTTCTGCAATGGGCAATGACGCCTGCTGGCACCCCCCGAACGAAAGCAAAAAGTTGTCTCTATGACAACTGTGCATCCTGTGTTCCTAACAATGAGCCCGAAAGTGTATACTGAATGAGTAAATTAAATTTACTGAAAACCTAACTGTTAAGGATTCCTGCAATGTTTGTTTTACTTTATATATATATATATATATATATATATATATATATATATATATAAAAAAATGACTTGGTCAACCCTGGAACCTCTCTTCGGCCAATGCTGCATCTTGCAACCCCCCATCACCCTATCTCATTGTTTACCCGGCTTGTGCTCTCCTGCATGGGTGTATCAGCAACTTCCTTCACTCACGCATGCGAGTCCTCCTGCAGATTCTAAGTCCATTCAAATGACTGCAGCAATCGCAGGCCCAATCCTTTTAACTTCTGAAATAACTGTTCCAAAAAAGTATATATATTTTTATCACAATTTTCCATTACAATATTATAGGTGCCTGTAAGTGTTTAAAACGCCTCTGCTCTGATTGTTTAGCAGAACACCTTGAAAGCCAAATCAGCAGGTATTTGTCTCAGGCAAGCTCCCGAACCTCAATTCGAATGCGCTGCAGCTTGCCCAAACCAGTTTAAATCCTCTGCACAGATCTGGGGGGAGTAAACAGCTTAATTTTATCTGGAAATCTGCTGAACTGCAGGCCTCCCGAGCGAGGGGTGACACGGTTGGGAAAGCATGGAGGGATAATATCCTCCCTGTCATTGGCTGCAGTGAGAGGTCATTGGCTTGGACGCTCAGTCAATCATGAGCTTTTTAGCCATGCAACAGTGGTCAGGCCCAGCATCGCTGGCACAGACCCGGGCTGCAATATTCACCCTGGTAAAACCTTGATATTGCGTGGTAGAAGAAGATTAACCAGCTGTTTCTCTCACCCATCTCCCCTTCCTCTCTCTCTCTCTGTCTCTCCATGTCTCCTCCTCTCTTCCCGCTACCTGCATTTTCCTCTTGACTACTTGGGGAACGGCGGGCACTCATCACTGTCCTACAAGGGATTTACGCACAGACTCTCACAGAGCAAAGTGTTCAAGATTAAATTTCCCCAGAGCTCCAACGGTTCAGGTCTTTATCTACACAAGCAGTCTGGTGACAATTCAAACAATTCATCAGAAAAAAATAATAACGCTGCAAACTAAGAGGGCTACATTGTGAAATGTGGACACAGCTTACAGTTCTGCACTATTTACCGTTACATATCTGGATTTTATCATTGTAAGTTATCCCTTTTAATCCTTTTATTAAGTTTCTTGACGTTTAATAAACATGAGGATAAAAGCTGACTGACCCAGATGCAGAAGAAAAGTTAAGCAAAGATGGAATCCCTCCCCCACTGTAAGTAAAGCATCCAGGCTTGGGTGTTCCCGCACTCTCACTGCCATTTTTATGCATAGCCAGGAGTTTTCAAACAAATCAGCACAAAGTTTTTATGAAAAATAGCAGTTCTTAATTTTCTTTGGATACCATAACATTCAAAGCTAACACATAATTTCTAAAGGAAATGGGGGGGGGGGGGCACCTTCCAACTGATGCCAAAACAAAATTTTTTACTAGAGAAAAACAAAAAACATTCTGAGGCATCTGGATATGTTTTCAACTTTGTTTCACTAAATGCAGAAGCAGTAAATTACGTAATGTGTTTAGTTGTTAAGCTTATTATTCCAACAGTTCTTGGTGCCAAATATCATACTTATGGAAGTCACTAATAAAAGAAATGCAAAAAAATACATGTTGCTGAGAATTTGCAATGTACAAGTTGTATAACTGCTGCACAACTGTTTTTCATTACAAATGTGTAAATGCAATGAGGACTTCCTGTAAAGTTATGTACAGTACATCCATGTGTTGATCATTCGAGCTTACCGTATATCCCCCTGATCCACAAACATTCAAATTGCCGGTACCATCTGTCTGGTTATGTAAGGAAACAGGTGCTTGGGCCATAGCTGTGCAGCCATCACATTTATAAAGGCTTCCTCTCTACTATACATCCATCTGGAGGTAAAGGTTCACACTATCTGTTTGATGTTCCCATGCTCATTCACCCTGAGGGCCACTTCACACTGGGACCCTGTAGAGGCCAGCCCTCATACTCTATTATCTCCTTATATTTTATTATTATTTTTTAAAATCATTTTTGCCTCCTGCTGTAGTTACAGTCAGCAACTCTGTGCTTCTGCCCTTTTCGTTTCCTTTGTCATGAAATCACAACCGAAGTGCATAAGAAAAATACAGATGTTTCTCACACTGGCAGAAGGTTATGCACATATAAACATGTTGTGAGTCAAAAGATGGAGGGTGGCCCTGATTTTTCCCACAGAAGCAGTGATATACTGGCTGGTGTTCATCTTTAGATAGAAAGTTCAACCTATTTAATCAGCAGAACAGATCAAATACATTATGGATAGAACACAAGCCACAACGACAGAGCAATGTCTACATAAAAATTAATATTTGTGCTAACACGGTGTGCTGCACACTTTGAAATTGTTGTGATTTTTTTTTTTACTGCAGAAAGACCTTGAGATGGGACCCTCTGGGTGAAACAATTCAGAAATTCAGAAAGGTTTTTGGAGCCTTCAAGGAGATTCTATGAGACTGTGAGAAGCAGGCAGGCTTTTTTTTTTTTTGTGACACAAAGTTGTTCTCTGCTCACATGTCAAAGTTGCATGGACTACTGGAACCCAAAAAAAAGTGTGGCTTAATGAACAATTTACAAAAGACATGCATAATAAAAAGCCATGCCGAGGCTAATAAGATTGCTGTAATGCCAGCATGTTCAGTTGAGGGCCTAAAAAGGGTTTACAACTTATAACACATTGCAAATATAACTGTGAGTGTTTTGAAATGCAGATTTTTCTCTTACTAAAAATATTCTGTCAGTTATTATGCCTGGATTCTTGTTTTAGTGATAGGTGGTGTTTCATCAAGCTCTTTGTTTTTATGCTATTGATGCTGCAGTTGCTCAGAATTTTTCATCTGGATGTTTTTAACTCATGTTGACTGTCCTGCTACAACTCTGTTTCTCAGCCCCCAAACTCCTAAACATCACACCCTGCTTCTCCCAAGTGTGTGGACCTCAGTTCTATCCCCAGTTGTCCATAACCCTTGCCCTGAATTTACATCACCCCGGAAAATTCAAGCAGGAAGCCGCACATCTCAAATCTTCGTGCTCCAAAGCATTGGACACACGATGTATGCCAACATCTATCCACAGCAACATTGTCCATTTCTCCTTTCATTGTATGCAGACTGGTCCATGTCACACAAATGGGCACAATGAGTACAATTTGTTCCCAAAGGTCTGCATGTAAAAAGTACTTTTGTACAAGAAGCTCTTCATTAGCACTAAAGTAAATTAGGGAGAAAATGTGCTGCAGACATACATTTATACATTTTTTCACCAACCATGCCAAAATTCCATCTTACTGTTTAAAATATCAATATATTAAAAACATCTGCATAAAAATATATATTAAAACCAAACCCATAATATCAGAACTCCTCCATACACCTTTAAATCCATGCTTAAGAGCCACATGTTCAAAACTGCTTATACATACTGTAACTCGTGTGCATTCTTATTTCATTCTGCCCTCTCTCCCCTCTACTGTTATACTTTATTGCAATATTATTTTCTCTATGTGTTTTGATGATTTAAACCTTTTTTTCTTGTGGGACATGGTGATGCAACACATTTAGATTTGCTATGACTTTCTCTTGCAGTCCAGAGTCATGCATTTCAGATGAACTGGTGACTGTAAGTTGCCCAAAGTATGTGTACTGCATATGTGTGACTGACTGGCTCTCCATCCAGTATAATTTCTAACAAAACAACAGTAAATCAGATCACACAAAATCATTAAAGATACTGCCCTTCAAGAGAATTCACTTTACGTTTTATCACTTCAAGTTTTAGGATAGGTAAAGCATTCCTACCTGTTTCTTAGCACTTCTTTAAAACTTCTTTTGCTTTAGGGTACATTGCAGTTACAGATATTAAACACTCTCAGGATTTCTGAGTTCCTTGCCTACAAGACAATAGAGATGCTATTCTGTGTGTGTGTGTGGGGGGGGGGGGGGGGGTGCTGCTTGCCTTGTGCAGTGCTTGATGCAACCAAAGTTGCCCATTTCTAGTTGAAACATCTGCTTTCGTATGCTATTCATCATAACTGCAACTTGAATGTCTTCAAGCAAATATTACAGTACAAATTACATTAATGGGAGCTCTCATAAAAGTGGCCTTCATTATTCAGAAGAAGCAATGGTTGCAATATTTCTCTGGGGTGAAAACTGTTTTTCAAGGTTCAGAAGAGAGACTATTTTGCCATAAATTTAAAAGCAATCTTATTTCAGAATTTTTGTAGTCACAACTGCATCCCAAGTAATCCTTCTTGTGACAAAAATGCATAACAGTACCAGGTCACGTTCACCACTAAGAATGATATCTGCTAATAAGCAGCTCAAGAAAATAAACACAATAAGCATTCAGATATTTCAATTAAAGCTATCTTTTAGCTATATAAATCTAGAACTAATGAAGAAACCATTTGTTTCTGCAACTTAAAATATCAGATTTCCCAGATGGGAGACAGATCCATTTCAGGCATAGGTAGCATTGGCATAAATAAATCCATATTAGTGTTGCAGTAATGCTCTTTGATGAACAGGAACTTATGTTCCAGAATCAATAACAGGCAAAAAACAGGTGCTATGCCGTGAAATGAGCGTAATGCCTCTTTAAAGGTTTTTCATGATGTTTACATTGCTTAGTTAGTCATCTTTCTCCATCATAGCTTCAATGAGGTAGACAAGTGGATCTCCCACCACCTTTGACTGGCAACAGTCATATGTTTTTTTAGAATTAAATTTGAAAGGCGAATAGCACATTTCTCTTTAACACATTTAACAGAAAAGGTAGTTCGAGTAGCGTTTTGAATTCCAACATTGGAAAAAGCTTTGCCTGCTTGTGCTTTCCTGGTGAAGTTATGTGTAAGTAATGCTTTGCGCTGCACAACTTCCGGGGTTTTTAACATAGCACGTAGTTATGGTGTGACCTGCTTTTGAAACATACAGCAATGAATATGGAATATTCTGGCAGTCAGGAACACACAGTGTCTTTCGCACAATTCATATCTCCTGGAACGGAAAAACAGGCCTTCTGACCACAATGTTGCAGGTTCAGGTGTCCATCTGTAAAGGTGTGTTTGTTAATTCTGGATTTCATCTCAGACAAGAATGCTTGCTAAGTCCTACATATCCACACACACTGTAGCCATTCATTCCATAACGTGGCTTCATTGTGTTGAGGGAATTTTTCTGGTGGTCTGGAACCTATTATTGTTTACTAATTTAAAAAACACCTGAGCTGAAGCTAACTTAAAATAGTATTTTTGTAAACTAAACTGCATACAAGTATTTATCCACTTCATATACCTGGAAGTTTTCACTGCAGCAATCCAGGCTAAAGATCTTGCTCCCCAGCACTGAACCTTCCTTTGGGATTAAGAAGTTTACATCTATCTATCTATCTATCTATCTATCTATCTATCTATCTATCTATCTATCTATCTATCTATCTATCTATCTATCTATCTATCTATCTATCTATGCCTGTTTCTCTGTCTGTTTGTTTACCTAAGTACATACCTACCTACCTGTCTGTTTGTCTGTCTGTCTCTCTCTTTCTCTGTCTCTCTCTCTCACTCTCTGTATATCTGCAGGAGCAGCAATCACATCCAGGACCTTCAAATTGTAAAATAACAGCTTAGGCCACCATACTACCTGCTGCCCTGTATAAAGATGACAGTGCCAGTATCAAACAAACCAGGTTACTGACTGGGAAGGAGGGCGGCTGGCATTAATGTCACTGAATTGCCCTTTTGCTCACTCAGATTTGATAACCCAGTTGCAACCACTTTCTTACACTCAACTACACTTTGGGGTGATACTGATCAGTGAGTATCCAGATCTGTAGCTGCGTATCCTGCCAATAAGAACAAGAATTACAATAATGCTGTACAAGAGCAAGTCTATGTAAATGACTTAAGATTTCCTGCATATTCTGAAGCATTCCATTTTTACCAGTCTGAAATGCAATACTGCAAACACTGTTTTTCTGAAGAGAGATATTCTGATGTGATTTAAGCAGAAGTGCATGTCACTCTTGAGTGCGACATACCACGGGCTTTTGTTATTCCACTGGGTCCTACATCACAGACAGCAAATAAGCTTCTGCTTTTCAACATTAGCAATACATCAGGGCGCCACTGCAAATGCCCCCGAATCTCCTCAGGAACTTTACTCTTTCAAAACTATATGCTGGTTAAAACTGCAAAATGACAAAAAACAGCAACTTTGTGGAAGTCTTCAGGAAATTTGGTTGCTTTTGCGAAAGTGCCGTCTATAAACTGCTGTTTACTTGGATTTTTAAGCACTACAGACCGCACTCTGCATCTCTGCAACTCTGCAACTCCAGAATTTGTCAGCACAATATTAAGTAAACCTTAATATTTAATTCAATTCACAAGTGGGATCTCTGCTGGGGCCTAATGGAAATATGTGTCATGTTAAAAAAAGCTCTACCCATCACCTAACACCCAACAACACGTGCAAACGTTGACAAATACATCATTTCGTTTTACTGAATCCACTTTATTATTTAATGCATTTTATTTTATGCAGAATTATTTACATTACGTACATAGTTCTGGCTGACGCACGAATTTGTTTAATACGTTAAAGTATTAAGCGTTAAGTATTTAGCGAGAAGATTCGTAGTAGCGCTCGGCACGTGACAGGTGGAATAAAACGAATAAATAAAATTTAACCCTAAACCACAGCACGATCAAAACAAATTACATAAGGAGGAGCTTTCGATCTGCCCAGGCCTGAGTGACAAGTGGGTCTGCGTGGTCACTGCAAGGAAGTTAAAGAAAGTGTGGAGGAATCTAAATGACATAAAAATTGCTCGGTGACCCCCCCCCCCCCCACCGAGGTGTCAGCGCTCCGCTCTCAGCAAAGGGGCTGCCGCGGGCGCGCGCATTCGCCCGGCGCGTGGGGAGTGAAGAAGGCGCGCGCGCATCACAAGCACTCACCCTTCTGCTGCTTGAAGGACTGAATGGACGCCGAGTGGTGCACCATCGTGGGGGGGCGGGGGGGGTCGGGGCTGCTGTCCCCCCCGACTAAACGCGGTCCTTAAGACGCCAGCCCGACAGCATCCGAGAGCCGCGCTGCCGTCGCGTGGGCGTCTGCGCGCCGTGCCGACATGCCGCGCGCGCCGCCGAGCGATGCGCGCTCCGTGGCCGCTGCCTCGGCGCCGCGAACTCCTCCATCCGCGGCCGTTGTCATGGCAACGCACCGTAAGGGAGGTCCAGCGTCTAAACGCCGCCCTCCCGCAGCAACGGAATTGTTAGAAAAAATAGTAAAAATCCCCCCCCCCAAAAAAATATTGTTTTATATACATAGTAAAAAACTAAAAAAAAACAAACTATGCACGCACGCTTTGGCAGAAGGGAAAAAGGAAATCGATGAGTATGAGGAGTTTTCGACAGACTTCGCTCTAACGGCACCCTCGACCACTTTCACTATTTTAGTGGCTTCTATTCCCGGCCACTATTCATTCATCATTTATTTCAGTTTTTTTCCCAATATACTTTTAGAAGCAACGTCTGACTTCAGACATTTCTCAGTTTTGTACCCACTCTTACTTCTTAGTATTTTTAGTGTTAATAGTATATCAGTGTAACAATATTTTATGCAACTTTTGTCTTTTAGTTTCTTTAAACATTCTAAATCCAAGAGAGCATTCATTAGCACACTTTTGTCAATGCAGAGAACTTTGTACAAAAGTACATATGCAGTATCTTGCACTGACCAAAGTATTTATGTTTTATAAAGTTAGGTGATATTTTTATACTAGAGCATTTGTAAAATTTGCATGAAGCAATTGTTTAGTCATGAACAGTCAACTTTTTTGGCCATTGTTTTTTTTTGTTTTGTTTTGTTAACAATCAGACTATACAATGAAATGGAGTCTGATGCACAGTGATTCCTGTATGAGCGCCATACCACCAAGACCCTGCCAAGATGCAGTGGTCATATATGGATCAACAGACTTTCTCAGGTACATGAAGACTTTAGGCCTATGGTATTGCAGATCGCCCAGTTTAAGCTCACATCCTATCAGTTATTGATTTCTGTTCAACCTTAATAGCTTAATGGTTCATTTAAATCCTGGTTAAAATACACATCACCTGTCCTCCAAACACAGTTAACAAGCCTTTGTGAGTTTCCCAAATCCTGCACCCTTGTACGTATAACAAAGTACTACAGCCAATTATTTATCTTCTCTTTGATCTAAAAGTCAAACATTAACCTATATCTGATTTTTTGAGGCAGATTTAAAGGAAGCACACTACAGTTATAGCTGCTCCAGCTATTTTTCATGTTGAGTGCTGTTCCAGTCTGAGTCTCACAGCCAAGGTGTGCCGGCGACAGCAGCATCTGGGAGCAGATTGAGTTCCTCTTGCCAACTGCAGGCCATTTAGGCATATTTGTGTTGTCTGCAGGGCTGCTGGTCTACCCCAGACTGTAGAATAACTGCTAATGGATGTCATTCTGCTCCAAAGAGATTCCGTTTCACTTCCTTCCTTCTTAATTATTTATGCAATTGTGCTGATAAACCAAATATTCGTGCCCACGGTGAACAAAGAGTGCCGGAGAAATGTCTGGATAATCATAGCTAACTGTCCGTCATTCTAAAAGTGTAAAATTGTTTAATAATAAAACCTTTATCACACACAAACACATAGCAGGAATATTATGATAGCTCTGATAAATTTCACCTGCAGGAGTTTCTCTTCAGAGGACTTTGGCCATTATACAGTATGTTGACAGGTCTAGTTGCTCAGCACTGCCCTGGTCAACTAATAAAATGTAAAGGGGACAGTAAATAGTAATAATACATGATATATGATCCAACTGTACAGTATTGCCCTTTAAGTTGTTGTAGTCATCCCCCTGGAACTCTCCTAGTCACCAGGTCAGACCCATGATCCAGTAGGCCACATAAAACAAAAAAAGGTCTGATGTGCATGTTGTGTCATGTATCACCAGACTTTATTATGTTTTGACAGTTTATGAGTGTGAGCGCGCGTGTGTGTAGCCAGAAAATCTGTCACAGTCTTTCAGCACAGTGCATAGAGATTACTATTCCCACTTTTCCAAGCCTTGTCAGAGAGTGAATTTTAAATTTTCAAAATAGTAAGTAACATTTTTGGAGTTTAATGAACTTGACAGTGCAAAAACCTCAGGGTGAGAAGTGCCTCTGTGCCAAATTTCAGCTGTTTGGCTTGAAAACAAAGCTGTTAACAAAGAAAAAACCAACAGAAAGAGACTGAACTTTACAAATATAGAAATGGAATGGATTTAAGCAGAATTAACTAATAATATAAAGAGGAAAACAATAATAATACAGGTATTGCACTGCATAACAACGTGTCGTTTAACAATGGATCACATGTATGGCGGTGGTTTGTAGCCTAGGAACAATAGGCTATACCATATGCAAGTCAAAATGGATGTGATGTGGTGCATGTATACTCTATGATGCTCGCGTAATGATCAAATTGGCTAACAATGCATTTCTCAGAATGTATCCCTGCTATTAAGCAATGCATACATGTATGCCAAAAATATAAATAATGAAGAACTGCAATGTATAATTTTACCAAAGTACTTTATTTTAGAAGCTATTTTAGAAATGGTCTTAACACACTCTAAAATGGCATTCATCCATTATGTTTTTGCAGTTAAGAGTTGCAGTGGGAGGAGGTCAGACATCTTTTTCCCCAGCAACACATTCCCACGCTGACAGTCTCCCTTTCTTCAATGGCTCTTTGGCAACCTCTTAGTCTCATCCCAGAGGGAGAGGCCCAAAACATCTCCAGGACAAGCAGCCTCACCAGATGGTCAAACCACTTCAAGTGCTCTTCTCTTGATACCTATGAGCAGAGACTTTACAATTTTGCTGAACTGCACTCAACACTGTACAAAGTGCTCAGATGATTTTCAGTTGGCATGCTGAAAAGATGGGAGTTCCATTGATTCTGAAATCTATTTCTGGGGGTTCATTCTTGCAAGACCAGCTGGCTCTCAGTTGAAGCCAGATGGGCACCATTAGTTCAAGCCACACTACATTACATGGCCAAAAGTATGTGGACCCTCCCTTTTAATGATGGAGCTGAGCTCTTTCATCTGCACCCACACAGCAGACAAACACACTGTAGACAATTGCGTGCTTCCAACTTTGTGGCCATAGTTTGGGGAAGAAGCTCCTTTCCTGCTTCAGAATAACCGTGCTACCCTATGCACAATGCAAGCTCCATAAACAAAGGGTTTTCCCAGGTTGGTGTGAAAGAACTTGAGGTGCCTGAACAGAGCCCTGACCCTCAACCCCACCGAACACCTTTGGAATGAACTGGAGCGCCAAATGCGAGCCAGGCCTTGTTCTTATGGCTGAATGGGTATAAATTCCCACAGCTGCACTCCAAAATCCAGTGCAAAGCCTTCCCAAACGAGTGGGAAGAAGAAGATGTTTACATGTATAGGTTTAATAGAGGCTGGAAAAAGATGAGCAAAAACTGAGAGGGTACAATTGAAAGTTTAAAGGGGAAAGTTATGAGATGACTGCGTTAAACCTTGGCTGTGACAGCCATGTGGTTAGGACGCATGACGCAGGTATGACCCATTACAGGTGCACAGCTGTTGTAAAGTCAGATGTCTTAATTTTGCCTAAAAACCTGTTTATATAACTAAATCAGACAAAATTGAATTTTCATGTAATATGTGGTCACAAAATGCTACTTCCATTTTGACCTTGTAACTTACACTTGGGCTAAAACTTAATGTTTGGATGTGTTTAGTCTTTGTTGGAAAACAAAAAAACAGCAATGAAGCTTTCATGCAGGACAGCTGTGGGTGGTTTGCTCTCTTTTAAACCCATGAATGAGAGCTGAGCAGACGGTGATGGAATGAAAAAAGGCATCACTTGGCTATTTATTATAATAAACCAACTTTCGGCTGCTCCCATCAGGGGTCGCTACAGCTGATCGGCTTGTCCGCATATTTGGTTTGGGAGATTTTTACACCAGATGCCCTTCCTGACACAGCCCTCCATTTTGCCTGGGCTTGGGACCAACACAGAGGTGCACCCCCTTGTGGGTGGATTCACAGCAACACCCATTGTGGGGCTCAAACCCACAACCCTGAGATTATGAGTCACATGTGCTACTGAGTGAGCTAGCCAGGCAGGGACAATGACAACCATACTACTACTACTACTACTACTACTACTACTACTACTACTACTACTACTACTACTACTACTACTACTACTACTACTACTACTACTACTACTACTACTACTACTACTACTACTACTACTACTACTACTACTACTACTACTACTACTACTACTACTACTACTACTACTACTACTACTACTACTACTACTACTACTAAGAAGAAGAAGAAGAAGAAGAAGAAGAAGAAGAAGAAGAACTTGCAGTTGAAATAGAAAATAAATCAACATCTAATGTCAGGATTCTGGCCTGCTGGCCATTTTGTGTACCGCAAGGGCCCATGTTCCTGTTTACACCTGTGTGCTCCTTACCCAGTCTTCCCCAAGTGATCTCTATTATTACCCTCATTACTGCCTGTTGTGTTGTTTTATCATGTTGAGTATTTAAGTCCTGTGTTTGTACCTGTTCTGTGTCAGATTGTGACTGTACTTTCCTGTTCTGTATATGGTCTCTGTTTGTTTCACCAGTTTTGTCCTGGTTTCTCCTGACCTGCTTTTGCCTGCTGAACTGGATTGTTTGCTGCCTGGTATTTTGATACTGAGCCTCTTGACTCATTTTATTTGCAAAATGTTTTGGATTGTTTCCGGCCACCCTGTAATAAATCTCCTTCCCTTCATTAAGTATGAAATTGGTTCCTGACTTTTGAAACTTGATATGTAAACTATGTAGTCCTTCCAGATCCTGTAAGGTTGTCTAATTTCTTTTGAAGAGCAGATTTTGGCTTCTGAATAAATGGTTCATCTGCAGTTGAGTTGGGAGGTACAAGGACTTACAGTCCAAATAAAGACCAATGATTAACAGCTGTTCCACCAGATGTCATAACAGTTGTAGATATAGATTTGAGACTGGAGGATGGCAAAAATAAAATCCACAAAAAGCCCTACTGAGAAGGTACATCACCCAACCTGCTGTGCAACATGGAAAAGTTATTTCATATGAGAACACAAATTAAACAGTGAAATGACAGACAACCTTCAGTTTTATATATTATGTTGTACTTATACAGCTACCTGTGGCCATCACTTCTGACTGCATTTAATATTTGCATTTCCTTTCCTTAAAATTACATTTTACACAACTGAATCTAAAACTCACACTACAGTCATACCTTTATAAAATTCCTTACCCCATTTTTCAGTGTGAGTGGTGTCTTTCTTCAGACTATGATCTCCTACCAGAGGCCTGGAGGTCTGAGGCTACAGCACCATATTTTTGTTGTTCCTAGAACTGTGCTCTTCTAGACTGAGACCATTGTTGTCATTCTTGGGATCTGATGGAGCCGCTCTTCAAGCTTAGGGGTCACGGCTTCAAGTGCTCCAGTCACCAGTGGGAAACAGTCTTGGTTTTCACCTTCCACATTCTCTCGAGTACTTCTCTTAATCCATGGTGTTTCTCTAGCTTCATTCTCCTTCTTCTTGTTTGTATCACTTGAAACTGCCACGTCTGTCACCACTGCTGGCTTCTTCTCTTTATCCATTGTATCCATCTTAAAATGGACATGGTGGATATATAAAAAGGTGGAGTAGTGGAAGAGAAAAAGGAAAAACATTATATAATCATCAAACTGTTTTATCATTAAAGTTGTGTATGTAGTACATAAGTGCTGTTAATGCTGTCAGACAGGCAAACTCCACAGAGTGACACACACTGTCGTAGACCAGATAAGATTTAAAAAAAATCAAATCTTGCCAAACTTTATGTCCCTTACATCACTCATGTATACAGCTACACATGCGTGTTGTGCACATACAGCAACTCCTTTGATCAAACATGCGAATGGCACTGACAGCAACATTCGTGCCAGCTGTAGTGATGTGGACACAGTGCCATTTGTGTACGGAGTGAAAGAATCCACTTTTTGTGTAGTTTGTGGTGTCCACTGCCCCAAATGTGTGGATATGTACAATATTTGTGGGAGATAGTGTGCCACCTCTCACATTTTAACTATAGTTTGGAGCTCACCTCCTCTTGCCGTATTAACCTTCCCTGTTGTTTTATGGCATCCTTTCCCAATATGCTGTCTGCCTTCCTCTTCTTCTTTTGTTAATTTTAACTGTTTGATCTGGTTGCTCACTCTTAAATTACATATTGAGGCAAACTGTGACATGTAAAACTTGACTGGTCTATGAGACAAAATCCCAGGGGCCTGTTTGCTGTATTTATGTTACTGTTTTTCATTTTCGCAAAGGCAGCTAATTTGCATAGTCTGCTGCTAACAGAGATTTAGCCGTTGATACAGTAGAGCAATATGTACTGGAGCAATTCAGAGTACCTGGCTGAAGGCAAGGAGAAGTGAGATTTGAACTTGGACCGTTCAAGACAGCAGCACTGGGCCACCTGCTGACCAAATTAAATGACGGCGTGTAATGCAGCATTCAAAAACTCTTCACAAAGCCAACCTTGTCTTATTTATTCTGTCTTTCCTATATTGTTTCGTAGCAGATGCTCCATTGTCTTACTGAGTCCTCAGAAATAATAAACCTGGAAGTCATGTTCCATTTTTTTCCTGCAGATTCATAGTAGAGTGTTAGTCTTCATCGTTTGGGCTTTTCTGCTGGCTCTCTGTTCTGTTCTCCTGTCAGCCTGAAAGTGAAAATGTTCCATGTTCATCTTTCCATGAACTGGAATTGTATTCCAGTACTTTTCCTGATATTGTTCAGCTTTGGGACATTCCTCTATCGACTGCTTATCGGCTAATGCTTAGTAGATCGTGTCCAGCCTGCTTCTGCACCCCATCTTCCCTTGGCATGTTCCAGCCTCAGCTCTGAAAAAGATCTGATGGAGGAAAATGGACCAAAGCTATTTGAAGATGACATTCCTGCTGCTGAGGGAAAGGATGTTAAAAAGTCAGAAGCTGACATCTGCTGGCAATAGAACCTTGGTGCAGGAGATTTGTTTTTATTTTTAAAATTTAGTAACCTTTAAACGGACAAGGGAAGCTCCTTTTCTCTCCATCTGTCTGGTCTGATACATGCAATTCCTTCCATTCCACAACAATGAACTGACAGGCCACACTGCAATGTAGAACAAGCATCTTCCTCATCACCTTCTCCACTTAGTTTCTCTGTTTGCTCCTGGAGGAGTTTTGGTCCAGGCCCATACTGATCTCTCACCTGGACTTGCATGGGTTCTTGATTGCATCAACTTCCCTGATTTTTAGCCTAGGAGCTACATTTCTTGGGGCCTCAATATTCTTCCTTAATGGTCTTCCTTCCCACAATTCCTTTGCATAGTTTAAGAAATGGAAATATTATGGTCACATGGGAGCTGTGAGACCTTTTGCTAATCTGCCTATATACAGTAGCCTAAGACTATAGGAATTCTAAGAACGCCTGCCAGTGTACGTGGAAGGAGTGAGTGATGGAGGTAAACAACTCTGGGTAGGAGGTTCTAGAGTTTAATTACCAATCTTCCATTGCTATTGTAATATTTTAATAGGTTTTATTTTCTTAATAACCTACTCTGATTTTAAAATTTTAACTGTAACTGCTAGCGGCTCCAAGAACTACAAATAACTGCTGTGTTTAACCAGCTTGCTTTTTGTGCCTTCACTGTGCTGTATGCATTTTGCAGGATTAACAAAAGTGAAGAAGCGACTCATGAGAGTGAACGATTCCAGAGGCTTGGTGACTGCATTTTTTCCATTTTAGTAAGCACTGGCATTAACTCCTACAATGCTGAGAGGGAGTCACAAGAACATAACTTTACATCTTTCGGGGATCACAAACAGTCAGCTGCATGGACCAAACTTTTCCTTGTCCAGTTTTCCGAGCTTTGAGCTTGTTCACAAAATCTGCCTTCCCCAGCCATCTCCAGAGGCAGTTCTTGTAGACGTCGCAGATGTATATTAAACGTAAAGCTGCTCTTGGTACCTTGATGTCTGCTCTGGGACTATGATAAGATACAAGCTTGCTGGAAAGAAGCTCACTCAGTCATTCAAAAGATTTTAACTATAAAGTTTGATTTGTGGCCATGCATTTTCCTGTTAAACCATAGCTCAAATTCTCTTTCAGTGAAGTCCCAGAGCGTAGGTTGTTTGCAATAACGTGCTTGGCAAGGACATGTATTTTGTTGCTTTGGTCTACAACTGAAGTTCCCGCTGTAATGTAATGGTTGCTTGAATATTATCACAGTCTCAGAATTGGTGTATCAAAGTGTTAGGAGCAGCTTTGAGCTTAAACCACATTTGCGACATCCCTAGAAACATCTAATAGAGATGAATTGAGGAAGAAAGATTCTACAAGGAGCAAATTATTACCAGAATTGTGGGAAAGCAGCAGCATCAGAATTTTCTACTTTACCGTCGGTCATAGTCCCATCGAGTCCCGTTGTTCTAGTTTCAAGATTTTAGTACATTGAAGCGAAAGATCCTCATCAATGTCCATCATGTTCGTCACATGAACATCACCAACTGGTGTCTTCATCCATTTGCAGGAAAGGCATCACATAGTGACCACATAGCAACTTTGGGACCATAACCTGTATAATAGTGTCTTTTGTTAAATAACAACCACAACATTGATGACGATGATGATAAGGATGATGATGATGATGATGATGATGATGATGATAACAACAACAACATGGATAATGTCAAACATTGATGAGTAAGACTTAGAAGAAAAGTCAGTAGGGGGCATCCTTACACAGTGATGGAGAGGAGAAGGTATTGCCTTCTTGTCATAGGTTTGTACAGCTTGTAGCAGTGAAACCAGCTGACTGTTCTCTTCCACAGTTGCCACCATCAACATGAAATGGAAAAGAGGAAACCCTCACCCATATTCTCTTCTCTGTTAGTGTAATGTTAGAGACATTTGCCTGTGATCTGAAGTTCAGGTTTGGGTCCCGGCTCCTGATGCTGTCCATCCAATCGAGGTAAAGACGGTCTCTGATTTACAATGGTCCGACTTGGGATTTTTCAACTTTACGATGGTGAGATAGTGATACACATTCAATAGAAACCATACTTTTAATTTTGAATTTTGATTTTTTCCCAGGCAGGCGATATGCGGTACAGTACTCTCTCATGATGCTGGGCAGCAGACTTTACAGTGTTGCCAGTGTTTTTTTTTTGGATTACCCCCACCTCCATGTCCACATTGTGTTATGTGCATCCATCTACAAAATGCCCATTAGGGTCTCCTACTACTGGTGAGAGGAAGAAGAGGAAGGCAATTACTCTTGAGGAGAAACTCAAGATAACTGCCCAGCATGAAGGTGGCAAACCTGTAATGGCCAAAATCTTGGTTAAGGTAGGCAAGGCTAGGCTATGGTGTCCGGCAGGTTAGGTGTATTAAATGCATTTTCGATTTACAATATTTTTAACTTACGATAGGTTTATCGGAACATAACCCCATGGTAACTTGGGGACTGTATGTATAAGAATAACAGCAGCCTGCAGTACAACTCATGGGACAGCTACTAATCTAAAAGTTTACTGTATTTAACCTAGGACAAAGGACAACAGTCTCTGACATACAGCGAAGAACTTCATAGTCATTTCTGTTGCCATATGAACAGTGAACACAATACCTTCAAAACTCTCCGGCCTCCTCTCAAAGCACTTAAAAGAAAGAAAGGGATTAAAATCATTTTACTGCATAAAAGGTTTATAAAGTCTCTGTAGAAGAATGAGAGAACAGGGTTTTATTCTTCTGTATGTAAAAATTAAGTACAGTGATGCAGGTCAAAGACTCAGCTTGTAAATTAGCATTCATTCAATTTAATTTAATTTAATTTATTGTTGAACTTAATTAGCACAGCAAGCCCAGAAATAGGTATTAATAACCATGGCCCTCTGTTTCACTGACTCTAAATATTACTATTTCTTTGCCTTTTTATACACTTTAAAGCATAAAAATCACATTTCAAGAAACGAAACTAAATCTTTTGCTAAAATAACAAACAATAGAATGTAATAGCATTGCGCTGCCAATAAAAGCAATGACTCAGATGCTCAAAAGCAGCGCTGGGTTGTGATGTGATCCCATTTTGGCTCACAATGATGAATTAACATTGGGGAACTCTGGCTGTTCCTGAACCTGCATAATTAGTCTGATGTGTTGCTTCCCAGTAGCTTAAAAACTTTTGCTTTTGGGAGCTACCATGCAAAATATTTAACCAAAGATACTGTAAATAAAAGCCTGCATGCTGTGGAGAAGATTTTATTTTAACAGGGAAATGATCATTTGGGAGCGACTGTTTGACAAGCTGCAGTTCTGTGACCCTTGGGTACCGCTTGGAGGAGGTGGAAGTTAATGCGGGTTCCTAGCCACAGAACTGAGCGCTCAAATAAAAAAAGTAAGTTTTTTTTATTAAAACCGATCTTCTTCTGTATAAATATTCCACTATAAGGAGAAAACTTAAAACTCTAAGCTAGACAAGCTTGAGGGGTAAATGCCTCTCCAAGCACATGAAAAATGCCACATGAAAATTAATATAGGTAACATCCAAATTTGTTCCTTTTTATGGAATCTGATTCCGGTCCCCAAACAGAATATTTACGATGCTTAACAGGGGAAACATTTTATAATGAATAAAATCTGCAACATTCATCATTCATACTTTGGGTTCAGCTCAGAGTTGTGAATGGCCACTGAAGCTCTCTTTTATGAGGTGCTTTCAGGCATTAAACTGTACACAGTAATGGTTTAATACGCTGTGGAGACAAATAAATAAAACGTTTTCATTCAAGCTTCCATCCATTTTTATTAGCCTCTTAAACCTGAGCAGGCTTGCAAAGGTCCAAGGCCTTTCCTGGAATCACTGGGCACTACGCTGTGAAACTGCCTCTGAAGGGAATGCCAGTCCATTGCAGTAACACATAAAAGCAATGTTCAGCAAGGTTCCGGCATGTTCTGGAGACATATCTTTTATTAACTATGCATTCAAAGGTGACCAAGCAACCAATATACAAATATGGTAATCCCAGATTTAAGAAGATGTAGAAAGACTGAATAGTGGCCTTAAAATGAATACTTCAGGCATACGTAGGCCAATTTGTTTCTAATCCAGCACAACTTTTTATGATAAGAAAATCAATACGATTAAGACTAAAACCTCATATGAAACTCACACACTGCCTTTTACAGTTTGGAGATTTGTTTTGTTCATACAGGATTGAAGGCCACTAATGAAGGCTTTATTCCACGGTAGCTCTCAAAATAAAACCATACACCACAAATTATTATGCATGCTGGAGAGCAAATGCGTTCTGAGCCGCCTGACATGTAACCCAAACTTTACACCAGCCAGTAGCTATCAAAGATTAAGGCAGAGGGTGAGAAAAAAATACCGCATTTTTGAATTATTAATCTCCAATGAGGGTTGGGAACCTTTGTAATATTAAGTGAAAGAAATGGCTTCATAAACAAGGACTCTCTTAGGTGACTTCAAATAAAACAATACAACAATACACTGAGAAAATCAAGTGAAATAACAGAATGCCAAATAGCTTTTTTGTGAAATGATACATAGCAAAAATAAAGTACAGACCGATTTAGTGGCCTCCAGCATCCATTTCACATAAACAAGAATCTGTAGTTTTTGAGAGCTCCTGTGTTTTTAGAACATTGCAATCAGTCTAAAATATTCTGAAGTATATTTCTGGAATAAAGTGGAAAACAGAACAGTGGGTTATTGATGTATAAATACAAATATATACAGTAAATATGTATAAATGCATATATGGTATTATATATAAATGAAGATTGATGTTTGCTTTAATGTTTAAAAACATGCAGTTATGAAATGTTTTTAAAACAAAACAAAATTTATGTTGTTTACCAGCAGTCTCAATGTATAGTGTAGTACTGTTAAATTACAAATTCTTCCTAATGATTTTTTATCACTGTCATATGATACCCATATACTGTACATGCGTGCATAGCAACGCTCATTATTGTCTTATTTTTGGACAGTTACCAGCTAATTTGTATGGATGAGGACAGTCGGCGTACTACACACACACACACACACACACACACACACACACACACACACACACAAACCAGGGAGGGTTGACCTTGGTGTGCTGGAGAAAAGAACTATAATGATCCCAGGTAGGGGCAAGATATTATACATCACACACATGATAGTACACACATTAGGGATTTGAGAGTAATAAAGTCTGATGGCATATTTCGTTACTAATTTTCTCTTCTCCTCTGTCCACTTGACTACACCCAGCATGTTGCTCTGTTTGGTATCTGTCTGTCCAACAGCAATTGCAACGCTTGTATACTAAATGCAACCATTTCAAGTTTAATATAGTTTGGTGATATTTAGTTTGTTATTACTATTTACCTCTCCAGTGTTGGATCTGGGCAGCGCCAGGTAAGTCAGCCAGTATAGGTGATTCCCAACTTATCATGGGGTTACGTCCTGATAATCCCATCGTAAATCAGAAATATCATAAGTCAAAAACACATTTAATACACCTAACCTACTGTCATGCCTGTGATTGTTTCAGTAATAGAACGCAGGCGGTCTCTGCCTCCATCTTCAGACTGAGCATTGACTGTAGCCGGGATTTAGTTCCTACCAGGACTTCCTGTCAGTGCTCAGTTTCCACTAACCCTTGTGAACTCTCCCGCAACCACTATCTTGCAAAGACCTTGTATTTTGTTTATTTTGAATTCTGGCATCTTCCGTTTTTGTTTACTGCCAATCGCTAATGTTTAGGGCTACTGCCCAGCTAACAGCAACACTCTTTGTCAGTAAAGAGTTTAACGGAACTTATTACCTTGGTGTCTTTAGATTGCTTCCACCAACCCACCATAACACCTACTGAGCATCATAGCCTAACCTAGCAAAGTCGAAAAATTGTAAGTTTGGGACCATCTGTACACACAAATGGTGCAAATAAATGAATAAAAATGATAAATAAGCACAGAATTGAGTTCATTGGATTGGAAGGACTGAAATGAGACAATTTAGCCAGTACTTTCAGCTGGAAAGGAGGAGAGGAGGAGTGGAAATTGTCTTTGTACAAAAACATGTTTTGGTTCAGGCTAAATTAAAGTACACAAACTTTTTTTTTTGTCTAATGCACAAGGCACCATCCATTACCATGAATATGGTGTATATCAGGGCAGCGAGATACAATGGTCTGGCTCCACTCAGCTCAGACTGAATAAGTAAAAGAAACCCTGGCCCCTTAACACACAAGCTCCCTGTGTTGTCCCCTCCACTTATAAAAGCCACTGCATGGGGTGAACTAAAACGGTAGATGCCTCATGGTAACATGAACTCCATGACCTGGCAGTCAGATGCCAGATGAATCTCCATGACTCAGAGTCTCAACTGTGGACACAGAGCTGCTGGTCAAAGCTTTCAGTCAAGTTATATGATGTTTAGTCTTCTTTCCAACGTCCAGTAGATGTTGTATCTAATCCATGTCATGCTAGACTTCACTATCAAACAGCAGCATTAGTTACACTGTGTTGTAGCCGCTGCTTTACTGTAAATAAAAGCTCCTAAACACAGTATGTTTAGGAGCTTTTCAATATTAATGTCACATTTTACATTCACTCAGTTCTTAATTCTAATGACATGCTTGTCTTTAGGGTGTTCTGTTTTTAGCAAATCCAGGACATTGGTTGGTGTGGTGATTTGGTCCCAGTAAACACTCAGCAGACAGAGTTAAAAGCAATGCTTCTAAAAGATAAAATGGATAAAAATCAAATTCATAATGTATGATAGTTATATGCATTTTCCATTCAGGAAGTAATAAACATCTGCATATTGCAAAATGCTCCTTACATCATGCTTTTATGGCACGATTTCAGTTATTTCAGTTAAATCATGTGGAATTCCACTAACAGCAGTGCATTCTTAACATTTGCATTATAAAATTGTTATTTTATTATCAGCATGGTGGCCGTCGTACTCAGGGAAAAAGCAATATTATAACTGCTTAACCTGTAGTACTTGTATCTCTCTCTCTCTCTCTCTCTCTCTCTCACACACACACACACACACACACACACACATTATATGCATACATTACAGAGTAAAAATTTGTGTATTTGAAAATCTAGGCCTTAGATTCAGTCTGACATTAGCTACAATCTCTTTCTTTACAGCTTTCAAAGGCGCCCATCCTCATTTGAGTGACCTCATGAGTAACTTTGAAGTACCAAAGGCTGACTAAAAATTTCCTAAACGCTCTTGTCATTTTTTGCTATAATTTCCTTTTATTCTTTCACCTTTTTTTGTTGTGAGGTCGGGCATTTCCAGTCAGTCTCATCTGCCAGCTTCACTCGCCTCACGGCCACATTGATCCGTTCAAATCCACACTAATATGAAGACCCACTTATTAATTCATTAACTAATAATGAAATCGCTCCTCATTCCCAATCACTCCCAATTCTTTTTAAACCTCAGTCTTCCCCAGTTACTTTGTGAAGCTTTGCTGTTAGTATGTTTACTCCTTTCTGAGGACTTTTATGCGCTACCTTAGCATACAGACTAACTACCCTGTTCTTTTGCTTTCACATATTTTGCTACTCTTTTCTTTTCTGGTGATTTTGTTTTCTGCATTTTGCTTGTTTTATTTCCAGTCAGACCCATTTCCGTTTGTGGAGTTACCTTCTATTTGTCAGCCGAGCAAAAAGTGACTCTTTGCCAGTTGTCCCTGACACCCAACTTACTCCCCACCATGGAGCCAGTTTCTTGCAGATGCTGGTTGCTCTTGCCCCCCCTCAAGTTCCTTGCCATTACCTGTGAACACCTTATGGTTAACAAATAATTTGGCATACATTTGGATCCATGTTTTGTTTCCTTAACACACTTTTGACATTTCTTTCAGTATCTTTGAACTTCTCCAGATGTGCTTTGTCTTTCTTACATTCTGCATGTGTAAAACACTGAAATTTTAGTCAATAAATGGGAACGGTAAATTAAACAGTTACTATCCACATCAAGAAGACTCCAAGTAAGATGTTAAATGATTATAAATACTACAACATGCAGAAATCTAAGCTGTTTTTCACATAAAATAGCAGTAGAAAGTTAAAAGCTTTCGGTTAACAAAAAGGTTGAGAAGAACTTTGGCTGCTGTGTCTTCCCAGCTCATCTATAGTTTCTAGAGATGTAAATTGGTTTACTTCCACTCTTCTGCCCAGTTCCTTCCACACAAGTGCAGGTGACCCCTGAGATACTGCATGTGTCTTCGACTTACCAGGCTTAACAGGTAAGCGTGAAGTCAATTAAACCCTTTTACTGGGCTAAGACCAAACATAATACCGGTTTTCCATGTTTACTGGTAAAAAGAGCCGAGCGTGAGGGCGTTTTCATGCCACATTGATAATTAATTCTCTGACAGGATTTCACCCAATGAGCCAATTTCTAACATTTCTGAATAGCAATTTATGAGCTATGTTTCTTTGATTTCAAATAAAAAGGAAATAGGTAGGTTACTTTAAACCCGAAAATAAAAACATGTCTGAACTATCAAAAACCATAAATCAATGGAGACCCAAAAAAGCACACTGGGCTGTTCATTTGTAACAGTAAATGTACTCTCCGTTCAATAATTTTAGACATTTTCTGCATTTAATTAAGTTATTTCTTGGCTTTGTAATAATTGTGCGCTCCTTTCTAGCACTTTTCCTCCAGGTATCCTTGCAGTGCTCAGATTTCATTTGATAGTCTAAATAAATGTATAAGCTTGGGATTAATTATACAATAAACTGCACAAGAAAGAAAAGGAAGAAATGGAAGAATTTTTTGTCTAGCAAAAAGAATAGAGAGCGGCTGGATGATCATTTTGTTGGGCCATTTCTAATATTCCTTTTTTAAAACCGATTCATGCTACAACATAGGGTAGATGTTTGCAAAAGTGGATGTCAGCACTTTCCATATGTTGTAATGGAGACTAAAGGGAGATGACAAATGTAACGTAACAGAGCATTTTACATAAGTTATATGATTTTTTCAAACATATTTTGAAAAGGCCGGTGATTGATGAGCAAAAAGAATGAAAAAAAAAAAAAACAGTTTGCCGTTTAGCAGTTTTTTTTTCAGCACAGGGGATATTTCAGGTTTTTGTGATTTTACTATTTGTTCTGTACACTGGTGAGCCACAACATTAAAACTACTGGTAGGTGAAGTGAATAACATTGATGATCTCATAATAGCGGCAACTGTCAAGGGGTGTGGGGGATATAAAAGGCAGCAAGTGAATAGTCAGTTCTTCAAGTTGATGTGTTGAAAGCAGGAAAAATGGGCAAACGTAAGGATCTGAGGGCCAAATTGTGATGGCTGGATAAGTGGGTTCGAGAATCTCCAAAATGACAGGTCTTGTGGGGTGTGGGGTGTTCCTGGTATGCAGTGGTCAGTACCTACAGTACCAAAAGTAGTCCAAGGAAGGACAGCCAGTGAACTGGCAACAGGGTCATGGGCGTCCAAGGCTCATTGATGCCCCTCTGCTCCAATCCCACACAAGAGCTACTTTACCACAAATTTCTGAAAACCTTAATGCTGGCCATGATAGAAATGTGTCAAAACACAGTACATCGCAACTTGCTGGGTAATGGCTATATTGCTACAGATAGGTCAGAGTACCCATGCTGACCCCTCTCCACTGCCGAAAGCACCCAAAACAAGCATGTGAGCATTGGAACCAGACCATGGAGCGAGGGAAGAAGGTGGCCTGGTCTGACAAATCATGTTTTCTTTTAGATCAGGTGGACAGCCAGGTTACCTGAAGAAAAGATGGCAGCAGGATGGACTGAAGGCAGTGTAATGCTCTGGGTAATGCTCTGCTGGGAAACCTTGGGTCTTGGCATTCATGTGGATGTTACTTTGACCCATACCACCTACCTAAATATTGTGATAAACCACATAGACCCCTTCATGGCAGCGGTATTTTGCCACACTGCAAAAATTGTTCAGGAATGCTTCGAGGAACATCATAAAGGGTTCAAGGTGTTATCTTGGCCTCCAAATTTCCCACCTCGCAACTTACAGGACTTAAAGGATCTATTCTCATTCTTAAACACACTAACGTCTTGGCACCAAATACTATGGGACACCTTCAGAAGTTTTGTGGAGTCAATTGCTCGACGGGCCGGAGCTGTTTTGGTGGCACAAGGGGGACCTACACAATATTAGGCAGCTGGTTTTAATGCTGTGGCTGATCAGTGTGCATACAACCAGGTTTATTGATAGAGCATTTCTAAGCAAGAACCCTCCTCAAAGGTGTGGGGCTTCATCGAAAAACCTTCAAGATTCAAGTCCACAGCTTAAATTACACTACCTGCAACTCTACTTATGCAGTTATGCAATTACACAGGTTTTACAATTCATTCATTCATTTTTCCTGGCATTCAGAGCAGCTATTGCACAGCTACATTAGTAAATCTCAGCCCTGTCTCTTTATACCAAAAGAATTTGCTTATGCATTCCTCTGATCCGTGTCGGAGAAGCTGCCCAGAAGAAGGCGAAATGATTAAGGCTGCAATTCCCTTAAAGGCCACTTCTAAGATTAAAGCAGCCAGACTGCTAACAGGTCTTCTTTTAGGGAGACACGCTCATTTCAGTGTGAACAGTTCTCATCCGGAGGCTTTTACTACCCAGAAATGAATTCAAAGAAGCAACCGAGGAAGATAACTGCATATCTAACACAGGATCTTGCACAAGTCAGCCACTTTAAAAGGCCGAGGGCATTAGCAGGTGGACATATTACTCTTCCCTGCCAGCAGAAGTTTTAAGCATTAAGCACAACAGGAACAGCTGAAGGCTAAATCATTTAATGGTTTTATGCTGTCTTCCAGGCAACGTGTCATTCGATAAGAAAACTTCCACAAAAATGGGCTGCTTACATATTCATTTCCTCCAACCTGACAGAACGAAGGGACATGTGAAAAATGCCCATGGGTATGACTGATGGACGCTTTTCCTGACTTCCACCGGGCTGTCTCGGGGGTGTCAATCACTTTATGAAGGAAAACGGCATGGTGGAATGACAGCGCTTGGGTGATGGAAACCCATTAGTAATACAACATGGGAGAGGGCAGGTGACTCAGAGAGGAGGTGGATGACAGTCACCCACCTAATGAGCATCAGGGGGATTGGGTTTGAGCACTATGGTGGCGGCCATGTTTGCTCTTGACCAGAGCCAGCTGGTCATGCCAGAGGGATGCATGGCAGTAAGCAGCAGGAAGACCATCTTTGCTCAGCAGTGGTGTAGCACTAGTGGTCTGTGAGTGAGTGAGTCTGAACCAGTTGAGTGGATTGTGATGTGCAAAGGTTGTATTTGTCTACAACCTCTGCTTGTTTGGCAGCAGCTCACCTACAATAAATCTGATCAGGCAGAAATGTGTGCTTAAGCTGCAGAAGAGGGGTGACCTTAGTTCATATTCGATGTTCTGATAATTTCCTGGAGGAACTTCTTCTAAGTTCTCTTTGACAAGAGGAAAAAAAAAGCTCTCTATCACAAATAAAGGAGTGAAATATGATATTGTGGTTGCTTACCCATTCGTACTTATAAAAGTGAGTAAGTCTAACTTTTAAATTACTTATTGAAATCATTTTTCACTTTGTGCTTTAGCTTTAACTTGTTTTTTTTTTGTTGCTTTCTATGCAGTTGGAGCTCAAAGCCGTGTCCACACAATTAAAACGTTCTCATCTCATTTGTCAGCGAACCAAGGATATAAGGTGACTAACTGGTTGGACTGACGTTTGAAATTGGTTCATTTATTTTTTTAATGCAAGATGTGGAAAAAAAACTCATCTTGTGTTAATTAACAGCAAAACACCACTTGGTCACGGCAAAATGAAACAGAAACAGTGCACAGTACAACAGCGATTACAGCCAAATGGATAAAACAAGGTCAGAAGGCTATACTGTTCCACAATATTACATGCCACATAGCAGAAGGTCCAGATAGATGTCCAGAAATTACAGAATCCCTTTGAGGAATCACACAGATCCAATATTAACTCTATAGCTTAAACGCTTTAGTTATCCACATATTTCCTCAGGGAGCTTCAAGCGGGGACTGTACCAATAAAACACATTTCCTTGCAAACGTAGAAGCAAACTGTCTGCATTTCATAAGTTCATCAAGACAAGAATGGAGGATGACAAAGTTTTTGAAGTGAACATCATTCCAGTGAGACTGCATCATTTTCAGTGATTTGCTTTCAGAGGAAAGGTATTGAAGTGGCAGGAATGGTCTTAGATCTGAATGCAGCTGAGATGTCTGTGAAAATTTTGTATGGGGGCATTCTGGAGCAAAGAGGATTCTGGGACTCAGCTTTGCAGTTTTGTATCTGGATGCACCAGGAGGTGCAGCAAGGGAGGAGTGTGGACAGTACATGTTGATAAGCATTCATTGTTGGTGCAAGACAAGTCAAAGTTAGATTCTTGTTCATTTTTTTTTCTCGGAGCTTACTGAAAAGGCTGAAAATGTCCTTCTACATAAGAGTCTTATGGATGTTTCTCACATATGCAAGTAAATGAACCTCTTTTGTTTCCTTTCTCTTGAATAGCCCGTTTAAAAACCTGCAACTGGACAAGCTGTTCATGGACGCCTCATCACATCACATTTCTGGCATCTACCCATAGAAACGTAGATCTTCATGACAACTTCTGCCGCAGTTTCATCCGGTGAAAAAGAGGTTGCCCTCAGTTTACAATTGTACTTGATATACGACAGACTTGCACTTATGACAGACAGCAATAAATAATACTAATAAGAATTTAATATATGAAATGAAAGGTAACTGTTAATAATTATACATTTTTTTATTACTTAATTATTAAATTATTATAACTTGTCGAAAATAGGCAATCGGTAACTGAAAAATCCAGCAAAAGACTCTTTTTCAGAGATGAATTAGATTCAGTTTTCAAAGGATTATGGAAATTTAAAAAATGTTAGGAACATACAGCACTGTACTGGAAAAGAAAGTGTGGTTAATAATACAGTACTGAACTATGTGATAATAGCTTTAATAACATGCTATGATTTAGCCAGAAATAAAACAAAATAGGTCAAAAACATCAGCAAATGTATGAAAAAGTTACTTTGTGGTGCATTACACACTTAGGAACAATCTTTGTGAAGAATACAATCGGACTTATGGCCAGTATGACTTGCGACCTCACTGGTGGTCTCCAGTCCGGTTGTAAGTCGAGGCCACATTACATTACACAATGATCTTTTTTTTCTTTCCTCCTAAATAAGTTTTTTTTGGGTTTATTTTTACACTGGTTTTGTGGTTATGTGACAGCAGACACAAGCAGGTGACCATAAAGGTTCCTTCACCTATTGCTTTAGTGTCACCAAATGAAACTTATGGTCAAATTGCCTCCTTGTTTTTCAGCCTTTTTTCAGGCTTTTGCCTCCCGAACTTCATCTCTAATGCTATGCAGAGAGCACAGCAAGGTAGCAGCACTCCTTTTATCGCAATGGTAGCAAATATGTGCTGCTGTATTTGTTGAGTTTCTCTATATGGAATTTCTGTCTTGCAGAAATTGACCTTTCTTTGATTTACAGCATTTATAAGCTATCCATCAAATTCTTCCCTATTAAATAAAGGAGGCTTAGATGTATAAATTTATCTGCAAATTGATTTGTACATTATTAAACACACATATACTGGGCTGTAATTTTTCCACATGTCAAAAGCAGAGAAACCAGAAGCCCTGCTATTGCCATCTAAATGGTACATTTACTGTATTTCAGCATTGTGTCACTTATTCATACATCTAAACATATACAGGGCCAAAATTTACCATTCTGCACATGCCTTACCCTCTTGTTTAACACCTTTGCACAACGCTGACTGCTAGTGAACTTAGTTGTGGGTTGTTCTTCTCCCCAGGTCCAATACAATTCCCATTCCCTGACTTCATTGTATTTGAAAGGTCATAGTCTGGTCCCAGAGGGGTTTTAATACCATAATCACTACAGTAGTTGCTGTTGAAAATGTCCAAACAGTATCACAAGGTTAATAGATAAGTAGAATATATGCAAATTCAAAAATAAAACATTGTATCTGGAGAAATGAGCATTAAAAAGAGAGACTTTACAGCATAATTTCTTCCTACTTCTTCTAAAGATGCTGGTGTTCAGGATCTGATGAACTGAACTGATGAAGGTTTGTCCCTCAGTAGCAGCAGCATCTCTGTGGTTGGTCTGTGCTACCCATCTACTCTGTGTTCTGTCACTCACACCAGCCTCATGGGACAAACTGTTCTATTTCCATTTTGATTTTCTATCATTCTTTAATTCACATGATGCTCTGTTTTGTTTATTTAAGAACATTTTTTTAACCGGGTAATACATCTCCATGAAGCAACTGGCCTAACCCCTTTACATCTGTGAGAGATATGATGAAGCCATTAACATGGACAGGAGTGTCAGATGCCTGTCTTTTTAAAATGTTTATTTTGTCCACAGTTAAACTCTTCCAGCATGAATTTTTTTTTTTCTCAGCTGCGTACTGCAACAAATTTATAAGCATTTACTTATATTTAAGGGACCTCACAGATATTAACGCAATAAAAAGGCAAATCAAATGTATGGGCAACCCTGAGTATCTCGATCCTTGTGCCGAGGTCCTGAAGGTATGCATTCCATAACATGGCTTGAGTTACAAAAAAAAAAAAAAAACACACTTGGAAGTGCTGGCCTGGAACGACGAAGCACGGGGGGCTTCCGATGGAAAATATCTGAAGAAAATGTAGGCCATGTTTTCAACCTTTGAAGTTACCACATCACAGCTGGAATTTGAACTGTAACAGTTTCGATATGGAGCAACTCGCAAATTTGATTTATTTTTAACTGCATTTTTAAATATTATTGTGTACATATTATATATCATCTATAAATTATATAAAGGATACATAAACACATAATATATTCTGCTCATGCCTTATCCTCTTGTTTAATACTTTTTCACAACTTTGACCACTACTGACAGTATATTTGTAAATATATAAAATGTACACTTAAAAAATATTATAAAAAAATATTAAACAATATTTTAAAATATTATTTAAAAAAATCTGATTTACTAGTTGCTTCCATATCAGATTGTTGCAGTTCAAATTCCAACTATGCTGATAACTTCAAAGGTTGAAAATATGGCCTATATTTCCTTCAGATGGTTTCAATTGGAAGTCATAATTTATCAAGGCAGGGTCATGGGAGGCTGGAGCCTATCCTAGACGCACAGGGCGCTGTTCTGCAAAACACCCTGGGTGGGACACCAGTCCTCCTTAGTATATGTACAATATATAAAACAAAGGATGGAGTAATGGGTGATATTTTAGCACCTTAGGAATATGCAGCATTTTATCTAGCAGATAATCTGACCTTGTGAGTGGTTTATGTAATAATTTGTCTGCTGTGTTCTGAGATCCTCCAGTGAGACCATTCTGGGCTGAAAACACACCTTCCTGGGCTGCCATCACTTCCTTATTCTACTGACCACTAAATAAGTCACCTGGCCACCCTTATAACAGACTGGTCTCCCATCGATAGTAGCTTTATAACTCAGGGCCCCATGATTACAGGATGGACTTTAGACCAGTGTGATCCTGCTCAGGATTAAGCAGTTAATGATAATGGATGGATGGATGGATGGATGGATGGATTTCAAGTTTTATAATAATCATAAAATCAAGTTGAACCTGGAAAAAGAAAGGAAAGGACATGAACCTTTTTGCAGAAATCCTTGCATATGACAGATTGCAGCTTTGAAATCGTGCCAGAACCACTTGTCATTTTTCATTTGATGAGACAACCCCGGTGTTTTCAGGTGCATAACGGTTGTGCATCTCCAGTCCCGTAATAACAGGATATGGTCGTTCTTCAAGACTCATCGTCCCAGCATCACGTATGTGAAAATGACATTTGATTATATATGCAGCAATTTTAGACTAAGCCCAAACTGTACACTCATGTTCAGCTTCATGGGGATGAATTCTGCTTAATCTGTAGTGTTCCAGAAGAATGAAGAGATGCAGTTGAAAAGGAAGCCATAAGGCAGCAGGGCTGAAGACTGGGTGGACTGCACATTATTAAAATAATACCCCTTCAAAGGGAGACTTAAAACATCAACAAAAAGGTCTTCTATTTTTTTTGTTCAGAATTTTGAATAAGAATTTATGACTTCTAATTTATATGTTTAGCCACACACCAAAAATTGCTTAAATTATAAACACTTGGGGCTTTGAAAATTAATCGTTAAAGTGAGTATTAGCAATTTTAATAGAATCTGGACACGAAGTATGTGGATAAAACAAAAAAGCTTAATTTCTTGCTTTGATATGTATCTCTCTACATCATATTTAAGAGATGTTTAAAGGCCATGTTTCTTCGAGGAAGCTACAGTATGAAAGTGCTGCTAACATTTACAGAGAAATACACATTTTTAGCTATTTTTGTGATTATATTTGCCAATCTATCTATCTATCTATCTATCTAAGAAGAATTTTCTACTTTACCTTGTTCATTGGCTATCAGAAGCTTGCAAGAATTCCAGGCTCCATATGCCCAATGGGACAGCTGCTGGGAGGAGGGGGGACCATTTATGTACCCAGTGTGGAGACTAAGACCACCATCGAGTCTGCCCCACTAAACCTGAGGGCTAGACATCAGAAACGAATATGCTCCCCACTAGATGATCTACCTTAATAGGTTATTCCTTGATTTGTTTCAAGACTCTATTGGAAAAGTGAACAATTCAATGGAATATGAAAAATGGGTCTGTTCTTGACAGAGAGTCTCACACTGTGGGAAAGCATTTATAATCTGAACAAAAGGTTCTTACGCACCAAACTCCAGACCAGAACAAGATTTCTGTGCCATAAACTCCCACCAAATCAACTTGTTGAGTGTTTTCAAAAGGGCTTAGCAGAATTAATTGAGCAAGATTCATATTTAAATTCACCATTTTAATTTATTTTTTCAGGTTTATTCTTCAGCTCATTTAAGTTTTTAGTTGAGCTTCTGGACAGATACTGCCTTGCACTTTGCCACAATTGCAGGAGGTCCGCCTTACAAATTGTCTAAAACTTCACTATATTTGATAAATGACAGCTACACACTCCTTTCTGACACAAAACAGACAGGCACCATCTTATTTTGGCTGAGCTGGTGTTTGCCTTCAGTCTCCTACCAGCTGACATGGATAGGATCCTTTTTTAAGGCTTCACCAATTATCGCAAATATTACTTCTGCAAAGAAGAGTCCCTGAATGGCTCCTGTTGTGTCTGTGTCACCTCTAGAATGCCATCATCATGCTGCACAATACTTTTTATTACAAGTAAACTGGTAACAGAAAGTTCTTCACTTAAATATTTGTTGGAAGTTGGAAAGAGCCATAGAGTTATGTCTGACTCCTAGCATAGGTTTCAAGGAAAGTAAGAAGAGAAATGGCTTGCCATTGCCATCTTCTGGAATATTTTTTCCCTTAGAGGGGTGCAAGCTCCACAAACACCCCTGAGTTGGACTTGAGCCCCACATCAGGCAAACAGCCGAGAAGCTGTGAAGCACCAGGTTACCCCACTGTGCCATCGCATCCCCCTAAATATTTGTATAACCACCCAGTTTCATACCTGAGTATAATTGCATTGCATTACGCTTGCCATCTGTACAAAGAATCCCTTTTAAACCTATGTCACTTCTGAAGATGGCATTAGGAACAAATAAACTCTTTATAATATGAATTATAGGGCTATTACTGAAGACTTCTTCAAATTGTGCCTACGCTACTGTTTCACACTGCAAGTCCTGGCAGCTATCAGCTGCTTCAACCTTCTAGATGATAGACATTATCTCCCAACTTATCTCCAGTGACTCGCAGCTACAGGAAAAAAGTTGAGTACGATGGTTTTGGGCTCTTTTAACAGCTACTTTTAGCACCCACATTCCAACTAAACCATTTTACTCAGCTTCTCAGTGCCAGGCTGCAGCCACCGTGGCAGTCACTCAGTAACAAAGGACAATGGTGCCCTTTAGACTCTTATTTCACAAAAATAGTTACGAGCTGCGAGTATATTTAATATTTAACTGTGTTTATATGCCGTCAGTGTTGAATCACTGCCGTTAAAATAAAGATTCGGTTTTCTTTAAATATTGCAGATCAGACTGTGTGAAGTTAGGTAAATAATCGGGTGCAAATGGAAATTAACTGGACCAAACCCTGGGCGCCTTCTTCCACACTGGACCAAAATGTGAAGCTGGAAAATGTGACCCTTTCAGGAGCAGCTTCTTGGTGACAGTGACATTCTGTTGACAGCCCATGCATTCTGTATTGCAGGCTACCCAAAAAAAGGGAAAACAGTGAAAGGTGAGAAGGACCTTCTTGGGACACAGATATCAGCTTCTGCCCTGCATCGCCTCAGCACATCTGCATGAGAAAAAGGGCACAGAGTCTGCACAGCTTTTCAAGATCCAGCTCATGTTCTTATGTTCTGGCTATGTTAAATACTGTTTTTTTTTTTAATTTTTGGTGTTCGGGTAATACTTTATGAAACAATTATAAAACATTGATTGTCGCGCAATATTGCATTGTACGTTTTGACCAATATCATTGTTAGTCATTACAATTTCTACACTTGTTTTAAAAATGTTCTACACTTCAGTTGCCTAAAATAATACCACTCTGCGTGAACTCCTGAATTTGGCATTTGTTAGTGTTTGCTTTTCATTCTACAACAGGTCAAAGACACGGGTAAACTTTACAATGACGTCTTCAGATGGCTACTTGGAGGGGGGGTTATAAAGCATTGTTGCAGTTAGGTTGAACTATGATATGTGATATATAAAGGTTTTAAATGGATCAAATTCAACCAAAAAACAAGCCAGCGGTTAATACACCTGGATGTGATGCCACTGTTATTTAGGTTTAACACTTAATGCACATAAAAAAAAAAGAAAAAAGGTGAACGCGAAACAACCGCTGAATAGCAGGGAGCAGCGCTTCTAATGCAGCACTGAGTTGTCGCAGACAAGGCGTTAAATCATAAACACTGTTTTCCCATGAAAAATGTAATGTCACTGCGGCAAAACAAGTTCTTCAGTAATTTTAATAGAATTTAAGTAGACTAGACATCGTGTTCCCATGATACTGACTGTACAGCTTTCCCAAACCTCACTATCAGGCATCATTATATAATTTTTCCTTTGCACCATTTCCACTGTGTCAACTTTTAGACCGCGGGTATTTACCTACGCTGTGACCCTGATCAAACCATTTGTGATTGCATGGGTGTTTAATGGACGGGTAAAGGAGTTTTGCGTGAAAAATGCACGTCTGCAAGGAATAAATGCTGAACTGTAAGCAATTCAGAATGGAACTGCATTTCGGTCGTTCAGCTAAAATTGAGATGTAATTGCACTTCGCGCTGCAAGTGAAATGCATTTCATTTATTCATTAAATCAGAGATTTGTCCTGCCTTTATTGTACAAAGCAATTTATTGCGAAATCAGAAACTGGATTTCGTGCAGTTTTAGTGATGGCGGACAGGTTGTGGCATAATGCAAATAGATTAAACAGTACAAACAGCTCAGCATCTGCATTTCGGATCAGAATGTCTGCACTTTTCAAGGCAAGCAGACCTCAAAACTACATATACAGGCACTTACATTAGCAAAAAGGGTAAGACGGAGCGGTTGTCTGTCGAACCGTTGTGCTCAACTGGAGCAGATTTGCTCTCTGTGCAGATCCAGATTTTTAAACTTTACCATCACAGCTTTGAGCCAACATGCCGGTTGCTCACCACGCTGCTTGTGAGGCCGCGTGTCCAGGAATCAAAAGAAACATCTCAGATCTGAACTGGATTTGGCCCAGCTACCAAAAGTTTTGTGATTTTTATTCCAGCATCCAGATAACATCTCCTCATAATAATGTCTTCTCTCCACAGAGAAACCAAGGAGCTTCAACCTTTGTGTGTAACTAGCAAAGCCTGCCTTGTTATTTCAGACCACAAAGTTTCTTCCCAAAGTCATGGCCAGCATTAGGCCAAAGTCAGTCCACCTCCTCAGTCTCTACTGGTATGTTCAAAGGACCCCAGGGACTGTAGCATCCGTCCTTTCATCATCACTGTACACACTGGGCCACACAGGAATCAACATGTGAGAGCAAATATTTAAAAATGAAGAAAAAAAAACTTCATAGAACCCTTAACAAATTGGCAGATTTTTGCTGGGATGTGCAATATCACACAGTTTGTACCACACATTGTGAAAACATCCCTTTATAAACCTTGAAAATGTCCAACAGCCCATGCAACGAACTCACACTGAAAAGGAAGGGACCACAGACAAATGATACCAACACTGAAACTAAATGTATTTGAAACATAAAAGCAATAAAACTAATATTTTAAATAATAACATTTGACTATCAGGTTATAAGAAAAACTTAAGAGTATGACAGTGAGAAATGATGGTCCTGAAGCTGTTCAGTTGCAGACTTGTATTTGCACGTTGATGAAATTTGTTTCTTCCACACCAGTGAGTCTAAATCGCTGCCCTTCTCCTACCCTTCTGTCCCCAGTCTGCTTGCCATGTGTAATTCAAATGCAGTCGAGTGCACTTTAGTGGACAGCCTTGGGACTGAAACCTATCGCATCCAGGTATGCACATAAGTATTCACTTAACCATTACTGTGCTTTATATGCTAGAAATTATTTATTATAATTTATGGACAGAGTGCTGTATTATTTATGTACATGTCCTGGTCCTCAAAACGTGTTTAGAGTTTACAATTTCTTCACAAAATAGTGTTATAGTCCTTCAGAAAATGTTTACGTTCAAGATCAATCACCTCATGTTGAAGCTCGTACAAAATTTCTTAGGAGGTTCAGCTGTTGGCCTCCATGAAATGACACAGGACGTCCAAAACTTGCAGTTTGGCCTTGAGCAAAGGGGGATCCTCTTTAGTGTCGGTGGCATCACTATTGTCCGTGTCCTCTGAAGTGACAAGGAAGCCATTGCTCCAGGATGTGGTTTATGCAGTAGCTGCTCAACAACTGACACAACCAACAAACATAGCCCTGTGCTTGCCGAGTGATGCTGGTGGTGGTGCGCCAGCTTAACTGATTTATGATAGCCAAAGGGACAAATAGTGTGTATCCACTTCGCTAGAGGGGAGGACTGGAAAATGTTACCCACTACGGTAAATTTTCCAGTTATCAGGCATCCACTAATCTGAAATTGTGTCCCTTTGAAGTTAACAAGACCAAAACGGTACCATGGAGACAATATCCACTTAAGCACATTATCCACTTATTCAGTATCCACTTAAGCAAACTTGACTGCAGCTGCAAAGGTTTAATTTCGGGACTGAATATACTTCAGCCATACTATGTGCTATATGGAAGGACTGAATTGAGCTAAAAATACAAGTTTATGCCTCAGCCATGCTGTAAACAGCACTTAAGTCATTTAAAAAGTTTCCTTTTGTCCTTCTCTTAGTCATAATTTTATCAAGGTTGAGTGTGTCTTACCTGGAAATATTACAAAAATATAACAAGCTATGAAACTGATGTTTTCTCACAGGAAAATAACAATCCAACATAAATCAAAGTGTATATAAAAACTAAACCTCCTAGGCACTGACAGTATATGCCATTTCTTTGAGGTTTGTTCCATAAGAAAAATCACAAATTTGGGTAAGGCATGCCTTTGTACCGAACTGAAACTAAAGTGACATCAGAACCTTTTGGAATGTCCTTGTGGTTATTTACAGCCTTTTCTGCTCGTCTTCACTTGTGTTTTTTCATTTGTAACTTCCTGCTTGTTGCTTCTATTTTCTCGGCGTCCTCTGACTCCTGATCCATGCCATTTCTTAGCTGGTCTTGGGGATTCTGTGATAATATTAAAGATATATGGTGTTTTGTTAATAATTTTTTTTCCAATGCATTTCTTCAAATAAAAAAAGATATTGTAACCTGATTTTACACCAATGAATAGAAACCAAAAAAAAAAAATTGTAAAAACTGCTTTAAAAGCTATCAATATTTATGATCTGACTGGGTTGTACAGATAACCCTTCATACAGTAAGAAGCTATAAGCTCAATTAATTCACTGGTTCTTAAAAATTAAACAAATTCACAAAAATAAACTGAATGCTTATTTAAAAATAGGACAGGAAAACCTTGCAAATAATGAAATAAGGTTTATAAGTTGAAAAAAGAATACTGAGCTGAGACAAGCCAACATAAGCTATGCCCCATATAGACACAGCACACAATTAATTTTAGTCAGGATTTTTATAGGGTAAAGTAAATTACAGAATATGTCCAAGCAACTTGGTTATTATCATTTTCTTCTTGTCAAATATTTATAATGACCTTATTAAAATGCCTCTTTTGCAGAGGTAAACTGAGTTCAGCTGGTTTCAGACAGTAAATATAAAGCACCACAGGGGTGTAAATCACTGCAATACACCACAGAAGGAGACAGATTTACTGAGAAGCACCATGACACCAGGGACAAATAACATATATATATGTTTTCTGTAGTTATGAGCATTGTGAATGTTTTTATTTGACAGAGTTCAGCATGAGATGACCTGTTCAATAAAGATTGCGCTTTCTCTCTTCTCTGTAGCTTTTTCAGGCTGGTCACCAAGCTGACCCTGTTTACTGTTTTAGTAAATTTCCTTACTTGGCACCTGTGTTGTACCACACAGCTGACATTTTCAAAGACTCATTCTAAGAACAAAAGACTTTGCACTCAAGTTATTTCTTCACTAACCTTAAACCGCTGTCTATAAATATACAAAGGTGCAACTGTTGCCTTTTTTAAAGACAGACATGTGGCAATCAAACTAAAAACGTCACATCACATTTTGCCTTGTTTTACCTTTCATCACCAAATTTTTCGCTCCCCATTGCTTAAAAAAACTCATTTTTGAATGCCACTTTATTTTCAAGTTTAAACATACAGATATTAGTCTTAGACGAACAAAAATTCAAAGTGCATACTTTTAAATTTTAAAATCCAGCCCTAAATGTGGGGAATGGACTATGTGACATGAATGTCTTCTGATCATTTTTGAATCATCAGTTCAGATAAATATTGCTTGACTTGCATTCTTCATCCCTGCTATGCTATGTTTTATTCATTGAGAGATAAAATGGTAGTGAAAATAAAAACCTTCAACCACATCTTTTATAGTAGACTCCAAAATTCATGTAGTCATTACCGTACCATAAGATGTTAATTTAGCCCTTAATGTTAGTGAAAACCATGATTTTATGCATCTCAGGGCCTCAGGATACATCAAGGTAGGAAAAAGTGCTTGCATAAAGGAGTGCAGGGGGGTCACATTGAACAATACTTTTTGAAAAGTCAGTCAAGTAAGTTGACTGAAGTCCAGCGGCCAATAGAAAGCCACAGTTTGCAGGTTATCAGCAGTACCCTAGTCACTGAGAATGAAGGGGCAAGCACCGGAGAGAGTGGTATAAGTGGGGCCCAAAGGGACAATGAAAAGAGTTGTGAGTTGAAGCCTAAAGTTAGGTAGCCTAGGGAGGTGAGAAGGCAAAGTGGCAGACAATTAATTATAATCTGTTAGGGGTTTTAGAGAGATTGAAAGGAAATGCAGAGGCTAAGTTAGAGAAGATTGGTGAAGTTATTTATCAGTATGGTTTTGGGTAGAAAAAGGTAGGAGGGTACAGGTCCAGCAGGGGGTAAACTCGAGGAGGCAGAAGGAGATTGTTAGGTTAGTGCGAGAGAGGAAACAGTTTAAAAAGCAGTGGAGAAGGGCTACAGAGGAGGAAAGACAAAGAATGGAGATGTTGCAGGAAGAAATTAGAAGTAGACTGAGAGTGCTTAGGAGGGCAGAACACTTGAGGAGAAAGAAGAAGATGAAAGAGGACTAAGGCTGCTTTTTATAAGGACCTGTTTTGTTAAAGGCTTGTTTAGTTAAGAAAGGAAGGGAAAACTAGAGGTGTCAAAACAGGAGTTAGAAGAATATTTAAAGAGCACATATTCAAGTGCAGGAGAGGGTGGGGAGAGGGGTGTCCCATTAGACATGTCACCGCTAGGGGAGTTAGAGCATAGGTTAGATCTTACTCCGCCAAAGTGGAGTGAGGTTCAACGAGTGGTAAGGTGTGTAAACACCTCATGTGCCCCAGGGCTGAATAGGTTCCCCTACCGGGTATATAAAGGTGCACCTGATGTACTTGGGTTTTTTGGAGGCTCATTAGAGTAGTGTGGAGGAAGCAGGTGATTCCAAGAGCCTGGCATAGGGCGGGGGGGATATTTATTCCAAAGGAGAAAGACTCTGCAGAGGTTTAGGTCAATATGCTTGTTAAACGTAGAAGTTAATATATTCTTTAGTTTAGTGGCACAGAGGTTGTTGGATTATTTTGAGACCAGATTAACTGATACGATAGTCAAAAATGCAGGAGCCCCAGGTATCTCAGGATGCTTAGAGCACACTAGTGCAATATGGCATCAGATTCAAGAAGCTAAGCATGAGAAAAGGGACTTGCATGTGGTGTTTCTAGATCTAGAAAATGCCTTTGGCTCTATGCCACACAATTTTATCTGTAGCGCGTTTGACTTTTTTAGAGTTCCTGGCCAGATAGCTAATTTAGTGAAAGAATATTTTCAGGATGTTAGGATGTGTTTTATCACGGCAGATTACACAACAGCCTGGCAGAGGCTAGAAATGGGGATTATGGCGGAATTCACCATCTCCCCACTAGCATTCACTATGGCAATGGAAATAATAATTAGGGCTTCACGTTGGGTGGTAGGGGGAGAGAGATAACCAGACGGGCTTCGTCTTCCTCCAATTAGGGCTAACTTGGATGATATGAGGCTGGTGACCATGACAGTAGTGTGTGCGAGATGACTGTTAGGGAAGTTATATGGGAATTGGAAGTGGGCTAGTTTAAAGATTAACCCCGCAAAGTCTCATTGCATCTCACTGGTTAGGGAAATGTAAGAAAAAGGTTCACTTTTTGGTGGATAGTGAAGCGATCCCACCAGTGTTGGAAAATCCAGTGAAGAGTTTAGGGATGTGGTATACAAGGAAGTTAACTTATGTGGATCAGGTGGAGGAGCTTAAGAGAAATATAGTGGATGGGTTAGAGAAAATAGAGAAATTAGAGCTGCCAGGAAAACTGAAGCTGTGGCGCTTATGGTTTGGCCTATTCCTGATGGTGATGTGGCCACTAACAATGAATGAGGCGTCAGTCACGAAGGTAGAGAAACTGGAGAGGCTGATCAGCTCTTAGATTAGGAAGTGGCTGGGGGTTCCTCAGTGTCTAAGCAGTGTGGCTCTGTATGGGAAGGGAATTCTGCAGTTGCCACTATTGAGCTTGACAGAGGAGTTCAAGTGTGCAAAATTGTGGCTAGATTTGCAACTGTCAGGTAGTAAAGATATGGTTATAAGGAGCTGGTACCCAGGGTAGTAACAGGTAGAAAGTGGGATGCAAGGCAGGCAGTGCAGGAAGCCAAAGCAGAATTGAGGCAGGCAGGGGTGGTTGGGCAGGTCCAACAAGGAAGAGGAGGACTAGGATTGAAGATAAGAGACCCGATGTGGGGCAAGGCAAGCCCTGTTGAGAGAAGGAGGTTGGTCGTAGAGCAGATGTGTCAGCAAGAAGAAACAGAGAGGTGTGTTAGGGCAGTCTTACAAAAGAAGCAGGGCTAGTGGGTGAATTAGGGGGGAGTTGAGAAGAGGAGGCTGAGTTGGAGGGAGCTACAGAATATGGATGCAAATCAGATAAGGTTTCTGCTAGGAGCTATTTATGATGCGCTACCATTGCCACAGAACCTGAAGCAGTGGGTTAGTGAGGACCTGGCCTGTCCTCTAAGTTTGGATGTAGGGACAGTAAAACATGCATCAGCAGGTTGTAGGGTTAGCTTGTCACAGGGTAGGTATACGTGGAGGCACAATCAGGTGTTGAAATGCCTGGCTGCGGCCATTGAGAGGTGGAGGGTGCAGGTAAGGTCAGGACATGAGGCTGGAAGTTCAGTAGGTAGGAAGGAGATAGGTCAGTTAAGAGGAATTAGAGATTGGGAAATGCAGGTTGACCTGGAAGGAAAGTTAGTGGTGTCCCAGGAAATAGTTAATACAACCTTGAGACCTGATGTGGTACTGTAGTCAGTAAACCAACGGGTAGTGTATTTCATAGAGCTTACAGTCCTGTGGGAGGATCTAGTTGATGACGCACATGAGAGGAAGAATCTCAGGTATAGTGAGCTGGCAGTGGAGGTAGGGGGCGGAGTTGGAGTGCGAGAGCGAGGCTGGTAGATGTGGGGTGTCGTAGCTTTATAGTCCGGTCAACAATGGCGTTGTTTCGCAAACTCGGAATCCAAAGAGCTTGCGGCAGCCGGTGAAGGAGATGACAGAGACTGCTGAGCAGGGAAGTCTTTGGATATGGAGGAAAAGGACCAGCGCAGATGGAAGTCAGGCAGCGAAGCCTTGAGTTGGTAAGATTTGGGTTAAACGGTAGCAGTTACAAGTAAGCGGGAAGCGGTGTTTGTATGGTGTTTGGTTAGTGCAAAATGTAGACTAGATAACGGTAAAGAAGGTAGGAAAGGAGTTTCTTCCTTGCAAGTAGCGAGTAGCAGAATGGGCAGTGAGCGTGTTAGAGGGGGTGCTAAGGCAAATAGCATCTGTTGCGTTGTGTTGCTGAGTAGCATAGTGGTGCGTGTGGTGGTGGAGGGGAGCAGTTCTGGGACACTTGAGCTGTGGTTGAGCCTTCCAGAGGTGTCGTGGGCCTAACTCTATGAAACACTGAAGAAGGAAGGTACCCACTCGACAATCCCGATGAGATACTCCACCATCACTTCGCTATGCCATGTTTGGGTTTGTAGTTCGCTAGCATCGGTATTTGGGAGATTCAAGCCATTGCATAGTGGCTAGGTAGGCTTGCTGTCCATTGACTGTAGGGTTGCCGTAGTGGTTGAGGGTTAGTATAAGGTAAAATGGGGCTTAAGGGGAAGATTAGGTAGGTAGGTAGTGGGATTCCCTTTATAGTGAGAGTTCTTTTGTTAGTGGTACGTGTTTGATATGAATCATGATGAGGTGCCAGGACTGACAAAATCCCATACAACCCAACAAATATTCCAAATATTTTTGTCATAATGTCACAAGATGTTGAATATGGTTATATCTACACCATAGGGTATAACAAGTGCCTGAAAGCCACATACAGCAACCATCTACATGGTGTTCATGATTAGGGATGGTACAGAAGAGGTACCTTTATCAAGATCCACTTTTATCTGGATTGTGGATGAACAAGGAGATGCCACACACTGTAAGCCAGATTAGAACCTACACCTAAGCGTGATGAGACATCAGTGACCCCTGCTGTACCTCAGACAAACATCTCACCAATTTATTAAGGAATTCTCTAACTCATTTAATCATCTGACTGGTGGCATCAACTTACCGTCTCTGTGGCAGAACTCTTGTACTGCATGCTATCCCTTAGCGGAGTTGCCGAGTCCAAAGTTGGCATATTTGTGACTACTCTCAGAATTTTAGGGATATCCTGTGAATATGATGGACAAAGATGTTTATTCATGGAGATATACAGAGTAATACATAGTTTTCCATGTTTTCCTCTCAGCATCTTAATTCAGGAATTCTTCAGTCTTTGAAATATCTCATTTCATTTTGGAAGAACAAGTAGCGGAACATGTTTAAGTAAGAAATATTTATAGAATAAAAACTAAATAAATCTGGATGTCTTGGATATTGCCCAGCATTCTAATATCTGTATTCATTCTTTCGTGATAGAAAACACAGAGAGTCTGTATTGATGTAAACATGATACAGGTCAAATGGGGAAGGCAGATGATCCATCACTGACAAAGCAGAAGCCAAAAATGTTGATTTTTTTTCTGATCAATTAAAGACGTCCTTTACATGTCAGAAGTTTCACATATGCAGTACATGTAGGAAAGTAATAAGTCCAGACACAATTCAAATTTTTAAACGCATTTCTTTCTATTTTTAAACACTCTGGAGTTATTTAGAGAATACTTTTGTGCTGCACCACACATATTACTTCATTATCTGTGATCCTGAAAGGCACAAATCTGGTAGTCAGCAATACTACTTAATGCAATGTAATTAGATCTGTAAGTTTGTGTAACATGGAGGCTGGAAATAATTTTTCACACTACAATTTTGACCAGAAAGCAAGAACTCATAACTGTAACTTAATGTTGTAAATGGTGCTGTCTGATTTAGGAAATAATTGTGCACTGGATGAGCATGGAAGGCGGAGCACCTTGTCGTGGGGATGCTGGAAGGTGACTCTGGAGGTATTGATGAGGGTGGAGTATTTCTGTATGTCAGAAGTCGCAACTGGGAGGCGGTAGGCCTTGTTTGGCTGGTTGTGAAGGACAGAGGAGAAGCAGATGTGCACAGTGTCCTTCAGGGCTTTCAGCTGGGAGTCCTGCGAGAAAGACGGGTTGAAGTGTGTTCTGTTTGTCTCTCCTTCTCTCCATCCACCTCTTCTCCTTACTGTACCTGCCCACTTACTGGTCCATTTGTACATGCGGGAATTCACGCTAATGTCGGTAACCCCATATACATGCATGCTTAAATAATTTTCCATTACAGCCGATGACTGAATAACTCAGATGGTCCCAGCTTCGGCGTACAAAGCACGAATACAGCGGACTCATCTTCAGTTGCGCAAAATGAAGTTTACATTTGCCTGGGCCCATTATTGTACCTGTGCCAGCACAATGTTTTGCTCATTTTCATCTGTCCCGAAGCAAAGCAGAATAAATTAGCATTGAACCGCTCTCTGTTTAACCTTTTAACATAATCTCTGAAAAGCTCAGAACAATTCATTTGGCCAGGTAATTGTCATTAGCTGTGCTTTAATTGAAGGAATGACCGCCGTGCGCAAAAAACGCCGCTAATCTTTTTATCATTATGGGAATTCCTCAGAAAGCACAAATTTGTATGAACATAATATAAATGATAATGAGTCCCACAGCTAACACATTCACATTAACTTTAGTCGAATCCTGTCATACATTCAGTTCACAATTTGGAAGCACAATGGCTCAAGCTTTCAGGTGCCACAAAAAGCAATGGAAACAGTAGGTCCTCCAGCGCCAGAGTTTAATACCCCTGAACGTTCGGCTATTTTGTGTCAAGCCAGTTGTTCTCGTCTCAGCCTCAAAGGTGTCTACTGATAGCAGCATCTTTTTTCACCTGTGTATACAGTACTTTATTCAAATTAAAACAAAACTTTGGAGCTAATACTTGGAAATTACCATACTATTTTACACTGTATCTCCTATATTATACTCAGTGATGGCCTGTATCCATCCATCCATCCATGCCTTTTCCTGAACTCGTTTGTCCTCATCAGGGTTGAGGCAGTCAGATTTCTATCCCAGAGACATGGAGTGCAAGGCTAGAAACCCCCCACCCCCACCCAGTCCATCACAGTGTCATGGTTTATAATGAGCATAAATATTTCCTGTGTTACATCCATGATTATATGGCTCAAATGATTCATTATACATTTATAAGTTTTTATTTCTGGGGTAAACATTTCAGTACAATTTCTCATTTATAAAAACAATGAACAAATATATAAATGCAAATTTTTTTAGTGGTCAAAAACTGGAAATGAAAAAAATATCTTGTCCATCCTTAGGACACAGGACTTTAAATTTGAACGCCACTGACTTTCTTCTGTGTACTATAACCACACTTCTAAAAAGCACAAAACAAGCTAAGCTTGGGTAAATGAGTTTCCTAAGTAGATCCCTTTTAAATGACAAACTTTTAAAATATTGCAGTGTGGGAAAATCCCAATTTTAAACAGTTCATTTATATCTTTAAAATACTTTTCAGGATAATCAGGTTACAAGATCCCCATTAACATCAATAAATGAGAAATGTGTCTCTCTGCTCTTCCTTTGTATAATGATGCGTCCCGATAATTTACAAAAATTATCCAAGCACTGCTACTAGGCAGTTGTGAGCAACTTTTCAAAACTCTCTCATGTATCTCGTCTTTACATTTCTTTCCGCTGGGACCTCATCAGTTCCAAACCTGAGCATCAGGACTGCACTCCTGAACAACAGCTTCTTGGTAATGCTCCTTGGAAACAATTAAAAATCAAAAGTCTGTAGGTCCTTGGTTTTCACTCCATTATAATGGACTTCTCTCCATTACAGAATTGCTCTCAGCCTAGTCCTAAAAAGAGCCTCAAACCTGGAATCTCAAAAGAGTCTCTTCTGGACCACCTTCTTTTCTAATCTAATAAAATATCCATAAGTTTGCTCAACATCATCTGTCACCATTAACTCCGTTTCCTATCATTCTGTCAAGCCATATAATGTATGCTGGCAAAAACAATAGTATCGAAAAAGCGCACTAAAAATTTCTCTCCAACATTTACACGTCTGCACCTACAGCGCCCTGCTGTGAACTTATGTTTTGTTTCACAACTTGCTTTGGAGAAAAGTGAATAAATGTAAATGTTTTTATAAATATAAATGAAATGCAATTAAATCTTGAGCACAGAATGCACCTTTTCCTCTGGCATCATGTAATGATTTTCTCACCTTGTCCAGGGCCGCATTGTCCAATTCCTTCTTGGCCTCTATCAACCTGAGCTCCAGGTCAACCAGCTGCTGTCCCTGGTGGTCAAACACATTTAGTCAGCCTGGAAACCACTGGCTCATCCTGACTTGTCCCCATCAAAAATAACCACGTGTCAAAATACTGCCACATAACCATATACAGTGAGTATTTGCACCCCCATTCAAAGGGGTCAGCACTCCCAAATTGCATTATACAGATAATTAATCTATTAGTATTTCTATTGTGACCTTGTATGCTGTAACACTCAGTTATGAAAGCAAAAATAAATTTGTTTGCAAAATGTTTCAAAGAAAATGAAAATATGCTGCTTGCATTCGAGTGCTCCAAGTTGACACCGACTCCAAGAAAAAGATAGTTATCTCTTAATAGCTGAACAGACATAACTGGTTCCTACATGGGAGCTGTGACAGTAATAACCACATTTTCTAGATAAAAATATTTACTTTCAAGAATTATTGGTGGGATTTTGAACCTGAAAGAAAAGCATGAAAATGAAGACAAAAGACATTTTTTGCACTGTGGACTGAAGCAGATGTTTGTATTTTTTTCCACAGACAAGTGGAGTGATTAATAACCCAGTAGCTATAGTACAGCAAATCAAAAATATGCTATGCATTAGGTAGTACAACATATTTTGGTATCAGCAGGTGGCAGCGATATGCTAAACTTTCGCAGCCAAGATGCGTTCCATCCTACAATACTGCACTAACAGCTGTGACACCGATTTTTTTAAATGCTTATTTTACACAGTGTGTAGCTTTAATGGCTCCACTGTGTTGTTGGAAAAGAAAATTCTGCACACAACACATACATTGGACATCTTCTTCTTCTTTCAGCTGCTCCCGTTAGGGGTCGCCACAGCGGATCAATTGTTTCCACTTCTTCCTGTTCTCTGCATCTTTCTCCGTCACACCCACCGCCTGCATGTCCTCCTTCACCACATCCATAAATCTCCTCTTAGGCCTTCCTCTCTTCCTCTTGCCTGGCAGCTCCATCCCTAGCATCCTTCTCCCGATATATCCGGAATCTCTCCTCTGCATATGTCCAAACCAACGCAATCTCACCTCTCTGACTTTGTTTCCAAACCGTCTAACCTGGGCTGCCCCTCTAATATACTCATTTCTAATCCTGTCCATCCTCGTCACACCCAATGAAAATCTTAACATCTTTAACTCTGCCACCTCCAGCTCTGCCTCCTGTCTTTTGGTCAGTGCCACCGTCTCCCACCCATAAAGCATAGCTGGTCTCACTACCATCTTGTAGACCTTCCCTTTCACTCTGGCTGGTACTCTTCTGTCACAAATCACTCCTGACACTCTTCTCTACTCACTCCACCCTGCCTGCACTCTCTTCTTCACCTCTCTTCCACACTCCCCGTTACTCTGAACTGTTGATCCCAAGTATTTAAATTCATCCACCTTCGGCAACTCTACTCCCTGCATCCTCACCATTCCTCTGTCCTCTCTCTCATTTATGCACATGTATTCTGTCTTAGTCCTACTGACCTTCATTCCTCTTCTCTCTAGAGCATATCTCCACCTCTCCAGGGTCTCCTCAACCTGCTCCCTACTCTCACTACAGATCACAATGTCATCCACAATCATCATAGTCCACAGTGACTCCTGTCTGAACACATACATTGGACATGGTGCCCAATAATCTCCCGCCAGAAAAAAATCCATACTTTATACAAATAAGATGGATTTTCACTGAAACTAGGTTTGCTTTTTTCGGCATTTTTCAGGGACTGTTACCTTCATCGTTTCTTTAACGTAAGCAGCCTACAAAAAAAAAAAAAATGAACCATTCAAGCTTATAGAACAGAACTCATCTTTTGTGCAAATATTGTGCACAAAACAAGACAAGACAACAGGTTATTTTCTACTAGTTTATATAGTACACACTATGCATCTACGAACCGGAACTGATGAAACCAACCTGATGAATGCAAAACTCTGCTAATCACAGAGCTGAATATAGACATACCTTGTACTTCATTTTATCAATAAATGTTTTACATTGTATGGCTCAGACAAATAAACAACATAATTTTTCTATGCTGCCCATAGAAATATTTAGTCTATTAATTTATATATTTATTCATTAAGTGGTCTTTCTGCAGCCCATGCAACCAACATTCACAGCCCAGTTCACATCCATCGCCTCATTCTTGAGAACCTTTAACAGATATGATCAATCCAGCATGTCCTGTGTCCAGCTCCTGAGGCAGTCAGCCAGGGGACATCCTAACACCGTGGCTAAACAACCTCAAATGACTCCTCTTAATGCAGAGGACACTGCTCTGAGGATCTGGTGAGTTGCCGAGCTTCTCACACGGTCCTAAAGGGTCAGCCTAACATTCATGCATTGGGCCCTGATTTTGGCTGCTTGTATCAGCCATCTCTTTATTTAGGTAATTTCCAAACTCATGACCACACGTGAGGATGAGAACATAGAAAGACCGGTAAACAGAGCTGTGTGTGAAAACTCAGTTCCTGCTTCACCAATGCAGAAAGGTACAAAGCAAACAGAAGTGCCAACACTTCACCAATCAAACTTCAAACTTCAGCTCCCTCCTTCCATCACACATGAACAAGACCCCAGCATATTTCAACTCCTCCACTAGAGGTAGCTTTTACCCTTTCACCTAGAGAGGGCAATCCATTATTCTCTGGGAAAGGACCATAACCCTAGACTTAGAGGTGCTGATTTCATGCTTGACATTTCACACTGGGCAGGGAACCATTCCAATGCTCATTGAACGTCATGGTCTGATGAAGCCAAAAGGACATCATTGTCCATCCTTAGTCCCCCGAAAAGAACACCTTCCAAACCTAGTTTCTGTCTTGATGTACTAGCCCTGAAAATCACAAACAAGAGTGGAGAGAAAAAAAAACACACAGCCTTGTCAGAGTCTGACACCGGAACGGATTTGACTTCATGCCTAGAATGCAGTCACGGCTCAAACGGCAGTCATACACTGAACAGATAGCACAGCAGGTCCAATACCCGATATTCCTGCAGATCTTCCCAAAGCCCATGCTGAGGGACATGGCCACATGTATCTTCCAAGTCCACAAAACTCAGACAGACTGAATTAGCTTAGTCCCATGATCCAGTAGATGTGCCCAGGACAAGAGTTGGCCTACAGTTCCACAACCAGGACAAAATCTGCATTGCTCCTCCCGGATCTGAGGCTCAGCTATGAGGCAGTGCCTCCTCTGCAGTGCCCTGATATTGGCTTTACCAGAGAAGCTGAAGAAAGTGGTCCCCAATACTTGGAACACAACCGAGTATTTTTTAATGTAACAGTACTTCAATTTCAATACAACTTGCTCGCTACCTACCTCAGGGTATTGGGAAGTTCCGCTTTTGCAAAGCATCCCTACCTCTGCATTTAAATTGAATTTTGTACCAGGGTGACAAAAATTTCATGACTACTTTTTGTCCAGTGAGAGGAGGTCTCGTGAGCCTTTACCAGATTGAGCTCTGCATGAAAAAAATGCAGTCCCGGCTTTTTGGATTTCTGGAAAACTTTTGAAAAAATTGCCTCCAAATTCGGCCAAATCATTTGTGTCAAAAAAATTCACTGTTTCGGTCCTGTGTGCCCAGAGCATTTTTTCCTAAAGCAGCTTGGCAGTTGATGAATATCCTCTAGGCCAAAAAGTATGTTTCAAATATATTCTGTTCATTCCACTTGTGATCCAAGCCATGCTTGCAAAGTGCTGGCAGTGAAATGAGCTCACCGATCGTGTTTCCACTGTACAAATAAAGGGCAAATGTAGCATATTTAAATTATCACTGTCAGGTTTAATGCTTAAATTGAACATTTTTTTTCTCCGTTCTGTCTATTAACTTAATTACAAAGTAGTGAGCCAGCCATTCACTAGAGTGCTTCTTGTTGGCAGTCCCTCAGAGTCTGCATCTACTCTTTTGTGTAAATGTCTTCCAGGATATTAGTGTTGGGCATCAGTATAATAAAGAGGATTTCCTTTTTCTTTAATTAAGGTGACTGTTTTTGTTTCCTGATGTTTAGGTCATTTGTAGTTAAATATTGCCTCTTGGTCAAATGCAATGCTTACGCTTCAATCTCAACTTCAATTTTTCTTCTTTTAAATTTGTAAGATGATCTTAAAATACAGTTGACCCTGAGGCAATAACCCCCGCGATGCAGAAAAACCGTGTAAAATTTTTTTCCCCCCTAGGCGAGCAAAGCGAGCATACAAGTGTATCAAAGCGAAGCGAGCACCTCCAGCTCAGAGTTCGGGGGGGTGTTCCCTTGAGAAAATTTTTCAGATTTGACTAGATTTTCAAAATTGGTGTATATTTATGGTATTAAAGAATGAAACACATTAATATTATATATATACACACACTGCCTGGCCAAAAAAAGGTCACAAAGTCTAATATTTTGTTGCATCGTTTTGATAAGCTTATGCAATGTCACAACATTAATTTTTCTGTCTTCTATGGATGATGGGAGAATCAGACCGCTATGTATTCTTCTCCAGCACATCCCAAAGATTCTCAATGGGGTTAAGGTCTGGACTCTGTGGTGGTCAATCCATGTGTGAAAATGATGTCTCATGCTCCCTGAAGCACTCTTTCACAATTTGAACCCGATGAATCCTGGCACTGTCATCTTGGAATATGCCCGTGCCATCAGGGAAGAAAAAGTCCATTGATGGACAAACCTGGTCATTCAGTATATTCAGGTAGTCAGCTGAGCTCATTTTTTGGGCACATAACGTTTCTGAACCCAGACCTGACCAACTGAAGCAACTCCACATCATAACATTAAGTGAAATCTAGGTGGTGACTTTTTTTCTGGCCAGGCAGTGAATTTTATGCATTTATGACTTACTAAACTTTTTACGTTTTCTTTTTACTTTTCGTCTGCTACGCACATTGTCTGCAGTGCTATGTGGTGTGAGAGAAATCTTTAAGTTAAGCTTTAAATGAAAGATTGCATTATCTTAAAGGTATTTATAAGTAGTAGAATGATTTTTTTTTTTACTTTTATTACAAAGCATTGTGACCTTGGGGTATTTATGGGGGTATCTTGAAGAATGGAAGTGATCAAACCTTGGCATGAATCACTGGGAGAGGTGTAAGTGTGAACTACCGGGAGGATGTTGAATTGTCATGGAAATGACCAAACCTTGGGAAGAGTGAACTACTGGGAGGATGTTGAATTGTCATGGAAAGGGTCAAACAAATGGCCAGTTTCAGTTCAGGTCAGACCTAGGGGGTATGCAGGTAAGCTGAGACAAAGGAACTAAAGCGGAAATCTACTGAAGGGCGGGAAGATCTCACAAACACTGTATAAATAATCCATGTATCTTTTGTTCGAGGAGACTCTCTTTTCGAAGGGGCTCTCCCGGACCGGTGGTATTTTTGCTTCCACAGTGGTTTCCCACAGAAGGCCGCAAAGGTCCCAAAAAATTCCCATTTAATTGTTTGTTTCCAACGAGCAAAAAATCAAAGCTGTGATGGGGGAGGGTCAACTGTACGTGTATTTACTGTGAATCAATAATACTAGATACTGTAATGGCTTTTATTCTTGAATCAGTTGACACGCTGACTCAAACTGCCATTCAAAAACCAAGCATTTGCTTTAAGCATTATATATTGCAATTTCAGCTGTGCAGTATATATTATTGCTATTACATCCTCTGTTAGGTTGCAAGCCACGCAACATTTTCCATTTATTTATCCCTTTTCCTTCTCCTTCCATTTCATCTTTATAAAAATGTGAAGTTATATACACCAGGTCCTTGTTAATGAAGTTTGTTGCAAAGTGTCAAACATAAATACCGTTTCCAAAATGTAATTTTAATTGCCTTTTCTTCACTTGAGTGAACACAACGTATGGTTCATGACTTCGTTGTCACTAAAGCAAAACCCACCTGAGTAGGAATGGATTTATTTACAGCATCTGTTTTTGTCAGTAGTTGAGATGAAGATGCACACTCCACCATTTATACTATAAATCAGTCAATGATTGCTATTCAGGTTTGGTGGAGACAATGCATTTTTTACTTCCCTTCATATGAAGCTGGTTTTAATTTGAATTTTACTGAAGCTCCATGTTAACAAAAATGTTAAAAGTTTAAAATTGCATTTAATTTGTTCATCAGCATCATTTATCACTACTGAATTTCAGTAATTTAAACCAGCAGCATAACAGCAATAGTTGCATGAGAGATAAACATGTTCAAATCATTTTTTGCAGGACCTGTGTGCTCGCATCACCTTTTACTCACCTGCCAGAGTCCCATGTCAGTAAATGAAAACTTTAAAATTAAAGGATAAAGCCAATATTTAAGATGTACGAGCGCATATACAAATGACAAACCTGCCCAGATGTCTTGGATGAGGAGTCCAGGCTCAATGTTTGTCATTTTTATGAAAAATGTTGAAAACAAATCTTCATAAACGTAGACAAAATATAATAGTACATGGAGTCTTCAGAATTATGGCTTTGATTACAATCGCATTTACAGAACAAATATTTTATGTACTTTAATATAAGGAACAGTGCTATAGATGTGCAGCAAATCATACAGCTGCCACATTCTCCATCAAGCAGTTCTTCACTGAGTGCTTTGTTCTTCTATGAAAAGATTTTTAAAAATCCCAGAACTAACTTGTGTGCAGGCTCTCCTCAGTTTAAGCAGAAACTTCTGAGGCTTTATGTATGAACCGTGATGACTTTTCTTGGTGTAGCAACACGAACGTGAGCCAGGCCATTTGTAAGAAAGCGTCAGGCCCTTACCTTAAAAATGAGGTCCTTTTTTCTGTACTGCAGCTCCTTCAGCTGTGCCTGGATTTTCCTGGACTGCAACAAAGAGGAAAGAAGGTGCATTTGTTACATCCGCAGTCATGCAGTGTAAGACCTTGACATCCCGTCAAAGTCAGCGAAGCAAGTAAGGATTCTGACATTCGGTGAGCAAGCCATACAACATACGTAAGCGTGAGGAAATGCAGTCCTAATTTGGCTGACACCTGGCAAATACAATTAAACTAATAAAAGTTGAGTTTGCTGCAAAAATGTATGACATTGCATTTAAATGCAAATTAAGATATTGAGGTTAAGGAGCTAAGGACTAAAGTTTTTACCAATGTTTATTAACTTCAACAAGTCAAAACCTTCCCCTGCTTATTTTCAGAAAATAGAACGTTAGCATTTTTTTCATGCAGGTAAGCTGAAATGAATAACTTCATCAAACTGACATAGGCTTTGACACAGCCTGTACGCTCTTATTAACTGTTTCGAGGCAGCTGTCAACGTACGCTGACGTAATAGGTTGGCGGTGGTTGTCAGAATTTGAGATTAGAGGATGGAGGAGGTTGCCAGGAAAAGAGGTTGAGGGCTGTAATCAATGTCAGATATTGATAAAAGTCGATCCAAGTGCATGTTTTGGATTAACCATCAGATAGTTGAGTGGCCACACTTGCCGCTACACGGCATTAGATGTGAATGGGCAGGGAATGGTGTGCCAGAAATGCACAATGGATGCATGAACACAGAACAGCTCAGAGTGTGAAATAGAGACAACGAATAGCAGACTAAGCCCCAGGGCGAGGAGGGGTGGCAAACAGAACCACGTGGCCTTGCAGTACACAAAATGGCCAGCAGGGCAGCTAAGAATCCCAGTCCATGCAGGGGTCCTGACACTTTCCAGCCATTTATGAAAATAAAATATAAGCTCGACTGTACTCTGTGTGGCAATAGAGCAAAGCAGCAGCATCACCAGTGCAATGCTTTTTCTTAACAGCATTCCTTACCCATAATGCAGTGGTTTATTTGCAGCAATACCACACACTTCAGAATTACCCTATAAGGTACCAACTCATTATCTTCTTCTCTTTTGTTGTATTGTATTTCTCATAAAATTTACAAAAAAATACAAAAATTCCATCTACATAGCTTTGTCATGCATGGTGTGTTCTACCATACGTACAGGCTTAAAACATCATTTTTGGTACATCTTACACAATATAAATTTGAAAGTTTTTCAAACATTATCTGGTTGTTTGAAGCAAATCAGGATTAAACACATGTTTCACCACCTTCACAAAGAGTTATTTTTGCTGAAAAATATTCAACCTTCTGAGACACTCAAAAAAACTGAGCCACAAAAGAATTAATATGCACTTGACATAAGGCACGTTTGCTTGAACCCAGACTGTACCTTAAGGTCCTACCTCATCTGCATGGATTCCACACAGCTTGCTGCCAGAGAGAAGCTTGTTCTTCAGACTTTTGTTCTGAAGCAAAAGAACAAAAACATACGTTTGTTTATAGCAAGTTCAGAAATACACGGAAGTCATTAATTCCTACCCAGGGAACCTATTTGTGTTGTGGTGCGCTGTTCTTCTGCTACAGCCTATTGTATCCCTATTCAGTCTTTAGATTGGGTGGCGTAAGGCTTTACAGAGCAAAACTCCTTTGTAATCTCGTATTCCCTTTCGTGCAAATGAACAAGGAGACTTGAAAGTCCTTTCAAGCAGTTTGAGAACAGATGGGTGAAAGCAGACAGCGTAGAATTACATATAAGAAAATCTAATTAAGAGTTTACTCTGGTACTTCGGTGTCTCACTCTAACCTTGACGGTTTCGGCGATGTTTCTAGAAGACAATGATAAATAGCCTGTTGCTATGGAGATGAGCAGCAACTGAAAATCTCACTGTGCAAAGAAAAGTTGAAGCTAAAGTCAAGGCTTCTCATCTGTGATGTAGTATTGGAGCAATTGATCAATTTGTGGCCCACGTGTTAGACCCAATAGCAGAATGAAGAACATAATAACAATGAGAAAAGCTGGTCTGGTAATCGCTTTTTTTTTTTTTTTTTTTTTTTTTTGGTAATTCGGTTATGTTTCCTCTTTACAAGCAGCTAAGTACAATGAGGTACATTATTCACACACAGATGTCTAGTTGGCACAGGAGGGCATTTGTCTGCTAGTGTGGACTTCACCATGGTTTACTGCAGTATGACAATTAGCTGTTAATATGAGTCAATGAATATTCAGATTGCTCAGAAAATTTTAAGACCCTGGCAAAAAGCTGGATTGAGAAAGCCCCTGTGCTGTACAAGAAGATTCTCTAGGGAGGACCTATCTAAATTTAAAATGATGATATACATTTTTCCAATCATTTTATTCTAATAAAATGTAGTTTCAGACCCCCATTCGCTAGGTAGTTAAGTTGTTTCCCTCATTACTCACTTTGGAAAAAATTATCATTGAATTATTAATTTAATTTATCATGTAACACTTTGGGACTGTATTGTCTGATTTGAGGTCATGTGTTGTAGACACTTATGTGGAGCATTAGGCAGCACTATGAATTTAATAGCACTTGGTGGGGGATTGGATTCAAAATACAGGCTCCTGGGCAGACAGACCTAGGGCATCCTGTGGAAGAGGATTTTATTAGAATCTTCCACAGTCCAGAATGACGTGAGGATATTGGGTCTGAGAGGGTCATGTTTAAGATCTCTGTTATGGATGCGGCAGATAAAAGCTATGGCCTGAAGGCTAGTGCAGCCTGTGGTGGTAACCCCAGAACCTGCAGATGGGCACAAATGGTGAGTGAAGCTGCTAAGGCAAAAAAGGAGGGCTTCTGGGCAATCTTTTCAGGGGGATCTTCCAGTTTAACTGAGAGTTACCCCTAGGCTAAGAGGGCTGCAGCAAAGGCAGATGGGAGGAGTTTGGTGAGGCCAAAGAGACAGACTGTTGGACGGCCTCAAGAATGTTCTGGCCAACCATCTGAATTAGGAGAAGAAGATGAGACCCTGTCCAGCCTCTGCTAATCTATGGTGGAGAAATGCTGACTACTTCTGGGGAGATTGTTGAGCAGTGGAAGGAACATTTAATATTTCAGGAGGCAGTGGTTGACATTTCTGGTGGATTTTATTTTATTACTGTTCCTGAAGTCACTCTGGTGGTGTGAGGCCTCCATGGTAGTAGGGCTGCAGGGATGCACAGATTCACCCAGAGATATTAAAGCCTTTGGACAGGCTGGGGGCTGTGGGGCTTATGTGATTTTTTAATGTAGCATGAAAGGTTGGACAGGAACCTCTGGGTAGGTAAACCAGGGTGGTGGCACCTGTATTTAAGTAAGGTGACAGGAGGTGAGCTCCATTTCCTTGGGGAATCACACTCCTCCACCTCTCTGGTGAAGTGCACAGCAGAATACTGGTAAGGAAGCTCCACCAGACAGCTGAGCTTCAAACTCAGGACAAACATTCTAGGCTTTGTCCTGGTCATGGAACAGGGCAGAAGCCCTTCTTCACAGTTTTTTGATGCATCATGGGAATATGCTAATCCAGTCGACATGTTTGTGGACTTGGAACAGGCATGTGACAATATCCTTCAGCATGTACTATGGCAGGTACTGCAGGTGCAGTACATGGGGTAAAGACTTCGCTGATGTGTGCTATCTGATCCCTGTATGACCACAAGCTGACCTTTGTCTGTATTTTTGACATTAAGTCATAAGCATCAGACATTGCCAAGGCTTCATCTCCACTGGTGTGCATGTTTTCAGAAACGTGATATCAAGGCAGAGCTGAGGTTTGGAGTATTTGCAGTTGGAAGTCGCAATTATAGATGGCATCTATGCTTTTTTCAGTGATGTTTATCCTTCTGGTTGTGTCTGACTGTGATCTGCATCGGAGTGCAAAATGACAGGTAAGAAATCAGCGCCTCCCAAGTGAACAACTATCTCTAGTGGAGGAGTTCAAGTATCTTAGAGTCTCATTCACAGGTAATAGAAGAATGGAGGGGGGGGGGGTGAAAGACAGACTGGTGCAATGTCACCAGTCTTGCAGTTTTTGGAAACAGTTTTTTGATGAAACTCTTGATTTTACTGTATGTTGCCACCCCTACTTATGGTCTTATGGCCATGAACTTTGGTGAATGAATGATGATGAAAACAGAAGATCACAGATATGTACTGAAGAAATGAAGCTTCTATGCAGAATGGCTGGGCTTGCGCATGACAAGGTGAGAAGCTCAGTGATTTTGGAAAGCCTCAGAAAAAACAGGCTCCTGGGTTGTTTCTATGGGTTGAGAGGATCCAGTTGAAGAAATTCAGGTATGTTATAAGAATGCAATGTGACCCACTTCCTTGGGAGTTATGCCAGGCACAATTCGGTAGAAGGGGGTCCCAGGGCTGACCCAGGACATGTTGGAGAGATTATGATTCTTGGCTGTCCTGAGAATGCATGAAGATTCCTCCAAAGGAGTTAAAGAGAACTGATGCAAACAGGAAAGTCTCAGCCTTCTTCCACCACAACCTTCCCCAGACAGATAAATACGGAATTGAACTGAACAGTATATAGAATGAAACAACCCAAAACAAAATATCAGAGGTCGTTTTGTAAATTAATCCTCTTACAAATAATTTAACTTGCATTGCAATACAAGTAAAGCAGCAACTAACAACACCAAGTATTAAGGGTACTGAGGTAACCTGAAGGTTGTTGGTCCAAGTTTCACTTCCCTCTACTGCTATAGCAACATTGAGCAAGACCAAATGACACTGAATTAAGGATAACTTTCAAAAAAGGATAATTTTCAAGAGTGAAGGCATACAGGGAAGCAAGAGGTACAGCACACTTGGGTATAAATACCTCACAAATGCCACACTTGCCACATTTCAGCAAATTCAGAAAATTAAATGAAAGATTATATCAGAACCCAAAAGCATGATTACATTACACCAGTCCCTAAAGTAGCTCCCAGGTAAGTTCAGGACGCTATGTAAAAGTTTGCCACAAAGCTTTAGCCCATATTTATTCACCAGATCGGATTGGTAACAAAGAAGCCATTATGTGCTCTTCTGTGATGTTTTCTTTGTAATTTCTAGAAAATCTCCTGTTGGTTGTAAAGCCTTCTGCTATCAGGCTGCTAAATTGTGGAATAGTCTACTAGTCATTACTATGTTCCACCAAATCTAGTGCAGTGTGGAAGAATAATTTTTATGATTTTTAAAATACAGTTAGTATTTGTTTCAAATGAATAGCTTGTTACTCTGCTAAACGTTGGATATTCTGCATCATTATTTGACTAAAATTATTTCCTTTATGTAGTGTGGTCCAGTCTGTTTAAACCAACCCCCCATTCATCATAAATAACCTTTGTAGCTCTCAAGTTACTTTTTGTCTTTCTCACCAGTGTGGGTGGGGCTTCCTTTTTATGTTCCTCCTTTGGTTGGTCTGTTTCCAGGAACCTTATTTATCATTGGCCAGGACCACTACTGTACCTGTAACATTTTGACACCTTCTATAGGGTCTTTGTGCCCAGAAGAGGTTGAATCTCCAGTTCAATTGCTGTCCATGCATGGGTGTAACCCATGTTAAAATCCTGATCATGCTGTATAATTGGAGTATAAATTAGAATGGTTGGGCTTATTATCTCTTGCTTAGTAATACAATTCTTCAACAGTGTCAATAGCGACGAGGATGGGATTCACAACACATGCAGAGGGCCACTTGAGAGCTAGCCGTGAGCTGCGTGGGCCCATTCATTAAGGTAAATGCCTTTTATTGAAATAAAATATTCTATCGGAGGCTCATGAGCGGGGGCCCGATTCGAATTGTTTTTAATATATCGTTGCACAATCAGAACTTTAACTGAAAATGTTTAGTGTTCAGTTACTGAATTGTGACTGGGTCATAAATAGGGGCTAGCCATTGCACCCCCAGCTGAGTTAGCTTGTTTTGTTCAACAGTGAAATCCTTCGACAGCAGACTGCTGTCTGCCATTGTGTTTAGAAACCATATACAGTACATTTGTTCTTCCACCTTCTCCTGGCCTCTCCCAGATACTGGCATCTCCAAGGTGAACTTTGTTAAACTGCTATACCTGCAAACATTCACTGTGCAAATTGTCTGATTCATCAAAGATCATCTGTAGACCAGATGGGGAACTTGTGGGTGACAACCTGACTGATCTGTAAGCTGCTTATAAAACAGCAGTGCTTTTCCCTAAGTTGTGTAGATATTCACAAGCGTACCTGTCGTTTTCTCTACACTTTCTTTTAACCTCTGTTATTAGTTCCGCTTTTTGTCGCATGTCTTTCCGAGCTTTATCATTATTCTCTGCAAAGCCAACTAAAGTGAACTGAACTGAAAGCTCTGGTGAAGCCAAATCTTTGTTTAGAATCAAAGCAGGGTAACAAAAGTCAAGGAGCCCACAAACAGCAGGAACTTACCTCCTGCTGCAAGCTCTTGATGATTTTGTTCTTTTTCTCCATTTCCATCTTGAGTAAACTGATCTGTGAATGGAAATAACAACATCATAATGAGACAGCTCTGCTAACACCAGGGTTTACCAAGTCCAAGTGGTGTGCCAGCTCAGAAATGTTTGCAAAATCTGCAATACACATGATGGGTGTAGAAACGTGTTAACCCATCCACATCCATAACCACCTTCAAGGATATTATTTCAGAGTTTCTTTTTGAGATACCAAGATAGACCATACTGTTCAGACTATAATGAAGCTGCTGTCCTCAGGGTAATGGCTTTGTCCCTTTGAAGATATAGTCTATGCGAAGTCCTTGTGTGGTCATTAAAGCCACCAACATGCATGGATCACAGTAAAAGACCTAGACTGAATGTACTACTACTGTGCCACGTCCAGCTCTTTGCTGATGGCTGGAAGCACACCATAGCCCACTCAATGGGCCTTTGCAGCTCCACCTGCATCACAGTACAGATAATGTAGTTACTATCAAGTCATAATGGCTCTGATAGATGACTGCCTGTCATTGAACCTGGGTTGTAGACCTCTGCTGGCTTCATGAGCAAGTTTATGGCAGAAGGAAATAGGATCACAGAGGTAACACAGCCTATAAATGTCCATCTCTCCTGCCTATGCCACTTTAGTGCTTATACCTCCCAAAGTGATTGTAATTCTGAAGTCACTGAAGCAATCCAGTATTGGAGCTTGGTCTTGCTCAGAATGCTGCACCATTCTGATGTTGTCTCCACAACTTTTTTGCTACAGATACATTAGCATTTGTTAAAGCTAATCACAATGCTGTTAAACCTCCCTTATTTTCATGGGCCTCTTTAATGAACTTTGTCGCCACGCCACTATGATCTCTAAGCACCTTGATACCCCGGGATTTGTTCCATTCTCCAATGTTGCGTTGGCATCTGCAGAGGAATTACATTAAATGCAGAGCAACAATACTGAAAATGACCTTCAAAAAGCAAAGCGATAACTGGCAATGGCTTGCACTTGCCCAAATCCTCCTCTTTAATAATTCATGCCCTTTCAGCCCACATTCTTTGCCATGCAACTGTCTCTTCTCCTGATTTAAGTAAATTCAATTGCATTTATTTTTATAGCGCATTCTTCTCACCGGGGTGACAAAGAGTACTGAACGAAATTACTGAGGAAACAAATTTTCAAGGTACACATAGGTACAAGCCAGAGTAGTAGCTGAAGAGAAGTAAAGGAGAAACTCCAGACAGCAAAGAAAGGGAAAAAATGAACCTCTTGGGTCCAAGCTGAGTGGCCGCCCACCCCTCCTGTGAAGACAGGTTACACGTGCGGCTGTGCCCAAGACCAAAAAGACCTGTAACATCTATCATGACCAGGTCATCATCTAAGAAAACTAAAGACCAAAGTTGCTGATTCTGTCAGTTCTGATGTGAAGTCATCAACTTCCAGCACATCTGCTAATGCAGGTCTCATGCAAAGGCAGGGCGGGTGAAATCACCTCCAGAATCCTCCAGAGCGTACAGTATGTAAGCTTTAGACATTATAGGATTCTCCACTTGGGCCTGAGGCTAGTTTTGCATGTAGCCAGTGGACATGGTGGATCTATTGAGGACTTACAGTGCTCTGCCTTCTGGTACAACTGCTGTATGCAGTTTGGAAATAATCGTTCAGTTGCTCCTTGGAACAGAACAACTGCCCTCGGCATTTCTGCATTAGCAACCTAGTGAACTCATACAGACCTGCTAAAGGAGATGCCCACTTTCTGCTCCATTATTCCCACCCTCTTCTAAGACACTTTGCCCTTAGCAGTGAAGTGAAATCACTTAACTCTGGAAGTGCAGCTCTTTTCTCCTCAGTCATTACCATAACCCATTGCTGCGATGCCCTAAATTCCTGTTTTGTGCCATGAGTGTCCCCAGCTTTGTTGATTCTACTGCATCCTGACTTGCCAGCCTTCTCCTCTGTGCTAAACCTCTCTGTGGGTAAATTAAAGACAATGGCTCTCAGAGTGTAAAGCCTCTTGTCATTGTCACACTTGCAGATCTTCTCCAGATGTAGAATCCTTAAACTGTTGCCACCATTCAACTTCTTGGTGATGGCCCAGTCTCCACTGTTTCTTCTTGTTACCGTGAGATCACATGACCGAACACTTGACCATTCTGCATCTATACTGAGGGTTTTGGCTTGATTCACACTGATTTTTTGGGTGCTGTGGCTTGAATCCTGCCATGGTCCATGCTGAGTCTCAGCAGGGGTGACATCAGCTCTGCCCCTGAAACACTTCACCTTGGTTTGGTGGGAAGTCCTTGCAACTCAAAATGATTCTATGATTACATTTTCTCTTACAGGGTTGCACACCTCTGATGAATCCTATTTATTATTTGTTTCTCAATTCACAAAACAGTTTATTTCAGAAATAATTTGAGAATTCAGAATGATTATATTCAAAAAAGGAATATAATCCTCCTCTTCCTGTCTGGTATCAGACCTTAGCTAAGTTTATTCACATATATATTTTTTTGGAAACAACCTGTCTTGCTTTACGAGTTTGCATTGGATAAAATGGGTCTGCACCAAGAGCAAGTAGGCAGTTGTTTGGCTAAGGTTTTGAAATTACACAATAGTCTCTGTGATCAGTGCTTTTTTCTTACTTCTTCAGTTTTTCACTATGAAAAAACTATCAAAAAAATAAAAGCTGATTTAAATGATAATAATATTGATAATAATAATTTTAATAATATACATGTGACACTTTTACTACAGCCAACAAGGCTGTGCCGCACTCAACGGCACTGCAGAAAATGAAATGACTTAAACTGACTACATTAATTTCAAAGATCAAAGTCAATGTCTTTAAGTGCTGTGCAAACTGCTGCGATCACAAGTGTCTTCAAGGATCTGTCTGAGGAGACAGTGCAAAAACTGCACAATTGCTTAATACGGCAAGGGAAGCAATGCCAGAATTAATCACGGCGCACGGAAATCTCAGCAGTGACTGCAGGATGCACGCTCATTTGCAAACTGGATGAGATGGCTTAAATTATGGGAAGAGATGGACTTAAATTATAATAAGCTCAGTTTAAATATTTACCTCTCAGAATGAAATATTCTATACACGGGTGCTTGAAAGTCAAGGGCGAAAGCGGCATGTAAAATTCACTCTTGTGCTGTGATGGTATCGGTGCACACGGCAGTACTGCTTCGAACTGACTCGTGCAGCACTGCTAAAGCAGGAATATTTTTAGATGACACAGGGTATAAACTTTAACAGTACAGAGTATTGTTTGTCAAGAAATTCTCTTTGGAAAGTTCACAAAAGTTCTCTAGATTTCTTCCAAGCCGTTTCATCCACAAACATTTGTATTGGGCGCGAATTTATTTACTAGGACATAGACTTACAAGTGCATTTCTGTTGCTTCTGACATTAAAACCTGAGTGCCGAGTAGTCTTCCGGAGCTGTGTTTTTAATGTCACTCTGAATTGCTCATCATAAAACACCCCAAAGCACAGCCCACGTGTATCTAAATCAGACTTGTAACCTAACCTCAACCAGTCACCTCATATTATAACCTGGATCCTCTGTTTTAATTCAACCTCTTCACAGTTTCCGGAAATATATTTTCTTGAACATAAACTCCGGTAAATGATGAGATCGCATTAAGAAGATAAGGTTCCAATAATACTTTACTGTTCAATGCTTCATAACGGTTTATCACTACTGTGAAGCCTGCTTTGTTCTAATTTATTGAAAATAGTAAAATAGTTTTATAACCCCCTCATTACTACTAGATTATCAAGTATGTACAGTTTATAATTCTGGATATAGTGTTATTTTAATATATGTACGATTTATTATAGGTGGCTCAGTGAGTAGCTCTGCTGCCTCACAGCACCTAGCTCGTATGGAGTTGAGTTTGAACCCCATTCAATCTGTGTGGCGTTTGCACGTTCTTGCTTTTTCTGTGGGTTTCCTCCACAGTCCAAAAACACATGTTTTACATTAATTGTTCATCTCAAACTGCAGGTAAGTGTACCATATGTGCTTGTGTAGATGCACTAAGACTGATTGGTGACCAGTTCAGCCGTATTTTCCTCACCTAACACTCTTTGATTCTGAGGCTCTGGACTACTGCGCCTGCCCAGGAATAACTGTTCACCAAAGATGGATTGATACATTACATCAATTTTAAAGGAAGGTATTTAAAGGAAGTTGTACAGAGCTCATTATTATTATTATTATTATTATTATTATTATTATTATTATTATTATTATTATTATTATTATAGCTCTACCACTTTCCTAATTCAACTTGTTATTCTGCTAATAGGAACATTGCAAGCAGTTCTGCTGACCTTTCGACACTCCAAAGGTTGTCCCATTAGGTAATCATTTACAAACAAGTAAACATTTTATTTGCTCTGCATTCGGCCATCTACTTCATGTGTCAATAAAACCTTGAAGCTTTGCCATTAGAAAAAGTGCCAATATGGCTGACATAATGAAATGGATGACATTTAACTTTCTACTTAACAAAGAGCAACATCAGAGATCATGCTTTTAGAGCCAAACACGGCGGTCCAAATGACCTTCTGGTCGACTGTGAGTTTCAAATCACAAGGGTCTGCTTATCTTGCATTTACAGAAAGCGCTACAGGTGGCAGAGCCGACCGAAGCAGATGCTCAGAGTTGTGGAAGCAGCAGAAATGCTGGGATTTGGATTGGGACAACAAACTGAAGTGACATTTCAACTGCAACCCTTATGGGCTGCACTAGATGCCCACTGTGGGTGACAGCACAGATGTCCTGCCCACCACGCACTGGCGCTCACTTCTTGGCATCACTTTCTGATATCCAGGTACAAGTCTGCATAGCAAACAGTGTATCCTGGCAGCGGCTAGCCTGCTTAGAGGGATGCGGCTAAATTCTCCTACCAGGGATTTCCAGCTCATTTGTTGAACTGCGCTAATTTCCCTATGTAGCTAATACTACTTTTTATCGAGTCTGTGTTCTTTTTAAATGCAGCTTGTTGGGTGTAATGCCACTACGGTTTAAATTACACTCCATCACACTCCACTTGAAGGGGTAAAAGGGAAAAACAGTTTGAAAATATGGCAAATTAAGAGGTACTTCATCCGTGCTGTGTTTGGCCTGTTATACAATTGTTTATACATTTTTTTTTCATTTACATTATTGACAACACAAAGGAGGAATGTCTTGCACAAGTCGTGACAGTTAAAAGAATGTTACCCAGCCAGAGCAACGTACATTTGTTTCTTTTTCAGAACTGTTCCGAGAAGCGTTTATTATTCACCTTTTTATCAGGAGAGCTAGCACGGGTGCCGAAGTTTCACCCAAAGCACCGACAGGGTACTGACTTGTGCTTTCTTTTTTAAAGCGTGTCATAAACCCCCTTGCCGAAGGACTCAGAGCATGCCTACGTGTGCATGAGGCATCCAGGCTCACGAGAGGGAGAAACTCTTGCCCCGTGTGGTTTCTAGAAGTTTCTTGATGGGAGGGTGGGGGTCTACTACTTTCTTAACAACCAAAAAACCCTACAGCTGCCTTCTAGCACTTTGAGTTGCCACATTGCTGACAGCTACAGAGCATTCATTCATTTGCCGCACTCTGTTCTCCAAAGCGACATACAAGTCAAAGTAAAGGGAATTGTGTTTCAACAGTAAGAGGCGGATGAAGGCATGCGGTTCTTTAAGCACCATCAATTTTTGAGTTTTCATTGGATAAAATGGGTCTTCACTGAAAGTAATCATGCGGCTTTTCAGCAGAGGTTTCAAAATTTCACGAGCAAGTCGGTCCCTGCTATACAGCTATATATTGCATCAAGAGTGCTTTGTTGCTTTGCAGTTCTTCTCTAAAATAAAGTGCAGCTTAAATAATTTATACATCTGACACCCAAACCACCAAGTTTAAGTGGGATACTCAGTGGCACTGTAGACACCCAAATTACGCAAACCAACAACTTTCGGGTTAAAAGTCCATCTCTGTAGAGACAGTGCCCAGCTGCTGAGATTGCACGTGTCTTCATACCTCAACCTTTGAGGCTGCTGGACAGAGACTTAACCAATACAGCAAGGAAAGCAGCGCCGGAAACAATGGCAGCAAACCCATCAAGAAGAGGAGCAGTGATTTCAGGTTGAAGATCACAGACAAACTCAGATGGAGTGGTACTGCAATAGAATAATACCTAAAAATAACAGTAAAAATCTCTGAATCACAGAAAGGATACTGAACACTGCAGAAGCAAAAAAACAACAATACGACTTTATGTGATGTGATCATACACACACACGGCAAAACCTGAGTTTTATTTTTTATCATTTTCTTCAGTCCGTGTATTTGTAATCATTGGAGAGTTGAACAGGGAGAGCAGGTCAACCATGACAGCACAGCACAGTGCTTCCATCTTTGTGGCCATAGTTTTGGGAGCTCCTTTCCTCACTGATGATCTCGTGGCCCAAAATCTGCTGGAAATCTTTCCCAGAAGAGCGGGGGTTGATATAGTAGCAAAGGGAGGGGGGACAACTCCATATTAAGGCCTATGGGTTTGGAATGGGATGTTCAACAAGCAGAAATGGGTGCGATGCTCAGGTGTCTACATACTTTTGGCCATATCTGTATTTGTGACATTGAAAAGAAGTTTCAGATGATGACATCCATTGTTAGTTTCACAACAGAGGTTTGGCACGAAAGAGATGGTGGTCAAACATGAGACAAACAATCAAGCGTAGAAGAACCAGGATAGAAGGCAGAAGCTGAAAGTTCAGGGTAGCAGGCAAGAAGTACAGAGCAGCACCTGTAAAGCTGAGGTGCATTCTGAGGAACGACTTGCATCCTTACAAGGGTAGCGTGACATAGAAGATAAATTAAAGGAAGGGCAGAAAAATGGGAAGATACTCTAGCACATCCCTTTGGGTTTACTAGACTGCCATGGGGGCAGGAGCATAGCTGGCAGCTGCTCTGCTTAGAGGAGGTAGCTGACAACTTCCTCTTTCTTCCTACAAACAAACTGATTGATTAAGATCAGCCCTAAAACAAACAGAAATATTTCACCACCTTCAATTGTCAGTGATGTGACAGAGTAAAACATGAGGAGAGGAGTCAGCATCTTACTTTTGCCTGTTCCTTCTTATCTCTCTCTGCGGCTTCCTCCAGTTGATTCTTCAAGGCCGTCTGGACCGACTTCATCTCTGCTCTGTGAGAAGAAACGCGCCATTTGAAAAGGCACTTGCAGCAAAGCCGGTCACATTCATATTGTGTTTTATGGTGAAGATCAAAGACAGAATCCCCACTAAGAAATTAAGTTTCAAATATTGAGGTCTACCATTGATAAAGATGGTTGTGTCTCAAAAGACAAAGGTTCACTGCCGAAGGATAAATTAACATGGGGTTGGAGTCATGACCATACTTTGTAACAGATGCAAGAATGCAGTCTCTTAAAGTGGCCTGGGACAATAAAATAATTTGTGCTTTTATGGTAAACCTTGTTTTCTACAAAATGAAGCAGCAGGCAGATGTTCACTTTAAGGAAAGATCAACCTCACAATACAACGTGGAAAACAAATATGTGTCTTTTGTTCATTTAATGTCATCAGGTTTCTCATCCTAAGGCAGAGTGGTACTGAACATAATCCTTTTATTTGCAAATAAAGTAAAATGCACGTCAGCTAAAGTTTAAATGAATATTGTGCTTACATTCAGGTAGATTCCGAATACCTGACAATGAAGATGATGCAGGTAATATTCTTAAAGTGCACAGTCTGACTACTTTGCAACATTAAAAAGGCATTTGTAAAACATAATAAAGGAATCTTTGTCTAAACTGCTTTGTCTGTGAAGATCAACCTGACCGAGCAGGAAATTTAGAGGAGCAGGAACACTTTTAAGCGCAGTGACAGCCTTGACAGCAGAGCACAACCCCTTAACTTATTGCTGCTGTTTTTTGTCCATTTTATAAATAAAAGTCAGAAATGTTTGATTTGTTAAATTCTACTTTAAGCCAAGTCATTATTTTCAGCTGGAACTTGAGACATCAGTCACGCAATATCGATGAAATACAGATTTTTCCGTATGTATGATAATGAAGTGGAGGAGAGCATAGACTGAGATGCTAAGTTGTTAAGATTCCTTCCTAGATCCAAGTACATTCAAAGGTGTATTTTATTCTGTGTGTAAGTGGGCAAAATCATTTTCCCCTTTAAACACATAGGGGCAGAGATGCAAGCAGCTGCTTTTCTTTTCTTCTAAGTCTGGACCAGGCTAAGAGACAGCTGTGTTAAATCAACTTACCTTTGCTTCTGACTGAATTCCAAAAGTCTGTGGACATCACTATTAGCCAATGCCTCGATGTTTTTCAAAACCTAGAGGGCACAATTGGAGAAATATTATCGCTTCATAAATTACTATCATCATCATTAAAACTTATGCAAAACATTTTTAGCCACTAATAGTGACCACTGGGCAACTCAAACATTAAAACTGAACATTGCACATTGTGTTTCTGGAAATATTTCCTTAAATCCTCTAAGAACGCATTCAGCTTGAAGTATAGATGTATTTTAATAACTGCATAAAGAATAAGGATTCTGCCGCTTGCCCACCCCTGATAAGACCTTAAATTTAGAGCCTTTTCTTCTGCTTGGTTTCATCTGGTAATGACAGGAATTTTGTGATGAATTTGGCAAAAGCGCTAGGAGAATTTAACATCAAGTGCATTTCCCTTTGTTCCTCCCATGGAATATGGCTATCCACAAGGAGTAGGGAACATTATTTGTCTACTTTTGCACCTCTCCTGGGAACCAGCAACATTTTCTCCTACCTCCAAAGGATGTTGTAGTCCATCATCATCTCTAGTGCATTAATCTGTTTCACCTATCAGTTCCTTGTGTTTAACAGAAACCTCCATGTTTACATATGCTTTTATTGTCATTTGAAGAACATAAATAATCAGGTCGAATAATTTCAAGCCTTTGGATGAAAATATTACTTTTCAAAGATATTACACCATATTAGCCTTAATTTAATACAATCCTGATTACAAGTCAGTCCCCTCATTTTCAACACTCCTTTTTGGAAAAAGACTTTTCAAACTTCAAATCTTATCTAGAAAGAAAAGTCATATTTATTCTTATTTACCATACTTGGGTTTTTAAGAAGGTCTTTTTGGGTTCGCCAACACAACATTCTGTAACTTTATATTTTTTAGCTACTTGAGAGCTATTTAACACCTCTGCCTCATTGATTGCCATTATTTAAAAATTTACATCCTCCTCAGTCTTTGGTCAATTTGGCCTAATTTTGAGCTACGTTCTTCCAGATCATCTTGAGGTTTTGCCATCTTTCACACTTGCTAGTTGCAGTTGATCATTTCTGTGGATAATTGATGCGAATGGATAAGTGACTCCACCTATTGGTTTTATAACTTATATGGGTCTAGTCCTCCAATATAAGGCAACCCCATCTTTTTTAGAGGTAATTCCCAGAAAAAAATACCTTCTTATATTCAGGACAGTTATGGGATATTAAGAACTGGGTGGGCGAGTGAGTGGATGATTTGAGATTAATCTTGTATATACTGCCAGTGAAGGGAAGTTTCCTAGTAAAATACTGGTTTTTCTGTACTGCAGAAGCCCTCAACAACTGGACAGACCACCCAATAAATAAATATATAAATGTCATGTTTTCCAGATTATAAACTGCAGTTTTTGTCTCATCTTGCAGGCTGGTGTGAATTATACGGTATGTTATGATGTATATAAAAATAATAACAGCCCAATAACAATAACTTAAATAATAAAAATAACAAATGCAAAACTTATTGAATAAAGTCTGAGGGTACACTGCAAGATCCATTTTTAATGGGTCTACAGGGACACAAATCTGTGTGTGGCCTGGCAAAACCGTTCGGTGCACTTCCTACCAGTAAAATACCTGCTGTGTGCATCCTGTACTCTGGTGCAACTCATCTTTAGACTTTTTATTGTATTTTTGTGCTATGCTACTGATACTAGTGGGGAAATTACTGTAACGGACCTAAATATTTTTTTCTCGGCATAAAAAAAAATCATGGTATTTAATTGAGTCATAGAGCATAATACATGTTTACTCATAAAATTAAAAACAAGGTATGACTATGGTCAGTCCAGTGCTGCTATATGCCTGATGCAGTTCTGCATTCATAGGGTTTGTTTCATTAGTTCTGGTTAGGCCAGTCCCTGAAAAGATTGCAAACAGTTCCAGTCTGCAGCACTAAATAGGTTGAGAACTGCTGTTGCATTGGACCTGGATTATTTACTGTATGAATATGTAAGTAAATTTATTTGAGTCCCTAATTTATGTGCAATAAACAAGTCAACAAGCTGATAAGCCATCTTATGAATAGTTATCAGGAAATGATGTTTAACAAATAAATCATAAAGAGATTTCACCCTTCAGTCTGAAAAAAGAAGGAATCTGAGGTAGAAGTCTCAGCTCTGGTCTCATTTCCACTTTCACTGTGCAGGTAAATGCTCAAGTATTATAGTGCCTAGTATTTAAGTTTTCGTTGATGTTTAAAGGACTCTGCTTTTTTCTAGCCTTCTGACGTTGAGGAGAGAGAAGTCGAGCTCGACCTGAAGGTATGCTTTTGTGGTATCCCACTCCTGTGATAGACTGGAGAGATGGTGCAGCGCAGCGCTCCTCTTGGCAAATGCATCCCGCAGCTTCTGCTCCAGCTCCACATTGCTCCATCTGACACAGCAACGAGAAAAGAAATTCACCCGTCACCCCAGCTGTGCTCTCTGGACCAGCTGGACCAGCTGGACAAGAGACATTGAAACCAAGGGCACAGCAAGTCACGCAGGATATTTGAAGGTTGGAACTGCACCGAGATTAACAGATGGTCCTACTCTTTGCCATCCTCTTTCATTCTTTCTATGTACTATGTCCACTGCCATCCATGAAGATTAGAACTCACAGTCCAGCTTAGAATTAATTTTATTGTGAAATTAGGGCTTTATTCTCTCGATTCCCAAGTGTCCCTTCTTTGTGTCAGATCATTCTGCAGGGAGATGGCAAAGGACAAGAGATATAAAGGATGACTGTAATAAGTTCAGTGAATTAAACCAATTCTTCAGCAGGTTTTTTAAAAAGCTTTACACTCACTACCCCTCTACCCTCCCAGTTCGCATCTCTGGACATCTCACCTCCTTCCAATCCACACTTTTGAATATAAAACCCTTTTGGTTCCCCACCGTCCCTCAATTCCAAAAGGATGCACATCTCTTCAAAACAACCTTATTGCCTGTGGCTCCCACCATCTTATGCCATCTCTTTCCACCCCCCTTTCACTAAATAATATTGTAACACAACAGCCCGTTTTATCCTAATCACTTCTACTCTTCTCCCTCTTACTACCACCTAGTTTGCTTTCTGGAGACTGCTAAGGAAAAGCTGCAAGGCCTGATGGCATTAGACCAAAGGTGTCATTGAAGTGTTCATAGTAACTATGTTGCGTTTTCCTATGTTCAGACTAAGCTTGAGCATAAGTGTGCCAACGGTCTTCTTTGATAGATCCTGCAAGGTTCCAGTTTCAAACAACAGATTTTAAATTTTCTTTCAACCACATCATAAATGATGTGTGAACTTACAAGAACAGGTTAAAAGAAAAATTAAAGACCCTTCAAAAGTTGATTTTGGCACACCTTAAACCCTTCAGAATTGCCCTGAACCAGTTTGGCAACCAGAGTAACTTTGGAGTGAAAAATGCAGCCAACTACCTGCTGCACTGAACCTACTCCCACCTGGGAAAGGTAGATGTGACTGAGAGGATTAGGTTTTTTTTTTTTTATATCTGAGTCCCACACCAGAAATACACAGGGGAGAATCTTTGGTCATTGCAAGTTGATTCTTGTTAACCACTAGAGGCAACACCAAGTCATGTCATCTCCAAGACTTCTGTTAATCCTAGAGTTGGATATATCAGCGATGGGTTGGAGGATGAGTGCAGGTGACTGGTGAAAGCATATGTTCTACCAGTCTGCAATAGTGCAGTCTTCTATGTTATGCATATGTTATATGCTAGGCCAGGAAGGCTAGCTTGTCATGGGAATAGACTAGACTATTTTGAGGAAGTTGCTATCTGTCTGTCTATCTAGACCCAGAAAAAGCTTTGGACCATGTGGACCATAAATATTCGCTTGCTGTTTTAAGATCCTCTGGCTTTGGTACAACTTTTATAAAATATATCAAAATGTTATTTTCCAATGTATTCGGGGTCCTAAAAATAAATGGTGTGTTTACCAGGCCTTTTGACATGAACGGGAGAATTTCACAGGGTTGTCCTCTGTCTGGAATGTTGTATGCTATCCCTATTGAACCTTTTCTTCAGCATCTTGAAAAAACCTGCAGGGATTCACAATTCCTCTGTGTAAAGGCCAAACTTTAAAATTTCTAGCCTATGAAGATTATGTCACTGTGTTTATTAAGTCTAGTGCAGATGTTGTAGCTGCATGTGAATGCCTAACATGGTCTGAAGGATCATCTTCTTCCAAGATTAACTGGGACAAAGAGAATGGGTTCCTACTAGGAGACTAGACACATTGTCCACCGCCAGTCCTACCATCTGGGCTGGAATGAAATAGAAAAGCATTTTGTTACCTCAGGGTTGTGCTGGGTGGTGAAGACCCTGGAAAAGATAACTGGGAGGGGACTTTAAAGCAAGTTGAGTCAAGGTTACAGAAATGGCGGTTGCGCCTAAGCTTTCTTTTCGAGGCAGAGTCCTAGTTATTAACAATCTGGTCACCTCCATGCTGTGGAACTAACTGATGAGTGTCAATCCACCTCCAGGGCTGTTGCAAATCATACAGAAGACCTTAGTTCATTTTTTTTGGAATGGTGTCAAAAGAGTCAAAGAGTCAAAAGAGTTTATTTGTCAAGCACATGGTTGTGTACCATGCGTTGAAATGTGCACCGATCTGAACCAGGATGACTGTGCGAACAATCTATAATGGAAAATGAAGCAAACACATATCCAAACACTAAGAAGAATAGAGACAGAAACAAGCAGTAAATAGATAAATAAGTAAGTAAATAAGTAAATAAATAAATAAATAAATAAATAGCCTATGAAGATTATGTCACTGTGTTTATTAAGTCTAGTGCAGATGTTGTAGCTGCATGTGAATGCCTAACATGGTCTGAACATGGTCTGGTGTGCACTGGCTTAAGAAGGGGGTCATCTATTTTCCGGTAGAGGAAGGAGGGTAGGGGCTTGTCAATGTTTGTAGTAAGGCAGTTTCAGATTGCAGGCTTTGCAGCGCCTCTGGTTCTCTTCTGAGCCCGTACTTTGGAAAAATTTTGCCTTTGTGTTTTTTTATCAGAAAATTTTGGCTTTGATGTACAATTATTGCCAGTGGATGTGATAAAACTTTACGTCTATCCGATACCAAAATTCTATAGGGGACTACTGCTAACCTGGAGTTCTTTTTTTCAAAGAGTGCCATCCAGATCCCCTTCACTAATGAGTGAGCCAGAAATTCATAATTCCTTATTCACATGTCCTTTGTTGTCTAAGATTAGTTATGTAAATTTGTTGAAAAAAGGTGGCATTGTGGTTATTTTTGTGTTGATGCTTTTATTTCTGTACTGCTGCGACCCGCTGTTTTTGTTTCAGTAAAAAAAGTCCCACGCTCTAATTTTTCGTTGGACCGCCTTTGGCTTTGATTACGGCACGCATTCGCCTTGACATCATTTCAATAAGCTTATGCAGTGTCACAGCATTTATTTCTGTCCAGAGTTGCATTAGTTTTTTGCCAAGATCTTGTATTGATGATGGGAGAGTCGGACCGCTGCGTAAAGTCTTCTCCAGCACATCCCAAAGATTCTCGATGGGGTTAAGGGCTGGACTCTGTGGTGGCCAATCCATGTGTGAAAATGATGTCTCATGCTCCCTAAACAACTCTTTCAGAATTTGAGCCCGATCAATCCTGGCATTGTCATCTTGGAAGAAAAAATCCATTGATGGAAAAACCTGGTCATTCAGTATATTCAGGTAGTCAGCTCACCTCATTTTTTGGGCACATAACATTGCTGAACCTAGACCTGACCAACTGAAGCAACCACAGACCCTAACACTAAGTTAAATTCAGGTGGTGACCTTTTTTTTGGCCGGGTAGTATATGTACAATTGGTTTAAAAATAGCACTTTATTACATGCAGGCCGGTGCAGGGAATCAAGGGCATTGTGCCCATAATTTTAAATGCCTACAAATAAAAATTTTCAGATTCTGTCACAAACACAAAATGCAGCCTGAACATCCATTAGTCAATGCTTACACTCTTGGCAATATGTGTGGTGGCAACACGTGTCTAAATAAATATCTGTTCTCTTTTTCTCCAAGTCTTGACCGCACAGAGTTTGAGCCATAATTCAGAGGCATATTTTTTCTTAATCAGATGCTACCTTTGTTCAACTATTCTGCTTGAGTACAGTTGTGAACTGTTGCAATTTACATGTGTTTTAGATTCCACCTTGAATCAATTATCAGGCACCCAAACTCTATATGTGAACAGTAAAAGCTGCGATAAAGAATGACGGCACCAATTTGCAAGGAATATTGCCTGAAGCAATGAAAACTAAAACAGTGTTTTGCCTGCCAATGAACCTTTTTTTGCCAGAATTCCAAAAATGTAGCTATTGTGCTACGTTTTTCTTGTGCGGACAAAGTTTTCTTAACGTCTAAGAAAATGTCTTTCTATATTAATGTAGATATGATAACGCAATAAAGAAATGCGCACAATTTACTATTGTAGTTGTGCTGTTCTAAGCACTTACTTTGCAGTTAGCCTATCTATTATTTAACAAGGAGTGCTGATTCTGCAAAATAAGCCTTGACTTTTGACAGGGAAAATAAGAAATTGCTGCTAAAAGCATTTTGTAACAAACATTTTGTCATGCTCAGCTTAGATGAGTTTAGGGAAACGAAGCAGGCACCCCCTTCAACCCAGCGTTAAAATGCTAATAGATCTTTTACATCTCAAAGCAATGACTGGCATTTGTCACACATTTTGGCAAAAACACTGTGTGAAGTTCAATGGTTGTACACGTCACACTTTAGGGTATGTTTGTTGATGGATCATAACTTTTTAAAGTCTGCACAAGCAGGACATCATATTGGCTCCACCGACTGTCACAATAGACAAGAACGATTCTCAGTATTGATCAGCTCCTTATCCCTTCTGCATTTTGGACAAATCAGCGCTTTCTACAACAGTAGCTTTTCTTGCAGCTCCCATTATTGTTCAATATGGAGGATTTATTGGGAGCTCCCTTTTTCGCATTTGCTTTCTCCGGTATCTCTGTTTTTGTCTCCTTATCACAGCGTACCTGATTTTATTTTTAAAAACATTGCTATTATAACTGCTTTTTTTGATTGTGAGTGGTCACCCAGAATGACTTTACTTTGTCTCGGATGTCAGAGGAACTTCTCGCAGCAAATCGGCAGGCCTCCAGCAACAACGTGAGCCGCTCCTCGGGGCGTTAAATGAACAGCAGTGCATCTTAATCGGGAGAACAAAAGCCGGCTGGGTGTCTTCATCAGCCAAGCGTTGGCAGTACAGCGGTGTCTGACCCCGTAAACAGCAAAGCATCCGCTGTTCACTTGCTTGTTTGGTTATATTCTGCATTCTGTGGCTTCTCGACGACGAAATACAGTCCTCATGAAAAACATGAACAGAAATCAATAACTACACCGGCCGGCCACCGAATTATAAATGTACAGTAGGTGTGTGGTTTGGTGGTGATCCTAACGCATGGATTTGTTTATTTGTTCATGAATGCAATGTAAACTGTCAACATAATAAAGTTGTACAACAGAGTTTCATGTACAGTAGATGTACAGAAGCATCTGAGTAAACTTTGGGTCAGTGATAAGCAAATACACTTCACAAGCCTGAACTAAGTACAATAATTGCTCATAATCCCCCCAGAAAGTCAGAAGACGGAAGCAGCTCAATGCTAAGGGGTGAAATACAGAGGCAAGGAAAAGAACAGCATAACAGCAGGACCATCCATCGCTGGGTGAACATCCGGACCGGTTCATACATTATTTGTGGTTTTTAAGCGGGAATTATAAGGCCTGCACATGTGATGTTTCCTAACTTACTGAATTTCATGTTTCAACTCTGAAAAACACTCAGCTTATCTACATGTGTTGATGGTGTTGATGTAATTCTTCTCACTAAGCTGGCTCTTTAGAAGCTGTCTTAATCTGTGGAAGTGCTTGGATGTCACTGTTCTGGCTTCCACCTCAAGGTTTCCGTGTGACTGTAGGATCCTCTGATATTTGTAGCTCTTCTGTACTGTATGTCTCCTCTGTGGTCTTGTGGTACGGCAAAACCCTGCAAGAGCATGATAAGTGGGGTCCAAAAAATTTGATAAAATATAGGGTCTCCTAATTAATGGAACAAATTACTCTTCCAGTTATGGGGTGAAAAGAAAAAGGGAAAAAATGTTTTTTATTCAATGTACATGTAGGAAATAGACTGCATATCGCAAACAAAACGTGTACATGACAAATAGAGAGGATGGCCTCAGTGTCATCACATGCCCAGCTACCCAAATAAAATGGTTGCAGGAGATACAAGGGACTGAAAGAAGAACTGGAGAGAATGTGGAAGGTGACAATAAGGTTGTTTCCCACTGATGATAGGAGCACTTGGGGCGGTGGCCCCTAAACTGGAAGAGAAGCTCCATCAGATACCAAGAATGACAACACCGGTCTCAGTCCGGAATAGCAGGGTTCTAGGAACAACAAAAGACCCAAAGAAAAAAGGTTGAAAAACAAACGCATAGTATATGCATAGTTATTGATGTATATTGTTGTTTGTACATATTTACTGGTTTCAGTTTAACATATCTTAGAAGTATCAACGCATACTTCTGAGCAATGTTTATTAGAGGTGCTATAAATTTTGTTGCTTAAAGTAATAAATAAACATGACTGTATTTGGGCTTCATCTCAAAGAATATTCATTATTTTGCAGGAGCTCTCCATATATCCTGTATTTTACGACTTAAGTGCAGCAGACACACAAATAAGGTGGACGTGAGTAACCAAGGCAGGCACAGACAAGTCTGAGTTTCACTGGAACAAGGAGAAGCCACAGAATAAGCCACCTGGACAAGGACAGAGGAACCTTGCTTTAAATTATTTCTTAAGTCGTTGAGCTGTATTGAATTACACATAAGCTGCAGAAATTCATTATGGTGAAGGCACAAAGTTCTCTTTTGGTAGCGCCAGGGCATTGCATCCTCTTTACTTTATTATACGTACGTGTCTGTATTTGTGATTTCTCTCTTGCTTTTGCCCATGTGCTGCTGCGACTCAGTGTTGGTCACAAAACTGCTTAATACTGTATGCAGTTCATAATACACATAAAACGTACAGATCCCGAATTGCACTTTATTTTCAGCATGATGATTTTATTTGATTATTTTCTGATGCACCAAAACGCCTATTTTTGAATTCTAAGGACAGATGCCTTCAACACTGAGCTCATTCAGCTGAAAGAAGAGAGGGGCCCTGGGTCTACATAGGTGTGCCAGAAATATGCTGCACTTCCTTCAATTTATAAAGACTAAAATAAATTTGCCACCATCTGTCATCAGGATGCAGTTCTTCATGAAAATAACTGCCCTCATTCAGTTGCCCGCTGTAACTACTGTGAAATATCAATGCAATGTTGAATTAATCGTAATTACAACAAAAATAACATCAAATAAAAGAGAGCCTTGCAAAATTAACCGTTCTCTTCCACCGCACTGTTATTATTCAGACACGTTATTTATTACATTTACAGGGTGGTGTAGTGAGAGCCATGGATGCCCCACAGCACCTGGGCTGTTTTGGGTGTGGGTTTGAATCCAGATCATTCCGTGTGAAGCCTGCATGTTCTCTCCATCTCTGTGTTTGTCTTCTACGGTGCTCCAATTTCCTCCCAAAGTCCAAAGATGTGTTTCAGGTCCATTTGTCATTCTAAATTGCCCAGATTGTGCTTGAGACGGTGTGCGTTGTCACCCTGTGAGGGGTGAGGTTTATAGCTTGGCATCTGGTGATTCTGGAATGGGGGCCCTCACCAGGACAAGCAGTTAATGTCGATGGAATGGATGTTATACTTGTGTAATAAGTATATATGGAGAGGAAGTTGCTTAGCACTGCAGAGCAAACTCTTTGAAGTGGTCATGATGGTGGCTTTAAGAAAAGATAGATAAATACAGGCTGCAGTCCTGACAAGGTCCAATGAGAGAATTCTAAGGAGGTTTGGAAGTCCCGGAGCCTTTGCCTGGTAAAGCCTGTCACATCTTATTTACTGCAATTGCTCTGAGATCCACAGAGTCCCTGTGGTCAGTCCATTCTCAGGCCCCTTCCATATCAGAAATGGACAAAAAATGCAGCAAGACCAGGAGCAAAGCTGCATACAAGCATTTATCCAGTTGGAAATATGCAGGAAACCTGTATCTGCGGGACTGAAAATAAATGCCAAGGGTCCATCTGTCTGTTTGGGGATGTACAGTAAATGCATACTTGTTGGAGTGGGAATCCATAGTAAAAATGCAGTCGATCAAGGAACTGAAGTCAGTTCATCTGTGCCATGGCTTCTGGTATCCAACGCATTATTACGGAACTCACAATTTGCGCCAAAATAGTATTTTTTTTTCCAGACAGGACAGGTAGTGTTCATTTGAAGAAAAGATATTTTTTTTCCGGGATCACAAGTCAGAATCCGATCGCAGACTCAGTAAAGTGAAGCAGTTTTACTATAGGGAAATCCGATTCGCTGAGCAAAACTGGTGAAACAGGCAGAAACCACTATCGCGAAACAGCCATGAGAAAACACAGTCACGCTCTGACAAGGACCTGGCACAAACACAGGAGTTAAACACCTAACACAATAATCAGAGACGGGCCATTGGAGGAACACAAGCGGTAATAATAAGGGTAATGATGAAGGTAATAATGGTGGTCAAGTTGGGGAGATAGGGTAAAGAGCACAAGGGAGCAAACAAAAGCACATGGCCTTGCAATGCACAGAATGGCCAGCAGGGCAGCCAAAAGTTTACTGCGGTAAAAAGTATGATGCCCTCAATGTCTCCTTATTTGAGTGTTGGCTAAATTGATAGCTACCCTTCCGTGACCACAGATACTTACATAAAAAGAAGCATCTTGCTGAATCTGCTCATAAAGCTAAAGGTTCTTCAGTAAGAGGTTCTCTGGATGTGACCGGAAAAACTGCCGTAGGTACGCAGGACCACACGGGCCTTTGTGACGCACCACCCTGTGGGAGCAGCGGAGTACGTGGTGCAGATCAATGTGCTGCCGTGCATCTGCTCACTGATCCTCAGCGCTGCGCTTGAAGTTCTGCCTACTACCTCCCCGCCGCATCTTCACAAATGCATTGTGGCGTCCATGGCCCGTAACTGCCTACACAAATCAAATGTTTGAGCCTGCGTGCCGAGTCTTGTTAACCGATGTAGTCAATTTTCTGTGGCAAAGGAAGCAGCTCCCTGCAAAGACTCAGAACTGCTCGCTGGAAACCTGAGTGCTGCAAACATCTGATGGCTATGAAAGTGCACATCAAATCCCTCCCTAATCTAAAACCCTGTGCTCCAGTACATTAATGAGCTTTTTGATAGTACGGGCTGCGCATGACAAATTTTGGCCTAATCTTCCTTCGGTTCAAAGGAGCTCCATGTGTGCTGCTCGGGAAGCAACAGCAGCGCAAGCATGGTGGAAAAACAGCACCAGGTTACAGGTCCGTGTTACCAGCAGCGTTTCTAACACCATGGTACACACAGCGTTACAACCCCTTTACTTCGTAACTGCATCTGCGCAGAAATCTAAATTAGCTGCAGGTCCCAGCAGTGGCAAAGCATCGCGCGACCTTCATGTTTCGTGCTGTGCATTTTCCGTTCACGCGCCTGCGCTGTTTTACACCTGAGCGCCACTGTGCTCCAGCTCAGCTCGCCACTCACCTTTCGGCTGAAGCACTGAGATTCGCTAATAGCTTTTTCTTTGTCTCGATGCGCGATGGCATGGCAGACGCTGGAGTCTTTTACAAAAAAGTATATTTTTAGTACAATGAAAAGATTTTCAGACTTAGCAGATCGTGAGATCCTATTATGGGGTTTCATGTCTGCTGCACATTGAAAATATATAAATGTGGTTTCAGAGCAGGTATACCACATCCTTAATGTAAAATCCATGGGCAGACTGGAGTGGGGGGGGGGTCCTCTGGTCATTTCAGTTCATTTGCGGTGTTCCTGTTGTATTCGGCGGTTACGTATTCATACATTCATATTCATTACATTAATAATCACATCACAACACTATAGGGCTAATATAACACTGCAGGGTGTGTAATAAGTTTCTCTTTATTTCTCTATATTTATTTATGTTGCATACATTTTTAACTAAAAAATAATGAATAGATAGATAAATGGATGAATGGATAAATGCTATGTGTCCAGCATCCAGTTTTGCCCCTGACTTTTCCTCCCACAAAGAAATTGCCTTCTGGGAAGAAAACGACAGGTAAACTGAGCCTTCTCTGATTTGTGGTCTTTTGCAGACCTCCTGCCTATCTGTCTGCCTGTCCGTCTGTCTGTGCCATAAGCCATAGGTCACCATGTGGCTAATGGCCAAGTGGGGATCTCAAAGAGCAAAGTCACATTCACTGTCTGGTAACCGAAACCTCCAGAGTGGACGAAAAGGTGAAGGAGCCAAGATATCCTGGCTGAATTAGACTTCCCGCATTACCAGTTTGTTCTGCTGCCACATAACTCCTAGGCAGTTGGGAAATGACAAAGTTCAGATGTGAATTATTCAAACCTTTCTTTTTCATAGGATTGGTAAGGAGTATGTAGTCCATTATCAGGCGCATTCTTCACATGATTTTTTTTTCTTTGCTGGTTGGACCCAGCAAGAGTTTTCTAGTCAGCCTTGCAGTACAGGAATGGATATTTAGGCTATTATCAGTGTGTGGGGTAAAGTATGTTGTCTATGCCTACAGCACAGTCATGCCTCAATTTACGTGTCTGACTGGTTCCTGAAAAGGCTGTGTTGTGCAAAAACACTTAAATTGTGACAGCTATTTCCATTATTTCCTATGGGGAATGTGATTATGTGTTCCCAGTCCGGTCGAAAACCCCCAACCCACCATTCCCAAATAGCACAGCACAGCGGGGATCGTCACGCAGTACACGCACCTGCTGCACGCACAGGCAGGGATCCGGCTGCACAGCACACATGCGAGTACACGCACACAAACAGGCTGGGACCCTCCATGCAGACACGCACACCCCCACAGCACAGTGCACAGGATCTGTAATTCTACCCTTTAGCACATTTTTACACATTGAGATGACATTCTGATACCGGAACGTTGTATCAAGCAGATTGACATAAGAAACAAGCAGCACTGTTAAAAATCCGCTCGTGTTGTACAAGTGAGTGTAAATTCAGAGATGGCTGTGGTCTGTTTATCAATGCAATTTGCAGCAGGACCATGCAACACCCACATATACAAGAACAGAAGTGGGGGGGGGGGGGTTGTCAAGACACTTTATATAGATCTGCTGTCTCATTAGGATAGTTTTTCTGGGGATCTATAGTTTAAGTTTACAGACAGTAGCATAGGCCACACAGGCGCTATGGTAAACTCTCGGTTGACTTGGCTGTCCAGCTAAGTTTCCCTTTCGCTTTGATCAGGTTTCCAGTGTGGTTACAGGGGAAATCATCTCATTCTATCACTGCTTCCCATTCGGTGCAGCCAAGACACTGAAGATGCCCAGAGGGGGCACTGAAGGGACAATTACAATGTAAACAGTATCTGCTTTTTGCTGTGCATTTGTTATGAGTTTGCCTTTAACCATTCGGATCGCTAACCCATTAAAGTGCAATGTGAGAAGAAACTTAAAATGTTTCTCCCAAATCTTCCTCTCAGTCTTCCTCGCCAAACTTACCAGAAAACCCCCCCCCCACCATCGTATTACTCAACAGCTGCCTCATAATCTTGTGCCGTCTCGGTTTCTCGGCAGCGCGTTGCTGGGACAGCGTTTTACATCTCCGTTCTGAATTTAGCTGGGCTGGATGAATTCAGTTACAAATTCACTGTGTAGAAGCATAGCTCTTCCAAAAGAGGTGAGAACAACATCATTACAACACTTATACTGATGCAGTTTTGTTTTGTTTAACACCGTAACATCAGTTTGAATTCGGAGGTTACATAATGGGAGGTGCAGGTTCGGAAATGCTTATGCTTTCCTATTTTAGTAAATATTCTTGTGTCAAAGGACTCAACTCAACACCAGGCAATGCAAAATTCACTCTGTACTACTTCTCCGTTATTCGGTTAATCTACTCTAGTGTGGACCCGGCAAACCCAGCCGTACACAGTTAAGGCAACAAAATAAATCTCTTTTATTTTTGTGTAATTTTATCAACAGATGCTATAATGGTTAGAGCTGCAGCCTTGCGCTCAGAGTACCCAGATTCAAATCCTGCTGTCATGCTTTTATTTACTTACCTTAGAATTATGCAGTAAAAAATAACCGAGATGTATAAAAAGGTAAATCATTGTAAGCAACGCTGTAAGTCACTTTGGAGGAAAGCATCAGCTAAGTGAATTAAGCGCTAACTTAATATTTAACTTCATTAAACCAGATGCAAACAATGCACTAAAAGCTGAAAAAACTGGCAGTGCTACCGCATCCGTTCTACTGAACTGCATATCGGAGCACAAGAGCAGATTTATAAATTAATGACTGTCGATCATCGTGCTGTACGCAAAGTGTGGCTTAACTCACAGGTTTACGAAAATATCACATCAAGGAGAGGTCAAAATGTAAGATCATCTGCTTCAGAGGAGCTGAAAGGAATTGATGTATTGTGTTTTCCCGCAAAGGGCAGACGCCATTCTTTTGATATAAAGTCATTCTGGCATTAATGCCACTACTTACAAGATGGTCATTGAGGACCTTCTGACATGCGGTCGCTCATTGAAAAATCTTGAGGAGGTGAATAACATGGAGAGCAACTTATTTCAGCAGCATGTTTGACTGATATTCTACTACACCACCTTTAAAGAAAAGCATCCTTGTGTATTTTTATGCAACTCATATTACTAAACTAAGAAGACAGAATTATTAATGCATTATTATTAGTGCCTTGCAAAAGTATTCAGACCCTTTGAAAGTTATACGCATCGCTTGGATTAAAATTATACTTACATTTACGTTACCAGGCAGTATCTTTATTGTGAACTTGTGCTCCAACACTAAAATATCACAGCCAAAATAAATTGCTTGGAGATATGAGAAAATGGAAAAATGAAATATGCTTTTTGCATAAATATTCAAACCCCACACGGTAATATTTGGCAGAGCAACCTTTTGCTGTAATAGCAGCATTAAGTCTTTTGCAAGGCACTATAATTAGTAGGCCTGCCCTCATTAATACAAACCTATAACTAAACATAACTGCTTAATGATTTACATTTATTTTTCACATTTTGGAAATTAATGGCTGCCACGATGCCAAGATCTCATGAAACCGCCAATGGAGTGGAGTTATTAGGTGAATGGTGGAGCTGAAGGCGAACAGATACACAGTGCAGTGGTGATCCAGCGAATGGGGAGCAATGGGGTATGGGGACTTGGTGTGTGGGGCTGTACATGTGGCAGGTAAAGGAACACAGAGATTTGGTGATGAAGATCAAGTCCCATCTCTCTCAAGTCCCACTTCTAGCCACTACCGTCACTCCTGCTGTCAGTTATTACCGAATGTCGGCTCTGCTTGAACGAGGCCTTCATCTGGACTCCTGGTCTGGAACCAGTTTCCTACCAGAAAGTGTGAGAATAACAAACCCCATCATGCTTGTTTGGTGTTGAATATCTTGGCTTTCTATGAACACTCCACACTGCTGTGGTCTGCTAAAACTTCAAAAAGCTGAATGGTATTCTCTATCCAGTGCCTCTAAGGCTAGTCTGATGGTGAAGAATCCCAGATCTCTCGCATCAAAATTCATCTTGGAAGGTGATAACTTATGAGAAAATGCATATGGATAAAGATTTTGGGGGGATGGCTCTCCCTGGCCTTGGGATAACACAGCTCCTTCTCCTAATTGTGATGCATCTACATCCACCAAAAAGGGCAAAGTGGGTTCAAGATTGAGTTGGTCCAGAAAACACCTTTTCAAGGCCTTAAAAGAGTTTAAGGCTTCTGAAGTCCAGTTAAGGCACCAAGAAGCTCCTTGGATCAACCCTGATAATGGGGGGGGGGGCAACTATGACACTAACATTTTTGACAAGGCATCTAAAAAATGGGCAAAACCTAAAAACCTTCGCATGTCCTTAACTGTGCCCAGATGAGGCCACAATACAGCTACAAACTCCTTCCATCACTGACGGACACCTTGACAAACTCTCTGTACTCCTTTTGGTTCCACAGCAGAACCCAAAAAGTCCACCATTTCTTGGTAGAAATGTGAAGATTCGGTGACAATGACAAGAACACACTGGGAACTTGGAAGAAGGTGTAAGCACAGTGTGAGCTGATGAAGGACCCACACCGACCCTCATTCCATCTCTTTTATTCACCTGGTTCTTGATGATCAGTTCTTTGGTAACAGGTGTACCTGCTTCAGACAGGTGGGCTGAGCAGGACCTCTGCTGGTCACTGGAGGTATTGATTCCAGAAGCTGTGACGCATGAAAAGACGATGCTTCTTACTTTATTCCAGGTTGAGAAAAATATTAATGTTCGTGGCAATGTTAACACAAGGGTGAAAATAGACGATAAAGCAAATTAGATGTTTAACCGCCTCTGCTTGTGGCTGTGAACGGCTTGAGCTAAACCAAAGAAAGCTTTTCATCAACTTTAAAGCATTTCAAAGCCCCACAGATGGATGAACTGTAATCCACAGCATGAAGTAAGGACAGCAGCTACTGAACACTTGTAGGTGAATGCTGTCATACTGCAGAATGCAAAGAAAGAGGTTTCCGCACACATGTTACATGGGCGTTTTAATGCACTGTAAAGGTTTTGGGTGCCTTGTAGCCCTCCCTTTGCGGAGCAGCAGCGGGCCTGATTGTGATTCATGGCTTGAGCTCCCTGAGGAGGAAGCGGGGGACAATCCCAGCGGCAGCTGCAGCAGTGCGCCAGTATATGAGGGAGTCTGGTGGCTTGGGGGTGAGAGGCGGTTTGCTTAGCTTAACCTCAGCCTGCACTGATGCGCTGTGCCAGCTCTCATTACCCTCTCATGACCACTGTCTCTCCGGTATGCAATCCCACAATCACATCCTGTTTATTGCCCGATTACTGCTGCTTGTTCAGAGCCAGGAACAATGTCGACATCCGACCAGGCGGGAGCACGACAGCAGCGCATCACAGCTGGAACCTGTCTGTCCTTAATAATACATCACAATAATTTGCTAATAATAATTCATCCATGATTTTGCACTTGTGAAAATGAACTCTCCCGGCAGGGACATCCAGTATTTGTCCATTGTCCATCTTTTTCATAGCACCACAGTATTTTACCAAATCCCTATTTAAAATATCTCCTCCGCATACTGATTTTTTATTATTATTATTATTATTATTATTATTATTATTATTATTATTATTATTATTATTACTTTTTTATTTGAATTTTATTTTGTTTGTCAGACCAGTGCTATTGCTAATTGCTATGTGACTTGGAAAACAGAGATTTGTTTGCCGCATCCCACAATTTGCCTTTTCCCTGTGGAGTAACAGTTGGTCCCATTTGGTTGCCTCCATGACTAAGAACACAGCGTCTCTAAAATGCAAAGTTATTTTGCGACATGGACAGATCTGAAAGGTGTGCCGCTAATCCAGCGTTAATTTGAGACATTTTCAAGTTGCGTACCTGCACTTCTCGATTCGGCCCTGGAAATACAGGTTATAAAGTGCAATGCTGAGATCGAGCTGGCAATTTATTTTCTGCATCCCCGAGATATTATGTAATGCGGAAGCTGGATTCATTTGGTTGCATTTATGTTTGATGTTTGGTAATTTTCAAGCTGGCAACATTTCACAAATGGTTCCTCTAGCTTTTCTCATTTTTCCCGGATACATTTGTAAAATTGGACATCACTGGAGATAAACTGGATTTGGGGAAGCACACAAACTAAGGTACTGCTGCAGGCTGGAGGCATGATGGTCCAGCATAACAGCAGCACCTGAAATCAACAGTAATGGCTGCTTCAGTGCAGCATTTCCCCAGGCGAACAGAGAGAAGTGTGTTGCGAATGTCTGCTGCTATTCAGGCCTCTATTAGCTTCTCATCCACCGTCACATGCTAGATGGAAGGAAGTGGCTTTGAATGCCAAGGTGTGCGTGAATCACGGCGATAAAGCTGCCAGCGTCACAGAGTCCCTCAGCCCTAACCTGTATGCTTCCTCCTGTGTTTATCCATGTTTTTATGCTATCGTCAAAATGTGGCCAAAAAAGCTTGATGAACTGAACTGCAACCCAACCCAATATTAAAATGTCCAATATGAATAATGCAGAGCCGTGTTTATTTTGTGGAGCTTGTTTTTCAGTGCAAGCACTGCCTGCATTTGTTCCATGGCTTCTCTTGTTCTCCATCATTATTTTCATTCTTTTTCAGCCCTTCACTTCCACTCACAACCCTGCTGAGGTGTTTCCAAATGTCCCCCTGACCCTACATCTCTCTAAGTTTGTATATCTTGAGCAGCTAAAACTGCTATCTCTGCCTCAAGTGACTCCATGAATGTTGGCCACCATGTCCAGACCTTTTGCAGATCTGGCCATTCATATAAAATACTGTAATTTGGGCAGATGAGTCTCAACCTTCAGTAAGGAGCATTCAACCTACCAAACGGCTTAAACGCCACATCACTTCTCTTGTGTACAACTTCCTCTTGGCCTACCTGCAAGGATGCATTTCTTAACACCATGGCAACTGAAGACAAAATAGAAACATCTTTCGTGAAGATTCTGTTACAGCAGGTAAGTAGTGTCTTAAAAAACAGTTTTATAACTCCAGACCAGCAAATAAACCAAAAAGAGTTGTGAGTACAGTGTGATCATGAGTTTTTTTATCTATTTAATTTACAGTTTCTGGGCGGCTGCACATGTAATTTCCTCTTTTGTTTCCTGATATTCTGGTATTTAAATGTGAAGATATTCCTTTGCAGCACTTCTGTTTGAGAATTCTATTGACAAAATAAGTTGGCACTGAACTGGATTCTTCCAACCACAACTGTGTCTGTGCAGAAATCAAACAGATTTTTATGAAGGTTTAGATGTGCTTCCCTTAATAAACAAGGATGCACTTGAATGGGTTGAATCAGCTCGAACTTTAAGCCAAGTCCAGTTTTGTGACTTAGGGAGTGCAGTAAACTGTTGAGCAGCTGAAGTGGAAAAGGCCAAAGTTGTGTCATTACTGTTAAACATGGATGCTAGGACTTTACCTCTTGTGGGAGAGAAAGCATTCAAGCCATTCAGAAAGTGTGCTCTCGATCTAAAACGGGAATAAAATGAAGCCAAACCGGAGTGAAATATTCACACTTAAATCGGATGCGGTACACTTTGGGTAAATACAGTAGGGCTGTCCAGAGGTGTGGAAGCAATAATTCATGTGAATCTGCAAGGAAACAGTTTTGGTCTTGTGCTGCACAACCTGCTTCCTGTGTCCTTAAGGAGAACACTGAAGAAGAGCCGCAGAGGTCAAGAAGTGAGGAAATGATCTGCGCCGAGTTGCTTGGATAGGCTTTACCCATTCATGCAGTCTAACTGTGGTGACATTTGAAAGCGAACCTTTCGTACAAGATTTAAATGCATCAACACTGCAAAAAAAAGATCTGATTATTATTAGCCTTTTGCGAATGTGCACCTGAACTTTGGCATGATGCTCTTCAAGGAGGGAAGGGACACCTGATAATGCTAGTTGAGGACCAGGCCAAGCTGGATGCACAAGAGCTGGGATCTGTGTGGTGAAAACCAATTCCTTCTGAATTCTCAGGATCTCTAAGTTGTAGAAGTGAGGTATGTGTTTCATCCACTGGAACAGAAAACCAATTTTTCCCTTTCATGTTCCTGGTTTTTCTTAAGGTTGAACCAAAGGAACAGCTAAAATGAACGTGTGCTGTTTTATGGCACAATTTCAAGAAAAAAACTCTTGTAGAGCAGCACTGGAGTCACTGCAACTGAAGAAGGAAAGAGCTGAAGGAGCAAAGGGTTGGGTCATATCAGAGCGCAGAGCAACGCCACGCAAGTTTAATGTCACGCAAGTGTGGCTGTGTGTGGAGATGTGCCATCGCAGTCAAGGCAAAGGGGTCAAATGGCCATAAGAAACAACTCTGGCAACTGCACACATTAGTTTATTGCAGACTGCTGATGTTTTCAGCCTCCCTGCACACTTTAATACCTTCTGAGCACCGATTCCCTTGTTTGTTTGCCTCTGCCAAGCTGCCTGTAAGAGCTATCCTGTTAAACACACACAATGTACCTCTTTCACCAGGAAAAGCCCTGTTTTTGTCAGTAATCGAATGCTCATCAGCGTTGGCACAGAACATTCAAAACACAAAAGCCCCTCTGAAAGAAGAGAACATAGGGAGATAAGGAGTAAGGAGAGGAACTTGTTTAGGCACTACAAAGAGTAGCATCATCTTAAGGGTATGTACCTTGGCTGAAAATACGTGGACACCTGAGCATCACATCCTTCTGTGCTTGCTGAACGTCCCATTCCAATCCATTAATACGGAGTTTTCCCCCCTTTGTTGCTATAAGAGCTTCTTCGTTCTGGAAAGACTTTGCACCACATTTTGGAGCAAGGCTGTGGGAATTCATGCCCACTCGGCCACAAGAACATCAGTGAGGGTGGACGAGAAGGCCCGGCTCTCGGTTGGCATTCCAGTTCATCCCAAAGGTTTTCAGAGGGGTTGAGATCACTCAAGTTCTTCCACACTAACCTGGGGGGAGCAAAGTTATGCTGGAGCAGGAAGGGAGCTTCTTCCTCAAACTGTGACCACTAAGCTGGAAACACACGGTTGTCTAGAATGTGCTGTGAAGGTGCGGATGAAACAGCTCAGCTCAGTCATTAGAAGAGGGGCCACATCATTTTGGCCATGTAGTGCTTTCATCCCCCACTGCAGGGCAGGGATGTTGTGCCAGTTTTTTTGCAGGAGTCCAACACTCAGCTGATTAAAGACCACAGCAGGGCAAGGAGGGTGGATGTTGGCACGGCTGAGAGGCGGCGCATTTCTGCCACTTCACATCCCTTCAGAGCATTACCAAAGTTGTATGGAGCTCCAGAATAATCTCAGTTTTGCAGTCTCTCCAAGTCTCTTAGTTAATGTACTAATGCCAGGTAGAATAAAGCTGAATTATGTGCCCGTATTTTTATTTTACTCATATTTCTTTCGAGGTAGATTGGTGATTAAACGTACATTCAGAGACGACGACTGAGATCGCGCCTAAAAGACGATTTTCTACATTACAGAATGTTTGTATTATTGCAGTAGATAGAATGAAGGAGAAACTTTAATTTTGCATACTTGTGCTGTAGCAAACCCAAGTTATTCAAGATGCAGAGAGTTGCTGTAAACAAGTTAGTTTAGGCCATTCTGACTTTGTCTGTGCGTCTCCGTTTTAGAATAACGCATCTTCGTTCCATGATGTATTCATAAACCCTTTCAGCTCGCTTTGTCACTATAAAACCTCGTGCTGGTTTCTGTCCCACACAAACCGAGTGGCTTGTTCCACTTTATTTTTATTAAATGGATGAATTTGCACATAATTGATAAAGTGTCTCAAGGGCACATCTAAATGAATTTTTCTCAACAGAAACGGGCTGAACAAATAAAATGATTGAACAGTTTCTCTGCTGTTTGATACTCGGGTGCTGGACCAAATGTCTATTACGCAGCTTTGCAGCATCGACAAACAGCTTCTTAAAATTATGAATATGTCATACATCTCACAGAAGGAAAAGCTTTGAAGTACAATTTGAGAAAAACAGTCGCCTGTTTTTATTATTAAGAGCATCCACAAATGCCGTGGTGTAACGGTGGCTGAAGACTTGGAGCCAACAATAAAAAAGCAACGTTTGTGACTGCCGAGTTTCAATGCCCCACAGGCACCTGTATCGACAACAACACACCAGAAGGGTCAGGGTGGTGTTTTTTGAAGTGGATGCATCAACAAACCTCTAGCAAATTTCTGTTTCCATTAGCATGAAAATACAACGGATATTGTCGGCAACAGATAGCATTTTCTCCCAATTTTTTTTTTTTTTTTTTTTGCAATAAACTGAGCCACATTTAAGCTCCTCTTGTCCACTGACACTGCTTTATTATAAAACGAAAGTGTTTTAACCAAATGCTTCACAAATCAGTGAGCTATTGATCAGTTGATCTTTTCACCAACATTGTCAAATATGCAGCTTTTATCACTTAAGAACAAACAAGCAGATTTAGGTAAAAATTAAAAGATTAAAAAAATGACAGCCAGCAGCGATCCTCACATAAATTACCGCATGCGTGCATCAATGTTTCTCCCGAAGCCAAATATGCTCGGAAGCAACTGCGTCGACAACTCAAAATTTGGCGAACGGCCACAGCCAACTCGCCTGACCTTTTCAAAGGCAAAATGCAGCCATTTCCTCTTTCTTTCTTTTAACCTAGATGGCCTCACAAAGCCTCATAGCCCTACATCTGAGCTTCATGCATTCAAACTCTCAGGTTTGCTTGCTGAAGTTCACAAAGGTTCACTGGAACCCTGGTTGAGATACTTGGTCGAGTTAAATATCCCCCTAAAACATTCAAGAGCGCAAAATGGTCTGTGTAACCCCGACCGCATCGGTGAAGGCCGTTCCCTTTTTTTTAAAACTGATCTGCAGCAGTGCAAGTATTTTTCTTGGCTTTAGATGGGATGCAAATGAGCCAGCCCAATAATGGATGCTGAAAATGCATAACGGTCAGAACAATGCAAGAGCAGAATGCAGAGACGGGGATTTCTGAAGGCGACTGTCAGGTGTGACAAGCATTGTGGAAAAATGCTGCGGGGTGGAGCAACACAGCACCGCCTTAATAACAGACGGCACTGCACATATAACAGTTTGTTGCAGTGCATCCTTTATCCCTGCTGTGTGGGTGACTTTATTAATATTGCTTACTTCTTACCATGGTAACCCGGTTCAAGAGGAACTTTATGCCCAGTTTGGAGCGAAGCGTGCAGCTTGAGACACGCTGCGCTGATAAACTTGTTTTTCCACCGCAGCACACCGAGACTAACAGTGTCTTTTGGTTTGACACAATATTTGGGGTTGGTTTTACAGGTTTTATACATATGATGATGCAACGCAAGTTTCGAAAGGGCTCATGATAAATGGTGATGAGTAAAAAATATCAAAAAGATGTGTTCTGGCTGGCTGACAAGAATAAAAAATGAGCTTGACTGCTGGAAGGCCAGTTGTGTGGATTCTACTCAACAGCTCTTTCAAACAGTCAAATAGCAGACTCCACTGGCACAAAAAAAATGCCACACGTGGAGATGTTTCAAAGATGACTTTGTGCTGTTTCTTCTGTAATTCAATTTTTCATTTTCAGTTGTTTTTTGTACTTTGTTTTTCATTTTCCAGTCATCAACACTTTAATGTTCTGTCATTTTAACTATTGCTAATGTTGTGTTTGTATTGTGTTCTGTTCTTGCTCTCTGTGATTTGTGTCTACCATTCACCTACAGAGACAGAGATACGGAGGATGAGCATTTTCAACACCAAGAAAATCCAAAAATGTATTAACACCTGTCTGAGATGGATCATCTAAGTTTGTTGGCCTGATGCCATCAGTAACCAAGAACTCTTGCAGTAAACCAAATAAACGCCAGTGGAGATAGAGATCCTCAGACAACGCTGGAAATGGATAGGCCACACCCTGCATAAACCAGGCTCTAGTAACACCAGACAAGCCCTTACATAGAATCCCCAGGGGAAGAGGAACAGGGGCCAACCAAGAAACACCTGGCACCATGGCCTGGAGGCTGACATGAAGAGCATGGGCTACACCTCGGGACAGCTAGCTAGCTCAAACATCTAGTACAAGACAGTGAAGCCTGGAGATCCCTTGTCAGCGGCCTATGCCCTATTTGAGGTAGCAGGTATTAGTAGTAGTATTTGCCTACAGAGTGTGGTCAGCTGTACAGGAAGTGGTTAACTGTTATGACATCATAACCATGCATTTGTTCTATACAGAGTCCATATCTCTCTTCACACAACGTACATACATGCTGATGAAACCCCCTATCTGAAATACATCCATGTTTTGTACATACTTATTGTTTCACTAAGTCTGACATTCTTGCCCCCCATTAAAAAAAAAAATTGCTATGCAGCAACAAACCCAAGACAGAAAGGACCATAGGGCCATCAGCAAGGTCATTCCTTCAGCATCATCTGCCTGTTTCTGCAGTTTCTTTCCCCATAAGCACACAGCAGTGGTCCTCACTACACTCAACTGCCTGGTCCACAGATCAGTGCAGGGTTGAGACATCTTAGCACCTTGTAAAGGGCTGCTACCCATCAGCACAAAACATGTCTTTTTTTACCCTCTTCTGGTAGAAACCGACATTAGGGAGGCCACCAGGAATTAAGCACCTCTGGGTCCTGCAGAAAGAGTGCATCCAGGACACCAGTTCCAAAGACCTTGCACTTTCAACACACCCGCTCTGCTGTGTCTCAAGTCCGTATTCTGCCATCATACAAGGTGACTAGCGATGAGGGCATCAGTCATTCCACAGCAGTGCTGGAGTACAGATGACTTCTCTTCCCTCATCATTTTTGGATCTGATTTAATTAGATTTATGTTCAATTAACTTTTGGACTGTAGGCTCGGAAGCTCACCGGAATTGGAAAGAAGTTCTCTTTTCAGAGCTTTTGTGCTGCATTGTCAGCATATTTTGGGCACTGTAACAGGATTTCTCCTACAATAGAAAACCTGCTGGGGAAATTCTGCATGCCAAGAGAAGACGACCCTGCGACTAGAGGTCCGCAGTCCAGAAAGTTTTGAATAAATCTCAATTTGCGATTTACGAGTGAAACAACACTTGTGGGTCATGTGACGTCCGCACTATTACATCAGGAAAGCAAAATTGTATTTAAATACTTCAGGGTGGAAAAGGAAGTTGAATTATAATATCTGGATTTTCTGTGAGTGGCTACCCTGCAATGGACTGGCATACCCTGACTAGCCTCGCACCCTGTCCTTCTTGGAGAGGTTGTGGACCATTGCAACCCTGACATGGACAAGCAGTTAATGATGATTTGCTAGGAATAATTTAATAATAGCTTAATAATATTACGCCTTTTAAATGAGGATTCATTTGAAATATTTAGGACGTAGATATCAACAGGTGAGCAAAGCCATGTATTGTAGTATATTTAACGGTAATACCGATACATCTATTTTATTTACCATCATATCATTAATGAGAATGTACTTTTTATGCAGGAATTATTTTTTATATTAGAGCGGATTGGTTAAAACCCCAGAAGTAACCTCCAGCATTATCTTGCTGAAGAAAATCAAACTGCGTGAGAAACTACGTGGACAAAACCAATGAACAATAAAACAGTTGAATCCTGCAGGAAATGGCTGACTACTCTTTGTAACAAAAAGAGCATCCGTTAAATAATAAACAGTTACCAAAAGGCCACATTCAGCCATCTGCTTGCTGGAGGATTCTGTCCCCAATTCTCCCCCTTTGGAAAGAGTGGTCATTTTAAAATAGGCCTGCAGGGAACCTTAAAATGACCAAATTTTACCAGGCATTATGCCAAAAAAAAAAAAAAAAAAAAAACAAGGACACAAACAATGGAACTGTGACACACCTGCTTTTTAAATAAAAAGCATATGAAAACAAATTTTAAAAAACTCAACTAATAAGCAGAATGCTAAATTCTCAGCTTTCTTTTGTAATTTACTCCCAGGGAACTGGACCAATTCAAGCTTTGTTTCTGCCTTTTATATTTAGGAATAAAAATCAACATTTAAACTGAGCGCTTAACTTTTTATCACTTATTTCTTATGATAATTTAATCTCCCTATGATAATAATCAAGAAAAAACCTGCATAATCTAAAGAATGCCTTGCAAAATTATTCAAACCTTTGAAAGTTATCAACATTGGCTGGATTTTCAATTTATGCTTGCACATATTTTTCCAGTCAGTATTTTTACTATTAACTCATATATTCCAGCACTAAATTATCAAAACCAATATAATTTATTTGCAAATATTTTAAAAGAAAATTAAAAAGTAAAATATGCAGCCTGCATAAGTATTCAGAGCCCGCATATTAATATTTGGCCATCTTTTGCTGCAGTAACAGCATTAAGAATTTTGGGGTAAGTAATGTACCAGCTTTACACATTGTACTGAGGTTATTGTCTCCCATTCATCTTGGCAAATCTACTGAAGATTGTTCAGGTCAGTTTGAAGACACGTGTGGACCGCAGTTCTCAAATAGTTTGACAGATTCTCAATGGGACCGAGGCCAGACCTTTCATCATTTTGTGTCTGAGCCACTGCACAGATGTTGGTAACCTTCAAGGGCTTTAAATACATTTGCAGGCCACCGTTTTTTACTCAAGTATTCTGCCTGAGCGCGGTTATGTACGGTTATGTAGCTTGAATTTTCATTGGCAGAAACATACAGCTGTGCAGGTTTAACAGCTTAAGCTGAGTTCAGTCACTACGGATAAACCATCTGCTAAGCAAGTGAAACAGCTGCTGTCCACTAAAGCAAGGAACTAAATTTGCAAAATAAAAAGGGAAGGCAGGACCCCGCAGGCTTAGTAATGTCACAGGGAGATGATGCAGAAACACAGACCCTTTCCCCCCCCCCCCGAGTGTCATCATGTGTGACGCTCAAAGCTCCGGCCTACATGCGTGCTCATCTGGGCATCGACCACTATTTGCCATTCTGGTGAACACTGCTCTCTAGTGGCCCCACCCCAGAGCAGTGGCACATGTGCTCATCACTCAAGGCTCCTTTATGACATCCATATAGGTAATTAGAATAAAATAAAAGAGAATCTTTAGGTGCCTCTGGGACCGGCTGCTCCAGTTAGCTTTCCAGGTGTTAAGCGAAACCCCTGTGTAGTTCATATGGCGTGCAGTAAAGTCTGCGACAAAGCTCGCAGTTCAGAGCCCAGCTGACTGCCTTCAGCCCCTTTCATCTATTCTGGCAGTCGTGGGCCTTTTTTCTTGTTCAGTATGTGATTAATGATGGACTCAGAACACTGTCAAATGAAGTCAGACAAAGCAGGGATCAGGTACATCTCAATATTTGTATCCAAGAGGCAAACCTTCCCACCTACATGTGTGCTGATGAAGGATCAAGGATATTGCTGCTTATAATATAACTGCTGGCTAATAAAGTCTATAGCTATTTTCACCTTGACTGACAGCATGAGTCCTGCTCCTTTGTGAACTCTGTGCCTTGTTCATTTCGACAGTTTTGCCCAAACCTGCAGCTTACGCAAGCTTAACTTGTGTCCATGCTTTTTTGAAAGCTCACCGGACGGACAGGGACAATAAACATGAAAAAAAATAATAATTTAGCTTAGGTGATGTATGGAATTGAGAGCTGTCAACCTACTGGCACTACAACACAGTTCGGGTTTCCCCACACGTCCATTCCTCAGCTCACTGGGAACGGAAAACCTTGGGCTGGACAGGGCAAAAAACAGATTCAACTGCCCATCGAGTCATGAACATGAACTTATAACTGATGCTTGCAATGTGTACATCAACTTTTCAGTGTCCTAATAATTATAAGTACGTGTAAACTGTTATAATGGTGCAGGATGAAAGCTGGCTTAAAAACTGATCTCCTTCTCCAAGCCCACCTTTGCCCATTATGAATTTTTTTTAAATGTAATTTTGCACTTTTTTTTTCTTTTTTTTTTTTTTAAACATGCAGTTCTTACGAACACATTAAATCTGGTCAAAGACGTGCATTCACAGCACAGCGAAGATGGCCTGTGGAAGAAGAAAGGAGCGGTACAGTCACTTTCATTTTTAAAAAAAAGATGTTATTCTTCTGATAATAATGATGCTAATGATTATTAGCCACTGCACTATTCACCGTCATCATTATCCTGCCTTTTCCTGCAAATTTCAGACCGCACGCTGACTTTGCAGCGCATTCATCATTCAGGTAGCGTAGCTGCTCTTTCCTTTTGGCTTGACGTGAACTTAGAAGGGTTTTCTTACTAGAGTTTTATATAACAGCAGGGTAATTGATTTTTTTTTGGCACACGAATGCAACTTGGGTGCTGCAGAACCGGTTCTCGTGCACTCCATGGGTACAGACTGCCATATCTCCATTAACGGTCTGTCCATTTACTGCACAACGCACTTTTTTTATGGAGCGATCAGGGGAGTGCATCGGCATGTTATTTTCTGTACCAACCAGGTGACACAACACCCCAGACTGCTCAGGAAAGGAGATATAAAACATTCTAGAAGTACGGGATCAACACTAACATGCAGCACCGACAGACCGTTCAGATCCAGGTCGAGCACAAGGTGCAGGACCAGCAGCTGCTATGTGCTCACGGCAGAACAACAATAACCTGGGGCTGACCAGCACCAAGGCTCCAGGTGAAACCAGGTGGGCAAATAAGTTCAGCTTCAAAGAAGAGCCCGGTTCCCCATGAAAGGTGACCAGCAGTTGGAAGCCACACACGCGGATCGGCCTTTTCAGCCGACTGCAGTGGTGACAAAGCCCTGCCTCTCCTGGTGAGCTGTCACCACCATGCTGAGCTGCAGTTCTACCTCTTGCAAGGCCTGAGACAGATGATGGCCCACTTTATTTTTCTCCCTTTTATTTTGTATTTTTTTATGTCCTCGGTTTCACCCCAAGCAAATAAATCCAGTCCCAAGGCCTTTAAGCCTTTCAAGCCTGAGAATGCCCAAAATAAAATCAGGTTAATACAATGGGAGAATGGTTATAGGTAGATACATATTAATTTCTCTCAGTTTCTCCTACATGCTTGGTAATATCGGTTATAGCAAAGCTTGGGCATCTTCCCTGCATTTAGTGCTTTACATGCACTGCTCTTACATGTCTTGTGGGATCCATTTTAATGTGTTTGTCGTGGTCTTAAGGCTTCGGTTTAGCCCAGCCTTTTTTTTTAAACCGCTGCCTACAATTAGGCTCATCTGTAATACATCTGAACTTACGTAATTGTCCGACAGCAAACGGAAAAAAACGGCACTCCCTATTACAAAGACCCATGCAAGCAGTATGTGCGGATGGAATAATTCTCAGCATGGGATCACCGGTGTGGAAAGGCAGTGCCATCAATCAGATTTGCACTCAGTATGTGGCCTGGTGTAAAGCAGTTAGAGTTGCAAATGTTATATCATATTGTAATATCGTATATCAATATTTCACATCACATAAGTGCAAGTTGTTATACATTTTGGTAAAGCTTGACTTGCACTTAGGTTACAGTCAAGTGCTTCAGATTTGTCGATTCGTTGCTGCAAAATGCACTCTCTTGAGTATCTGACATAGCAAAAATGACCCAAAACTGGCATTTTAGCAAATGTCTTAATTTCCACATTTTTACCGAGCGCAGCTCTGCTCTACAGCTAATTCCCCCATTAGAGGATGGCAGACAATGGATTCATAATCAGAGGAACCCACTCCGCAGCTCAAATGCAAGTTAATAGAACAAATATTGATTTCTCTATGACAAAACAATGGCCACCGCTTCTGACAGCCAACTCCAAAGCTTTTATTTGGCAGCGGAACAGACGGGGGGGGCATATTTTCAACCGCATTTCAATTTCACAGTTCCTGATCAAGTATGCTTTTAATTGCTGAAGGCAAGAATCAAAAGGTGTACAAGTTTCCAATTTGAGATGCACCTCCTTGCAACACTCCAGATCTTCTCAGAAGCAACGCGGTGTCAGGCCTCTGGCTGATTATACGTATATAAGGCCTAAATATAAGATATAAATCAGCATAACTTCAGATAATGGCTATTAATAACTGCATTTAGACATGAAAATTAATTCCATGTATTTTACTCAAGTATATCCGTGTATACTAATCGAATCTTGCCACTAATCCTTGTTTTGGTTTCACTTCCTTCATTCATTAAAGTGATCCCTATGAGCTCACAGGTTCACGAGTGCCAGTACCACATCTTAAACGTATTTAGAGTTCAACTTAACATTTGAAGTTTCATTCCGGCTCAAAATGCGTCGCTTTACCACACAAACTTTTAAAACTTGCAGGGGAGGACATTCGCTAAGTCTACAATTGCAAAAAGATAAATGGCTTTCGAGCTGTAATTTTGTGGCTTAATCTTATGATAATTTTATTATAAGAAAATGTTATTGCCAACAATGAGACATATTGGCAATATTTTGCAAACCTTTATTACTTATCAAACTGTGGGCAGTGAATGTAAATCTGTCCAGGCTAAGTGCTAATGAGTCTTTGTTGCATAACTTGCTTTGTGTTTATTCTTGTGATGGTCATTATTCTTTATAATAAAGTTTACAATGCAAAATCATCCCTTAATTTCTTAGCTTGGAATGTGGATTCCCAACATTCCTAATACAAAAATTATGTGATCTCCAGAAGCATGGGGCCGGTGCACACTTCCCGCTGCCCACTGGCTATGACCTGCAGCCCCACAGGCCTTCTCATCTCCCCAGCGATGGCCCGCTGCTGTGGGATGTGACCTGACGCTTTGTTTGCTGGCGTCTTGCCTTTCTGTGCCTCCTGCATTATTTAATAACGCAGCCGCTTCTCCAAAGGAAGCGAAGCCTCCATTCATATTGGTATTGATAAAAAAAAAAAGTTCAATAGCACTCTACTTTGTGACAGCTTTTCAAGGGAAAACTTTACAGATTTAGACACAAAGATTTTTTATCATGTTTGCTCAGCGGGCAGATCGTATATGAAGAGCAAATGTCTACGAGGAAAGGTCAGGACAGAGAGGGAAGCACTATATAAAGCAGCCTTTGCCTCTCATTGCTGCAGGACTGATTTCCTCTCTTCTCCACACATCTGCAACCCTGGCATGAAAAAAGAACTGAACTGATGTACGTGGAAAACCGCATGGCTAAGACTGTCACTTCCTCAGGAGAGATTATGAGAGGTTCAATGAATCGTGTCAACAGAGGGGAACATCTATAAGCAGGGCCCGGTAACTGTGTGTTTGTTCCTCCCACCGCCCCCCCACACTGGTCTTTCCTAGGAGCCGACCCCAGGAGAAAGGACACTTGGACCCTGGTCTCATATGCGAATGATGCACTGCTGCTCTGACACTCGTGCCATTTGTCATGAAACAAGATTTGCAATTCGTATCTAAAATGGCATTTTTTAACTGCCATACATTCAGTATGCATTGGGCAAATGACAGAGGAATAAAAAATAAAAAGTGAGAACGATGACTATTAAGATTTAAAGGGACTTAAAGGAAATTATTTAGTTTTATTTTCGCCACCAATGTGATCTGAAAACATGCAACTGAGAAATACATCTGTGTGTTAAGTATATAAATTCAGCAAACAAGGAACTGTACAATGCACGTGAAAACAATGCTTGCATTCGTCCTTTTACAAGATTTCTCAAAAATATCATCATCTAACCGAGAGTCAAATGGTAGAATTAACAATTTTAGGCAAAGTTGTCTGTCCGGACTGTTTGCTCAGCGACAGGTCTTGGAGATGCAGGGAACTGAGTGCCGCTCTGATCCGAAAGTTGGGTTTGCATTCTGTTGGCTCAGTGCGGGATGTTTCCTAATGTTTATCCAAAGGTTTACAAAAGTGCTGCCCATCAGCACTAAATCGGTTTCCTTCTTATATTTAAATTGCAAAGCTGTGACATTTTTATATGTAATTCTTGCATGTGATTATCCTCTGCAAAATATTCCCAAAAGATCCCACAACAAATTTCTTCACTTAGCACAGAATTTCCCCAGTTGCAGCCCTAGCTGCTACTCTTCCCCATTAGTAGTATTTTTCCTTTTTTTTCTATCATTTTTCTTCAGTGTTCCTTCACCTTCAGCTACAAGAATTCCCATCTCCCTGGGGTCAATTGAGACTGATCTGGCTTTCTAGCCATTTGCTTCTGCTCTCACCTCTTTGGTGACACAAAGGCTGCTCTCTCTTTCTAGCGTGTCTAGCATGCTGCTCGATTCAACACTGATGCTCTCAACCCACAAGGAGCACAACGTCCAGCTAACCATACGCCCCAGACGTCTTCTGTCGGTCATTCCCTGCTGCACACGTTCGCCAGTAATAAACAGTGAATGAATACCACCTCCCGCCAGCTAAGTTCGGCCAATCTCCTCTGTTCACGATGTCCTGCCGCTCTGCCACCATCACCGCGAGCAATGCCATCGCAGTTGGCTTTTACTTTCCCCATGCCTGCCTGACTCAACATTGCATCTTCATACATCTCCTCCGAAAAGGCACGCTACTTTCTGGTGAATAAATCAACTGTAGCGACAAGGGAACACCTGCCAGCGGCAATGAAAATGTTCCCAGACAACACCCATGTGCAGAAAAGTTGTGCATTCATGGCAGAGTGTTCGCGCCTCTCCTCTGTGCCTCTGCTCGCCGCACAAAGCTCCCGGCTGCCTGTCTCCTGGCAAACCAACAAGAGTCCACTTGATGTGAACGGCCCCTTCGCACCCAGAAAGAAGTCTTTATAAGAATCCACAGAGCAGCTCAGAAATGCAGTCGCTTGACCCCCATTTCAGGAAATCTCCAAAATTACTAAAAAAAAAAAATCCTGATTTTTTTTTTCCTCCTTACCTGGTGTTGAGGCTCAGAGCTGGAAGGAGTAAAAGCAGGCAAAACATACAGATGAATTTCATTGCTTTGTCTTTCTCTTTCCCTCACCCCTTCTCCCGTTCCCATCTCTCTCACTCCCTTCCTCCCGCGCTCCCTCCTCACTCCCTCTCGCTCTCTCTCTCTCTTCTCCCTCTCCTCGCTCGCTCACACACACACACACAGGCTGACACACACACACGCACGAGCCGACACAGGACAGCGCAGATGCAACACTCTGGCAGGCTGCAAAGGAGGTGCTCTGCTTTTAAATAAAATGGAGGCGAGGGCGGGGGGGGGGGCAGATGGACAGAGTGAAGAATGTGAAAGAACAGCAGGGAGATAATGGAGGCTAAGAGGTGGAATGTGATGACACGAGTAATTCAGCCACTGCACGGCGTCTTTCGCTTCTGCTTTCCCGGCTTGCTTGTCCCCGCTTATGTGTTTACCCTGTGCTGTCCGCGAGGACGCCTCATCATCCGCGCGTGCGCTGACTGACAGGGAGGTTTTATCTCAAATTGTGTGCACAGCAGGTGTCTCCGGGCCCTCGATCGGACAAAGAAAAACTGATACCCACAATTAAATTTTATTTGTATAGTGCGCTGCTTTTTCCGGCACGCTTGCACACACATATTGCACTTTTGTGCCTACAACACTGTACGAATGCGATTGATGAATTATTACGGCTTTCTTCCCCAAAGTCCACTACAAAAGCCTCTGCTCTTTCGGAACACGGCACCACGATTCCCCCAAAGCAAACCGACCGGCTTCTCGCGAGGCCCCCCCGGCTCGACGCGCCATCGCCAAGTTATGGCTCCACAGCAGCTTCTTGCCTAAATGAATTTCATGTAAAGCGTGCAAGGCCTTACTTAACGTACCGATATGTTTTGACAACCTTTGAAGAAGAATAAAAAAAATAGGGCACAAATATTGTTGTTTTATGCATTTCGGCGTGTTCAACAGTCGCGTGAAACGAGTCACTTGAACTTGAGAATTGGGCAACTGGTCGCCCTCCTTTGAGCAGAATTGGGCAAATTGTTTGCTTTAACCACCGGTTTGTCTCCCACATTGGTTCTCTGCAGTTCTGGCTCACTCCTTCTTCACAAAACTCCTTCGGCCCAGCGGTAATTGCGCATTTTCGTATGGGAGCAGCTTGCCTTGGGTTCCACTACTACATCATAATTCTTTTGTACATCAGCTTGTATTTTCGGATCATTGTTTAACTTTCAGTTCAGCATCAGGTTGCCACAGAGCATCTGTTTGTGCAAGATTCTACAATGAGCTACAATTCTCTGTGTACGACAAAGTTTGTCTCTATTCTAAGGTTATAAAAGCACCATGCTGGCATGTGTTTCCGCTGTTCAAATTCAGCATTTGGCTGTTCAGAAGCATCCTTTTTTAACATTAAAGACAAAAAGCTATTTTTTGCTGGGGTGCTCAGTCCACTGTTCTTATTCAGTCTTATTCTGGATAACTGAGTCATAAGCAATGGCCAAGGAAAAAGTTACTCTTTCTGACTCAAAGCTCTGGGGTGAAGATGCTGCAACCTCCGGCATTTCCCTGACTGCGTCTCTGCGGATTAGCAAAGTCCTGTACCCTTGAAAATGTTTTATCATCAAATATTTTTCAAAGCTACACACAAAAATGCTCCTTAGAGGTGACCCAGAGACCACCCAGAAACACAGGTGCTCAAGACAAGGTTGGTGGACAGAATGTGAGTCCAACACATAACAGTTCCGTACTGTACTACTTTGCTCTTGTGTGTTTGTGTGCACACACTTTCCAGTCACCATGTGGAACCATGGGATGAAACCCATGCAGACACAGGAACACCAAAATATGAGCTGTTTGTTATTATTTTATATAAATATATAACATTGTCAATTTCCTGATGACTGAGAGAGAAAATAAAAAAAGCTGAAAAAACACAACCGACAGTCAGTGGCAAAAAAGCTAAAAAAAAAAAAAAAAAGAAATTACATTTTGCATGGCTCTCCTTCAATACTTATGAACCATTTTCTCTCTGGCCTCCCTTGCCTGTGGTGACACTGTGGGGGGATAAAAATAATTATGAGATACTGGAACGTCAAATGAATGACAATTAAGGACATTGTCACCTGCTGTTTTGGTTGGCGTGATCTCCCTTCCCAGTGTCTCACATGTGCAGGAAGTATCTACTGGCTGGGTACCTGAGGTGCGGAATACTAAGGATCGCCACCATGTAAACCTTGCGCTCTGCTTCCCCTGTGTACCATACTGATGTTCTGGAGGAAGGGCCAATGGTAGCGGTGGTCAGAACACTGTCTGGATGTTTGTATGACTTACTTGCCACTTCTTACCTGTGACCCTGAGCAACACACTGCAGCGCTGTGTAAATTAAAGGAATTTATGGAATGAAGACGTCACCTTCGCTTATGAAATGCGCCACCTTCATCTTCTGAAGAGATGCTATTTTCCCGGCTTTCTAATTTTCCATGAAGCACTTCATGAGGGGGGAGGGCTGCTGCACAGTGAAAGGTGAGCGCAAATGCCCTGAAGAGTTGAATAAAGGAAAGAGAATAAAAATAAATCTAAAAAATAATAGTAAACCAGCTTTCACATACTTCACCATCATCTAGCTGTGGGTCACCTTTTGTTTCATGAAACAAGAAAATAAAATGCTTTGAATCGCAAAAGGCTTCAGTCACCTTAAGTTCACCTGGAAGATTTTTTCCCCCCATAAGAGTGAGTTCTTATTCTCAAAACAATGATAAAAAAAATGCCATATTTAAATAACTTGAAATAATGATTTTTAATATCTTTCTTAAGCAAATTCTACTCTTCAAATTTCTAAGCATTTTCATTAATGCTACTGTTTGAATCTTCTTTCGCTTCTTCCAGAGATTAAGTGCTTCCACTATCCGATGACCAGGGTGCACGTTTTGTGTGGCCTGCACCACCTCAGTCCCAGTGACAGCATCTTTGGATGCAGGACCAATGTAACTCCCAAGATCTCAATCTTCATCCATCAGTTTCATGTGCTACAGAACAGCCCACACCTTCACAATCCAGCTTCTGTCTAGTCTGCAGGGGGCATCCTTACCCCCCTCTGTCCCCCACAAGGGTGGTCCATAACTCCAAAACCATAGTTGTTGGCTTCATTCTGCCATTTCAGAGACTTACAGCTGGTTGTTCACTATTTAAATATTTCACACCTTGGTTATTGTTCAAATAAATAAGTATCAGACTATCAAACCACTATTTACGTATATTAAATTTAATCATAAATTAACAGACTAAATAATAACTCATGAAAATGTTCAAATTATATTACAGAAATTGTATTATTGCTCAAAACATTGCCATTTTTGTATAGGAAAAAAACAAATTTATAAGTGAAGAAACACTGTCAGATTTTAAAAGCCCATACACAGTACTCAGGTTCAGCTGAAGACACGATGGAACATTTTAGCATTTCTGAGGGAAAAGTGCAGCCTGAAGAGCTGACTTCTCAGACTTTTGAAGAGTTGAAAGGATGTGTAGTTCTAAGTGCAGATGGAAGATCATTTCATTTTTAAGTGTGTGGTTTCCATCGCTGCCGCAAATGCAAATACACCCAAACCCTGTTATCAAGACAATGTATGTATGGATTTTCACTTATCCAGACTTGAAGAATTTGTACCACTCGTACCAACGTAAGGATCCGGTCCAGTCTCGGTAACAGCTCTTCCTAATGGACGAACAAACTTACAACTGAGAATGAATTGCATATAATTTTATTTTATTTTATATTCATCTTTGTGTTTATTTTGGGTTCATCATCCAGTCAGGCAGGCATAGGGAAAGTCCAAAAACAATAAAAAAAAGACTACTGGCAAAAATGAAAATTCAAAAAAAGGAACCGAACAAAACTAGTATGTACTATCCTGGTACGAGCATATACTGCAATGTGAAGGTCCTTGGTTCTAATCCTACCACAGTTGTAAAATGGATCAAATGAACTAACTGATAGAGCAAAAATACTTTGCTGTGTAAATGGTGCAATCACGGTTTGTTATTTACTGTGCAAACCTATTATTTTAAATTATTTTAGAAAAAGAATAAGCAAAACAAGTACAATTTAAGCGCAAATTTGGATGTCTTGAAGTGTAGTGAGCATTTGGAGAGAAAAAAAAAATCATTGTTAGATTAACTATAGTCTACCATATAAATTCTGTAAAACATTTATATTCTAACAAGAGTCCACATTACTCCAACAGCCATGTGAAAACCCTTATCTTTTCCCGTATCTTTCTCTCACTGAAAACACTACTGTATATGAATACATTATATTAATAATATTACAAAATTTTTTAAAAATGTTAAAAATTAAAGGTTAAAATTAGACATCTTCTAATGTGTAACCTAGAAAAGTTATGCTTTACATTTGCTCATTTAAATCAACATCCATGTCTATTTCTTTAAAGTTCAATGTGTCTGTTCAGTTATTATTTATGCATAGCTTTGTTGTTCTCGCGCCACATACTTTAGATTTGCCACAAGGGTACTGCTTACTGTAACTGAGTTTTTCATGTCATTAGACACACACATGCACACACACACACGGCTCTACATGCATTAGTGACATAAGTACCTCAAGACAGTTCCCAGATAAATTTTCAGAATGAGGATAAACAGACCAATTCATTCAAATTTTTACTTTTTTTATTCCTTTCTCCTGTCCACCTTTCCACTGGACTACAACACACTTGCCATTCTTGTCAGCATAAGCAATACTTGTACTAATCTACCAGTTTAAGGCTAAGATGCTACAGTGATATATGATACACTATGATATTACTTTTTCTCTTCCCACTGTCTGATCAAGTTCAAGTCAGTCAGATCAAGTTGTACTCATAAATGTGTCTTAACAAACCTGATACAAGGGACAGCTACTGACAAGGATGTTGCTCATTATTGAAAATATAATAAGAAGAAGAATTAATAGCATAACTAAAAGCTAAAGTATGTATATTTTGGAAAGTCAACAAATAAGTTGGTCTGGTAACATATTAAAATTGTTCCTATGAAAAATAGAGCCATACCCAGGTTAACCCTGCCCTGTTTTGTTATCATTCTTATGCTGCAATTTTGTAATTCACAAGCGTACAGCGCACAGGGCATCACTTTTAATTATAGTTGATACTCTCATAATCCTCATACTCCTTGCATCTCTCTGTAGGGATGGGGTATTCTCTGTGCTTTTTTCCTAGTGTACTGCTCCCCCAGGTTCATATAACTGAAATTTGCATGTTTCCTTCAGCCTGTGTGGGTTTTCTCAGGGTGCTTTTTTCCACAATCCAAAGACATGTGTTTCAGCTTACTTAGTTGCTGTGAAATGCCCATCATCTGTGCATTTGTGGCTACCCTGCAATACTACAATGTTCTATGGATTGTAATTCCTTCCAGGGTGTAGCCCTATTTGCATAGTGCCTAGTGATACTGGGCTCCAAGCTGCTGTGACCCTAACAGGACATCATCATCCTGTTTTTCCGGGGGAACCCAGTTAGCCGTTTTCCACCAAAGACCGCATATCCAACATTGCCTATCTTCTCCTGACCAGAACAAGCAGTTAAAAATGAAGAATTAGATATATGTGAAGTCTATTTTACTAAACCAATTAGAATGTTAAAAACTGTCAATAACTGACATGTTTAACATTTCATATCAAGTAATGACAACCAGTGGCTATAAAACAAAATAATTTAATTCAGCCTTAATTTATTGTCTTTGTGAGGTTGCATTTCATTCCATCTTCGCTGTGATGTGTCTTGAAAGCAAAGGTTTCTTTAATTTATGATAACCACGCTGTTAGAAGGGTCACTAAAAGATGACGTAATAAAATAAGCAAGAATCTATTCATCAAAGTCCATGTATTTGTGCATACCATAGTATCTGCAGATGGGGTGGGATCAGAAAAGGAAAAATAAGTGTATTTAAATACATTCAAACCATATTTGTAGCATTCTTCTATTTTCAGCCATCCGAAAAAGCTAAGAATTTCAGAGCAATAGAGGTCACAAATAGACATCCTGGAACCAAGTAGTGAATTTATTGTTTTTGTGAGGTTGCATTTCATTCTATCTTCGCTGTGATGTGTCTTGAAAGCAAGGGTTTCTTTAATAGAGCCCCTTAGTCATGATCAGCATCGTAGTGTACTGAAGCCTTTATGGGCAATCTAAAACATTTATACAACTAAAATCTATTCTTTTGGTCCCGGACCACCTAACTAATAAGCCATGGTTATGAAGTAAACAGCAAGTGTTCATGTTTAGCAAAAAAAAAAAAAGGATTTTGTTAGTAAGACAACCAAGAACAGTCGGTCTTGGTTAAACAACACCATTAAGCATCACAAGGGTATTTTTCACGGCCCTTTGGACCACTACCCTACATGATGTCACTCTGAAACCAGATGTGCTGAGTTCTATCATTCTTACAGGCAGTCAAGCAATCGTGTGGTCAACTAAGTCAACAAGAAAAAGACAGGGCCCTGTCCTCCCAAGCCTGTGGAATTCTGACCATTTCCTAGGAATGCAAGGCTGTTTATGGCTTGTGTGCTTCTTATTTATTCTGTGTGCAACCCCTCTAAAGATCACCTGTTCTCACAATCTGCACATCCTCTAAGCCCTGCAGTCCTCATGTCTTCAAAATTCTTTGTTTTCTCAGAATTTTCTGTCTTCAAGTATCTCCATATCCTTGATGTGGTAGGTTGTGCAGGTTTTGGTTATGTTGGAGTTATGATGTTCAAATGCTGTTAGACTGGAGGCAAAGGTGCACCTCCATATTTGTTTGTTTACAAGTCTTCCTGTCTCCATGGCAGTGGACCTTCACCTGCTAATTATTGCTTTTTACACTTGTAAATAAACTTTGAACTTGCATTTATCACCATTTAAGTCTCAGTCCTCAGGGCTTCTAAGGTGACGCACCTTTATATCAGTTGTCATTCTATCAGCTATTTATTGTTTGCTTGGTTTAGAATTTGAGAAAATCTGTAATTTTCATTTTCTGTTGAAAAGGCACATTGTACCCTAGAGAAGAAAACAATAAATATAATAAATTCCAAATTGTATTTTTAGGCAGTAGGATCTGAAAAATGTAAGCATGTGAGGAGAGTTATAAGAAAAACAGGGTGAGGAGTCAACCAAGGGATGCTACAACACCTTAGCCTTTCATTCAGAACTCCAAGCCAATGGAGAATAATTGTTTTCCCCCAAAGCTGCAGAATTTCAGCCATGCTTAATATGATTCCAAGCCAAGCCAGGTTGCGCCTCCATCGCACTCGTCTACAACCTTTTTTCCCCCCATATCATACACGCAATGACTTTTGAAGTGCGGACTGCCTGAGGCTTTCAAAGTCCAAGATATCTGAAGTCCAGTAGGCCTTTGGGTTCCGTTTCCAACATGTGAGGTTGTTAGTTTGTGTCTGCTGTTTTGTTATTAATGCCCTGCAGCAGGGAAATTCAAAACAGGGTACTGGAAAGCCAATTGCAAGACAACTTTTTTCCCAGCTGGGCAGTGAATCACTTTCCAGCTTAGTTTTGTCTTCCTTTGAGTCAGAAAATTAGCTGGACTCAGTTCTCCATGGTAAGTTCAATAGCCATAGCCTACAACCTGAAATCATTACCTACCCCCCCACCCACAAAGCCTTTCTCTTATGGTAAAAGCTGCCATCTTCCAGGAGTTTGTCATGTACTATGATTATTAACAGCTCTCATGGGGTGACCATAACTGGACATACATGTTAGGGATGGCATGGTGCCCAGGTGCATGTTGTGCACCACAGTACCTCTAAAGGGTATTGATTTGTATTGAACTGTGAAAAACCATGCATGCCTCATATGGATCCACACCAAAAAAAAAAATATTTCACACTTTACCTGCACACACAGGTAAATGCACAGGTGGGAGTTTTATTTCATTATAAAGTTCATCCAAACAAAATAGTTCTCTTCTTACCAACAGCCCAGCTAAGAAAAAAATGCCTATGTTAAACCGCAAACATTTTCTTGAGGGCATTGTTCTGCTCCTTAAACCAAAGACCAGTTAAGAGTTGTAACCAAGTTTTGTTTTACATCAAGTTTATTTCTTTTTATGCTTCTTTTTGTTGCCATACTGTAGGAATACTGCAATGTTGTAAAAAAAAAAAAAGTTGTAGTTCACCACACTCTTAAACCTAAATGACACTTGTTAAATATTTCAGTCAGGTTGTAGTTCTTATTGGAGCACTGTGACAGCTCCTTTTAAACTATTTATTAGTGTACTGTGTTTTGACATAAATGAAGTCTCTATCTGAATTCATGCTACTGATCTGGCCCATGATTCACCAACAGTCAGAGCAGAACACCTGGCATTAAGCTACACATGTGTGAGGAATACATTTCCAGCTGGACTCGTTCTGGTACAGCATGCAAGTACAGTATCGAATGTCATAACATTTGCTCTTTTTTTTTTTAATACATACTGTGACCTGGGCTTATTATCCATGCATGTGGGGGTTGAGTTCTATTCCCTTGCTGACAATATGTCCTCTCAAAGTCCAGCAGGCCTCCAATCTTCTTCGCTGGCTCTGTGACAAACATCTTGAGACGATCACTATAGCTCCACTCCTGCCTGCCTGTCTGTGCTGAAGGAGATGACAAGACAGACACTTCTAAGTCTTCATTAACAGCATCTCTCCGCTTGGGTTCAAAAATTGGTTCTTTAATCAAAGACACTTTGGTGGAAACAACAGGCTATATATGAAAAGCTACTGCAAAATTAAAAACTGCACATTTTTCCATTGCCAACTGATAAATCTAAACCTTATCCACACAGCTTATACATGACCAACTGAAATGTAATAAAAATTAAATATACACAAACATATTAGATACCTCATCTTACAAACAGGACCAGAATTCTGTTAACACAGAATTGCTTACAAGTCCTACTGCTCAAATAAGTTGCAGTCTGGGATGTGGGGGGAGGAGAAAAAAAAAAAAAAAAAAAAAAAAAAAAAAAAAAAACTTTATACAACTTAATTTCCATTTTCATAATTTTTGAAGCTATAAGGAATTAAAACACAAGACTTCAGCATATTTATATGCTTTATTCATATAATAGCTCATATAATGTTGGGCCCCTTTATACAGGATACAGCATGAAGTGTCATCAGTTTATTGTATTGTCTAACTTTAAGCAGCATCACAGCTGTCTGCTTTTCTTTCATTTATTCATCACCATTAACCATTCATCTTGGCCTGGGTCACGGCTGTCTGGAACTTCTCTCAAGAGTCGCTCTCTGGGTACTATGAACGCTCAGGATTAGATGCCAGTCCATCACAGGACAAATACACTTACACAATGGGAAATTTAGGGGGACAAATTAACTGAAAATGCATGTATTAGAACTGTGGGGAAACCTACACAGACATGGGAAGAACTTGCAAACTTTATATAAGCTGTGACCATTAATATAGGAATGGAGATTATTTGCCTGAGGCAGCATTGTGGCTTAGTGAGCAGCGCTGTTACCTCACAGGCTGGCTCGGGTGAGTCAGTGTGCAGTTTGCATGTTTATAAGCATGGGTTTCCTCAGGGTGCTCCTGTTTCCTCTCACTGTCCAAAGACATGCGTTTCAGGTTAACTGATTCCTGAAAATGGCTCATAGTGAGCAAGTGTGGTCACCGTGCAAATAACTGGAATCCTGTTCTGGGTAAGTTTCATGGCCTGGTGTCCTCTGTTTAAAGAATAGGCTCTGGGCTCCCAAAGCCCTGCTCAGGGTACAAAGTATATGAAAATGGATGGATATTACATATCTATATGTTCTACCTCAATCACTTTTTCATTAACCACTTTTCCCAGTCACGACAGCTTGTACTCACTGTGTTCTTGCTACAATTCTGATGTGCGTATGGGTAAAGGGATGTAACATTGAGTTGCCTGAATATCGGACTGAGACAAAAAGAAAAAAAAAAAAAAATCAAACAGAGGATTTGGTACAACAGTGATTTACTATATACACAGGTGAGAAATGTGAAAGTGAAATATGAGAGGTGTGACAGTTGTGTGTGAATATATATAATAAATAAATAACATGGCTACATGCTGAAAGGGACATGAATAGCATCAAAGGAAAGAGCAAACCCAAACCAAACAAAACAAGTTAAGGGAAAGACTATCCTAACAAACCAAACACATACAAAAAGAACAGTTTCTGCAGTATTTGATGATATCCTAACCATCCTACACCAACTACTAAAACCAAACATACACAGCTAGACACTAAGCTCCTTGCCTGGTGTAGTGCAGACACCCAAAAACAAACCTATAGATCTAGGTGTGTGTCAGGATGATCTTACCTGTTTGCATTCCTCTTCCCAAGTCTCAGTGAACACCAAGTTCATTCGAACAGCACAGGTGTCAGAAATAAAGCTGGGACACACAAGCAGGAAACCATCAGCAAACACAAAATGAGGATAAACACCATCAGGCAACCCAAACACAACAGCAAGACCAAATCAACACCAGCAGTCTTAAATTTTTTCTCCACCTTGATTTTCATTGGATGGGAGGTTTGTGGTGATGTCATCAATAACGGTGATGGGCAGGATGATGGACCAATGACAGTTGGACACCTGAGAACAATCAAACAGCTCCCAAACACAACAGGAACACACTGGGGCGTAACAGCACTGGGCAAGGAGGGTTACGCTCTGAACAGGAAGTCAGTCTGTTGCAGGGTGGATGCACAGTCACACTTTGCAGTCAATTTAGAGTGACCAGTTAACCTGTAACACATATCTTTGGACTGCACCACTATCCACCTTCATATGATTTGTCTTTAAATATTATGCTACCTTACATTATATTATATATTACAAGTAGCGCTCAGCATTTCTTATTTTCATTTTAACATGTGAGGCCCACAGAATCCAGCAACAAGGGGATGCACAAACTAGTGCATTTCTTTGTGCCGGTCCCAAGCCCAGACAAATGGAGAGGGTTGCGTCAGGAAGGGCATCCGGTGTAAAAATTTGCCAAACCAAATATGAGGACAAAAATACAAATTTCCATACCGGATCGGTTGAGCCCCGGGTTAACAATGACCACCACCAGCACTGCTAGCTGACAGGGTGCTGGCGGAAATTGGGCTACTGTTGGCCAAAGAAGGAGAAGAGGCCGAAGGAAAAGAGGAGGAAGGCATGTCCAGAGGAAGGAGGAGAGGAGGAAGGTTAAGAGAGTGGACGTGAGGGTAGGAACTTTGAATGTTGGTAGTATGACTGGTAAAGGGAGAGAGCTTGCTGATATGATAGAGAGAAGGAAGGTTGATATACTGTGTGTGCAAGAGACCAAATGGAAGGGGAGTAAGGCTAGGTGCATCGGAGGGGGGTTTAAACTGTTTTACCATGGTGTGGATGGGAGGAGAAACGGGGTAGGGGTTATCCTGAAGGAACAGTATGTCAAGAGTGTCTTGGAGGTGAAGCGAGTGTCTGACAGAGTGATGGTTATGAAACTGGAAATTGATGGTGTGATGATGAATGCTGTTATTGCATATGCCCCGCAAGTTGGGTGTGAGATGGATGAGAAAGAAGAATTCTGGAGTGATATGGATGAAGTGGTGAAGAGTGTACCTGAGGGAGAGAGAGTGGTGATCGGAGTGAATTTCAATGGGCATGTTGGTGAAGGGAACAGAAGAGATAAGGAGGTGATGGGTAGGTATGGTGTCAAGGAGAGGAATGTAGAAGGTCAGATGGTTGTGGATTTTGCAAAAAGGATGGACATGGCTGTGGTAAACACGTATTTTAAGAAGAGGGAGGAACACAGGGTGATGTACAAGAGTGGAGGAAGACGCACACAGGTGGATTATATCTTATGCAGGAGGGCCAGACTGAAGGAGACTGTAGACTGTAAAGTGGTGGCAGGGGAAAGCGTAGTTAGGCAGCATAGGATGGTGGTTTGTAGGATGACATTGGAGATCAAAAAGAGAAGGAGAGTGAGGGCAGAACCAAGGATCAAATGGTGGAAGTTGAGAAAGGAAAACTATAAGGTGGAGTTCAGGGAGGAATTAAGACAGGGATTGGGAGGCAGTGAAAAGTTACCAGTGAGCTGGGCATCTACAGCAGAAGTGGTAAGAGAGACAGCTAAAAAGGTGCTTGGTGTGATATGTGGACAGAGGAAGGAGGACAAGGAAACCTGGTGGTGGAATGAGGAAGTAGAGGAGAGTATACAGAGGAAGAGGCTGGCGAAGAAGAAGTGGGATAGAGAGATGAAGAATGTAGACAGGAGTACAAGGAGATGAGGCATAGGGCGAAAAGAGAGGTGGCAACGGCTAAAGAAAAGGCATATGGTGAATTGTATAAGAGGTTGGACACTAAGGAGGGAGAAAAGGACCTGTACCGATTGGCTAGGCAGAGGGACCGAGCTGGGAAAGATGTGCAGCAGGTTAGGGTGATAAAGGATAGCGATGGAAACGTACTCACAAGCGAGGAGAGTGTGTTGAGCAGATGGAAAGAGTACTTTGAGGGTCTGATGAATGAAGAGAATGAAAGAGAGAGAAGGTTGGATGATGTAGGGATTATGAATAGGGGAGTGCAATGGATTAGAAAGGAGGAAGTTAGGACAGCTATGAAGAGGATGAAGAATGGAAAGGCTGTTGGCCCAGATGACATACCTGTGGAAGCATGGAAGTGTTTAGGAGAGATGGCAGTGGAGTTTTTAACCAGATTGTTTAATGGAATCTTGGAAAGTGAGACGATGCCTGAGGAGTGGAGAAGAAGTGTACTGGTACCAATTTTTAAGAATAAGGGTGATGTGCAAAGCTGTAGTAACTACAAAGGGATAAAACTGATCAGCCACAGCACGAAGTTATGGGAAGGAGTAGTGGAAGCTAGGTTAAGAAGGGAGGTGACAATTAGTGAGCAGCAGTATGGCTTCATGCCGAGAAGGAGTACTACAGATGCGTTGTTTGCTCTGAGGGTGTTGATGGAGAAGTACCGAGAAGGTAAGAAGGAGTTGCATTGTGTCTTCGTGGACTTAGAGAAAGCATATGACAGGGTACCTAGAGAGGAGCTGTGGTATCGTATGAGGAAGTCGGGTGTGCCAGATAAGTATGGAAGAGTGGTACAGGATATGTACAAGGACGGTGTGACAGTGGTGAGGTCTGAGGTAGGAGTGACAGATGCTTTCAAGGTGGGGGTAGGATTACATCAAGGATTAGCTTTGAGTCCTTTCTTGTTTGCAGTGGTAATGGACAGGTTGACAGATGAGATGAGACAGGAGTCACCATGGACTATAATGTTTGCAGATGACATTGTGATCTGTAGTGAGGGTAGGGAGCAGGTTGAGGAGACCCTGGAGAGGTGGAGATATGCTCTAGAGAGAAGATGAATGAAGGTCAGTAGGACTAAGACAGAATACATGTGCATAAATGAGAGAGAGGACAGAGGAATGGTGAGGCTGCAGGGAATAGAGTTGGTGAAGGTAAATGAATTGAAATACTTGGGATCAACAGTTCAGAGTAATGGGGAGTGTGGAAGAGAGGTAAAGAGAGTGCAGGGAGGGTGGAATGGGTGGAGAAGAGTGTCAGGAGTGATTTGTGATAGAAGAGTACCAGCAAGAGTGAAAGGGAAGGTCTACAAGATGGTAGTGAGACCAGCTATGCTTTATGGGTTGGAGACGGTGGCACTGACCAAAAGACAGGAGGCAGAGCTGGAGGTGGCAGAGTTAAAGATGTTAAGATTTGCGTTGGGTGTGACGAGGATGGACAGGATTAGGAATGAGTATATTAGAGGGTCAGCCCAGGTTAGACGGTTTGGAGACAAAGTCAGAGAGACGAGATTGCGTTGGTTTGGAGATGTGCAGAGGAGAGATTCCGGATATATCGGGAGAAGGATGCTAGGGATGGAGCTGCCAGGCAAGAGGAAGAGAGGAAGGCCTAAGAGGAGATTTATGGATGTGGTGAAGGGGGACATGCAGGTGGTGGGTGCGACGGAGAAAGATGCAGAGGACAGGAAGAAGTGGAAACAATTGATCCGCTGTGGCGACCCCTAACGGGAGCGGCTGAAAGAATAAGAAGAAGAAGAAGAAGAGGCCCACAGAAATGTGATCATTAACTCCAGTGTCATCATGCTGAATGGTGCTGCCACTTTACTAGAAAAAGACTGAATTCAAAGGCCTGTGAAGGTCAGAGTCCAATGCAGTGGTTAACATCAGCAAAGTGGACTCTTGATCTAAACACAGTACAGCCATTAGCAAGGGGGTTGAAGCTGAAAGTATACAAGGTCTGAGTGATTGTTTCATTTTCATTCCTCTGAAAAAATACTACACAAGAATGCACGGTGGCATCATTCCCTTTAAGAATATAAACACACTTCCAAGAAAAAACAAACAGAGCTGCCCTTGAGCTTAATGCTGCATCCCTAAGGTCATAACCAGCTCGGTCTTAACCAACCTGCCACCCACTGCCTTTTCAGGCTAATGTTTTATTACTTTATAAGTTTATGTAACTACAGAACTATGTTTCATTTTCATTAAAAAAGGTTGTTTTTAGAATTAATATTGTTGAAAGAGCTGCTATTTGTAAAGATGCACTAATATGTTAGAAAACTGGCTATATTATTGCAATTAATTTCACTTGCGATATATTTTTCGATAACATTAATGTTTTTTCTAGATTTATTAGCCTTGGCAACAGTGTACATTGTGATGGGATGAAGCGCTATATGGGTCATGCTGGGTAAAATTAGTCAGATTATTTTACAAAATACTTTTACATTTGTTAGAAAAATGTGTGGATCAGTGTTGCTTTGTACTGTTTATTTATACAACAGTGCTTGTCCTTGTCACCAGCATACTTGCCCTGGAATTAAAGTCATGAACTTATAATCTTTTGTTTAAATGGGACAGCTGGACAAAAGCAAATAGCTAATCATAAAGAAAATTATAAATTTTCTTTCCAGATGTCTTTACCGAAAAGGAGCGTGCATGCCTTACAGTAGCGCAGCTCAATATTAAAAACCTTGCTTATTGTAACAGCAGTTTTATCACTGGGATTTGACCTTCCCCACTTTCAAACAGTTATGTTTCTTTAATAATTAAACCACCTGCTGATCCCTTTGAGTCTTCATTTGTTGCTAAAAAAAAAAAAAAAAACCTTCATGAACTGCATTAGTCGAATGTTTGTGGCTCATTCACTTTAATTTAGCTTGCAGTCCATGAAGTGAAAATATTAAAGTGCAGTGAACTTGACTACACAGTTGACTGAAAGGAATGTCGTGCCGCATTTTAAAATGTTTATTTGCAGGGCAGTTACCATACATCTTAAACGGAAAAATTGGAAGCAAGTAGTAATGGGTTAACATTTACAGTTATTTACACATAGCTGCACCTTCAGAGTAATTTTTTACATTAATATGTTCTACTTTTAATCAAGGGCATTTTGTAAAGAAAAAAATGTATTTTTATTCTGTTATATTTCTGTCACCCTCTTCTCATTACTTTAAAAATTCCTCTGTTTGTATGTTTTAAATTTATTTCCCTAACACTAGCCCCGTCTTCTACCATCACTGGTCCACTGGATTTCATTGGCCATTATTTATTTTTGGCCAACAGTTATGTGATTAATTTTTTCCCCCTCTTTATTCAACATAATTTAACATGTGATGCTAGAACAGGAAAAAAAATGGTTAAATAAATATAAGTTCATTTGAATCACATATGAACCATTTTTGAGCATTTTTTTTTTTTTTAATACGAGTAACTATTTTCTGTAAATAACATTTTCTTTTCTTGAGCACTGTGACTGGCTAATTTATCCACTTCCACTATTTGCTGCACAACAGTTTCAAGTGTGAGAAAACTGTCACAAATGTCTCAAACTTCAAACTCACTTGGTGGATAACTTCTTACTGGGATGTGATGAGAATACAATGCTGCTCTTCACACAATTGTTTTGCCTCTTGTTTTTAATCCGTGGGTGTTAACTTGAAGGTCTTGTGACTCATTGTATACGTTTGAGATGACAACTGAAACGATGATATGTTCGTTCCAACAATTAAAAACAGAACATTGTGGCAACTAACTGACCTAATCCATATCAAAATATAAAACACTACATATTAAATATTATATTTATGGGTAAGATAATGCCTCATACTGTTTGTTTCATAGTCACACAAAAGTTACTGTCTCAAGCAATAATAACAACAATAAAAATAATAATTTGAACTAAAATATGAACTTTAGCAATTACACAGCTATACCTGTAATTTAAAAAATCTTACTTTTTTTTACACATTGTTTCGTTTGTACTTCAGAGTTCAGACTGAATTCATTAGCCACACATTTTGTTGTATATTTTCACCCCTGAGCTAGTGGTGTTCTCAGAGGTCTTAATAAGTACATTAGATCCTAAAACTGCGTACGTCTCCCTTAGTAGTGCTTTTTTTTTATAGCATTCATGAATAATTCCTAAATGATCGTTTGTTACTATGCCAGTTGCATAGCAACCGACCAAAATTAATTTGCGCTTCAGTTTACTGGCTGGACCACAGCAGATCTGTGCTTTCATTTTTCATTGCAAACATATGGCAATAAGTCTGACCTGATCTGATCATCATGGCACCAAGAGATGCATTAACAAAATACTGCACACTGCAGAGTATCGAAGGATCCAACCCCAGGGTCCCAGGGAGAAGGCAGTGAACTAAATAAACTAAATAAAACCAACAAATCCATGAGTCCACAAAACAGGCCAAGGCCTCATAACATGGTTTTTAGGAAGTCTACTCTATGCTTTGTGACTTCCTCAAGCGTTCTGAGCAGCACCATTTTCTGCCGCACCATGAAAACTATGTCCGTTTTATTTGAATTATTAAACATAAAATACATTTTCTAGTTTTTTGCAGTCTGGCAAAATAGTTTCCTATTAAAGAGTTTATATGGTATGCAGGGATTGGGGAAAAAGACTTACAAATGATATTTTTAAATGGTAAAAATAAAACAATTACATTTTGTAATGCTATGCAATGTCCAAAAAGTGTTTTATTTTAATGTGGATTAATGATGATTTGTAATGTGATACAGTGCAACACTCATTTTTCATTCATAGTAAAATTCAGGCAGCTAGCCAAAGAAATAAACGGAAAATCCACCAACAAAGAAATAAAAATCATCATCTGTCTCGTTCTTCAGAAAAGGTGTTTTTTTGTTAATATTACTGACTAGATAAAGTATGATTTATTTTATTTCATGATTTTTCTGGAAGCGCAGCAAATTCTAAAAGGTAACCTCCAGACTGCAAAGGTTCAGACGCAAAACGTTTTCGGTTCACATACTAACAAGGTTTTTTCTATTAGCGTAAAGTCATTTCGGGAAATCTCGCGCATTTTACAGCCAGTAAAATCTTTCCATTGAGGGTAATTCAGAATGCACCTCAATTTCCTGTCGTCCATAAGGTCAAGGTGTCAAAGACTGCATTAGTGTTCCTCCTGAGCCAACAGTTTGAGTTAATGAAAGGGGATAAAACACCGGGCAGTAAACGCAGACATTTTGCCCAGAAGGAAAACAGATGCAGTGTTTGGCATCTTGACCTAATGGAAGACAGGAAGTGGAAGCGTGCTTACTCAAAATAGTTAAAGCTTTTAATAATATATATGCAGTATATGTTTAAAAAAAACATTAATGTGAAGGAAGTTGAGTAAATCCCATTAATGTCATGTTTCAGTCATGGCCATGAAAACATCAGGTCAGTCGGTGCATTTTTTGGAAATTGAAAAGGAAAAACATCATACGTTGACTGCTAAACTGCATTCTGTCTGAGCAGCTCGGTTTCCAGAAGCTGCAGTAAAATCCCAATACATGAATAAGACAGTGCAGAACTGACAATGAAGAGAAGGAATTACAATGCATCCAGGGGACTGAAGCAGAGACAGAGCATTCCCTAAAGCAGCCAGGACAGCTCCTGTCCTGGAGGGCCGATCAGTCTTCTGGTTTTTGCTCCGCATTAACGCTTTGCTAGTTTATTCGGTGTTATGTGATTCATTAAATATAATCCTTCAATATAAAGCTACTTGTTCTTCTTGGCCCACAGTATTAAATATAATAAGTAAATATGTACTGCCATAACTGAAGGAAACAATTTCTTCTTAAAATTCAAAACATTTTTTGATGAAGATCCACAGCATAGACAGTTTACCCTTTTGTTATACTCATGCTTGGGAAGGAAATATATATTTTTTGAAAACCAGAGATAAGGGAAGCACAAGTGGGGAATCTATTTCGCATCCGTTTCAACCCCCTCCCCAAATTGAAGAACCAGCTAATTACCCCAAATTTGCTAAATTCACCAAAAAGGTGAAAAACAAGCAATGCAATTCACTGTAAAGAACTGTTAAGTCCTATTTATAACCACCACATGAAGATAAAAGTTTATACGTGCAGTAGTAGAGAGAGGAGAAGAGTGGAGGACACGGTGACAAACTCAACAAACAAGAAGGCCCCCCAAGACTCAGGATTGCGCTCTCTGCAACGCTAGGAGCAAATTTGTACACCTTCATTTCACCCATTTACATGAGCTTTGCACATTTTTGTTTAATCTCAAAATTTTCCAACAAGCAAACTTAATTTTATTGTAATTTTTGCTTTTTTCTTTAATTTGGCAGATTGCTTTCATTTTCACTTGTCACAATGAACTTGCTCCACAGCTGCTGTGTGGGAGACAATGAGTTGAACTTTTTTCTTGATACACTGAGGATTTTCTGTGTGTGTGTGTGTGTGTGTGTGTGTGTGTGTGTGTGTGTGTGTGTGTGTGTGTGTGTGTGTGTGTGTGTGTGTGTGTGTGCGCGTGTGCAGGACTGGGTCAAGTTTGCAGGAGAAGCTTGCTGTGGACACACATTTATTGTAGTTATTGAAATAAAACACCTACTTGGCACAGCTGACTGGGCACAAACCCACAGCAGCCCCCCCCCCACTGACACAGGAGGAACCTAAAAATTTCTTTGCTCAGTTTGGACATTATGAAAGATTTTCAGAACGTAGATGAGGAGTTTGAATACATTGTCTTGAGCATTCAGAGTGTAAATGGAGATTTTTAATTTATGCACATGGTAAGGATAAAAAATGGTTATATGGCGAGTTCCCAACATAAACCATATTTTTAGCACAGGAAAAGAGATGTCCTATTGAGAGAACATTAATAAAGAGGAGGTAAACCAGGAATAGGTGTACATGTGGCTGTAATTTACAGTTTCTCTGTGCACTGATTCTGTCTCTATGCTGCCATGACCCCTGTGTTAACAGTCAGCAAAAAAGCATGTCACAGTGCCTCTGTTTTTCGTGTAAAATTAGTGTCTGGTTAGAGTCAGCCAGCAACACCTGTGAGCCTTAGGCCTGTGACAGTAGCCCAACCACTGCCATACAAATCTGCTGCGAACATCACCAAGCAGAGCCCCAGGTACTTGTGGCTGCGGTGATCTGATAAATGATAGCAGCTTTGCCCATTATTTATCTGATAGACAGGGATGCACTAGGGGACACTGGAGGAAGACTAAAGGAGGACATCAGCGGGAGGGGTACTGTCCAGGGTACTATGGTAACGTTGACAAATGAGAACAGCACCACAGAGGGGACAGAGGAGTCTGCACAGCTTCGCCTTGATCACATCCATCACAACTTGCATCCAGCGTGAGTTTTCCCTATTTTATAAAGCCAGTTTGGACAAGGACCCCTTTGATACATGGGATGTTAGTATTTCACTGTTCTCTGAATTAGTTTTCTATTACAGTGAATTTCCCTAGAGAACCAGCTCAGTCACAGCAGCCTGTGGAGGTTGAGGGCTCTTTTCCAGTTTCCCAGTGCGCATTGCCCTCAGGTTAGCGGCCTATGCAGCTGCTCCAGTGCAAGCAAACTAATTGTTAAAGTGGAAAACCCGTGTGTCACTTTTTTGAACTGTGGGCAGCTTGATGTTCACCAATACGTGGAAGTGTTTTAAGACTTTGAAAACGCTGTACGAGTTGACTTATTTGCTTGTTTCTGCCGCGCGGGTCGATATTTTGTGTGGAGCGCTTAATGTGATAATCGGCACTGCCTTGTCGTCTGCCAAACAGTTCACACTGCAGTGCAGCGTAATTTAGCTTCTTAAAAATGTCGATTTATTTCAGGTTTTATGACGTCATATTGCACGTCCATAACTTCTGCCAAAATGCAAAGATAGAAATAGAAAGGACGAAGACTAGAAACTTGTGTTTCCATTTTAAATTCATGTTAATAAAGTCAAGCATTCTTTACTCATTTCATTAATAATAGAGATTTTTTCATCACTTTTTTATTAATACCTCCGTTAATTCTATTCTAATTGCCCTGTTTTATACTTTACGCCTTGTTTTACCTTAGCAGTCAAAACCAAGAAAAATAATCTATATTTCTGCATATAAATGTATAGTTTTCATACCTTCTGGGTAAAAAAGAATTCACTCCCCTCGCATACTGCCTCCTTTCTTGCTTCCACCACCTGCTTTACTGTATACAAATGCCAAAGTCAGAGGCTCCCAAACCCCAAATAGCCAAAAAGCTATTTCTGTACATATACTTTGCTCAGATCTCTTTATTCAGTTAGTACAGAGCGTGAATGAGCCACAACACAGGCTGTACGAAATGTGCCTTAAAAATCAAAGGAGCAGCATTCATCTCTCCAGACAAGCAAGGCAGAAACCCCACTGTTCAAAACTGCTTCCATCTGTGACTGTCCCTCTCTTCCTCCGCTTTGCCTCATTCCCTCTCTGTCTTCCATTTCTTTGAAGTATATATAAATATTTCAGCAGGTTTGTATCCTCACGTCCAATTATTAAAAACACAAATGCTTTACAGTGTAATTTCAATAAATAGCTTGACTTTAAAATATACAGGTATATACTGAGAATACACTGTCAGCAAGGCTGCTCTTTAAACAACAGAAAGCTTAAGGATTCATATCTTTATGTCACTAAGTCACGCAACAGAATTATAAAATTTTTGTGGCAACATAAATGAAACATTGGGCACCTGTGTGGCTCAGCGACTGAACTGTTCAGGTGTAGGCTTGAATCGGTTCAGCCTGCGTGAAGTTTGCATGAGTGGTGAAGATCTAAAATGTTCAGCTCAGGGGCTGAAGTGTCACAAATGTAAATGGAGAGACCATTTTTCAAAAATGTGCCAAACAAAGAACCACGAGAGGGACAAAAACAGCGATGCAGAAGAACAGTGAGTATGCGTTTGTGGTCACAGTAAGCCAGAAAGATTAAACAGCATGAACAAGATAATTGACTCTGGTGCAACCGGCAGCATCAGTGATGAGAAAATTTGGGAGAAATTGAAATCTGAGCATATTTGGGGTCACTCATATACGGACAACTCCAGAATTATTGGCACCCTTCATGAAAATCAGCTAAATTTAATACACTGCCTGCCCAAAAAAGTCACACATATTAATATTTCGTTGGACCACCTTTAGCTTTGATTCACCGTGACATCGTTTTGATAAGCTTATGCAATGTCACAACATTTATTTCCGTCCAGAGTTGCATTCATTTTTTGCCAAGATCTTGTATTGATGATGGGAGAGTCGGACTGCTGCGTAAAATCTTCTCCAGTTAAGGTCTGGACTCTGTGGTGGCCAATCCATGTGTGAAAATGAAGTCTCTTTCATGCTCCCTGAAGCACTATTTCAGAATTTGAGCCCGATGAATCCTAGCATTGTCATCTTGGAATATGAAGAAAAAATCCATTGATGAAAAACCTGCTCATTCAGTATATTCAGGTAGTCAGCTGAGCTCATTTTTTAGGCACATAACATTGCTGAACCTAGACCTGACTGACTGAAGCGACCCCACACCATAACACAAAGTTAAATCCAGGTGGTGACTTTTTTTGGCCTGGCAGTGTACATAAAAAGAACCACAGATGCAATGAGTGATATTTTGCGCTTAAACAAATGGACAAACCTCATGCTTTTATTGCCAAACAGATTTCTGAAACAAAATAAAGTTTTCCTTTAGTAACACAAATTTCGATAAAAAGGCAGACTCCAAAAATACTGGCACCCCAAATTTGAGTATTTGGTAGAGCCTCCCCTGGCAAGAATGACAGCGTTTAGCCACTTTCTCTAGTGTTTAACAAGGTTGGAGAATACTTGTGGACAACAACAACAGTTTGCAGGAATTATTTTTATTAAGTGAATAGTTAGCAATTTCTCCAAAGATCTGAGGAAAATTATAATTATTATATGTATTATCTAGTATATTACATATATTAAAGTTTTTGCTCGCTTTCATGAGGGATGCCAATATTTCTAGAGTTGACTGTATACAGTACCAAGCATAGAAATTATTCTCTTACGCAGCAATACCTGTGAAAGGAGATCACATGTGTGAAACTAAATGGGCAACTTTTCTGAAAAAGCTGAGTTCATTGTTATAAAAGGTAGTAAGAAAACTAGAGAAAGCATCAGCAGTGGATCTGGAACTGACTGTTGTGTCCTAGGAAAACTGGTTCTGTGAGGGACACGCACAGTGCGACCACAAGTTCTGCAAGTCCAAGTGCTTGCTTTAGCTCACGAAGGAATCGTAGGAGCTGTCGGAACAAAGAAGCAAAACATAGTGGCCAGGCATGAATAAGGCAGCTGAGAACTACTGAAAGGCATGTCATGGTTGCCAGGTTGTGTGTATGTATCTGACATACCAGAACCCTTCAGACCAACTCTATTGTCAAACAGACCATGGCAAGATGTACTTGGACCATTGCCCTCTAGTCACTCTATTTTAGGTGTAGTAGACTACCACAGTGGATATTGATATGATATCCTAGCTTCTACGACGACAGCAAAAATAACTGACATTTAAAACAAACTTAAACATTTGAAACGCACACATAAATGGGAACAAGGCAAATGAAGAAGCTGAATGACAAAATGCATCAATTCTGAAATAAATTTGTACTGCACGGTCAGAAGGTCTGAACTGTAGTAGGGAGAATCTGTTTATAGAGAAATTACACAACTGGGAAAAGCCCTGCTGAGCTGGTGATCAATAAGAAGGCCAGGGGTAAATTTCTTGACTTCTCACCGGCATGCACTGATTTGGAAATTCACAGTCATGATGCTGATGAAAAAGAAAAATCCAAACTGTATGCACACGACTGTTGACAAGCAAAATATTTGCTATTGAGACAGGAAGAGGTGGAAAAATTCACGGCAACATTTAATGGGACTCCACATAAAGGGAAGAAAGGATGGGAAACAAAGTTGTGATAGAATCTCCAGTTCACAAAAAAGACCACAAAACAAACCAACCATGCAGCTGAGATAGTCAAGCCCTGCAGTCAACAATAAACCAACTACACCTCAAAGGCCATAATGGCAAAGGAAACACCGTCGAGGCCAAATGATTAGTTTACCCACAAAGGGATAAATGTTGAAACCAGTAAACAAGTTTAGCTTAGTCTGCAGTTGTGCATTAGCAATTTAAGTCCAAGAAAAAGTGTGCTGTTATACAGGTGTGAGAAGAAGTGACTCTTAAGGTGGGGCAGCATGGCGGCTCAGTGAGTAAATCTGCTGCCTCTCAGCACCTGAAAGGATGGAGCACAAGTGTGAATCCAGCTCAGTCTGTATGGAGTTTATAGCTTCTCTCCATGTCTACAAGGGTGTTCCCTGGGTCCTCTGGTTTCCTCCCACAATCCAAAGAACCATAGACCTGCGTTATAGGTTAATTTCTTGCTCTAAACTGGTGTGTGTGTGTGTGTGTGTGTGTGTGTGTGTGTGTGTGTGTGTGTGGCACCAACCTGTGATGCACTGGAGGGGGGCAGTTTCACAGCCTTGCACGTTCTGCTTCTTGGAAACAATCTGGACTGCTGCAGTCCTGCTCAGGATTAGTAGTTAATGAAAATGAATGGACGGATGTATGGATGTTTAATACTTAAGGTGCGTCACTAATGTGGAGTGGAAGCCGTAATAAAGAGTTGTGTGTTGGTTAAGCCTCCATGTGTGAAAAGTGTTTAACCGATTTTGTTCATACTACCTCGTACCCTAAATCATTTAATTACATAGTGCATTGCACCGAACAGGTGAGACAGAGGAGGCCCTCCTCGCCTTATCTAACAAGAATATATATGCTGTGCTTTCCAAACTGCTGTAAATTACAACATTGCCACGACTTGGTTGTATGTCAGTCACACAGGAGAATCACAGAGGTCATCAGGTGGGTCCCCTTCTCTCAGATAGTGTTTCGTTGAATTTAAGGCCCACGACACTGAGAAGGTTTCAACAGCACATGTAACATCTTACACGCACCACCTTCCTTTCCTGGTGACAGGGGCTCAGCCAACTCGAACCACTATTATTACTAAAACCATTAATAAGACCCCACTTTATTCCCTATATGAGCGTATTCTGCCAACCTCAGAGGTAACCTCCGATCGAAGTCATGTAGAACAGATTCGTACTGTGAGTTTGTCTTGGAAACCTCCGAGCTGATCTCAGATCGGAGTCAAGCTGGACCAGTACTATCTTATCTAAAACAGCTATCTAAAAACTACCCTAAAATATCATAAAACACTGTTAAAAACCTAAAATTAAAAAATAAACCATAAAAACCAAAAAAACTTAAAATATGCATACAATGCCATAAAAAACCATACCTCGTATTTAGAAGAAAAGCTTAGCCATCTTTTCCCCATTCCATATTCTGCTGCCTTAGCCATATCCACCAACTTGCCTCCTCAGCCACGCCAGTCAGTTTTTTTTCCAGTTTGCTTAAGCGGAGTTAAGCTGAAAAAGCAAACTCTCTCAGAAGGGATGCTACCGATCTAGCTATAAAGCCGCGGCAACTTACTTCAATTGCCCGCATGTGCACAGCCCAACCTCTCCGGGTGGCATCAGCTGCCAAATCTGTATATTTTGCTCTTTTTCTTTCATGCGCTCCCTCGATTAACCCTTCTCCTGGAACCATTATTTCAATGAAGTACACTATGTGCTTACTTTCTGACCACATAACTATGTCTGGCCGCAAGTTGCTCGCAACCGTTTCTTTTGGGACTGCTAGCCTTGCATTCAGGTCTACACTAAGCTTCTAGTCATTTGCCACATTTAATTGACCCTCATTTTATTCTCCCCCTCCTTAACAAACACCCGCCTAGTCACACTTGCCTACTTTCCTGAATTTGCTCCCTTCCTTTTTTCTTCCAAAGCGGCAGCAACACATACTAGCACTTTATTATGCATCTACGTATATCTGCCAAAGAAACACAGTTCTTTCTCACACTGACATTTGCAGCAACACAATGTGCCATGTGACAAAGCACACAGCATCTCAGGATGGTTCCACACCTGTGACAGTGCCTTTACGTCACCCCCAGTGGCACGCACATGCACACTCCTTCAAGCCAGTAGGCCATCTTCTGGGATGAGGTTGGGGTGTAAGCGACATGATTGTGCCACCAAAAATCTGCAGAAACCGCGTGAAGCTGTTAGCACAACACTTAAAATGAACCCTTCTGTCATGCTGCTGGCAAAGCAGGGTTCGACTCCAGCTAACAAAGCGGCCGGTAACTGTATGGCATTTTAAAATAAAATAAAAGGGGAAATAAAACAAAGCTCTTAATTCACTTCAGCCTGGCTGCTTAGTATAATCTAATACTCACTGACTGTAGAAATGTCTTCATGAAACTCTACATTCTGCCGGAACTGCACCGGGGAGACCTGGTTAGACTGTTTCTAAGCTGTGGTGGATACAATTAAGTAAGTAGTTTAATAATAAATAGACTTTAAATGGATTATTGTTTAGAAGTGACTTAGTGCAACAACATTTAACACAATTATTGCATATTATATATTAAAAGTACATTAAAGTGCATACAGCAGCAGGCCTGTACGGTACATACATCATCGGCATGTCGTGGTGTGTTGCTTCAAAGCCATATATTGTTGGTTTAGATGCCAGAGTTTATCCGTGATGCTCAGGTAATGTCTCACAGATGCTTACTGCTGAAGGTCTCAGGGAATCAGTGTTACGAGAGGGAGCAACCCTCGCCTGGATCCCAGCCATCCAAATGCATTGTGCATCCACAATGTAAAAATAGAGCTTTATTATTACAATTAATTATTTATGTTTTGCTGACATTTTTATCCTTGTCCAATTTCTACAGCTGGCTTTTCTTATTGGAGTGCTTCAGTCTCTTTTTCAAAGGAAAATAGCAGCTCCAGGAGGAAGTGAGACCTAAACCAGCAACTGTTAAGTCTAATTTCCTAAGCGCTGCGATATCTGCTTCTCCATAGAGGCGGTGGCAGCAAAAGAGAATGCGTTAAAAAATCTCCCGATGACACAGTTTTTCGTTTAAACTTCCTTGTGGAAAAAGAGGGTCTGCACCAGCAGAAGTGTTTTTTTGGAGAAGAGGCCCTGTTGTTCATAAACAAAATATAGAAACCTTTAAACAAACAAATAGATAGATAGATAGATAGATAGATAGATAGATAGATAGATAGATAGATAATTTCCAAAATGGAATGAAATCTTTTTCCTGCATTTTTTTGGCATTATTTTTGTGCTGACAAATATGAGTTGGTTATTACCATCAGACCCTGGAAGCCCTTTGTTGTTCTCTATTTGTGTAAAGGTCAATCTCCATCTGTCTGTTTGCATGTCTGCTTGTTCCTCATGCACTGCTTTGGTTCTTAAGCCACAGACATGAAATTTGGCACAGAGGCGCTTCTCACTCTAAGAGAGCTTTTTGCCTACTCAAGTTTATTAAACTCCAATAATGCTACTTAGTATTTTGAAAATTTAAAATGCACTCTCTGACAAGGCTTGGAGAAACAATGCAAATACCACTGTGCCAGATTTATAGATTATATAAAGAGATGTTACCTTTTGAACAAAAGAGGAAGACCTGCAATGAGGTGGATGGACATGGTCGCCACAGCCATGGATGCCCCTTTGTCAAGTCTTAGCCGACTTGCTGAAGATCTGATGCGTTTCAAGGCAAGGATCCATAGAATCGCCATGACTTGGCATCAACTCAACGGCACTTAACAACAACAGCAACCTTTCGATCCCGTTGTTGTGACATCATCTTAGTTATTTACATTTACGCATTTCAGCTCAACTGGACTGATGAATAGTTTGTCATGGATACCAGCAATTGTTTTCATTTCAATGACCAAATGGTAGATGTACCGAAACACAGAAATAGGTAAACCTCAAAACTGCTCTCACAGCTATTCCGCAAAACAGAGAACAAAAAAATACATGGACACAATGGAATTGTTGATGTTGCTGCTGAAATTCTCAGTTTCACTCTTCCATCTGTTGGATTCACAATGCATTTTCTCTCTTTTGACCATGCATTTGAGTAAATGTATCTACTTTCCCGTCTCGTGCACAGATGAACTTCCTTTTCTAAAGTCCGTTTAGTCCATTTCTTCCTCTGCACGTCCTCACCCTTCCCTTTGAGCTCCGGGTGATGATTTTATTTCTCTGCAGTTCTATGACTTTGTTTCTTTTCTCCGTCATTGCTGCCTGGATCCACGTCTCCCCATCATCGTCGAATTCTCCCCTTTTGTTCATGGTTAGGGTCCAGGTGGTTGAACAATCGAACCATTTGCATTTGGACACAGAGGGCATAGATTACAGCAACTGGAATGAATTGTTTTCTGTCGCAAACAAACGGTTCAAATTAAACTCATTCATTTACTTTGTCATTTGAAACCAGTCCAAGCAAAAGCATATAATTTAGGTAAGCGGTAATTCTGTTGGTGCACAATCTGAGCACAAAGTACATGGAAGGCATTTTGAGAATGAGTTGCTCTGCACAGAAATTTTAAAATGTGCTCACTTAGCCAAAGCATAATCCATTACACAGATATCAACAGAACTCAGATGGGCCTAAAAAAGATTATTGGTAAGTTACGTGCATCTTAATTTGGGGGAATTAAATTTAAACCTATTTCTCGAGATACTGAGCAGTTCTGACTGGTGTTGAAAGGTGAAACCTAAATGCGATGTTCTGGAAGGAATCTGAGGATATAGACTGCCGACTGGGAGACTCTGGGTGGGACGGTCTGAGTTTTGGCGGGAACGGATTTTTGTGCCTAGAATGAAAGCCCTTAATTCTTTAAATTGACTCTGGGTGTGACTGCTAGTGCAGAAGTATGGCAGAGGCCAAGGTGACCACCCGGGTCCATGGAATAGATAACTAAAGGCTGCCCAAGGACTCGAGAGAGAAAGGAACACAGAATAATGAGTTTTTTCGTGCTGCAGAAGAACCTGCATGTTGATGATAGTTGTCACAAGGTATGAAACAATGCGTCGGGTCAGGATCGGTCAAACTCTAAAGCGCATAGTCCCAGGTTTTCTGCTTGTTTAAGCAGAAAAATCTTCAGCAAAATACAGGTGAACATCACATGCAGTCCCACGTGGCGTTTTGCTTCAGCCCCACCAGAACGCAGAACCATAACCCAGCATCGGCAACAAATCTGGAAATTTTAAATTAACACTTTGCACAAGTTGCTTGTTCCTGAATCACTGCCTTATTTACAGTATAGGCCATTGTACCACTGTGCAGTACAGCAACCAATTTAAAAAAGGCAGAAAAACTGGGAACGCTTTGAGAAGAAAATGGGCAATAAGGCCAGAAATGTGCAGACAAATACTTAAAGAGGATTGAAAGAGGTGAACCACCCTCTGCAGCAGTTTGCAATAGATGAGTTATTTGGTAAATATTTATGATTATTATTGCTATATATGCTAATGGAGTTTCGACACGTGTGGTGTGGTGACCGAGAGGAAGGCCTTCTCAGAGCTCCTCACAGGGCAGTGTAGCAGAGCTGAAGTCTAACAGTTCCAGTCCAAGGAGTGTGTTTGCTTATACCGAACCCAGAAACACAGCATGAAACACACAGCGACTTACAGTCAACTGTTCTTCTCACTTAAAGTTCAGATCACTAAATTGCCTTGTTTTTATATTGTTGTCTTTTTTAACATAAATCTTATTATTGAAAGAACAGCTCTGGAAATTGGAGACCTTGGTCTTCCTCAGTGTCTCACTCACATCTCTGGAGGGGTCTGACCTCCCTGCTGCGAGCAGAGGGGTTTGTGCCTTGTGTATGTTGTGTAGCACGGTGCGCCACGGTCCACAAGGTGTTTTTGAACTGTTGTACTAATATTTGGGAAAGCTGGTTTGGGATTTTCAAATGGCCTGGTAGCACATTATTATTTTTTACATTTAAAATAATGGAAAATAGAATCCCAATATATAATCAACTTGAATTTGTGCAGGGTTTTCAGGAACTAAGGAATTTAAGGAACTTTCAGCAACTAAGCGCAGGGTTTGGACCGGAAAGAGGCATCAAGTCATGACTGACTCCTAGGCAACCCCTGGCATGGTTTTTAAGGTAAGGACGAGCAGAAATAGTTTACCATCACCTTCTTCCAACATATTTTTCCCCTTAGAGGGGGGCAAACACGGAGGAGAATGTGCAAACTCCACACAGACCCCTGAGCTGGACTTGAAAACCAACATGACTACAGGAGAAGGAATATGGATATAGATAAGCATAGCAGGGCAGAAATCAGCACATGATGCTGAACTACTGAGATGAATGTGGACTATACACTGCCACACAGAAACTCCTAAAATGCAGACGTGCAAGTGTTATTTTGTAAGTTGACACCACTGTTAACAAACACTCTTCCATGTTAGGGTTAGATTAACGTAAACGCAGATTTATGGCGCGATGCACTGTGGTGGGAAAAGGTTTGACATAAACCATCTAACTAGTTTATGATTAGCATTAAAGAACAAAGCTCTTCCTAAACTGCCCCCAACTGTCTGCCAGCGCCATAAGAATGAGTTCAGCACACAGTGTGCTTCATTAAAAATTGCATGAAAAGCACCCAAAGCTTCAGCTATGGATATCTGACAAGCTTAGTGTGGGGCTGCCTGAATGTGGAACACCTGACATTCTTCTTGGCTGTTTAGAGAAGAAAAGCAAATTCTAAAATGTTATGAAATCAAACTCCGAGGATCTCCTTTCATCGGTGTCATTTGTGTAGCTGTTCAAATAATGCGGGCCCACATCTCCAGCTCACCAGCGGAGGGAGAATGAAATGTCCTCATAATGGTGAGCGATAGCTTCCCTGCTTCATCTTGAAATGGTTGTCCATAGAAACCGAGGGTAGCGAAGTGATTAAACACTTCATTCAATTAATCACTTCATTTACCCACATTGCTTTGTGCGCACCTGCAAACACAATGAAATGATGAAACACTTTACTCAATTTATCATTTCATTTATTCACGTTACCTTTTTACGCACCTGTAAACCAGAGGACGGCATGAACAGAGCCGAGGCCTGATATTTTCAACGTTTCAGCCATCTTTTCAGACAGTGATTCTGTTTTGTACACATCAGCTTTAACCCAATATGCTACTGGTTTATCTGCATATTCATGCTATTTTCTTACTGCGGGAAAAAGATCCATATACTGTAACACTGAGCAAGTACCCAATTCATTTAAATAAGTCTTTAAGATAAGAATTTCTATCCACCCATCCATTACTGGTAGCTGCTTAGCCCTAAGCAGGCTCACACAAGCCTGGAGCCCAGCACTACTGGTCACTTCGCAGAAAGGCCCACAACCTGGACAGGACCCCAGTCCACTACCTGGTGTCCATACACACTGTGGGCAACTTGTAGATGCAAATGAACATGAAACATAGGTCTCTGGAGTGCAGGAGGAAACCAGAGCACCCAGCAGAAGTCCACGCAAAGAAGGAGCAGAACATGCAAACTCCACACAGACTGAACAGGACTCAAATCCACAGATGAGCAGCACAGGCACTGGGCGGCAGCAGCACTACCTGCTGAGCCACCTTAACTAGAATAAGATTTTTTTTTAAATTTAATTTCTGTATCAGAACGCTAAGAAGAATATGTACCCATGGAGCAAGTTCTAGGCTTTGGATAACTTGTTTCACAACAGAAATAGGTGTGGAATCAGGTGTTATATTGTGAGCAGTGTGATCTGTTCCTCCCGTGGTGCAACATCCCACATGTGCTTAGGTGATAAAATTTTATAAGGTGTGTGTGCTGTTTTTCTTATGTAGGTGCATGGTGTATATGCCATTCACGGAGAGGAATCTGATGGGAAATTCTTACAACCTCCTACTGCCTTCAGAAGCCCAGTCTTCACAGGAATGGTGCTTTAAGCATGTGTTCTGGACACCCAGTGCATGCCTGACTCAAACACTAAGTGACCTATTCATTTGGACAATAAGCTATGTTTATAAGTCACAGAAACATTGCTTTTTTGGTTTTGACCGTTTTAACTTATAGTCACTGAACACTTGGTTAGGAGGAGTACAGCCTAGAAGGGATGCCAGGACACTGCAGGGTAGCCTTACATATGCTGTCACCAATTCATTCAAACTTTACGGGCAATTGAGAGTCACCAGTTAACTGGAATCACCAGTCTTTGGACTGTGGGAAAAATCCAGAGCAACAGGAGGAAACCCATGTAGATTCAAGATGTTTCTAAGCATCAGGATGTGTTTCTAAATATCCATCAAAAAAAACTGTCACATCATAACTCTCAGTCTCTCTCCTGTCGAATTATAACTATCATTTCCGAGGTGGATGCGACAAAAAAGTACAGTGCAATGAAAAACCATGAAACTATGTTAAACTATTCCCCAGTTATTGTAAAAATTTGACAACCTTTTCATGTCTTCAAGCAAACTCTAATATTAATTAAAATGTATTTGAATAAACAAATAACATTTTTTATTTACTTTTTCATTAAAAGCAACATTATTTCATAAGGCAAACATCCTGATGAATCAATGAAAAGCTGTTATATTAAATGGGAAAAAACAGATTGTTCTGCTTTGACATTTGAATAGCAACTGATTTAACGATTTTTACTTGCATATAGAGGCCGAGTACCTTGATGTTAGCAGTACCGTAAGTACAGGAATGTATTTGCTGCAGCCATACACAACTTTGCTGAAACCGACTCCCGTTTTCCTTGACAAGGTTATAAGCATGACACCTCCCCAGCTGGGTTTATTTATTCATTTCTATTTTCATATGAAGGAGTCATCTGGATGAGCTGCTAGGAGCCAATTCCACGCTCCCATTCCTCCCCGCTCTTGGCCCTTGTGCTGGCTAGGGTTTAATCAATGAGCTCCGCATTGCAGATTGCTGCTGTCATCCTGCTTTATCGACACCAGCCTCCGTTTCCCAATCTTCCGAGTAAAACAAAGGAATTGAATAATGGGCATGGGTACAGGGAGGGGGGAAAAAAAACTTGAAAATGAGTCTCAGCATCGCTGTGCCTGCATCATGATAGTTCACACTGCAGCCCGCCTAATTTATGTCCACGCATGGTCCATGCCATGTGGAAAAAGCCACCATATTCCCTGCTGACATCTCCATCATGTTTCTGGGACAGAATGCTGTAGAATGTCAGTTTGCATCTGGGAGTGTAGAGAGATGGAAAAAAATAGGGATAGAAGACCAGTGACCCCCATTACTAGTGGTTTGTAAAACTCACTGTCTGTGAAAACTGATCCCATCAACATCTTGACAGTCCAGTAACCAAAAGGACTTGATGACGTTGGATTTCATAAAAGCTGCATCACTAGTGTTTCTGTCCGTATTTGGTTTAGTTTTTGTATTGTGTTGAACCTCTTAAAAATGTTACTGAAGCTTTCCTGTATGTTCAGAATTTATGCAGTGCCACCTAAAACACAGCCTGTGGGTTACACATAAGGTTTTCTCAACCTGACATTTCAATTCCTGTCAAATTGAACACATGCAGGCTTTAACTTTAAAACATGAAGGGCAGTAACAGTTTAAATGATATGTGGGGAAAAAAAGTGTGTGAAATGTGTTTGAGCAATTTGAAGTTTTAGTGAGTATAAAGCAAATGGAGCAATTCCTTGGAATCCAAACTCTCTACATCTGAATTTTTCCAATAACAGCTTTAGAAAATCAATAACAAATAAAATAATAATAAATATTGGTATCAGAATCAAAACTTTTGTTATAATAAATTTTTATCAAAATCGAGTTTGAAACGTGCATGTGACCACACTGGTGTCTTATCAGCTGTTTCTGCTCGTTTTACTTTATCTGAACTCATTTGCGCTATGTGACTGCATTTACTGTACATTTCATTTTTTAAACCTATTTATTTAAATGGCGGTTGTTCAAAAAAAGATGTGGACGCATCCGTCTACTTTGACATACGTCTTCCCTTTAGTCAACTTGTCTTTATTGATACAGTGTGGTACCTTACTGACTGAGGAGTCACTATTAAGTGCATCGTGCTAAAGAGGAGCAGCGTTTTCTACAAACTTCTGCTTGTGACATCAAATTCATAGTGGCTACAATCAAAAAAATAGTTAGACAGAAGCACGTTGCTGTTTATAGACATCTCTGATAGTGTTGCTCTAAACTCACCGTAGTTTCCGAGAAACAAATGTATGTTTTTGGTGAGTTTTATCAGCAGTAGCAGATATAGCCAAAGATGACAGCATTGATAGTCATGGCACATAGATTTCCTGGTCAAAGAGTTAATTAAATGATGCAGACAGCGGTTAGGCCCCTTTAGCCGACAAGTGAAATTTTCATGAAACGTAATTTCGGCGGGAAGTATTAGGTCAAACTTCTGGCCGTGCTCTGCCATCAGTCACACACATATACATATAAGCATGTTCTGCAGGCATCTTAGGCATCTGCAGGTTTTTGAAATCCACCACCACTTTATTAAAGAAGTCCCTACAGGGGGCTCAACATCCTCGCTCAACGGCAGGTGTGAACCCTCAAGCAGGCTCCGAGCCCCAACGGACAGCTCACCAGTCATCCATCCAAACGCATAACCAGTCTAATACTTCCAAATCCTGAATTGGAAATAAAGAGAAATCACAAGTTTTAGTCATAGACCTGGCAATATTTGCCGGGTCAGAGTGCTGTCAGGTGGAATTATGTTACCAAGCAGAGGAATCGAGCGCCGAAATGAAGTGCGGGTGCCACATCGACAGCCTGTTTCTGAAGCAAAGCTCACTGATGAAAGGGGCTATTTTTACAAATCCATTCAGGGCGCAATTGGAGGACCTCGTCGATGGAAAGGCTTTCTGTGCCACTTCCTCCAGGACAAAAGGGCTGTTGTGCATAGATGTTTTCATTTGTTTCTGCCCACACAGAGCTAATTTTGGTGGTGCAAGCTTTTCTGTAAGGTATGGATCCCTCCATACCTGAACATTTCAGCCATGTAAAAAGCAAACTTGGTTTAGTAGTACAGCTGACACAGCAAAGATGACTCGCTTTTCTGGGAGCGTTTGGGAGTATAAACACCAGCGTTCCAGAAAAGCACTGACCCGGAGACCCCTCGGGACGCCAGTTACCTTTTAATGTTGCTGAATCACATAAGCGAAGCAAGAGAAGTAACGGCCCAAGCAGGAGCCCTGGAACGGGAGCAAGATCCTCCAAGAGCGAGCATATTGCCTTCATATACAGTGACATAAGTCCTGCCCCGAAAGGCTCAAAGGAACGAGATTGGCATGAGCTGTGGCCTTTCCTCTTATCATTATGGTGTGTCCCAGCGACCTGCTGCAAGCATTTTACTACCTCACCCATTTACTTCACCGCAACACATCTGCAGTGAGGATGTGAGCAGTGTAGAGTATTACGCTTTAAGCATTTACAAGTGGGATATTTGCAGTGGCAGCTCAGGTTAAATATGGCGCTCAAAGGGATGAAAGAACATTCCTCCCAAGATGTCTGTGCACCTGTAACCTTCAGGTTTCAAAGCACTCCACACCATTTCCAGCTAATTAATAGCGCAGCATGCTGGCAAGAGAACAGCTTATCAGCCAGCTTGCTTTTTACTCTGTAATAATTAATAGTGAAATATTTTTAGAAGCTTTTCTCTGGCACAGCTTGCCAACCAACCATGGAGGCAGTGTGCCTGGAAGTAAAACAAAACTACACAGCAGCAGAGCTTCGTGTCAGCCTGCACAAAAGGCGGGGACATTCTTGATTTATGAAGGAAGGCGAACAATAGTTGGGAGCAACTATGGCCACTTTACTTCTGGGTTGGTGGCCTCATGGGTTCCACATGGTCACAGATATACAGTATGAGGCGATGTATAACAGTCGCAAGGCAAAATGTCTTTTTGACTCCGCTGGCAAAGGTCCCAGAGTCAAAGGGCTTCCCACCAACAGACATGAAACACCGATCGGTGGTGGCACAAAAAACACACTTAGAGCTGGAAATTATTCACTATGAAAGTTCACGTACTGGACGTCAAATTTTTGAAATTCTGTGTTCTTACTCCTTTAGTTTAATTGGGCTATTACGTCTGCTTAGGGTCCGAATGCAAGAAATATATGAAAAATTTACAAAATTTTCTCATCCCTCTATGTTCCAGACACTATGCTAAGTGAGAGCAAAACCTACTGAGCGCCTTAAACACTCCTGAACATCCAGTCCATCTGTCCAGGTGCACTAGGTTTATAGTCCTTGATCTCTCACACAATCACCCAAGAACTGAAATAACTGACATTATCGCAATGTCTGGACAAAACCATGTTATCTGGGCAGTCCATGAAAATGCACAGTAACCCCACCTGCATTGCTAAAGTCATTTCCAAAAGTGAGTCCAGTTGGAAAAGTAGCAGAACGCTGTGGAGCAAACTGTTAACCACACATAAATCATAAAAAAACTGATTGAGCATGTGTGTAGTAAAATAAAATATTCAACTGTGAAATAAATAAATACTAACAGAAAACCAAATGCGGCTTTTTTAACAGACTTAGGCTGCCTGCATTGGACAAGGATCTTCTGATGATGGATGGATGGATGGATGACTTAGCTCTGAGTTAGCAACTAACATCCATCCAAGTGACAATTAACAGTAAATGAAATTTTGGCCTAAATTTCTTCATAGCTACCTGCAAAGAGCCACTGATGATGAGAAGCATGGTCTCAACCTGCGCCAGTACGATTAAATGATGTCTCTGTTTGGGTTCCGTCCTGGATACACAGTCTGGCTGTAACACCCAAAAAACACTGTCAACATGAGCTTCTCCAGTAAGCGTTCTTCACAGTGTCAGCTGTTACCCTTCAAAACATTGCATTTAAACAACCCACAGCAGTAGATTTGTGCGACGTGACGTACGACCCTTCCATTCACAAATGTGAAAAAGAACGTCTTTTAAACCATTTATTTTATCCTTGGAAATGGTCCCCTTCTTGCTAAGTTATTACATTTCCCTGTCATGACTTGGGATGTCACGGCTGAAACTGTAACCATGGAGCGATCATTTTAGGAAGAGGCATGCACTTTTTTGTTTGTTAAATTTTCAGTCAGTTTCCTCTGCAGAAGTAGCCTAACATTATTTAACATTCAGCCTATACTCCCCAAATTAAACTGCATGTAAATGTAAAGTCACTGTCATTTTTAATGCAAACACGTAAACACTTCAAGCTCAAATACTGAAGTTTAAAGGCCCACATTTGGCTTGTGTGCCATATTTTGATTCCAAATTCACCGGCCCCCCTCTGAGCAGAAGCAAACCATTTGAGACAGAAAAAAAAACAAAATACAGGAGCCGTAATGTAGGCGTCCATTTCAAGCGTGACAAGGCTACCAATGATGCAGCACCCATCTCTTTCACCTGAAAATAGTACACACTGCCGCCTTTATAACTTGCTTTTACACTACTTACAATGTACTGAAATGGAAAACTAAAAAATTTTACTTCATTCCTGATTATGCATAAGGCTTTGCAGTCATCTTTTTTTTCAGCTGTGGATCTTATGGGTTCTTTGTAGATATTTTGTGGCTGGACCGGACCGGTTGCTTGGTTTGCTCTGCATGGGACCATTAATTATGCTACTGACTCCAGTGGGCTGGAAAAAACATCTCTGATCCCTGCCCAAGACTTGGATTTGAACTTTTTGGTTCACCTAATGCAAAACAAGTTCTGCATTTAATGGTTTCTGTATTTGTGAAATGATTACTTCCATACAACTTGGTCGGCTCTGACATTTTTATCTTTTACATTAATGTTTGATTAGCTAGATATCTTGCTGAGAAAATTCTAAGATTTTCATGTGAAATAGTGGGTTTAATTGCACACATATACAGCCAGCAATACTGTGTGTGGCAAGCAGCACAGCTGTGGCTTTCAAATATTCAGTTTTCATATTTCTGTAAAGTGAAATTTAATTGTTGGCTGGAGGGCAAGGTGTGCGCCCATTCAAGTTGGCTGCAGGGAAGGCTTTTGTGCTGAAGGCCAGTAGTATGTTTGGTATCGCCAGGGGTCAGAGGAAGACGGCAATGAAAGTCAGCGATGTTGCGGAAAGGGTGCCTTGATGGCTGTAGTGGGCTGGTGAGCTGTGGGTTCAAGGTAGGGTGTGACATGTTGAAAAACCCAAAACGCAACATGAACCCAGGTTATGCCACTGATGCATGATTAGATTTTTCTAAAAACAAATGTTATTTTTTATGTACAGTTAAGGTCAACATTATTTGCAGTCTCACATTATAAGTATATCAGGTGCAACATCTGCTGAAAAAAGTGGACAGTGAAGGAGCTTTGGGCTCCATACACTCATTTGTTTAAGTCAGAGCAGAAGCACATAAAAAAGTACAAAGTTGAAAAGTTGCCATGACAGTTTTTGAACAATTCAGATGTGTCTGAATAGAACTAGATTTTTGCTGCAGCGAAAATAGACTCACATGAGAGGAATTAACCAGTAAATGATGGCTTTAATACAAAAGGTTACTTTCACTCCCTGTTCCTCTTTGACAATTATGAAGGCATTGAAAGAAAGAAAATATTATCAGTTAACATAAAAATTCAAAAGGGTGCAAGGCCATCTGCAGAGACTTTGGCTTCCCTGTTACCACAGTTCCCAGTGTTTTTAAGAAGTTGGCTGCTCATGGAGTTGCGAAGAACCTCAGAACATGGGGTGGGGGGGTTGATCAAAGAAGTCTTCAAAACTTGGTGCAAAAATACCTTGTAAAACATCCAAAAAACTTAAAACTGATCCTGAGTGATTTTTTTAAGCATGTAGCATATGCTGCACACTGAATTGAGAAGAGCTTTACAGGTTAAGGCCAAGGAGAACCCCACTGTTGAAAGACACATAAAAAGGCATAACTGCTCTTTGCTCAGACCTACCTGGAGAAGCAACACCCTTCTGAAAAAATGTTCTGTGGACTGATGAAACAAAAATAGAGTTCTTTGGCAATGCAGCCTAGAAATGTGTTTATAGACAATGAAACAAATCTGATAAGGAAAAGAACACCTACACTTCCTATATAAATATCTTGGAGGTTCCATAATGGTGCAAGGTAATGTTCAAGGCCTCTGGTACTGGAGGCCTTGAACACATTAAGGGAATCATGAAATCAGAGGACCAAGGCCTTTTAGAGAAAAATGTGCTACCCAGTGTGAGAAAGTATGGGTCCTCCAGCAGAACAATGACCCAAAACACATACCCAAAAGCACAAAAAATAGTTAAAAGGGAAAAAAATGGAATGTGATAAAAGGGCCATCAATGAGTCATGATCTCAATGTGACTGAAAACCTTTGGAAAAAGCTGAGATCTGCTGTTGGTAAAAGGAATCCTGCAAACATTCCAGAACAGAAGGACAAACTGGGATTGAAGAATGGAGGAAATTACCAGCAGGAAGGGCCAAGAAGCTTATAGATGCTACAAGAAATGTTTGGAGGTGTCATTGTTGCCAAGGGTTGTGAAACCAAATTTTAGGAAAGGTGTCTTTAACATTGCCCAGGCCACATTTTCTGCTTCTTCTACAAAAAAATACATGCAAGTTGACCAGATATCTTTTTTCATGCACAACTTATGAACATCTTATTAAAATTGGTAATTTTCCAATTATTTCAAATTATTGTAGATGATAAACCTAAAATGCATGGGTGCCAATAATGGTGACCATCTGCTATATACAAGTCCAATTCTATATACAGCAGTTTGGTAGCAAGGTGAACAACACCCTCACCTAGCGCACAGGAGAGTGGGTTCGAAAGTGGGTGGGTACAGGAGTACCACTGCTATTTAAGAGTCTTTAGGCAAAACTCCTAACACTACACCTGCTTACCTCCTAAAATGAGAGTGACCAGAACAAAGAGTCGTGCCAGCTCAGGCATTGCCTGGATTAACAAGATCCACATCGAATGTTGGGAACCCATGACAGCGTGATGGCAAGGAAGCTACTGGAACCGATCACAGATGGACGAGGGCAGATATCAATGAGGGGGGCTACATTCGAGAGGGAATGGTATCTAAATATATTTCTGCAGAGAACTCTGGCTGTCACCCCAAACAAAAGTTTTATTTTGGCCGCAGAGGAAGCAAAAGTGAGGACAGTTTCTCCATCTTTTATTGCAGGGGAATGTGTTCGTCCCTTTGTTTTATATGAAGGCTTCATTAGCATAATGCGTTTCAACAATTTCAATATCCAGCTACAAGGATTCTTATCAAATCTGAACACCTGTCTTCTTTCCACTTCTCTGGCTCTCTGTCAAATACTGCACACATTTCAAGGTGTTTCTCTTGATATGCAGTTCTCTAGATGCACTCGCTTCCGCCGTCAGTCATGTTCCACTGCAGCGCAGCCTACCTGTGGCTCTTCATTTAAAGGGAGCTGACCGTTGGGAAATAAGGTGTCAGAAAAAATAAACCAGGTGCTTTCGATTAAGTCCATAAAAAACAACCTTTTAAGGATTGCATTAATGATTTAATTTCCTTCCTTATTCAGGAGCGCTGTAGCTCAAGTTATAAGTTCTCTTGTTGATACTGTTTGTTATGTGTAGGACGGTTGAAATTATGAACATTATAGGAGGGGAAAAAAACTATTATATCTGAATAAAACGTTTTTTTACACAGTTCTTACACATTGAATTGTCAGTTCATTAAGTAGAGCCCTCACCCCTCACCTTCACACAAATTGTACATTTGGGAGTTCATCCCTTTTGTGGCTGCAGTTTATTCACATTTGAACGGACCCTTCCAGCACGGTCATGCAACGTGTCACACCAAATGGTCACTGAGCATAACGGTGACATCTCATTCCTTCAGGGGATCTCAACCCTGCTGAGCATCTTTGGGGTGAGGTGGAAAGGGCTGTTTGAACCTAGACCACACATCCCTCCAGTTTTCAACAACTGCACAACACAAAACATTCGCGCACAAAGCATCCAGCATCTTACAGAATTCATGCTGTCGTGCAGGCCCATTGCACTGCTAGATGGGGGTACCTAATAAACTGGCAACCCAGTGTAGGATAAGAGCACAGTTCACCTTTCCCAATGCACTGATAATGATGCACCTGACATCACAGCAAAAACTGTTGCCTTTCATATATTTTCTTACTTCCTCTCCATTATAAAAAGTCAGGAAACCCATTTGTGTTACAACTGCATTTGATTTATACATCTAAGTGTCTGCAGCTGAACTTGTGTAAGGAGTGGTTGGGCACCGAGGAAGCACCAACAGCTGCAGCAGCTTTAGGGCGGCTCCTCTTTGATCTCCCCACCAAACAGTGATCTGAGCGGTGAAAATGTAGTAATAAAGAGAAATCGAATGCCCCGAACTGCAGGTCTCCCTACTGTTAGCACATTTCCCAAACTAATAACCATCTGAATTATTTAAAGCCACAAAATACCTTAACTGCCTTGTGGACTTATCTCTAAAGGCTTAGTGTATTCCTGCTTGTTAGTTCATTTATCTCGCTGTTAAATTGTGGGACTGGAATGAATGAGAAGATCCGTCTCCTTCCTGTGGAAAAGTATGAGGCTGCGCATTATCAGAACTAGAAAAACTTTTCACAATTTAAACACAGCTAATAACAAGGACAACCAGTGTGCTTTTTTGCAGTCTTGTTCTTCACAGATATGTATGCACATGCACGTATTTTTTATATTTATTTTATTAAATATCGCCGTATTATCCTGTGGGTTGTATGTAGCATCATCCTGCTTCCACGCGCCTCCATTTACCAAATTAAAAATTTAAGTGCCATCAAAACATTCTTCAACAATGCCCTGACAACAAAACAAAATTTCTTGCCGTATACTTTATTTAATGAATGTTTTAAACGTGTGAAGTATTGTTTAATATTCCTGCAATGCCACTAGCTCACCATAATAGATTTGTTTAATCTCACGCTGGTAAGATGTGCTGGGAGTCCCTGTGATCTCTCAAGCTGAGTAAGCAGCAAGCATCGCTAGCGTCTGATCAATAAAAGTTTGCGGAGGAGAACGACTCGCGGTAGACGTCCGAGCTTAAAGTTCAAATCCATAAACCATAGTTTCATTTATGACCTGTCAGCAAGACCCTAGTTTGACCAGAAAAAGGATGCCAATTAGATTTCGGGTACAGCTCTCGTGAGACAACGTTCACGTCCGCATGTACCCGAGCCAAAAAAGCCTCAGAATTTATCCAGCTACAAAAATATAGGTGTAATATCGCACAAGGTATTCATAATAGCATCCACACGACACTGCAATGTTTGTGTAAACTTAACTGGATGCTCATTCAGGGTTAGATTAGGGGACCTACGGTAAATCTTGATGTTTACTCTTCTGCATATTAACATAAATCCTACACTGATTTCTCCAATTATGTGGGTATCACCAGCATTAGCTCAGATATTTTTCAAGGATGAACGAACATCTTCTGCTTTGTGCTCATACCCAGATATCTACTGTGCTATTCTTTACTAAAAGGAGATGTGGTGGTACCTCATGCCCCCTGGGCTGCTAGCCGGATGTAGGGTTCAAGTCCAGCTCAAGGATGTTTGTGGGGTTTGCATGTTCTCCTCCCTGTTTGCGCCCCTCTTAGGGAAAAAATATGGCAGAAGGAGGCAATGGAAAACCACTTCTCTTCTTCCTTGCCTTGAAAACCATGTCAGTTGTCACCCAGGAGTCAGTAATGACTCGATGGCATTTTCCATCCCATCATATATTAACGCAAATGTCCAAGTTTTCATAGCCGTTCATATATTTGCGTTTCAGTATTAATGAATACATATCTTCAAGTTTTGCAAATATTGTGCTCACCTGCAACATGTTCTTTTCTATCTTTAAGATAAATCCTTACCCGAAATGTATACGTTTACATGTTTGAGCGAGTACATGAGTTTACTTCTTACTCAGGGGCAGAGCAATAATTTGTCTGTGAAATTTTTCTCCCAGTAAGACCAGCTGCTTAACTGCTTTATGACACTGCTACCCTGTGGCCCATTCCTAATTACAAAACACAGAATGGATTTAATGCTACTTCTAGTAACAGTGCATACGGTGGTGGAGAACGTTCATTCGGGAGACAGCAGCTATTTATTTTATTTATATGATGATTAGAAGCGCTGGAGCTAGGAACCTCTCAAGTACAGCAGGTTAGGCTGCAATATATGGCCGTCCTCAGTCGGCCCATGGATAGCGTTTGAATGTCTTCCTCTTTGATGGAAGAGCTTCAGACCACTTCAGTCAGTTAAGGGCCTAGTTACTGTTCTCCAGTCTCAGGTAACGTACGCCAAATGTCCTGCTCAGACAATTACAAGTGTGAGCTATGTGGAAAAACAAACCATTACAGGGCTCCATAGTGAGGCATACCTGCACCTGATTTTAGATATTTTATGTTAAGAATATTTGTGCAGGTTCAAATCCAGTTTAGTCTAAGGGTAGTTTGCATGTTCTTGGCAAGTCTGTAGGTTTCCTTCCCAGTCCAAAGATGTGTGTTTCAGGTGTAATTGGTCACTGTGAATTGCCCTTAATGTGTGTGACTGCCCAGTAACGGTTTGGTTTTCCAAAGTGTACAGCATCCAGTCGTCTTGAGATTGGCTCCAAGAGCCTAACCAGAACAAGCAGTTAATGAAACCGAGTATGAGTGCCAGAATATTTATAAAGCCTTGACTTGTCATGCAAAACAAACAAAACATCATTCCACCTGTTACTGTAAGAAGAATTTTTTTATTTTGTGTTTTGTTGTGTTCAGGACCCACGATGAAAATCCTACTGTTGGCCCAAACCTCTGGCCCACAAAATACCCTGAAGTCCTTTCAAGTATGTAGCTTGCAACAAAGCTTGTTTCACGACACCGCTTTTTCAACGATCTTGGTAAAAGATTATCCACAGATTTGGAATATTGTTCCTTCTGACATGTCAGGTAAAAAGTGATTGCTCAACCTGCCTTTCTTGTTTGTTGCCTTAAATCGTACCTTTTAATGGACGATACTGGCACATGCTGGTAAATATCTGTCAAGTACAGTATGTCAGACAACAGCCCTAAAGCGGGATAGGTAGGGTAACCCATCACTTGTGGTGTTATGGAAGTTTTAGACAAACAGAAAAGATTTGGCTGTTTATTAATGTCTTGGACCATCTTGAACTTCAAGAATGAGATGAGAAGTTGCTCTACTTCTAGGGCCTTGAAAGAAGTAGAAAGAGATTGCAGAGGGGCTCAGAGATTAGGCCCAGGTAAGACATCACTCGGAATCCACAACCCACTTGTACACCTTTAATCTTACTTCTCGTGTGATGATCAAAGCTGCAGGACACCATTACAGTCTCCTTCTGCTGTCACTCAGTCACACGTGTGCGTCCTTCTGTGAAGCTGCAGGAGCTTCCTGGGATGCTGGAGGAACCTCTGAGTGCCCCCCCGAAGAGCACAGCTCAGACTGTCAGCACACAAGTTCAGAACTCAGATGTTTGGTCCTTGTATAACTCTGGCTATGCCACAGCACAGCTCAGCCTCAGCTTAGTGCTCAAGCACAGTGCTTGTTTGTTTGACGGATTTATTGCAGACGCAACATGTAATACTCCAGTACAGTAATACTGTAGCAGCGTTTATGGGGGAAAATTGCATTTCGAATAGCAAAACTACACTAAGGTATAATTTTACAAGTGTACTATTCTGCTTTTACCCCGTCAACCCTGTGTAAGATTTAGTTATGTCAATTCATACTTTTTGTTATACTTATTGGACAAAAGTGTTAGTATTACCTGTGTATTATTTGATTACAACATGTGTTTCTGAAGCACAACTGTCATTCACCAAACTTATATTTGACAAAAAAAAGCAGATATTCTCCATAGGCAAAAAAGCAGGGGCATCGCTGCACGGTGAAGCATTCATGTGCACTAATCTGCTTCCTGGAATCTGAGCACAAACGTGCAAATCCAGGTTCCACAAATCCATTTTCAAGGCTTTAAGCTTTTTAAAACATCAACTTATTGTGTGAGCATCCCAGAAGCCCCATCATACAAAGCGATTTAAATGGCTTGCACAGAGCCAGGGAGTGTCAGAGAGGACCGCGGGCCATCTGCAGGTCTCAGAACAGAACAGGTCATGCGCGGTGGCAAAACCAACCCGGGGAGAGAGAGACAGTCGACCAAGTGGGAGGGAGCCAGAGGTATAAATATCAGAGAATGATGGGAGTTAACGCAAGCTGTTTATTTCCACCCGTGATTAATTAACAAGCGCCGCTCCTTTGGGACGAAAGATGAAGACTTCCCTTCATGCTAACTTCCTCCTCGAGACGTTCTCTTCATGCTAAGTTCCTCCTCGAGACGTTCCCTTCATGCTAACTACTCTTCCAAATGCTTGTGCTAATTAGTAGAGGATCTCTCATTTCATTTTAACCCATACCCCCACCATGACTGACCCTGAAGATCCAGGCAGCCACCACCAACAGCACAATTACCTGTCACTGGAAGTGGCGGAGTCCAGCTCCCTGGTTGCCTGCAGAAGAGGCCACTTCACCTCCAACTTCCATAGGGACACACTGGGGAGTGTAAAGATCCAGCAATCAGCCCCAATTTATTCAGTCTCAATTTATTCCAGCCTCTTGAGTCGACCGGGGGTTCTTCTGGATGGCTTCACGTTCAGGTTAACCAATCAACTTTCTTGCCTTCTAGTCGCACTGTTTAGCAATGCTATGGAGTTACCATGGTAACACTGCGGGCTGACAATATCACAGTTTAACATTTGTGATCAAATGGGACTTAACTAACTCTAACCTTCTAAACTGCAGCTAAGACCCTCAGCACCAGAAGCCCAAACTGGATTAACATTCTGTTTGCACACTGTTTGCTTCAACACACAACGCATTTATTCTTTAATATCAGATATCGGTGTTGGTCTTTTCATTCCATAGATATGTATATTATGGAGTTATTACTTCTTTATAAAAACCGCAGGCGGCTCCATTCATCACATTCTGCTGCTCAGATTGTGTAGTTATGTAGATGTTTGCTACACTTCTCACGTTGCCACTATGTTCTTTTGATTGCCGCATTCATTGTTCCACAAAATAGGCTTCTAATAGTAATATATTGAACAGATTTTATTACAGATTGGGTTGCTATTTTCCTTTTTGCACATTTCTGTCTTTCACAGAAACGTACTTCATTTTAAGAAGGGTACAGGGTTAAAGAAAATGGCACAACTTAGAACTTAAATGCACTTTCTGGTGGGAAAAGTCCCATGGTGATGATAATGCTGATGCTAGTAGTGTATTATATATTATATGAATATTATATGGATGACTTCAACTTATTACTCCGACCCCAAAACAGCAGTTTGGTAATGCTGGAAAGTTAATCACAAATTTTACCCAGAGGCTCTTTGAGTCTTTCACACTTTTAAAAAACACAAGTTCACCCTTGTCAGTGCAGCAACAGCAAGGATAAATGATTGCTGGATTTAATGCTTTTTGCATAGAAAGCAGAGATAGAGCAGGGTATGAAAGAGTAACGAAAGAATGTTGTTTATCTGTACGTGAGGGATGTGGGGGTGGGTAATACACTGAGGCATGAGGGTGCACCCCCATTCTCTGACTGGAGTGGTTGAGTACCTGAAGCTAAGAAGTGGGGCAGCAGGAAGGTGTAGAAGTTCAATATGGACAGGACTGTTGCCTAGACTAGCAATTGGGTGTTGGTGATGCTGAGGAAGGGTCTAACTGAGGCAGCAATGCTGGGGAGGGTGTTTTTAGACAAACTGAGAAGGCAGACCATCAGAGTATGAGCAGTTACTGAGGAGGTCAATAACAGTGGAAAGCAAAGAGAAAAGACAGAATGTCAGACCTAGAAAGGTTCACCATGTGTCCAATGAGGTAACAACTGCTAAAGACAGCCTGCCATTTGGTGGTTTCCAGCTCAGTTTGGTCAAACACCTGTGGGGCAGACAGATTGCGTGTTGTTAAACAGATAAAGGATAACTTTGCCTTCCGTTGTTAATACATAACAAAACATTTCTTTGGTCAGAAGGACCAGGTCGTACATCTCATACTATGGACAGGTCCCACTCAGCAGCTGAAGTACTGCTCTCCCTGTGCTGTATGCAGGCCTCTTTATGTAGGTCAGATCATTCCTGTGTGCATTACTGAAAGTCTGGAGGAAACACAAAAACCTACAGGGATTTTATACAATCCAAGCAGTTATACATGTGTTATGGGGATGAGAGGCATCATAAACAAACGGGGCAGAGGCATGAGTTGGCAGTCTTGTTTACAGGTGCATTGAGTGCTGTGGTAGGGCTTGGAGATGTGGAACTGACAAACTTGAGGAACAAGGAGACCAGGGAACCGGATGATGAATTCCAGGCAAAGGTCTCTTCTCAAATTCTGGCACTTGCCAGTAAGAGCTGATAAAGAACCCACAACCTTCAGCCAGGCCTGCTCTAATGTCCTCACTTTTTGGGTGCCGATGTATCACACTTACTATGCGCTTCTGAGTGCGCCCCCCCTCGGTTGCCAAGAGTATTGTTCTCATGGCCCTTAACAGTATTCCCATTCCCTTAGGAGCAGTTTGGGCAAACTGAGGACCTTGGTCTGAAACAATGCCCTCAGGAAGACCATACCGTCGAAAGACCCATTGAAATATAACCTCAGCAGTCTGCAGGGACGGGAGTAGCCTCTGGAGAGGAATAAAACAGCAGGCTTTAGAGAATCGGCACTAAAGTCTTCCGAATTTTGGACAACTGCAATAAAATCCATTCCAGCGTGAGACCAAGGTTGGCTGGATGCTAGTGAAGGTTCTAGAAGACCTGCTGGCATCTGCCAAGAAACCTTTGTTTGTGCACATGCCCAGGCAGGTAGCACAAACTCCCTCACATCCTGCTTGAGTGTGAAGGGCATCCAATGAGAATAATGGATTGAAGGCCATTTTAAGTGCAAGACTGAGAATTTACAATCGGTGGTGGGATGCCTTTTGCAAATTTATCGGGAACAAATATTCTACATTTCTTGAGAATACATCTTGGAGAAACCGTGTATAAATGTCCAGAGCATAACGGAATACCCTGAACAACCTGTAATGAGTTTGTTCTTCTGACAATTTATATTTTCATAACAACTATGCTTTTAATCCCACTGTAGAAGAATCTAGTGTTTCTTATATGAAAGATTTACATCTGATATCTTTACCCAGAGCTGTGGGAAATTTCCTCTTGCAGTCCACTGACCACACTGGAATGATGCAGGCAATTCAGTGGTATTTTTTGTTTTTTTTTTTTTTACTGCTATGATATTGCATCCAAGGCTGAAATGTTCTCATTTTCTTGTTTCTTCCACTGTGTCTCTGTTTTATTGTACTGCAGTAATGTACTACCTTCAGATTGTTGTCCAGAATTTGTTAATGTGAAAAATCAATAAAAAAAAAAAATAAAAAAAAAAAATAAAAAAAACTCAAGTTAGACAGAAAGGTAATTTCAAAGACATTCTTACGACTGGCAGGATGACAGTGCTGTGCCCTTGGTTCAAAGCACTGAGAAAGAAAACAAAGCAGCAGAGGTAGATACAAAACACAGCCGAGGACAGGGAGCATGTGTTGCGATTTAAAAAAAAAAAAAGACAAAAGTTTTTTTTTTTTTAATATATCATCTACTGTTGGAAATCCAATGTGCAGATGATCTTTTTGCATTTAATTAAGAATTTTCACAGTCCCTTAGGTTGGGGAAGGTTGCTTCCAAGCTCAGCACATGGCTTCACCGACTCATAAAAGACATTTGAATCATTCAAGAATACAATTGGATGTGAATAGCAGGGACAGTGGATTAGACACAAGGTCAAACCACTCGAAGGACTTCCCTATAGACAGAAGGTTATTCAATTATAAGACACCTGTTTAACATCAACTATGAAGGAGATATTTGAAAAGTGAATTGGTAATTAGTCTCACATCTAGCTTGGGGAACAGACAGAATTTAGTATTCCTATATTTCTGTATTCCTGCCCATGTCCTTGATGTAGTGCAATGCACTGCCGACATGGCTGTTTACTGAATTATCTGGGCATGCTATAAATTTCTGGTATGGTTAATTGTGCTCTCAGAGAGAAAATAGATTTTGAACTGCTGAGTTTCCACTGTAATTTTGGGAGGAAGTTAAATTACATCACCTCCAAGTTTAGAGGGGAATTTAAGCAAGACTGCTGCCAGTATTGGACAAAAACTATACTGTACATGCCATCTCGCCTCATGTCTCTGTGCTGGTAGAGCTCGGCTTACATTGCTGTGCTCCTGTGTTCTGGTCTGGCTGTTCCCACCATTCCTGGGGTGTCACCTGAGTCCTCTGTGGCATGCTGTTCTGGAAGATTGTTGGCTTGAGCATCGAACGGTTCCTCCATTAAATTCTCCTCCATCTTCAGGCTCTACCACATTCGCAGCGGTTTGGCCCTTCTTCCCCTCCCCCGCTGTCACCCTGGTAACCACTTCTTTGCCTGGCTTCACGACGTCCTCCCACCCCACTTTCCTCACAGCCGGCACCATGTTCCCAAGGTCTTTGCATGCCCTGTCTTTTCCTTTTTTATCTGTCCTTTTCACAGTTTATTTAGTCTTGTTGACAGCTTTCCTGGGGATGCAGGCATGACCCCCAACCTAAATTGCTGCCCTAATCCATGTGGGGCACCCTCCTGCATCCTTTTGTCAAGTCTCCAGGTTAGCATGACAAATGCACCTCTGCTCCTGACTCCCTCTGGACTTCTACATTGTCCCTTCAAGCTGTCTTCTTCATTCCTTGACCCCGCTTAGCCCCCTCTCTGCCATCACTTCCCTTCTGGCCTGCACCATCATCTCTACCACATCCTTAAATGTACATTCTTTTGTCTACTTTTTGACATCATAACCTACATTAGCTGACCGTGATATTTGTGTTGGACACCTGAACTGTTATACGCGTCACCAATTGTTATGTTAATTACATTGTTTTTAGTAACCACTGGATTGAGAATCTTTGTTTCCTAGGGAACCCTCCTATTCTGTCCATGGCTCCCAAACCCATTTGTCCTCTTTTAAAATCTTTACCAAGGCGTATAAAAGGGGTAATGGGCACATCCAGTTCTTTAAAGCTTCAACCTTCCTCCTCTGTCTCACTTTCCACTCCTTCGAGCAACTGGAGGACAGCAATAAACAGGGTTGACCACTTTCATCCATTGTGGGGGGGGGGGGGCAGCATGAAACAACTTCATCTACAGTGTCTGCCACCAGTTCAAATGCTGCTTTATCTATCTATAGCACCGCATCCCCTCGCAAACTCCTCTCCAATCTTGTATGTGCTCCATTAAAGTTGCTTTATTTTCCCAGCTTGGTGCTGTTTTTTCAGCCGATCCACAGCGGGTCACCCTCTTAAAAGGCTGACTTAAGGGAATCACAGTCTGAGATTCCTTCCACACATCGAATATACATGCCAGCTTGTATCAGTGTATAAATTGCACTTACCGCTGTCAGAGAAAGTATAAATCAGAAATGAATGGGAATACATTGTGTGGCTCCACACCGTATGCAATATTACTGCCCAGTGGAACAGCGTGCTTCACCGCGTTATTGCGGAAGCACACAATGCGCACAAGTCATGGCCACTTGAGAAAAATGAAGATCTGAAGCATAGACTTTTTGCTCAAATGCATTCTATTGAATTACTGTTTATGTTTAAAAAGGGTAAAAAGAAATAAGTATTTCTGAAAATGCAGAGCTGGCTACAGCCTAGCTTGTACGTACTTCAACCCTTTAAAAATAAAAAGAATATCTGCACTGTTTTTATATGTAGATATGCTGAACAGCTGATCAAGTTTGTGGTCGGATGCTGTATAGGAGATGACCTTCTGTCTACATGAGCCAAGGGTGTCCAGTGCATGGCCTGAAGACTGCATGGGGTCTGATCACTCTTGCATTGTGGCCAAAAACAAACATTTGTACATTTACTACCTTGTAAAAGTATGCACTTGCACTGAACCACATAACAATGCCGTTACAGTTAGACATGCGCAACTGTACACCACATAAAAATGGAATGAAATGAAGAATAATCTTTCAGTTTAAACAGGAAACTGTCATTTGCTATCATTCTTATAAATGCAGCTGTTGGACCACTTCTCAATAATGATTGCAGTCCTTGGATAAAAAAAATGTTGGATACACCCTATATAGAAGAGGGGAAAAAACAATACTGTTGCATCTACATGGATCTTTTAATGATCTATAACCAAGTTTTCATTTAAATAATCTTGTAGTCATGTATACTGGAACATATAGCCTTGTCTCCAAAGCCATGGACTTATAACCTCAAGGTTGCTGGTTCAGCAGAATAACAAACTCTTAAACTGTAATGCCCTTCTAATATCATTTCCTATAATAAAACTTTGATATTCATGTAGTCAGATATTCTATAACTTTGAAAACACTTAATCTAAACAAGGACACAGCAAGTTTAAACCTGGTGATTTATGAACTCAGAAGCAGTACTCAGTACACGGGGAGATGTTTTGTCACTAAGCAGCAGACTACTTTATCTTTTCTTAAAGTCCATGACTGTCCTGTACATGTATTCTCTTGGCTGAATTAAATTTTCATTTCACACACCCAAAGTAACTTTAATAAATACAGAAATTTATTTAGAAACTACTTTGGTTTCATTAAATTTGCATTTGTTTGCCCAGTTTTCAAAATAATTGTGTTATAAAATTACATTGAATTGTATTTATTGTACAATTATTGTAAAAGATTGGTTAACTCATAATTACAGCAGCAAATGAACTAATTTACTTTGATACCAATGTTTGAAAACACTAGCTATTAATATATGCTTTTCAAAAGTTTAAGGAAATATTTTGCATTTCTTCACAATGTATAGGATGTAAAGTCAACAGTAAGTTGTAATACAGATTGTTATGAAGTTTTACTAACACACAGGAAAATTACCGTTTAGTTGCCAAGAAAAAGGAACTTTCTTTTAATGATGCCTTCATAATAGACTGTAGACTTCCAGCCATACACAAGGTCTGTGGTTCCTCACTCACGCACATTTGCACTTAACATGGATGTCATTATAAAGTTAATTATTAAGTGAGCAGGGCAGAATTTTTGATCCATTTTAAAGTGTCAGCGAATGGCTGATTCGATTAAGTAGTAAAGGGAACTTTATTAAAACGGGTACAGTCAGCATCTATCTGCTGCAGGGCCTCTCCTTAATGTTTGATTATTCTCAAGAGAACCTCGCTTTGGCTGCAAGAGGTCCCAGGTTCATTTCTCAGATGAGCCCCCCTTCATATTATGACCACAAGGTATTTAGGAGTAAAGGCTGTAACATTATGATGCCTGAATATCAGTAGTTTGGATGGGGGACAAGAAAAATGAGCAAACACATGGGAATTTTGGGGACTACATATACACAGGTGAGATGGTGAAAAAATATATATTACAAATACATTGACATTTGGGGAAACGAATTTGAGTGGTGTCAAAGAATAAATCAAAACCAAACAACTGACTAAGGTAAAGAAGGTTAACATAAAAACCAAAACACACAAAACAGAATAGCTTGTTCAGCATCTGATGATACCCTAACTACCCCACACCAAACATACAGTTGACCCTCGAATCCTTGCCACCTGTGGTGCGGACATCCGAAAACAAACCTACATGTTCAGGTTTGCGTCAGTGATGTTCTTACCTGTTTGCGTCCCCCTTTCCGAGTCTTAGTTAACAGCAAGTTCATTCGAACAGCACAGGTGTCAGAAATAAAGCTGGGACACACAAGCAGGAAACCACCATCAAACACAAAATGAGGACGAACACCATCAGGCAACCCAAACACAACAGCAAGAGCAGATAAAGCAGCAAAAAAAAAAAAACTCAACAGCAGTCTTAAATTTTTTCTCCGCCTTAATTTTCATTGGCTGGGAGGTTTGTGGTGATGTCACGTCAATGATGATTGGCAGGGTGACGAACCAATGGCAGCTGGACACCTGAGAACAATCAAACAGCTCCCAAACTCAACAGGAACACACCAGGGCATAACAGAGACCCTTTGCCAAAGGGACTTAGCATATAGTTATTGATGATATACTTATTGATTAAATTCCTTCTCACCCTCAGCCATCTTCTTTAGGTTCTGTTTTATTTCTTTCTGAGCAAAATGGTTGCTGCGTCGCATTTTGCGTTGCATGCAGTTGCTTCTTTCTTACACAGTATTACACATAAGGCTGTGGTTGTGTGGCCCACTGGCTAAACTAGGACAATGGGGGAAACTGTCAGCTTTCTTGCTCATTTGGTAGTTGAGACAGGGCTAAGTCTTCCCCCAACATTCAGCAACAGTGAAAGTAGTTATTTCTTATTTGAGTTCTGCCTTTTCTTTCTGTTTTCTACCACAGAGTGAATTTGAGAGCTAAAGTGAAGTCCTCAGGTGCAGTTGCATAAAAGCACACAATGTAGTTTTATTATACCGACTGCTTGCATTAACATATCGGACTACTGTCAGCAAGGTTCGATGTGTTAGAGAACAGGCTTCAGAGCCTGACCATGCTCAGGAGGTCATCTGCTGTGTTTACAAGGCAGAAACACCATCTTAATATTTTCACAACCGTTAAAGGCCTAAGGAAACTAAGAATTTTATTCATCTGTGAACTACGTGCAAGAAAACCATCTGATTTCTTTTCAGGCTAAGGTATTTATGTCCTCCATGTGCTGACCATGTTGCTGTGTCAGCAAAGGACCTGCTGCAGTAGTAAAAGGTGTGGTGGAGATATGTCTGATGCACAATTACATGATGCTGTGTGTCTGAGTAAAAAGTGCAGGCCTGGGCACAGCTCACTGGCAGGGCGCAGAACACATTTTTGTGCTGCCTAGTACACTTTCTACTACTATTAGCACATTCAGAGCTGTTCTGTCCAGCTCTGTGGAGAGGGTGTGGTGGCCTGGATCTCAGTTTGACATTCAGTGTTCTGTTCATCCCTGTGGAAGGGTCATGATGGCCTTAACTTGTGTATAAAATATATCTTTTTATGTAAATACACATCGGTGTGTTTCATCCCTATACAATACACCCTGATTCACTGTAACCGTATGCATTGCACAAACTCCTCAGTTTCATCCCTGGGTCCAGTGCCTACTTCTCCTGCTCTGTGCACGATGCTCTGGCCAGCTAGAGAAGCATAGCACTCTTTCTTCCATTTCAGCAGTGCGCAGGGTGTTTCATTTCCTTTGATTAATTTGATTCATTTTGTTCACTTTTTCGGGATGGCCTGCATGAGTTAACATGGGATCCATTTTATATCCCAGATGTTATTGAGATAAATGACTGCTACGTTATTGTGAGTAATGGGCTTCATGAAATTGAGCACCATTTGCATCAATATCTTTTCCTCTTACCATTCACAGATAGGAGCTGTTGGCATTTAATTTAAACATTGGTTGTAATCGATACAATTACAGTTCTGCAGAATCCCCTCATCGCAGTTTTTGGGGTTTTTGATTTCTTCTTATATTTTTACTTAATGTTACCCTCTTGTGTATAGACACACCTCAGACCTTCCTTTCTTTGTTGTTGTTTTTTTTATTCTGCTCCACAAATGGAATTTTCATCATAAAGCTGAACATTACAGCCAAGCAGGCTTCCTCATCGCTGACTGAAGTAGTATGTTTTGTCGAGTGTGCATGAATCATCAGCCTACAAACCGCCCAAAAAGTCTCCGTCAGAACCCCTCGGCCCAGGTGGACACACTTTTTAGGGTTATCTTGTTTCAACAGGTGCTTTCTTTTTTAAAGTGAAAAACCTGAAAGAAAGCACTTGAGATGTGGATAGACATCAAGGTCAAATAAAGAACGCAATAACATGTTTATCATAAATACATTTTGATTAACTTCTATCTAAAAGAAGTTACAAATAAATACAGTTTTATTTTTTATAGCCAAATATAATCATGACCACCTGTTTGCCTGACACACGTTACTAATATGTATAGCACTGTGTGTGTGTGTGTGTGTGTGTGTGTGTGTGTGTGTGTGTGTGTGTGTGTGTGTGTGTGTGTGTTTTATTTAAGGTGAGAAGTACCTGTGTGCTAAATTTGAAGTCTGAGGCCTGAAAACCAAAGCCGTGCATAAAGAACAAGCAAACAGAGACTGAGCTTTAGAGATACAGAGATCAGCTAAGCCAGTGAAAAAAGGCAATTTCCTAACATATTTACTGTACAACAATAATGTATCTGGTTATGCAATAAAAAACGGCTTAAAACAGTATCAAGGAGACAGCGCTGCTTTTTACACAAGGCAAATCATTTAATGGTTTTCTGCAACAGCAACTTCATCAAACACCTTAAAATCCCATTGACTTTATGCTGAAAATGTAGGCTCATTCAAAGCGAATGCAAAATTTTCGATATAGAATCACTGGACTGAAAAAGGGTTAAAATATCCTTAGGATGTTTTTTGTGGGTTGGCTGTACTTTGGTTGTGCAATTAATTAATCTACAAGTCATTACTCATCACTGATCTAGAAAAGAAAAAATCAATTACAAGGAACCCAGTTGGAAAATTAAGTTTTCCAAGGTTGGGCTTCAATGTTGTTATGTCAGCTTCTTTCTAGCTCTGTATGCACCTCACTCGTCACATCACTGCCAATTGAAAAACTAGGTGTTGCTCTTGGACACAAGGATCTTCTTTCCCCACTTTCGAAGGCTGGACTTCAGAGGTGTCTTCATAATGGAGAAAACTTGTGACCAATTTAGACAGTTGAGCATTTCACCTATTTTCCCAAGGATGCCCATCAAGCACCCTTATATAGTGTAGATATATTGTTAAATATATAGACATATAGTTCATAGTGTGAAACATTGTAGATATTGTTCGATGTTCTATGCACCTATATTTTATGGATGTGGTGAAGGAGGACATGCAAGTGGTGGGGGTGACGGAGAGAGATGCAGAGGACAGGAGGAAGTGGAAGCTTTTGATCCGCTGTGGCGACCCCTAACGGGAGCGGCCGAAAGAAGAAGAAGAAGAAGAAGAGTTCTATGCATCTATATATCATACTGGCCTCAAAGTAAAACAGCATTTTTTTGGGAATTATGTCTAAAAAAGATGGGGTCATCTTATATTTGAGAACTAGACCCCATATAAGTACCATATAACGCCAATAGGTGGTGTTACTTATCCGCTGGCATCAACTATCCACAGAAATTATCAAATGATTCTTACCAAGTGTGAAAGATGGCGAAATCTCAAGATGGTCTGGAAAAAAGTAGCTCAAAGCTTGGCCAAATTAACCAAGGACTGATGAAGAGTTATGATGCCAATTTTAAGATAATGGTGATCAATGAGGCAGAGGTGTCAAACGACTCTCAAGCGGCCAAGAAATATAAAGTTACAGAATGTCGTGTTCAAAGGTGGCAAACCCCAAAAGACCGTCTTAAAAATGCAAGTATGGTAAATGTGAATAAATATGACTTTTCTTTCTAAAGACAAGATATAATGTTCTAAAAACCTTTTTTAAAAACAAGTGTTGAAAAAGAGGGGGGTCATCTTGTGATCAGGATTGCCTTATATTCGGGCCAATACAGCATGCTGTACATCTTCTCACATATAGAATGGAAAAGCCCCACAACTGCAGACAGAAACTATGGAGACCATACCACTAAGGTACAGAGGCACCAAGGAATGAGATGGGTCATGCCAAAAAAGTGACACATACACTAGCAGAACCACTGAACCTTGTTTTCTTATTTCTTTAACACACTTTCGGCTTCATATTTTGTTTAACTTCTGCACTGTTCTTTTTAAGACTGGAGAAGTAAGGCAAGGTGGCCCTAAAATGGCGGCAGCAATATAGGGAATATCATGGAAGGATAGAGAGTTTGCTAGAGTGTGCTGGTAAAGTTACTCCTGATCTTCAGAATCTGCAAATAAAAATGTCCAAAGACCCAAATGAAATGACTACCGCAATATAACATTTATTAAAGGATTTATGAAGAGCACCACGGGACCACAGGGGCCTCCAATTACACATTCATAAGACATTTATGTGAACTGTCACATGGGCAAGGACCAGGCAGTTTTATTCACTACAGGCTTTATCTTGAATTAAAATTACAAAGACATGAGAACAGAACCACATTCCTTGCGAAAGTTCTGTCCATTACTTTTAAACATTGTAGTCTATATTATCTAATCTCAGGTGTTTGGCAAAAAGAAAACAAAAGATAATAGGTGCTCTGTAAAAGGTACAGAGCGTATTTATGTCTGATGGGCTACTCTTCAGTCATCTCAGCCCACCTGAGACAACAGTGAGGGGATTTGTGTGGTTTAGGGCAATAACAGCCCCCACCCATGGGGCAGAGAGGGTGAGAGAAGCCCCAGGTGACCTCACCGGTTCTACTGGGTGGGAGTTTTACAGCCCAAAACAGGAACTGTCACTGCATCTTCCAACTGCAGCTCAGAGGTCCGCAAGATAAAATGAATACTACTGACATAGGAATAAACTATGCTTCCATTACAGACTCTGGTATCTTTATAAAATTTTTTCTGCATTTTTTTCACAGCATGTCAGCATCCTTTATACTGAGATACTTTGTTGCAGACTAGCGTTGAGAAGATGTCTGGATATTGTTTTCAGAGTCATTGGCGTCACACACCGCCGTCTCTCATCAAGTTCTTGACTGCACTGGTGCTTTCTTGGAACTTCATGAGCCTCATATTGGGCTTGTTCATATGCAAATTTAAAACCTGTGGCACCCAGCATTTCTATGCCAGATCTGAACTCAGTGAGATGATGTCTGTAAAACTTTTGAGAAGGAAATGTTCATAATGTATGCTGGTGGAGCATTTGGTCATGCAGCTGGGCATTGTGACCTGGCAGAAGATAAAGTTATGGCATGAGGAACTGATGGCCATGATGAACATTGTGGACATTATGTTATGGACATTCAAGCTGGGATCTTCACTATTTAAATAGAAGCATGAGTTTTGTTTTAGATAAATTTGCTGATCTGAGCCTCTGGCCACAACACTCCTGCTATTGGCAGCTAACTACACATTTCTCCAGATATTGCAAAAAACTGCTCTGGTATCTATTATATCTGCTAATTTTTTTAACTTCGTCTGCTGATCATATCAGTTTCATTAAAACACCTGTAATATCAGCACTCAGTTTGAAAATGTGTCGTGCAAGTGTTCTATTCCAAAAAAATTCTCAGGGAAAAGGGAGCCGTGAATAAGTCTCTATTTGTAATAACTCTGCTGCTTGAAAGGGATTATTTGGGGAATTCTGTATTCTTTGGACTTTCCTCACTATCTCTGCTTTTCTGTGTCTCATATCATCACATTGGAAAGTTCCTTGGTGTTCTTCGCTGTCTTGTTCTTGTAAACTGGCCAAGATGCCAGACAGGTATTTTACTCTGAAATCACGAGAAATCCTATTGATTTACACCATCAGGACCCACTAAAGCAATTTTGTGGCTGTTTAGCTATTTTATTTCCAATATGAATAAAAGTTTGCCAGAGCAACATTTCAATATTTACTTTATATGTATTTCACTTTTTATTGATATGAATATTTTCCATTTTTTCTCCCAGGCTGAATCCCTGCCTACAAAACTGACAAAATTTAATTGTGCTGTCATTGATGCAGTAAAGGAAGATGAAGCTCCAGTTTTCCAGTTGTGCAAGCGTACCTCAGCACATACAATGTACTGAAATCTGGCTTAATTCCTCAACAATTAAAAATAAGTGAATAAGCTGCAGACAGCAGTGCAAAAGTGTGAAAACGTGACCGAAATGAAAGTGTTTGCTGCCATACGAGTAACTGCTATGCTGTTATTTGCGATTTCCTCGCGCTGCGTGTAATGGTCCGTCTGCTAAAGGTGAGGACACATCAAGGAGGCTTATTTAGAAGCTGCCGGTCATGATCAGTTAATACGTCTGCTCATCCAGAAATCTGACCATCACTTTTACTGTAGCTTAACTGGGTCGCTCATGTCCCCATTATAGAGGTTTGTCTCTGCAGGTCACTGTGTTGCCCTGCCAGCACTGATCAGCACACCAGATGGCATTTTTGTGAGCGGTTACACAGTGCTGTTTTTGCTCTTAAATCAACCCTGAGGGGTGTTCATTTAAAAACATCGAGACAAAACCCACTGGTTGCATCAGTATCACTTTACTGGGCATTTTTCCCCACTGTATCATAACTGCATTATTATGTGCAATACTTTCCATCTGCTGTACTTCAGACCTTTCTATTTCACAGATCAGGTAATTGTTGACTGGGTCCAAGTTATGAAAACAGTGTATTTATTCCACTGTAGATTGGCAGTAAAGGTTTTTCAAATGATTTTTCCAAAATTACAGCCATATTTCTCACCGCCTCAGCGCTGCATGTGTGCATATGCTCCGCACTTTGCACACAGTAACTGAGCTTATGCAACAGGAAGTGCTCAACACCTCCAACCTGAGTAAATACACCGATCAGCCACAACCCTAAAACCACCTACCTAATATTGTGTAGGTCTGCCTTGTGCCACCAGAACAGCTCTGACCTGTTAAGGCATGGACTCCACAAGACTTCTGAAGGTGTCCTGTGGTATTTGGCACCAAGACGTTACCAGCAGATCCTTTAAGTTCTGGAAGCTGCAAGGTGGGGCCTCCGTAGATCGGACTTGTTTTTCCAGCACATCACACAGATGCTCACTTGGATTGAGATGTGGGGTATTTGGAGGACACCTTGAACTCTTTGCCATGTTCCTCAAACCATTCCTGAACAAAAGGTCACTGCCATTAGACAATACCGTTGACATGAAGGGGCATACGTGATCGGCAACAGTGTTTAGGTAGGTGGTACGAGTCAAAGTAACATCTGCACGAATGCCAGGACCCAAGGTTTCCCAGCAGAACATTGCCCAGAGCATCACACTGACTTCTTTCCATATTGCATCTTGCTGCCATCTCTGCTCCAGGTAACCTGGCTATCTAGCTGATCTAAAAGAAAAGGTGATTCATCAGACTAGACCACCTTCTTCCGTTGCTCTATGGTCCAGTTATGGCGCTCACATGCCCACTGTAAGCGCTTTCGGCAGTGGACAGGGGTCAGCATGGGCACTCTGACCAATCTGCAGTAATGCAGCCCCATACCCAGCAAGCTGTGATGCACTGTGTGTTCTGACACGCGCAAATTGTGCCAAGGACTGCGCACCATCACAGATTTCGGAAGGAAATCTAGCGTGGCTATGAGTGCCGACTCTGGGTTCGCCAACAAACTCAACGCATTCTATGCCCGTTTCGAGCCCGATTGCGAGTCACCCGCGACAGCAGCGACAGCAACGAGGGTCGCAGCCGGTCGACGGAATGTGGTGACGTCATCACCGTTGCCGAGTCCGATGTGCGGAGGGAGCTGAAGCGCGTCAACATCAGGAAAGCACCGGCGCCAGACGGCATCTCCAGGCGCCTGCTGCGCTGCTGCGCCGACCAGCTGGCCGGAGTTCTCACAACCATCTTCAACGAGTCTCTGGCTCAGTCCACAGTCCCTAGGTGCTTTAAAACATCCACCATTGTCCCGGTACCAAAGAACAATAAGCCCTCATGCCCAAATGACTACTGGCCTGTTGCACTAACCTCGGTAGTCATGAAGGTCTTTGAAAGACTCATCAAAGCCATCATCACAGCATCCATCTCCAGCTTTGTAGACCCACTTCAGTTTGCCTACCGCCCCAATAGATCCACAGATGATACCATATCCCACGTCCTGCACACCACCCTCAGTCACGTTGACAAGAAACATGGGAACTATATGAGATTGCTGTTCATTGACTACAGTTCAGCTTTCAACACCATTGCCCCCCAGAGACTGTTCACTAAACTGAGTGACTTGGGATTGAACCGCCACCTGTGTGCCTGGGTTCTCAGTTTCCTCACAGGCAGACCGCAGGTGGTGAGAGTTGGTAGTTACACTTCCGGCATCATCATACTCAATACAGGAGCTCCACAAGGTTGTGTACTTAGCCCTCTGCTCTATGCCCTCTACACTCACAACTGTGTGGCCACGCACGCTTCCAACTCCATCATCAAATTTGCTGACGACACGGTGGTGCTGGGCCTCATCTCCAACAACGATGAGATAGCATACTTGGAGGAGGTGGAGAACTTGGCATCATGGTGCCAGGAGAACTGCCTCCAACTGAATGTCGGCAAAACTAAGGAGATGGTGGTGGACTTTGGTAGGCGACAGCAGTGGTCCTACACCCTCCTTACACTCAACGGGACTGCAGTGGAGAGGGTGAGCAGCTTCAAATACCTGGGCATTCATGTCACTGAGGACTTGACATGGACTGTACACTTCCGAGCTCAGGCCAGTAGAGCAAGGCAGCGGCTCTACCACCTCAGGCAGCTGAGGAAGCTACAGGTCTCTCCGGCGATCCTTAAAACGTTCTACTCTGGTACTGTACAAACTGTTCTGACTCAGGACATCATCTCCCGGTTTGGGAATAGCTGTGCTCGCGACACTGCAGAGAGTGATCCAGGCAGCGGAACGTTGCACCGGATCTGATCTGCCATCCCTACAGGACATCTACACTAGGAGATGCAGGACCAGAGCGACTAGGATCATTGGTGACCTGTCTCACCCCAGCAATCATCTGTTCAACCTGCTGAAATCAGGCAAACGATTCAGAAGCATTATGGCCAGAATGGAGAGGCTCAGGAGGAGCTTCTATCCACAGGCCATAAGACTTCTGAACCCAGACATGCCATCACAATCCTCGCAAACCGGGGTCTACAATATTCTCTGACCGCTCCCCTCACTGTCACTGTCCTTCCAGTGCACCTTAAGCTTTATTTGCCGTTTTTTTTAATTAATTAATTAATTAATTAATTAATTAATTAATTATCAATTAATTAATTTATCTATCTATCTATCTATTTGCTGTTTGTTTTTTTCTTCTTGGTATTTAGTTGTTTGTTTGTCTTACTCATTGTAAATTTTTATGCACAGTCTCCTATCTTAAATGTGGGCACATTTCACTACATGGTATACTCAGTAACCATGTACGTGACAAATAAACTCTTTTGACTTTGACTTTTGACTTTGACACCTTTCTATCATGGCCAGCATTAAGGTTTTCAGCTATTTGGGCTATGGTAGCTGTTGTGTGGGATCAGACTAGACAGGTATCAATGAGCCTTGGGTGCCCATGACCCTGTCGCCGGTTCACCACTTGTCCATCCTTGGATCGCTTTAGGTACTGGAGGTACTGACCACTGCAGACTGAGAACACCCCACACCCCACAAGACCTGCCGTTCTGGAGATGCTCTGACCCAGTCGTGTAGCCATCACAATTTTTCCCATGTCAGAATTGCTCAGATCCTTATGCTTGCCCATTTTTCCTGCTGCCAACACATCAACTTCAACAACTGACTTTTATCTTTCTGCCTAACACATCCCCCCACACTTTGACAGGTGCCATTGTAACAATATTCTCTCAGTAGTTTTAATGTTATGCTTCATTGGTGTATTACCCAGGTTCATAATATCACTTAAAATCATAGTTTAATTATAAATTACACTGTATTATTAGAGTCTATAGGTGACTCTATGTTCTAACATTGTATTTTCATGTGCGCTCCATGAGGAATCCCTGCTAGTGGCTTCAAGTAGAATAAAGTGATTCAAGTAAGCATCCCATGAATGGCTTCATGGCTCATTGTCCTTCTCAGTCTTTCTGTTATTGAAATAAATAGTAATTGAAAGTGTTTTAATTTCAGTTCAGTTATATTTCATGATCTGATTCATTGCACAGTGTATTGTGTTACTGCAGTAAAGCCTTGGGTGTTTAAGGGCAATAACTGCACATAAAAATGTAAGGAGTCAGTTCATTAAAACAGTTAGCAAAAAGTCCTCAGTTAAAACAGTAAAAGGTTCTATAGACGGTCACAATAGACAGGTCAGCTTTCTGAAACAAACTGCACTAAGTTAGGTCACATGGGAGGCACAAAGGAAAGTGCCTGTAGTGTCAAAGAACAAAGTTTGCATCCACCTCTAGTCTGCTGTAAATTTAGACTGATGGAATAGTTTGCTTTGCTGTAACAAATCAAAAGTGGAGCTTATTTAGCCCTAATTTCAAATATTTGGGGAAAACCAAAAGCTGCCTATGCACAGATGTATTCCATTGCCACAGTAAAGCATGGTGCTGCGGTGTACAATGTACCAGAGTACCTGAGCTGACTATAAAGACACCTGTGAAGAAGTGCATTCTTCAAAGAGTTACGCAAGGTACTTGAGTAAATCCCAAATATAATTGCTCACAAAGATGAAATTCAGTTTTAGAGAAGCTGTCCAAAAGAGCAGGTTCGGTTCAACTGAACTGTTGAGGGAGGATTGAAGCAGGATTTAAAGATCACACAGCTGAAAGCGGTTCTGCGTGTGGAATTGGTCCAAAATTCTTCCCAGTCAGTGCAAGATAGATAGTGACTATGAGACAGATACAAGAAGCACTTACATTAAGTTTCTGCTGACTAAGGAGGAAACCCTAGTTACCAAAGCTGCTGACTTTTTTGCACCCCTAGAATTTCCATTTCTTTTAAATAAAGAATTGCATAGTTATCTGTTTCATTATTTAAAATTTTGTTATCTTATTGCATTTAAATTAGGATATAAATATCCATACGCTCATATATGCTGAAGAACTGCAAGGCGTTTCAGGGGCTGTGTTTGCAATTTGCAGTTTACAGTTATCAAATACACTACATGGCACAGTTAAATAGTGTAGCAACTGCCAGGGCTGTTGGGAAAATTGCAACGATGTGTGTCAAAATAGCTTTTTTAAACTCGTGAATTGACAGCAATTTCTTTTTTATGCACTTATTTAAGGGTTTAAATCCCATCTTCTAAATTCTGTGATTCTGATCTTTTTCAATATCCATTATGTAAGAATGCAACGTCTGTGCAGGTCTGCAGCCCTGAGAGGAGGATCTCGCACTGTTTGTTCTGCATTGAACATCTCGCACGGCAAGCATCTAGCAGGAGATGCAGGACACCCGGTTAGGGATGTGGAGGGAGACACCATAGGGGATAAACGCCCTCAGTGAGGCTCCTTCTGTGGGTCGCCAGTTTGTTTCTGCAGCGGAGCTCAGACTACAGGCCGGCTTCCTGCGAGTTGATAGCCGAGTCACGTTGGTGCACCCTTGGAGCAGAGATTAATTCGAGGGAAGCTCATTGCACGGCAGGGTGAAATATTAACACTTCAGTTTAGGAAAGAGCTGGATTTCAGCCTCAGAGCCCTAAAACAACACTTTGCTACCAGTTCAGAAGCCAGCTTTTCTGCAGAAATGTGGCAAGCACAGCGTGAATGAGTGAGGGATTTTATCTTGGTTCTCTTAAGTCAGCAAAAGTCAAAATATTTCTCAGAAATGAAGTCGGCGAAGGGCCCATAGTAGAAAATTACTGATCGAATGTGTTCGGGCAAACATGAGCACAACAGAATAAAACATCAAGGCGGCATTTAAAAAGGGTCGCTGTGTTCAGAGCCAAACTGAATGGAAAGCCTGCAGCAGGTTACCTCAGGGAAGCTGAAGTACAATCTTAAATGAAACCCTGAAACTGTAAAACAGAATGGTGGTAGCTGCATCCGAATCTGTCTTTTTAGACAAATTCCTTTTAAGATTGTCGCCCTCGCCGAGGAAACGGCCTCAAAGAGGTCAGTGTCTTTGCTGACTGGTGATGCTTGATATGAATACACCAGAGGTTTTCTCCATTGAACTTCTGAACGTACAGCAGTGTCCCTCTGTGTCGCGTACCTCGTGACCTGTGAAACACCTGAAGTGAGCATTAACCATCAGTCTACATTCAGAAACACCAGCATCAGCAGGCGTTCACACCACCCACACAGGTTGCAAGGGACCAGCTAGTGGAGTTGTGTGCTCCATGTTTCACTTTGTGTACTACGAGGGTTAACCAAGCTGGCTCGGTGCACCGAAAGTCACAGCAATGTCAGACATCGAGGGACGTCTGGTGCAATTGATGAGAAGAAGCAAAGCCCATCCTTCTAAAAGGCAATGAAAGCCACAGAGGTCAAGGCCTTCATTAAGACGGGATGGGGATGACAGGCCTGTTGAAACACCATGCAGGAGAGCACGGTGACATCTGGTGACATCCAGATGAGACCGTTGCCACTTATTATGGGCTTAAGCATTTTGGCTTTTAAGAGGCACCATTTAAGCCTCTTCCAGAGGAAGTCAGGTGATCTGAGGCAAAGGTCCTTATTTTCCATTAACCCACACATTAAAGTCTGTTCTAAAACCATTATCAATTTTTGATGGGATCTGCAACAATGATGAAACCAATATTAATGTCAAAGTGTAACCCAACTACTCTTGTTAAAGGCTTTTAAGACAGAAGCAGTCCCACGCAGTCCTTTTGAAGCAACCAAAAGTGCACCGAGCAATCCGACAGAGGCCTAGTTTGCAAATGAGCCTGGAATCTTCTTAGTGACAGCCAATCGGACGTTAGAGAATTGCAGAATATATTTGTCAAAAATGGCAGGTCCTCTGGGTTTGGTAGGAGGGAACAAACCAACAAGAAGCTGAAGAGGAACAGGGGAACTGGAGGGGAAAGCACAGGTCCAGACATCAGAGGGAAAATGACGAAAAACCAATTAATGAGCAGTGAGTCTCTGAGCACCAACATGAACAGGTCCCAGTCCTCTGAGGTGCGACGCGACAATGGTTAGAAGTCAAAAGGTCAATAAATGGAAATATTTACCAAAACTGCGCAGCAGTGCTCACCGAAAGTCAGCCATGGAGATCACATTCTGCAGTCGTGGAAAACGTAAATTCTAAAATGCCTATAGCCTCTTTTAAATGGTAGGCAAAGTAATAATGCATGCAATTTTGTACATGCAGAACAGCAAATATCAGTTTTACATAGTTATTTATACTATTATATGTATATACAGTATAACATACATTTATATATACTATTAAATTATATTAGATTTTGATTGTTACTCCTTGCATCACTAATTTTAGGATTTACGTATTCAATAGCAATACAGACTTTTTTACCTGACTAATAATTAGATTTTGTTAAAATTATTTTTTAAATTTATATATTCATTTTTAGCACGGATGTCTTACGAGCCGTTAAATAACACCCATATACAATGGCGTGGTCATTCTGTTCTGTATGATGTTTGACATTTTAAGAACATTGTTAATACGAAAATTTAATTATAATAATTGTCTAAAAAACTGCTTACAAAATATTTCCTTAATATTTCTAATTTAGTGGAGATGTTTGTATTGATTTTGCCAAGGCTTCAAATGTAGAAGGAAGGAATCGGAAAGCAGAAACAGTAAACAGTACATTGAAAAGCTCTAATAGATGTGCGCCACAAACTCAAGTTGCAAGAGAACCAGATCCAGCATTTTTTTGTGGCATACATATCAGATTTTATTTCCCGTCAGGGCTGAGGGAACCCTGTTCCTGCGAAGACTTGCTGACCTCTGCTTCGGATCCATCCTGTGCAACAGATTGTACCACCAGTCACAGGAGGGAGTTGTCAGCACTGTCACCATCACAGACATTCGAAGCTTTGTTCGAAACACCGAATGAATCGAATGTTTGCTGCTACCTGATGCAAGGTAGAGGAAAGGATTTTTGTTTTCATGATGTAATGCAAAGAAACGAATTCCCCAATTTTTCATGGATGAAACAGAATAAATCAACAAAGCAAGAAAAAAGTGGACCCATTATTCAGAGCCAGGCAGTTGTACATCTCTGAAAGTGTCAACTCTGTCATTTATTGTATTTGGAGATCCCGTGTTCCAGGAATAATCTTTTTTGTCCTTTACTAAGTTGTTTTCGCTATGATAAAGTCCATAGCGAGTACTCACTGACTTCAGTCACATTTACGTACATATACGTACAATGAACTTTGCCCACAGAGCCCTCGGGCTAAAGTACTGAAATAAACCACGTAGGAACGTACAAGAACAAAGACATCATCCATGAAATTTACAGCTGATGTCAGGTTTCCCCAGGGTTCTGTATTGAGACCATCACGTATCAGTGAATATCACATACTGTACATTCTCTTGCACTCATTTTTTAATAAAACTAACTGAGACTTTCTTTACACCTTCATAAAAAAGTAAAATAGTTAAAAACCATCTCCCTAACCACAGAACTTCAACTTACCACTTGGATTCAATCTTTTTTTTTGCTGTATATTGTTTGTTATGACCCCTTTAGTGAGGCTCGGTAAAGTGCTAGGGGTCAAAGAATATATATAAACAGGAAAAGGGGTTTAAAAAGGTTTACCGGTCAGATGACGCACCAGGAACCAAACCAAGGGGTTTTACTGTGAAAAAGGTTACCGATTTATAGTGATTATTTACATATAATAGTGATATGCTCTAAGGTGTCACAAGTGTTGTATTGTGCATGAACCAAAGGCCAGCTGTCCGTCTTAAAGCCAAAAAGAAAAAGTGGCAAAGCCAAAACAAAGTCTTCTGTGTCTGACTGACCACACTGATCTAAACTACCTAACAAAACACACACATAGGAACAGGACACCATACTATACACAAACAAATACAAGCACACAGCAAGGGTAACAAAATATATAGCTAACTACAAATCTCAAAGCCAAAAGTACTGAAACCGCACGCCTCCAAATCCTCCTTTTTCCTTTCCTCGTGTGAGATTCTTATAGGCACCGGAGGTGGGCCCACCCAGTAGAGGGCAATGGGCACAGGTGATGTAAATTTGGAGGCTTCACGCGCCTAACTGGAAAACAAAGAAGAGACACAAACACACAGCCCGACCCTGGGCCGTTACCTGTTATACTGTATAACTTTATACTCATTTCTTGCTGATAAAACGAAAGCATGCATTTGTCTACAGAGAGCTACATTACTGATTTGTTTTGCATTGGCTCCTTGTTCACATTATAGCTACTGCACCGCTGTCTCCTCCAGCTGCAGCTTTTAGTGCTGTTGACCACAGCGGTTCCGTGCGCTGAATGGGTGTTAACCAGCACAAATCATTGCTCAGAGCTCTAATACCGAGAGATCGTGTGCCGTCGCGCATCGGATGCAGATCTTTGCTCTGTGATCGGTTTTACCTTTTCGGCTGATCTTAACCTGGATGAATCATTTCATCTCGAAGGATCTTAGCTCCCCTTTATCATGCACTTCTTCAGAGCTTGGCTCCCCATGGCAGATATGCCAGCTCTGCTGCTCAGACTATTCCATATGTTTTTATTAAGGATGAAATGAATAGGAATTTGTCTGCAGAGGATAATCCTGTCAAGGAGGGTAGAAGAGGTTTCCCATCCTAAGTGTGTGACCAGCTCTGCAGGGGACTTCTGTAGGGAGTAAAGTCTTTTCATTACACAGGTCAGAGGAAGTAAGGGGCTCTTGGCAATTGTTCATCTCTTTATATTCAAGCAGCTCTCTTGAGGAGAGAATGACATTTTTCCCCATTACTTGAGGCCTTTATCTATGGCAGGGTCTGTGCTGATATTGCCTCCCCCCTTTAGTTATAGAGCATCACGTAGAGAAATGTGACACAAAGCTACTGCCCTGAGTCTGTTACCACTCTGTATAATCCTTATTGACACACAATGAAAAGCAGTGTGTTAACAATTTATATTCAGAATTCAGTCAGAAGTCACGGAATTAATGTTTTTGAAAGGGTAAACCCATCAGCAGTGAGAATAAGGACATAGAAAATGGACTCAAGGAAGAGACTAAGAGTTATGATTGTATGCAGTTTGTGTAGGAATTGGGCAAAGTGCAAAGTTAGGCAAAAACTTTATTCTCCAGCAGCAGGTCAGGGTCCAAATTGAATCCAGGACTTCAACAGCGGGATCAAACTCATGAAATGTGGTGTGGACAAAGGACAATGGACAAACATAATCCGCGTAAAAAATTCGACACAAACACTTGTACATTTTATGAGCGATTAATGCAGAAATCCACGTAATTCCAAATGGTTTAGAAACTAGTCATTTAACTGTAGCTGATGTGTTCTGGCAATGACTTCCAACGTGAGGTTTGTATAATGACTGAATTACAATTGTTAATCTATTTATATTGCTTTGTAACTTTTTTCAAAACCATGCTACACGGGCAAATGACTGAGCTGAGCTCTTTCAGCCACACCCACACAGCATACAGACACCTTCTAGACAACTGTTTGCTTCCACAGTTTGTGGAAGAAACTCCTTTCCTGCTCCAACATGACTGTGCCCTCCACCCCCCTTCCCGCCAATGCACAGACCGAGCTCCATAAACACAGGGTTTGCTGTGCCAGAACTTGAGTGGCTGCACAGAGCCCTGACCCTCAACCTCACTGAACATCTTTGGGATGAACTGGAACGCCAGCCACAAGTCAGGCTTTCTTGCCCGATCTCACTGATGCTCTTCTTATGACCGAATGGGCACAAATGTCCAATATGTGGTGGAAAGCCTTCCCAGAAGAACAGGGCCTGTTATCAGCAAAGATAGGGAGACAACTGCATATTAAGGCCCATGGGTTTGGAATGGGATGTTCAACAAGCATATATGTCTGTGATGTTTAGGTATCCACATACACTTGGCCTTATAGTGTATTTAGAGAAAGTACCTTGGTCAGGGGTACAGCAGCAGGACCGTTGATTCAAACCTGGGTCCGTTGAAACAGTTCATCTGAAAAATAAATCTTTGTTGTCCTTTTATTTAATCTTACCACATTTACTGAAGATTGCTATCTTGAAGATGGTTATATATACTTTTATACTTTTTCAACTTCTACAGAATAATGGTTTGCTGTACTGGCCAATAGTTGCCACGGAATCCAGTTGAAAAGCTCGTTCAACAAATCAGAACTGCGCTGTGCACCTAACTTTGCTCTGTAAGCACCTAAAGTATCCCATATAGCATGTGTTGGCATTTTATGAAAATTTAAAGGCATTACATTATGTAAATGCATACGGCCTGCGTTCTGCATCTGTGTGAATTTATGTTGGTTGTCATAAAACTGCTGCAAAGACAGCGTTTTCAAAGTTAATTGTGCATAGGTAATACCTGGGCAGGTGTGACTTGCTGAAGTCAGCAAACTAGCACCACCTTAAAACAAAATTAACAGAGTCGTTCTTTTACGTTTTACATGGAAAGGCTACAGAAGCGACATAATTTCAGAATGCTTTATATTTTAAGTTACCTGTATACCTGATGTACTCTGAGACGCATCCTTCGCATCGGTTGCAGCTTCACTTGGGCTCACTAGTAAAGCCTTACAAAGGCGAATTTGGCTCTGAATATAATGGGGACCTGTTTATTATATAAACTGGTAAATTTTTACCTCTCTGAATCAACTGCAGTGATTTACTCCCAAAATCAGGAGCCAGATGAATTGCATTCACCAGTGATATTTCTTAGAGGTAGTGCTTGAAATTAATTTTTCAAACACACTGCAATAAAACATCAAAATGTGCTTAGCTTATCTTACTTGTCAGGTACTCATATTTTAACCATTTTACACAATTTCTGCCTGCACATTCACTGTTTGCAAAATTGAAGATTTCCATACAGGAGGCATTTAGTCCAAGATTTTTTGAGTTCATTTTACTTTTTTGGTTACAATGGACTGACCTCCTATCCCATATGCTGTCCAGCATAGCACACTGTATTTTCTTATTTCCTATGTTGCCTCCTAAAACATATTTAATGGCATTTAGCAACACATCAGTCCTGGTAACATCAGTACAAATAAATGTGTGAATTATGAAAATATTTTAGAGGAAGCTCACGCTGCTAGAAATGCACTGGCAAATCAGGGCTGAAATAAATTCAGATTTTTTTTTTTTGGACTGCTTTCTCCAGTTTCCTGCTTGGAGATGCGCTACACCTTCAGACCAAAAAAAATCTGTAATGTCCTCTACAAACGTAACATAAAAATAAAGTATATTGCTAGAGGCACATGGGTTATTCACTCTCTATTAATTGTTGTTTGCCCACCTCACACTAAATTCTTTTTCCGCCAGTATTTATCAAGCTGCCGCAGACAACCAAAACAGCAATGAACTCACAGCATTGTGAGGTACCTACAGGGCCCTTTGTCTTTCATAAATCTGTGTGTTTTCTGTTTTATTTCTGTCCTGCGAAATGTAAAAATCTATCCACTTCTTTTAAATGGATGTAAACATGCATTTCTCTGTTACAGTAGGAACAGGTTTTAATAAATTATTAAATTGACAAAGGTGAATCATAGCAATTCCTCATTAACACTGCATATTAAATATGCTGCATCTTGTATCTCCTATACTGAGGCCAGAACGAACAAAGCCTGAAGCAATTCGGGTGAAGCGGGGCTACAGCAGCTCTTCTCATATTCTGCTGTTTTTTTATGCTGTTCGTACGTTTGTCATTTCAACGTAACTGAACATTTAATTAACACTTATACCTGGAGAATAATTTAAATATTTCATCTTCACTCCTCGGGCGGCCTATCTAACTGATCTCTTTTTACCAGGTACATACAATGAATGCGAATAAAATGCTTAAAATGTGTCACATAAATTTCATATCAGTATGGATTTTAGAGAAGCATTCAACTGAAAACAGTGGAAATGCCAGACCAAAAAAATTCAAATGTATTCTTAGTGTCCTTCAAAGAATAGCACATTTCAAAGTAAGTTACTTTTCATTTATAATGTATATACATCTTTTTCCTAAATCTTTGCTTTAAAAAAATCTATCTACAAAGTATAACAATTCTTTCAAACCCTTGCAAAATAATATCTACTTTTTGTATAGTGAAGCACTTCTGGTAAATGTAACCCACATTTTTTAACAGCAAAATCACCAAGGAACGTAACTTGTCGACTTTTGTGCATGATAATTAGCTCAACTTTTATGAATTTCTCTGTTAAAGTTTATTCTTTTAAAGTTAATAAGCTGAAAAGTGGCTGCGTGGAACCCCTTTCAGGGTCCTTTTATGAAATAATGCACAAGATTTGGCCATGTGCACTACACACCACCGCTTCATTGTGCCATTTGACGGCGGCAGTCTGTTATTGTGCTCTAGAGAAAGGTGGCATCTTGCAGGTAAGGCAAAATCACTGCCCATTCTACCAAGAACTGGAACAGAGTGATGAAGATTGTGCTTTTCTTGGCAAATGTACAAATTTTCCAGCAGTGCCATCATCACCAGAGACTCGCAATTCATGACTATTTCCCTCAAGAAACAATAAGCTAATCCTGGTCCAGGCAGAGGAGCAATTTACGGGCTACTCCCATATGGAGAACTTTCTTTTCCAAAGATCTCCTCACAGGAGAAATTCCTGCAAAACAAATTAAGTTTGCATAAGTTAACGCTATTCTAAATGCAAAAAATAATTTCGGCATTCCTGAGCCACAAAAGGTTCAGAAGCTTTTTTCCAGCAAATATCCAATATTCTCTTATTATTTTAACACTGACTCAGTTGTGCTGGGCAGTTTTAGGTCTGCCTTTGAAATTCTTACACTAAGGAGCAGAGCCACTGCTCTCCTCCATCTTCCCACGGCTCCACATGGCCCCTGCTCACCACAGGGACTGCAGTAAATATCAGGTGGAGGGAACCCCTGCAATCTAATTCTTCTAAAGAAACTCGTGTCAGTGTCCACTTACGTGGATCTAAATAACAAAGATGGCCGAACACAGCAGAGACACAAGCCTGGATTCTGAGTCCACAGTCTTCTGCTTTTCACTGGGAAGGTATATTCTATAGTCAACTTAAAGTCAACCAGGACTGTATTCCTTGATAGATAGATTCCTGTAAATATCAACACTACACGGCCAAAAGTATGTGAACCCCCATCTAATGTCTGAGCTGAGCTGTTTCGGCCACACCCATACAGCATAAAAATACATACTAGAAAGTCCTGTGCTTGCAGCTTAGGGCCTTCAATTTGGAGAAGTTTCTTTCCTGCTCCAGAATAACTGTTTCATCCCATGCACAAAGCGAGTTCCATAAACACACGGTTTGCCCAGTTTGGTGTGAGCCCTGACAACAAACCCCACCGAACACCTTTGGGATGAACTGGAATGCCGACTATGAGCCCACCCTTCTTACCCAACCTCAATGATGCTTTTGTGGCCAAATGGGCACAAATTCCCACAGCCACGCTTCAAAATCTGGTGGAAAGGCTGTTATAGCAGCCAAGGGGGAACAGCGCCATATTAATGCCCATGGATTTGGAATGGGATGTCAAACAGTCGCATATGGAGGTGATGCTCAGGTGTCCACATGCTTTTGATCATATGGTGTATTACAGCACCATAAAGTTAAAGCACCTCAATAAAAAGACATGTTGTGCAATTACTAAACAAACCATAGTTTGGTTTAGGTAAAGAAGCTCTGCATACTGGACACAGATGGAAATAAAAATCAAATGTTGTACGGCCGCATCAGTCATCTTACTTGTGGGTTCCTTTCATGCAATCACATCGAGTAGTTGGCTTCATAGTATGGTTTTCATCTAATGCTGTTCATCTAAAAAAATGGCAAAGAGGGAAACCAGGCATAGTTCAGCTTGGGTGTTTGGTGGTTCGGTGAGGATGATTTACAACTCTGGTGTTTCCTAGCATTAATTAAATCTTTCTTGGTTTTAATTGATTGACCCAAAGAGCTTTGCAGGCATCGCAAGGAAGAGGTTTACTCCAGTTCGCGCTTTAATCGGCTTATTTATTATCAGATAGTTCAGGCTTGGACGGATAGATCTCCGATACATCTTGTATTCTGTGTGTTTAGTAAAACCCAAGCGATCTGCAGACCTGCTGATGAAGGGAAAAAATGCTACGGTGGGGGATCAGATCAAGGCTGGAGTGCAGGGAACTGGGCTAAGAAACGCCCAGCAAATATACGGCTGTGGCCAAAGAGCGAGAGAGAAACATTCCTCTTAATTGCTATTTGTCAGCATCAGTTCCAGCCACATTACCTTTGAACTTGAAATGTTTACTTGCAATATTCACAGCCAAAAAGTATTTTTAATATCATTAAACCTGGGCTGAGTTTAAGTTTGGAAAGCTACCTATATGTAAATGTTAGTGTTCTGATGCTCTGGTGTGAAGGGATAAAAAGGAAATGCGAATTTGGATTGTCTACCCTATAATTTCATGTATAGATGGTCCTAGACTTATGATGGCCTGACTTGGGGTTTTTTGACTTTGCGATGGTGTGATAGCAATGCGCATTCAGTAGAAACCATACTTCGAATTTTGAAATTTGAATTTTTTTCCAGTGATTCAATATATGGTATTGTCAGGAACTCGAACGGCAACAAGGCGTAGGACCCAGGTGCGGAAGGGAGACACCGGACAGGAGGTGCAAACGCTCAGTGGTTTAATCTGGATACAAATTCATGGTACAAAGACAGGATAACATCATGGACTATAGTTCAGGTCCCACGCCGGTGTTGGTCGGCTCGGCGGCTTTTATAACCGCGTGGTTGTCAGGGGCCATTTGCGTCGCCGCATTGCGTAGCATCCCGACGCGTATGACAGGTATGACAGTTATTAGACTTTATCACTCCACTACTTTCTGTAGGGAGGGCACCTAAACATTTGATTTAAACTTTCCCCTGACTTTTTTCCCTGTACTTACTTATATAATTTTTTCTTCTATTTATATAATTTTATATAATTTAATTTAATTTAATTTAATTTAATTTAATTTAATTTAATTATTTATTGACTATCTCTTTCTTGTACTGTGGCACTGAGCGTGTTGTTGACATAAGAATTTCCCTAGGGATCAATAAAGTTTTATCTTATTTTACTGTATGTTATGATGCTCTCTCATGATGCTGGGCAGCAGTAACAAACTGCATCTCCTAGTCTGTCATACAGTCACTAGTGTATCCAACCAATACTGTGCAGTGTTCTGTGTTGCCAGCATTTTTTTGGATGCCACCTCCATCTGTGTCTGTGTCTTCTGAAAGCGGTATGAAATCGGAAAGTTCGTAATGCTTTTTAAGGTAGGCTAGGCTAGGCTAGGCTATGATGTTCAGTAGGTGTTATGGTGTGGTTGGTGGAAGCAACTGCGAGACACCACGGTAACAAGTTTAAGTTCGGTAACAAGTTTTAAACTTTTTACTGAGTGTTGTTTCCAACAAAGAGTTTTGCTGTTAGCCAGGAGCAAACGCTAAACATTTCTCAGAACGTATCCCTATCCTTAAGTGCCGCATACTTGTATTAAATGCATTTTTGACTTATTAATATTTTTAATTTACGATGGGATTATCGGAATGTAACTCCATCGTAAGTCGGGGACCACCTGTATATAAACTTAAACAATATTATGGTTAAAAAATAATGTTAAAAAAGGCACACACTGATTTTCATAAACCACTTGTTCTTTGTCACAGTCACTGCAGGCCCAGCTCAGAAGGTCCATCACAGGACAGTCACTCAGTCATGCCTTCAGCTTAGAGTCAGCAGTTAACCTGAAACATGTGCCTTCAGAGTGTGGGAGGAACCTAAAGCACCCAAAGGAAACCTTCATCAATTTGGGGAAAACATTCAAGCTTCACCCACAACTGATCTGCACACACATCTCCACCTGGGATTGGTGAGCCGGCAGTGCCGCTTGCTGCACCGCTATGCTGCTAAATACGATGTACAGTCAAGGCATACAGGTCCAGGTTAGTGGAGAGCAGCCTTAAAGAAGAATCTCTTTGCTGCTGAAAGCCCTTGAGAAAAGCTACTCGTAGCAGTACAGTGTCCATTGCTGCTCACCCAGCTAAGCTAAGCAAGCCTCCTTTCTGAGGGGTTGACAGGTAAGACAAGTGATAAGTGGGGCCTTTCTCATCAAACCCCAGTGTGGTTCCTTTCATTCAGCCTAGCTTGTTGGGCTGGCATGTCCCTGACCACTGCTGGTCCTGATGCTGAACTGCTGCAGGGAGATCCTGGTGGTCCACAGGGCTGAGCCCTTGACTGCTGCAGGAGGACAAGGGTCCACATTTTCCAACTGCAGCAGAGAACCAGGCCTTGTCCAGTGGGCCAGATCCCTGCAGGTACTGCAGCGCTGAACTGCTGAAACCTTCTTTATCTTGGCTGTTTGTGGAAGAAGCGCTTTGCTTAGGCAATGAAAGCAAGAGGATGGTCCCCTCCATCCACCACTCTGTTTTTACATCATGTCTATTTTTACAGTTACTATCAGTTTGTGCGAAAATGACAAAAATCGTCAACTTTTCTCCACAAGAAGAAAAGAGAAACCCTGAAGGCAAACACGCTGACACGGAAGTTGATCCTGTATGAATCCAAAGAGCTTCTGAATACAAACTGAGGCTGGGAAGTGACACTGATGTCACCTGTGGTCTACCATGACACTTTTTTTTTAAAATTAAAGTAGCAAATAATATCCAATGTGTAGTTCTGCAATGCAATTTTTTTCTGGTGAAAGTGTTTTTAAATGAGTGCATCATCAAACTCAGTGAGGTGCAGGTAGAATTGAGTTGTGCTGTGTATTCTACGCTGCATTAGAATCAGCAGAGCTGACACAGGTGTGTGTTGGTGTCGATCCCGAGAAGAGCTGAAAGCTTTTTGTTGCGGAGCACAAGAAACTGACGACTCAGCATGAAAGTTTCCATTAAGTCTGCGGCCTCTGTGTATTTTATCAGTCTAATGCTAGTGCTAACGCTAATAATAATAATAAATTGCAAATTTCTTAATTTGTACTGGAGCAGATGTGACTTGAGTTGAACCATTTAACTAAAAGATAGGAGCATGGAACCACTTTGCTCAATTCACTTCCACAGTGTTTACAACTCATGTCTCGGATTTGTCTGTGTCGGTGATTATGAAAGCACCAGCAAAACAAAGCAAAGTGTCACCATGGAAATTAAGGTTAAGATAAAGATTTTTAAAACTGGCTGGAAGATGATAAATTTCGTACACGTGTAGGGGATGAATCTGTCAGTTATGTGAAATGTATAGGATTTTGCGGACACAACATTTTGGATTTTTTATTGCCGAGTTGGCTTTAATTTTAAAGAAGTTAGGGATTATTAAAAATGACAAAGTAAAAATTCTAAAACTCCTGAGCATTACATTTAATAGTCATATCCACGGATTTTACAGAACATTACCCCCAAATAAATGGAGAGACATCTGTGTTATTAAGCTTTTATTGATTGTGACTTTGAAGTAAAATTGACTTTGAAGTTACAAACAAAAGGAATTGCAGACAGTCTTCCTGTCCCACTTATCTTTATAAACTCAGGAGCCACAGTACACCCAACCAAGGGAGGCCAGTGGCCTATATTCAAGTCTACATGAGGAAAGCAGTATCAATAAAATCTTTCCTGCTCTTTTGTCTTCCTCTTACACTCATCGTTGTGTGTTTATGAAAACATTAGGCAGTTCAACTGTAGTGACGTATTAAGGACTGGAAAAAATAATTTTCTATTCATACTGTTTTTACAGAGTTAGAGCCTTTGAATCAAGGGGTTTTTTTTCTAGATGTTGCTGATCTGACAGCAGCTACTGGCCTTATGGATTTAAAGTTATGAATGAAGTTAAAGGGGTTAATTCAGTCCATGAACTGACATCAACACAAATGTCTTTGGGGAAACATTTAAGGGTTACACTAATATACGGTATATACAGTGTATGCGGTTGCCCTATCAGTATCGGAAATAACCACGTCCTTCTATGTTCTAGTTCCAACATAAATATATTTTATTTCTGTTGTCAACATACATTCATAATCCTTAACTTCTTGCTCTGGTTGGAGCCTCTCAGCAGTAGGTTAGTAGATTACAATATAAATGGGATTCACTTTAGAATGACCAATAAACCTGAAATACATGCCTTTGGATTGTGGGAGAAAGCTTGCACAGAAATGAGGAGAACTTGCAAGCTGATACTGCACCAAACTTCCTCTCAAGCTCAGTTTCTCATTTTTAATATGGAAGAAAAAACAAGATACTTGAGCTTGTGAACTAGGGTAGTTGTTCCACTGTCAAAGAATTTTATTAATGAACAAGAAACAACAAGCCCAACCATTCTAATTTATACTTTAATTATATAGCACAACCAGGAGTTTAACATGGTTTACACCCATACATGGGACAGGAACCTATATGGAGATTCAACTTCTTCTAGGCATGGAAGCCCTTACAAAAGATGTTAATGTATGACAGGTACAGTAGTGGTCCTAACCAATGAGAAATAAGCGTCCTGTAAACTGACCAATCAAGCAGGAATACAACAAGGAAGTCCCTCCCACACTCTGGCAGGACAACTTTGACAATGTTTAGAAATTTTAGACGTCTGACCTCAGCTATAAAGCTTTTTACGATCCATGGGAGGTCAGGTTTAAACACACCGCAAAGGACCAAATATGGGAAAGAATTTTAGCTAACAACCGAGAAAGAAAAGATCCACCTTTTAACAGGGTAACAAGCCATTCATTTGAAACAAATATAAAAAAGTCCTTGATAAAACTAGCATTCTCCATCCCCCCACTTGGAAAGATAACCCTGCTCTGTTCAGCTTGTCAGTTTTCTTTCAAAATATTTAAATACTGTAGATAATAAGTGCTACAATACCACTACCACAACCCTGAAGGGGATGATGTGGTTAATGATCATGGATGGATGGATGGAAAAATGGATGGATGATTGGAATATTAGATATGTTTATATTGAAGTGAGTTACACTTCTGCCTCACAATGTCTCTGGTGTTCAGGTGTGGGCTCAAATCTGGCTCATTCTGTGTGAAGCAGGAGTTTACCACTTGGTCACTATCCTTGTCATTTCCTGTGGTCCAGAGCTTTGGGTGATGACCTAAAGATGGAGACTGCTGACCCAAGTGGGCAAAATTATCTTTTACTGGTAGATTGCTATGGCAGGCGAAGGAGCTGGATCACTGGGAAGAACCTTAGATTAGAGATGGTGCCCCTCAGGATAAAAAGGATCAGTTCTGGTAATTTGGGATGCTATAAGAAAGCCTCTGGTTCAGCTGGAAGTTTATTAGGTACAGTCCACTGGAAGGAGACCCTCAGGGCAAAGACAGGAAGACATTTAAAAGGTTAGATCTTTCAGCTGGCTGGGAAGGTATGGGGACCCCCATGGGTTGGGCCTACATGCTTAGCTTGCTGCTGAAACAACACTCCCTAGTACAAAAGGAAGGGAAGGACTGACCCAATACAGTGGCGCTTTAAAATTTCCTCCATTTCTGCATAAATATGACCTAAAACATTATCAGATTTTCACACAAGCCCTGAAACTAGATAAAAAGAACATCCTTCCAAAAGCCTTTTAGCTTAACCACATGGACTTCAGCAAACAGTAAAAACACAGCAATGTTCTTTATCAAGAGCAGTGGCTTTCTCCTTGCAACCCTGCCATGCACGCCATTGTTGTTCAGCATTTCGATGGAGGATTCATGAACACTGACATTAGCCAATGCAAGAGAGGTCTTCTGTTCCTTAGACGTTATCCTGGGTTTCTTTGTGACCACCCGGACTATAACACTTGTTCTTGGTGTTGTCTTTGTCAGTCAAAAACTCCTGATGAGAGTAACAGTAGTGTTGAACTTCCTCCTTTTGTACACAATCAGCCTGACAGTGGACTGGTGGAGTCCAGCTTCTTTAGAAATGATTTTGTAACCTTTTCTAGCCTGGCGGGCATCAACAACTCTTTTTCTGAAATATCCTTTGTCCGAATCATGACACACTCCCACGAACCTGTGTTGTGAAGACCAGACTTTTACAGTGAAGCCCCAAATTTCTCTTTTTCAAATACAGCAGTGCCTTCCCCACTCACACCTGACTGTCGTCCCATTGAGTGAAACACCTGACTCCGATTTCCCCTTCAAATGAACTGATAAACCTGCAGGTTCACATACTTTTGCCACACACAGATATGTAATACTGGATCATTTTCCTCAATAAATAAGTGAAGAAGTGTAATGCTTTTGTCCCATTTGTTTAATTGGGTTCTCTTTGGTTTTAGCACTGGAGTGAAAATCCGATCACATTTTAAGTCATATTTATGCAGAGATAGACAAAATCCTAAAGAGTTTGCAAAACTTTCAAGCACCACAGTAACTACAAAATAAAATAACTTAAACCTCTGGCTGAACCAAACAGGATTAAACACGAGCGCTGAACGGCAGAGTTATTTACAAATGTTCAGCCTATCCGAAGTAATGCAATTTCGACACAAGTGGGAGACACAATGTTTAAAACATATGCAAAGCTCTCAGTTACAACACATAACAGCACTAAAGCCCATTTGTACAAAGTTATGTTAAGAAGGAAATATAATTTTGCTATTTACAGTGCACTGGGTTGGACGGCTGGATGGTGACGTATTAAAATCAGCTGCCAACTGGTCGCCGTCCAATTGAAAAATCTTCAGAACTCGGCTGATGTTGCTCCTGCCAGGAATGAAGGTGCAATAAATTATTTGCAGAGAGAAAAACATTTGCGTACATTTAAGCTAGGCACAGAATGGACTGGATTCTAACCCTAACCCGGACAGCCCAGTGGCTATGAGGCAGCTGCTGTACTCACTGTGCCACTCCCATTAATAAATATGTGGCAGTAAATGTCTGGGAAGTAAGTCTGCCCACCCATTGCTTAAGGTGTAAATCAGGTACAAATTCAAATACATGCTTCAAAATTTGCTGTATCGCAGCTTTGCAGGAAGAGGGCTGGCCAACGCTGTGCTATAACCACTATCTGGGTGTAATTTGTTCTTTAAGATGGAACATTATTTAAAAAAACAAATGATGAAATCCATTTATTGTTTTAATAGGGGCGAAATTCCAGTTCGTTCACATCCCAGAATTACACCTTGAATGATGCCCGATATCGCGATATCATATGAAAAAATTGCACAGCACATTAAAAAAAGAATGAAAAGCAATAATCTATCTATGTGTCTATAAAGCTCAAGCTGTTTGTCTATTTGTTTGTTCCTTATGCACAGCTTTGTTTTTGAAGTCACAGGCTTGAAATTTGGCACACAGGTACTTCTCATATTAATAGGGGTCTTTGCATAGTCAAGTATATCAAACTCCAAAGAGGGTTTACGGTTTTGAAAATTTAAAATTCTGTCTCAAAGATTTGAAAAAGGTTTGAAAAAAGCTTTGCTTCCATAAAGTGCCTTTACCCCAAGCTCAAAACTAAGCAGTCCTGCTTATGAATGTACCAAGTGAATAAATTTGTTCATTTATTTGTACTTTATGAATAACAGCTGGGCCAGTGCATAGTTGCAGTGGCCCAAAGCCTATTCCAGAGGCACAGGAGTGAGGCAGGATCAGGCACAGCTCCATCACAGGGCAGCCCCACAGACACTCATTCTCTCACACTTACACTCAACTTATAATCGCTGCTTCACCTGAAACACACATCTTTGGACTGTGGGGGGAAAACCGTTGCACCCAAAGGAAACCCACAGAGACACAGTGAGAGCATGAATGCTTCCTACAGACTAAACTAGATTCAAACCTGCAGGCTGTGACATACCAGCAGCACCCTCTGTACCCCCCCCCCAGCTGTGTAATTTGGAAAACAGATACATAAGCCAACTAGTCTGTAAATAACATTTTAAACAGCTGACATTAATACGCAGGTCAAAGCAGCCGTTAAACAGTCAAGTTTGGAAAGATTGAGCGACACCCCACATCAGACCATTAGTATATAGTAATACACCAGCAAACTTGTATAAAGAGCTTCAGTAAGAAGCATAAAACTCTGCATTTCGTTCTACATTAATTCAGGCCAAGTAAGACCATGGTTATAAGCAGTAACAATGCTGTACATTAATGAAGCATCTAAAGGACAGGAACCGGAGACCGGACTGCCCAGGTGGCTAATGGCCTCTCATGCATCCGCCTTCAACAACCCCACTGGGCACAAAGGGAAGACGGGAGGGTAATGGTGGGTAATGGCCTCCCGTGTGTCCTCTGCCAACAGTCCCATAGGTTGTCAGTTTGCATTCTGGTTACCCAGTGAATGAAATGCACAACTGTCTCTTTGGATTGCTGTTCTCCTATAAATTGGAAGATTGATTTTTATTCATTTTGAGTTGCATGCAGGGATTCGGGCAAGGGTGCTGAAGCTGACAATTTAAAATGGATTTCGACAGATGGTGCAAGAGTCAAAGACATAAATGAATAAATGAGGTACGAAGAGAAGCAGAACGGGGCAGGGAGTGGGGATCTCTCCATCTTGACTATCCAAAGCTCCACGTGTCTTTCAAGATGCCGTCTCTCGCAGCCTGGTTTGGTTGTGACTGCGTGCAGGAAGGTGAGGGGAAACGTTTCCCGAACAGCAGCGGCAAGAAAATGCCTGGCAAACAGGTCCAGAAGCTCTGGCTGCACTGCTACTTTAGAAGCTCTGATTTCAAAAGTACTCCTCTGATACGGTGCCTCATCGTCCTGCGTACACGTTTAAAATGTCTGAAAGTGCAGCTTTTTTCTCCTAAAAATTTTTCTTGGTGATTTAAACAAAAAACTATGTTGTTTCTGTAATGAATTAAAAACATTGATTTTGGTTTATGCAAAATTGATCTGGAATATGATGCATGCAAAAGTATTGGCAGTTTATAAAGGTTTGAACAAATCTGACGTCTTCATGAATGCCGAGTTTCAAGATGCAAAGCTAACTGTAGTCTGAATAATGAGAGCTGCTTCATACAGCTTCACAGCAAGAGCATGGAGAAGATGAAGGTACCTGGGACAGCGGAGTCCTGCTTAGATGATCCGGACCACGTGCCGCACCGGGTGAGCACCCCTCTGCACACCTCTGCTCACCTGGAGAGGACATGTGACCCACAGGAGTAACAGTTCAGGCCCTAGATGCCTTGGACCAGCCGTGCTGTGACCGCAGTGGCACTACGCCTACCTTTTTGAGAGCAGCAGCTGTGTTTTATGGAAGTGTGGCAGCTTCTGTCACCATTATTCCTGTTATTGTCTCTACATTTCTGTTACCTAGTGTTGAAAAAAAATCTGTTTTGTACTTATGGATGAATTTAGAGCGTATTCACTTTTTTCACTGCTCTCTGAGTTTCTCTAATGTGACTTTTTTCTTCCCCATATACAGTAATTGTTTTATTACCCTGGTAATTTATACCGTTCCCAAGTTTGTAATGGTTAACCTCTCCTTATGAGACATAAATTTCCACTCCTAATAAGAAGATTTAATCTAGTCTTGCACTGTTAAACAATATTAACATACAAAAAGGTGTGGCGCAATGCACAAAATGCAGGATTGGCAAGCATAAAACCTTTCGGATGCTCATTTCCCACACAATGATGAAGAATTCAGATTTTATGCCTGTTATTGCCCCCAGCAGACTGTGCCTCATTCTGAGTCAAAGTCATCTTTCTCCAGAAACACACACTCTCTCTCTCTCACACACACACACACACACACAAAAGATGGCCGCATTAACTTGTGCTGAGGGCCTCTCCCACGTAGCCGTTCGCTGACACGTTGTTATGCAGAGAGTTTGTTTCACGCCAAATTCCATTCTGACCATCAGAGGCACCGCAGCCCCCAGTGAACGGAGCTTCTCGCACTTTTCTTCCAAGTTTACAAACTGGACACGTCTCAGCCGCCTCTGGCTTTCGCTGCTCTTTTAACAGTTTAGGCTTTTGCATGCAGTGCATTGCGTTTCTAAATAATTTTTGGTTGGCGCACAAGTAAACTTATTCTACCATAAGAATAAGAATTTTATTCTATGCAATAAAACTATGTGTCGGACTCTTTGGATCTGCATAAAGCGCAGATTACAGATCTTTGTGGAATTTAAGCGAGCCTTTCTGATAAAACGTATTTATTACACCAACAGTAAGTAAATTATTGTTTAATGTTGCAAACCTAGACACTGCATGTAAGGTATTCAGAAAAACAATTTTTTTCATTAGGTTATTTTCATAATGAAGTACGTTTATGTATGACCTCAAGTTCATTGCCTGAGGCCCTCCAAATGAACAGAAAAGAGTACATTTTACCAAACATCTTTGTTTATTCTCACCCATTTTGATATATTTTTACTTATTTACAGGGAAAATCTCACATACATAATATTTTGAGAAACTGTTAGTAATAACTTTTCATAAAACTGACAAACTGACAGGTAATTTTCCCATGTGTCTGATAGGATAATATCCTTTTGCCATATTTACTTTTTATTACCATTATTAAACATCTAACTAATAACAATGGGTAATAGCTTTTAAAAATAGCTATATTTTTCTGTGATAAATATACCAGTAAAGTAGGGAACTGACAAATAACAGTATAAAGGCCCCAGGGGAATGTGACAAATATCAGTTTAAAGCAAAAAGAGTCCACTTGGTCATAATTTCATATTAATTATTAATGTGCAGGGTGGTACTGCAGTGCCGTGGCCTCACAGCGCCTGGGCTGTTTGGACATGGGTTCAAATCCAGCACAGACCGTGTGGAGTCTGCATGGGTTTTCTCTCATGGCCCAGCACTGTGTGTGTAAGACACTTCTGTGATAGACTGGCATCCTAGGTGACAAGGTTCTCTTAAGATTAAGCACATATGAATAATAGATGTCTAAGCTGAATCTAAACTTTTGTACAAGAGCTGCTTATGTTAATGTATGTATTTAAAATCAGTCTTAAAAAGCCCAGTTTAAAAGATTTCATTTAATTTTATTCACACGGTCCAAAAACAGGAATGAAAAAGGTTCAGAACATGCTTTAATGTCCTGTCACTGGTTGAATATAAGAGAATATGGCATTAGAGCTGTTTATTGCCTGACTTAGTGATATGAATGGAGTGCGGTTGAATAAGTTGTTTTGTTCATTTATTGCTGTTAAGTGCCATCAAGTCAGTGTTGATCACATATATTGACTCCTTCCAAGATGTCGTGTCCCTCAGTTGGGTCCAGTGTGTCCGTGCAGCTGCGATCGGCCATTGACTCCGTCCTCCATCCTTTTCTTTGTTCCTCCAGCCTTCCCAACTATTATCGTGAAAATCTGGCCTTCGCAAGATGCGCCCAGAGTCTGACAACCCCAGTCTCACCATTCGAGCTTCAGTTTCATTTCATTCCAGCCGCCATCTGTCCACACTGTCCTTAAAAGTCTCCTCCAGCACCACAGTTCAAAGGAGTCCCTGTTTTTTTTTTTTCCTGCCCTGCTTCTTCAGCGTCCAACTTTCACATCAACACACTCTTGGAGAAAATACCACTGCTTCGACAATTCCGATTTTCATTCTAAATGGACACATCAGCACATGAGGATCCTCTCCAGATCATCGCACCTCTGCCAGGTGCTGGTCTTCGGCACATCTTTGGACAGTTAAATCCCTTGCTGATCCCAGGAGTCCAAAGTCACAACCAGCACCACAGCAACAAATTTGAAAATAACTGACAAATTCTCTCTTCATAATTTTGAGATCATTTTAAGGCCATTTTTTGGATATTCTGATTGCAAACAAACTTGGATGGAATAACAGCACTTTAAACATCTGAATATGGTGAACAAGGAGTCTGAACACCAATATTTTAATCCATCAGTGATGTTTTATCACATTTTTTTAATAGAAAAAACCCCCACTTTTACATCACGTACCTCATTATTTTCATCCCTTTCTGTTGTTTTATCACGGGGGTTTTCTTTTTGGTCAGCAAATGCTGATCTTTGCTTTCATCTTTGAGGAACTGAATTCAGGGTTGGCCTTTGTGCAACAGCCTGTTTATATCAAAGCTCTATTTGTGCGCTAGTTGGATTGCTTGGTAAGAGAATCCTAAAAGCAGAAGCACGTAGGGGTAAGAAATGTTTTGCCTCCGGACGCTGGAGGACCAGTTGGCAACGGACTGTACAGGGCGAGGTGAGCATTACATGCTGGATCTCGTCTGGGATGGGAAGTGACCAGATTCTCCTGCTCAACAGAACAAAACAAAGTACGAGCAAGAAAATGCTTCGTGGTTGAGCTACTGTCTGAGGAAAGTGAACAGTGATGGTCAGGCGGTAGAAAGGTGCGTGGTTACGTGCACCTAAGTGCAATGTTTGTACCCCGGGCCGCACAATGCTCTGAGCCCTGACTGACCGTCCACCAGAAGGTCCACCATCTTTCTCCAGCCTTTTCCACCTCTTTCAACCCAACAAAAGAAATTCCAATGCATTCCTCAATTTAACTGAATTAATCTTCATATATTAATAACACAAAGCCATGTCTCCTGAAATAAAAACCACCAGCATGAGACAAAATCTGTTGTTTGTACAGCATTTTTTACTGCCAGACTTGGTTTAAGAGGTAATATTTGTATTAGTACTGAAAACAGTGCCTGATGTTAGTGCTCCTCATGTTCTAATAAAGTTGTCACTTCCTTTAGCAGTAACACCCTGCTGTATAAATGGGTAAATAACTTTAAATCACAATATAACCCTAGCAGCATAAGCTGTATTTGAGAACTATGTGAGGTAAACATATTAAAAAAGATTTTTTTTTTTACTGCTTCATAGATTTAAAAATAAAAAAAAATCTAAAATACTTTACACTTTTCTCACAAAAACAGTCAAACTACTGAGTGTTCAGCTGAGCATGTGTTATTATTTGCAGAACTACCTTTAAAAATCTTTTCTGCTTAACCTGATCTCTAAGAATCTGTTAAATAGCAATGTAAAAAAAAACTTTATATGAAAATGTTTATATGTGTATTTATTAAAAACATATCTGATTTTATATATTTTGTATTCAGTAAAATCCATGTAATTAAATTCTCTAATGCCGATCTGTGGTTAGGTTTTGAACGTCGGCTCCACCCTGAAAAGTCACAAAGAGACGTAAGCAGACGCTGCTGACTTGATACCAAAATATGATGCCAGCTCGAAAGGTCAGAACACTCGGCCACCTTTTATTCCCAGAGTCTGATGTCCTCTTTTCTTCCATGTTCTTTGGAGTGGGAGCTGAATGGGTCTTCACCACCCAAACCCTGGTGAACCTCCCCCCTGCTGTCAACCAAAGTGTAGACTGGGGAGTGGGTTAGAGGGGGAATTAAACTGGAGTGAAGTGCATGGCAAAAACTTAAAGAGCTTTAGATTCAAGCTCTTTATCAAGAAACGATTGAGAAATGGTTAGAGCTGTGTTTTTGGTTGTACTGCAACAAAAGGATGGTGCTGCAGCGCCGCCTGCTGGCTACACACCGTGAAGGATTTTCTGAACAATATTAAGCATCATTTTTATTAACGTTAAATGGCAAATGTCAGCATGGTAACATAAAACTGCCTAAAACGTAGTCTCTTTGCCATTTCTACATCTCCATGCTCACTCAGACTGAATATAAACTGCATAAGAGATAAAAATTTATGTCCTGCCCTTAGAATTTCTGCTCATGCATGATTTAAAATAAAAACTCCAGTGTTTCCTTTCTCACCACCTCTCGCCTCTCCAGTTTGGCACTGCTTTCTTTTTTCCATTTCTGTACATGTAGTTTTTAATCCACATCCCACTCTTTTCACCTTCTTCCCAAAGGCTATCTTCTATCCTTCTGTCCTCATTGCTGTCTACCATCCATCGCTTCAATTTTTTAAGCCGGCTTCTGTACTTTCCCCCCCATTTTCTTCCTCTTCTTTCTTCACCTCATTTTGCATGCTGACCTCCATAGATTCAGCATAACTGAATCTGTATAACCTTTTTCCATTTTCTTCACCATATATTTCACCTGACATTCCAGTTCCCTGCGCTCTTTTTCATCTCTCCATCTCATTCTTTGTCCACCCAGTCCTAGTGCTACAGCTTTCACGGACTTCCTTTAAGATGGACTCCACAAGCACGAGCTGTTCCTAGGCTCTCTTCAAACAAAGATTTCCTGTCATCTCGGCCTCTTTTCCTGCGATGCCTGGTACATCCGTCCTTCCACTTTCTTCACCCACTTCCTTTCAATTTTCTTCTTGCTATTTTTATACATTTAGTTAAAGGAGACCATAAACCAAAGATGACACAAAAAAAATTCCTTGTGGAATTCAAGCAAATCTTTCAGATAAAATGTATTTATTAAACCAACAGTAAACAAATGACTGTTTATGGTCACAAACCTAGACACTGCATCATGTAATGTTTGTGCACCTTGGTCTGTTACAAGATCAAAATCCCTCACTGAAGATCAGAGCTGTTTTTTCAACTTTTTTCTTACAATATTAGAGCTAAAACTCATTTGCATACTTTTAACTTCATCCACAACTTTTTCAGCATAAAACCGTACCACATGCAGCGACAGTCAAAGAATTTTTAAATGCTTTATGGTCTACTGTTGTATTAGCCAGCTGAATGTAACATTTAAATTTTCCGGACTCTCTGCCATCACTTTTAAGTATATAAATCAATGCATTAAAACAAAACTGGCAGCTTCTGAGGTTTCCACTAGCTTACGCATATATCACTCAATGGCCACATTTACATCCGCATTGTACTTGTCCCCTGCACCTTATCTGTACCATCGTAACACAGTGATGTGTAGTAAAAAGACAGTTCTGAGCAGCACACACTGCACATTTTGCACATTCATGCACCTTCAGCATGATTCACTAATGTGGAAATAGGGGAAAGGGAGCTCAGCAGTAAGCACAACCTGGTACCCCTTACATTTACACCGATTTCAGTATTTACTCCTCGCCAGTCGACAAATTACTCAGACAAAGCTTACCAAATAAATACAAAAAGTCTTACTTTCAAAAAAAAAAAAAAAAAGTGCACTCAACATCATGATGTAAACAAACCCTCGGGGAAAGTGCCTCTTCACGCAGCACAAAGGAGGATCGGCACAGCAGAGAGAAAGAAGGGGAATAAATCACCCTGTCTTCTGTTTACTACGTGAAGCAGTTTCTTTATATCTCGAAGTTATCGCCTTACTCAGTACAGCCTTAAATCCGGCCGCAGAGTCATCAGTAAAGAAATTTCCTTCACTTGGTTAATTTGAATGGATTTAGTAACATCCAAATAGTGCAAAAAATTTCCAGAGTCATGAATCTGAAAAGATGTGACTCAAAAACAGATGCATTAAATAGCATAAATTACAAAAAATGTTACTGCCCGCTGGTAGTAACTGACAGTTACAACTGATATGTAGGAGATTAATGTTCCGCTTTCTTCATATTCCATAAAGCTAAATATAAAAAACCTGCATGCAGTGACATTGTCCGGCATGTCTCTCATGATTGTTTCGCTGTAGCATAACTGACATCTTTCTGCAATTAACTCTACTGTAATTTTACAATAATGTTCATAAACATGCCGATTTTTTTGTTCCATCCGTCTTTATAGTTATAATAATATTTATAGTAAAAGGATCTGTAAAGTATCTAACTCCAAGCAGATCTCAAGTCTCTCAGCATCAACCCTAAAGGGCCAAGGCTCAATTTATCCAGCTTCAAGCCCCTTGGATACCTGGGATCAGCACCTGACTCCCAGGTGACTAAACCCAACCAAATCTCACAGATCAAGGTCAAGTGTATTAAATCTCTGTCAGCAGAAGACTTTGATGAGAGAGGACCAAAAGCCTGCTTTCCCCATGCGCCATCCATCCAACCTACTGTCATACTGTTGCAAAGGCACGTGAGGTGGTGAGACCTCGTGCTCTGAGTAGATGACTGATAAATTCGGACAATTAGAGGAAGGTTGTCAGCATTTCTTTCTGTGTGGAATCGTACGGAAGGACGGAAGTATTGCAGTCAGTCCCCTCTTCGTCCACGTCGAGGGGCAGAGTAGCCGGGTCAAGGCTGCTGCATCCTCCAGGAGAGGCTAGCTGGCAGGTGGTGCTGCCCTGGCTCAACTGGAGTTTCAGCTTCTCCACCTCGTAACTGTGCAGCTCCTTCTGAGTGAGGTAGCGCTCCCGCTTAATTCGCTCTTTCACCTCCTCAGGCACATCAGGGATCATCCAGGCCACAAAGAACTTCACAGTGAACACCACATGCTGGAAGACAGTGGCCAGGAGCAGATCAGAGCACCCAACAAGGGTCCCATCGAGGTCCCCTAAATGTACCTAAACTGCCCAACATAAACCAGCCTAATCCAGAAGCTTCAGTGTAAAGAGCTGTGTGTGGGCAGTCTGAGGGACTACAGAACCTACCTCCATAATGATGATGAAGGCCAGCTTGGCAGCTAAAATGTGCCAGAACTGAAGGCTGTGGGCGTACTGGTTCTCATGGCCAGGTGGGTACCGGTAGTCCCGGTATCTGCAGAGACAAGTTCACCCCACATCGAGTGCTTACCTGCGCTCACACACAAATGCACTGTTTTGGAAACAAGACGGCCTAGTCACATACACTCACCTGCAGATAGTGATGGAGCTGTTGGACCACGCTGATTTATCCTCCAGGTTGGATGGGCCATTTGGAGAGAAATCAGAGACGTTGAAGATGGACAGGCTGTTGACTATGTAGCCCTCCATCGTGGAGGTATTCCCAGGGTGATAGGCGTAATAATACACCAGGCGTGGGATCATGTCTGAGGTGAAGGCCACGATGAATGCCTGAGCAAATGGAGGCGAGGGTCCAATTAACTGACCTAGCACGAACATGGACTTCGTAGAACAACCCCGCTTGTTCCGAGCATGACCACATTTTCCTTTCCATGCAGCACACAATTGAAAAATATGACACGCTGAAAAATTACCACAAAATTACCACTCATCCTCCTCCCTTTTCACCACCTTCTTTTAAAAATAACTCGATCAATCTTTATTTTGTGCCTTTTTTATTTCACGTGCAGTCATTAAAAACGGTAATGTTTTATCCTTTTCTTAATGTAGGTACCACTACACCACCAAGATCAAACAATAGCATCATTAATATTCAAATGGTTTTAATCTGAACACATTAGCTGCAGGATTTAGTATGATTTCCCTCTTCAAATAAATTGTGATATTCAAGAGAAAAATGCCGGAAAATGTGCTTTGTATCCTTTAATGAATAATAGTCATGCAGGCTATTCGATAATTTTAGTTTTTTCCATTAGTAAGTTAAAAGGTTAATGAAAAAAATTTTAATTTTTTAAAAAAAGTTTAATTTATTATTTTGGTTCAGTAATGATCCAGATTGAATGAAAATAGTGCATCGGCACAATGACACAAACTAGATTTCATGTGAGAGAAAAAGCTGGCTGAGTCCTGCACCTTTGCATTTGATTCGGTGAGGTTTCAATGGTTTGGCTCATCCTTTCACTCACTCACTCACTCACTCACCCACCCACCCACCCAACCAAGCAGGCAGGGCCAAGCAGGAGTGATTCCAGTAAATGAGTTGAGACATTTATGAAACCTGAAAGATCTGAATTTATCATTTCTAGAATTAACTCCACCTGTGACCCAGGGAAAAACATGCAGTTGACAACTCAAGCTATAAAATAAAAACCAACTCACATTGGTAACAACAGAGAAGATGGCCACCCCATTGAGGATTTCCTCCCAGGCCCCGATGCTGTGCGCTTTGGCAGCCACGGGCCTCCTCAGCTGTGTGGTGAACTTCCAGGCGTCCACCCGCACCTCGACGATATTGTTGAAGAGCGCCAGCAAGGGTGCCAGCGGGAAGGAGGCCACGAAAAGCGTGACAAAGCCAAACTGGATTACTGTGGCCACAAGGAGAGAGATGATTCCTCAATGTTGATCAACCAGTGGGTCTGCAGAAGACCTTACTTAACTGCGGCTGGCATCCAGCCCCTTCGGTATCTTCTCCATCATGCATTTATGAAAAATTTGAAAAATCAAAGCAAATTCCAGTACTTTAATACATATAATTATGCTCTGTAAGATTACTTTTTACTTTAAGTTTTAATATTTTTTACATACTTACTATCATTGTGCCAGAACACAGGACAATGTGGCCAACTGGTTCAAATTAAGCTGCTTCAGTTGAACCATATTGTGTAGTAAAATAATGAAATAGCTTCATTTTAGAGCAGCTTTACAGTTGTCTTCAGCAGTCTAAATCTCCCTTTAGCCAAGCTCCCTCTAATGGGACGAGACATACAAAAGAGAGCTTCCCCTAAAAAGTAGGAGGGAAACAACGGCTCCTTGGTCACAGTGGGGTTTGTTAGGTCACTTTCATTTTTCACTTTGTATTAATAGCGGTTCAAAGCTGTGTTTAAATGTTTCCCTGAGGCATAGTGAATTTACAACTAAAATGTGCCTAATGGGGGGTTTAAGAAGAATCCTGTAATGATACTGAATGATATTTCCAATTTCATGGTACTGTGATCAATTAATCTGAAATGAATGGCTTTGGAAGGAAACCCACCCATTCGAACACCACACAGACTGGGTTGGACTTCAAACCCAAGTCTCACAAGGAGGGGTTCTGTAAGGTAGCAGCACTACTCACTGCACCACTGTGTGTTACGAGGCCCTGTCACCCTCTCCCGCTTGTGTAATATTCAGTTTCTTAAAATGTTTCATTTTCATTTCACAATACAAACTCTGAAGGGTCTATCTTCTCTTACAATTCAGCAGTTCTAAGGCCCTTTGGAATGCAGCTAGAAAGAACCATGAAGGTCCAGATGATTTTTTTTTTTAATCTCTGGTTCCACAAACCATATATTCAGTAATGTTTGTTTTGAGTCTTCAAATTAATGTTTTCTTCTTAGTCTGAACAAGTTTAAATACTGTTCCTTAATTCTGCACATTCAGAAGCAGAGTTGTAAGCAGATTTTAAGCAGACAGATATGAACTGAAAGCAAGTTGTTTTAGCTATTAATCAGATGTAAAACCCAATGGTTTTTATAGATTCATTTATTTAGGGTTATTGAAACACTTCAGAAGGCTTGAACTGTCACATTTTTATATCCCAGCCTGGCATATAAAAAAATGATTGAAAAACAGAACACATGTACACAACCTAGTGTAAACCTGCTGACTTACCCATCTCCAGGTACTCATAGAAGAGGCCCAGCTGACTGAGGGCCTGTAGGTCATGATCCTGTTCCCAGCGACAGTAGGTACCTCCTGGGCCGTGTGCCTTGTGACGGCCCCACAGGTTTCGTAGCCACCTAGAAATGTAGCGACGAAATTACAGATCGATACGTTATTCTTTTAGAAACATAATAATCCATAATCGACACGTAAGAAAGCCTGCAAGTCCAACAGGCTCTTTTGCATTGAGACCAATGCTAGTGATGCATACAATTTAAGCTTGATTTATTTTCTTACAACACATTTAAAAATTATTCAGAAAATGTGACATTTATTGAAGCACTTCTGGTTGTGAAGTAAAAGGTTCAACTGCAGAACTTCCTTCTGATCAGACTGGATGGCAGCAGTGGTACTTACGGAACTAGTGCCTCCTGGATGTTGCCCACCAGTTGCTTGCCCACCATGATGATGAGCAACTGGGTGGTGAGTTCCATCAGACAGCCACCAGGAGCACACTGCATGGAGGATGTGGGAGAGAAAAGGGGGTGAGGTTAACAGGAACCACAGACTGGTCCATTTTCCACAAGTTGTGATATAAGGGAAAATTAAAGGGTAAAGCAGGCTCTTTTGCAGAATACATGTTTATGTTTGCAGTGGTGAATAACTGAGTGCGGTGGTACTAAAAAACAGGACTTTTCTAGGTGACAAATTATATAAAAAACAGCAGCATGAGCTTGAATTTTACAGTTAAACAGGAGTGCAGGAATGAGTCACTGACAGATGTGTTAAAAATCTGCTAAAACTTTTAGTTCATATGTCAGAGTCGGCAAATTTTAGATTTTAGGGGTTAGCATAAATGATTCACATCAAACACGTAGCGCTAACAAAAGGACTCAGATTATAAACGGGATCCCACTACCTACCTAACCTTCACCCTAAGCCCTGTTTTACCTTATACTAACCCTCAACCACCACGGCAACTCCACAGTCAACCCACAGCAAGCCTATCTAGCTACTATGCAATGGTTTGAATCTCCCTAAAACCGATTCTAGCCAACTACAAACCCAAAAATGGCATAGCAAAATGATGGTGGAGTATCTCATCAGGGTTGTCGAGTGGGCACCTTCCTTCGTCAGTGTTTTGTCAAGTTAGCCCCATGACACCTCTGGAAGGTTTGACCCCAGCTCAGGCATTCCCAGAACTGCTCCCCTCCACCACCGTGCACATCACTGCGCTACCCAGCAACACAACGCAACACATGCTATTTGGCTTAGTGCCCCCTCTAACAATCCGCTCACTGCCCATTCTGCTACTCACTACTCGCAAAGAAGAAACTCTTTTCCTACAATCTTTATCACTCCATTTAATCCACGTTTCGTGTTAACAGCACAAACACAAATGTACAAAATCATCCTCGACAAAAGCAGGTAAATAACATCATTGTCTTACAGTAATGCAAATATATAAAAAGAAAAACTTCAATCAGCTCTCTCAATTCAGTTACAATCTATCCTCGATTTTCCAGACTGCATGAGGGGTGGGGTTGTCTGGATATGATGAAAGTCCATAAAATGAGAAGCAGAATTTAAATATTTTTACTACATTATTACTTTGGCACTGTATACTGCACCATATACTTCAGCAGCACTTTTATAACCTAAGGTAACATGTAATGGCCATGTAATGTGCCTAATAATAAGAAGGCAGTACTGTAACTGAAACATACAGAATCATATTGAACACACAGTGCTAATAATTACGAGCAAACATACAGTATAATAATTTATGCAAAAAGCAATGAGTAAGGTTACGATACGGCTTTATCAGAACGCCACTGCAAGGGTCTGGCTGGCACTTTGCTGCCTTCATGAAACTAATGGCAGAGATGGTTGGATTTTTATTCTTGGGAAGAAAGTATCAAAACTGATTAAAACATTAAAATATTTGGTTATTTTATATAGGCTATTTTTTCTACCTTTATTTTATTCTATTTTTCTCAAATTTTTCTAGAATATTTTTGCAATGGCTCATAAAATCTGAATTCCCTATAGTTAACTAACTTCAGGATACATTGCAACTGGTTAATTCAGTTTTTAAAAGAAAAAAAAAAACGGTGCTCATTTTAAGCTATACATTGCCCTGGAGAAAAGCATTGTCAAATGCAAAAATGCATAAATGTCAATGTTCAGCCTATCCACTCTACACAAAGGACGATAAGTAATATGGGAAGAGTACAAGGATAAGGCAACTTTACCTCTTCATTCCTCAGTTTGCTCCACTCACCAAACATGTAGGTATAATTTCCAGGGTAGCCCACAAACTTGCCCTTAAAGAAGGCCACATAAAAGCAGGCAGAATAGAAGTTGACAAACTGGAAGAGGAACATCTTCATCGTCAGCTTGTTCTCATACTCCATGTGAGTCTTGGGGATTTCTGGGGATTTAATTAGGTGTGGAGAAATATGCAGTAGTCATACAAATATTTTCCAATTGTTAAATTAGATTGTTGTGGGAAACAAGGAGGATGCAAATATACAGAGCAATTTGAAGAAGTATAAAGATCAGAGATGTAAAAACAAAAGAAAGCACAAAAACAAAAGAATCTTGATTATAACGTAGCTGTTAAATTTTATATAACAAGCAGTATTATTTCAACTTTTTACCAAAAAAAAAAAAAAAAAAAAAAGTATAGAGGTCCCTGCCTAAGAATGGCTATGGAAGCAATTGACTGTCTAATATTATGGAAACTTCAGGCTGACTGGCAGTGGGAGAATGATGGCAACTGATGTTCATATAAGCATTTTCTCCTGTGAGCAGTTTGCTTCAACAACCACTAAATTCTCAGGCAGCAAGAGGCTCCTAATGTAATCACTGGGCTCACTGGGAGCAACTGGAAGGCCACGGAGGCCCTGAACTCACTAGCAGGGGTCTGGTTTACTAAGTGTGGGTAATTGAAACAACTGGCTCATAGGAAACATCATCTAAGTGCTTTCTAGAAGTGAATAACTGGCTTACACAAGAATGTGATGGCCTCCATTCGCTAAGGGGCTGTAATGGAATGTCAGCGTAATGCACTTTTGGGAATAGTAGCAAAACACTTGCAATTATAAAGTTCAATTTCTTGGAAAGAAAGTGCACGTGGTCCAAGATCACCAGAGATAACCATGATACAGTCAGTGCAATCTCATAGTAGCGCCAGTCAACAGAAAACTTGCATAAAGGAAATCTTGGTTCCAAGAACAACCATGTGGGCAATACATAACAACAGCTTGTTCAACACCATCAATAGCAATGGTACACTACAGTATATGGACAAAAGTATGTGGACCCCCTCCTAATCACTGAGCTGAGCTGTTTCAGTCACACCCACATGGCATCCAAACACATTCTAGACAACTGTGGGCTTCCAGCTTTGTGGCCACAGTTTGGGGAAGAAGCTTCTTTCCAGTTTCAGCATGACTGTGCCCCCCATGCACAAATTTAGCTCCTGGTTTGCCCGGGTCGGTGTGGAAGAACTTGGGAAGCCCGCGCAGAACCCTGACCTCAACCCCAGCGAACACCTTTGGGATGAACTGGAACGCCGACAGCAAGCCAGGCCCTCTCACCCGATATCAGTGCCCGACCTCAATGATGCTCTTGTGGCTGAATTGGCACAAATTCCCAAAATCTGGTGGAAAGCCTTCCCAGAAGAGTGGGGGCTGTTGTAGCAGAAGGGGGGGGGGGGGCAACTCCATATTAAATGTCCATGGGTTTAGAGTGGGATGCTCAGCAAGCACATATGAGGGTGATGCTCAGATGTCCACATACTTTTGGCCATGTACTACATTTTATCTAGCATTTAAAGCCCCAATATAAGCCAAGTGTTAAAAAACTAATAAAAAAAAAAAAAATACAGCACTTGTTTTTGATGAGAAAGGAGATAAAAACTTTAGCCGTTTACTACATCTTAGTCTTATTTCTACAGTTAGTCCATCCCTCATCTGTGAATAGGTCTGAGGTCTATTCATGCTGTAAATATGAAAATAAGCATGTGGCCTCACCCTTGTCAGTGATCCAGATGGCTACATGCTCATACACAATGTTGAGGATCATGATGATAATGAAGTTGATGAAGGAAGCAGTGACGGAGGTGGCCAGCTGGGGTGTGATAAAGAGGCCCACGAATTTTAGCTGGCTGGTGGGACTGTCCTTCATGATTTTGGCAAAGGAGGCATACACGGCCAATCGGTACGCGATCACACCAATGATGCACGCGATGACCAAGGCCACCTAAAAGGTGAGGAACATACATTGCTGAAACTCTTACATACTGCAATACAACAGCACCAATCCTACACAGTACCAATACAGTGCAACTGAAAACTAATATGTAAGTTAGTGGATATGAACTAGAATTCTTACCCAGAAGAGAACAGTAGCTGAAGACAGACAGGAAGAAGCACATTTACTTGTTAAAGGCATGTAAGGCTCCATCTCCTATATAAAAAATAAAGACAAGTTGGTTTTATTTTGATTTGTTTTGTTAAGGATGATCACAAATTCACGGAGATACAGCAGATGCTAATTTTCCACAATGTCAGTGTGCAGAGGAGGGAGATTCACCTGCGCTTATACCTGCCAACCCCAGAGAAGTCATTAAAATTCACACAAAGAAAATACGAGTGGGACCACCTTAATTCAGCTCACCTCAGTACTGTACAAAGCTCATGTCCGCTGTTAACATCTCGATAACAAGATGCTGCACATTGCACGTGTTTATGAGATGAATAGGAGTGTGTGGAGACAAAATGCACTTAGCCCTTATACAACAGGGTCCCATGGAGTGAAAAACTACTAAAGCGCTACATCAGCTTATGACAACTTACGCCCAACGTCACGTGGCCATTTTCCATGCTGTCCGCATAAATTTTGTGTTCTCTCCAAAAGACCCAAACCTGTTATACAGTACTTTTTGTTCTAATCGCATTGTCTTAAGTTGCAACAACTGATAGGATTTTAAATGTCTGGACTATCTGATTTCCACCTGAACACGCTCTCAAAAAAGGGAAAAGATTGAAAGTAGAGTTCGTTGAAAAAAGGTCTGACTGGCATTACATAACTGAAGCATGTTAATATGGAGACAATGGGTAGTTTTGACAAAGATGAAAAAGAAGGAATTGGAGCTATAGCCGCCCATTCGGCCTCCAGCCACACCAGCTCATTGTCCAACATAGATATGGTAACATACATCAGATATGGATCACGTCAAATGAACCATACGGAAGCTGCAGGAAAACAGTTAGATGCTGGAGACATTAAATTGGAGAGACATTCAGTCTCCATTGGAGATCTGGAAAGAAAATTCTCCAGCTTAACTGATCATGTGGATAAAGCTGAATTTTATTTAAGGCTCAATATAGAACCTCTGGACTGGAGAAATTGCAGGGATTGAACTAATTCAATGGCCCCTCTGGAACAGAAGATGAAACTGGATGAAATGGGATACAGAAACTCCTGCGATAACCTGAAAATTCTCAGTCTGCCTGAGAATGCTGGAGGAAATGGTTCTCTGAGGAAAAAAAAAATTCTGCAGGATGAAGTAGGTTCCTGGGTCAAGTTGTCAGTCAAATCTGCTCCTGCTGAGATCAACTGCCTCACGACGTTCCAGACTCAAATGCTCATCCAAGGACTGTCCTGGTCCACTTTTTGCATCAGACTGACAAGGATAGCATTGAAAAACCTGCAGCAGTGAAATGTAATGGAGCCTTCAAACAAAGGATCGGGGCGGAAACAATGGAAAAAACCATGGAAAATCTACCAAGGTTTTACATTTCCAGCAGCCCAACGGGGGTGTCTGCGCAAAAGGAAGATTCACATTTTTGATGGTTGTAACATTCCTGACTGATCTGAAGGACTGAGAGTGAGAGTGGTTCATATTTTTGGAGGAAGTTAAACTTATTTTTTACTGGCTTTTGAGACATTTTTATATAATGCTTATATCATTTATCTCTGTTTTGTGGATTTTACCATCTTTTACCAGACTTCTTAATCATTTGTGGGGCTTCATTCCTTCTCTTCCACCTGCGGTGGCAAAAGAGGGAGAGATATAGCTCTCTGTCTGTCTTCCACCACACAGGGTGATGTGTTCAAGCTCCAGTTGTCTCCAACAATGAGCCAGGCTGTATAAATGTCAAAATTGTTTTATAGAAAACTGAATTTCCTGTTACTGTACCACTTGTGATGTTAATATTATTGTAAGGATGGGACTTCAATTTGTTTTAATATTATGGTAAAATGAAACTGGATAATCTGTTTAATATTGTGTTAACACTGTGCTTTAGTGTAATCTTTTTTAGCTTTAATAACTGAAAAGAATTCTACAGTTGTGACCAATATTCAAATTTTCCTCTCCATATGGATGACTGAAACAATTCATTCAGTATTGTGGGATAAGGTTAAAATCTGATCTGGATCACTCACAGTTACTATGCACACTTATTTAAGACAGTGGTTCTTCATACACTCTGCAGCAACTGATGTTACTGCAACTGTTACTTCAGCTTTTTTGTTTTTTCAACCCACTGTTGCTGTTGTTGCAATAAAAAAGAAACAAACATCAGTGACCCAAATTATTGAAATGTCTCCTTTCAAGGAGTACCCTGTCTCACACCTTCTGTTTCCAGAACTGATGCCGTGACCTTGCACCGGACCAGAAGTTACCGATAATGAACGGATGAATGAAAATATAACATTGAGACAAGCTAAAACTATTAATTTAGTTTACAAATATTACAACATATTTTGGTGTTGTTATTGCCATGCATAAAAATACCTCTAAGTATTTAACTGTAAATGACATGCATTATTATATGGAATGTGTAACCCTTATCATTTTCATCTGTTGGGCATTCTTTCCTCCATAAGAACCCAGGCCGACCGCTTTTCTCCTAAAGCCTCATCTCTAACACTTCCTATCTTGCGTATCCTTACGTGTCAAGCCCTTAATCTTCATATCTGCAGTGGCCTCATCTCTCCATTTCTTCTTTGACCTTCTCTCAGATGGCTTCTGTCAACAGTTATACAGATAAATTTCTTAACCCAATCGTTCACATCTTTACGCATCACAGGGCTGTACCGGCGAAGTTGATGCCTGCATAAAACCAACCCCGTGGATCCGACATCTAATCTGTCCCACAAATTCTCGCTTTTAATTTGGTCTTCTAGCAATACTTTGCTCATCCACCACATTCCATATTCTCATTTCAGCCCTCTCCAATTTCCTCACATTCTTGGTCTTTTGTACCCATGTCTCAATACCATACAGCATGCGTGTCCGGAAGCAACCAGGATAAAGTTTTCCCACCATTTTCCAAGATATCACCTTAAGCAGTCCCTAAATTTCTTCTACCCACACCTTACGGTAGGCGGGGTGGAATCTACAGCCAGAGTACTAATAAACTACATTACATAACTACCATTGCTGACTGGGACCTTCGGTAGTCACAGCCTCTGTACCTAGATTGTGTTGTTCAGCAGGTACAATCTGAATGAAGGTACAAACCTGGGTGATGGGGTTACGCCGGCGATGTTTGCACTTGATCTCATACTCAGGTCTGAGCTGAAGCAGCTGTTGCTCTTCTTCAAAGTCTACCAGGTCCCACTCATATCCCAGCCGGGCCTGCCGGCGCTTCCAGAACTCAAGGAAGAGGGTGACTATGTAGACAGTAAACACTGTCACAATAGCTACTTTGCATCACTAACAAAAAACTATGGAAAATGCCCGCAAGGCATGCATAAATTCTGATTATCATCTGATAATGTTCACATACATCACCAAGCTGAACTGCAGAGTTTTTAAAAACTGTTAAGTATCCCTTTACAACTAACATTTTTGGAGTAGTGCATTTTATTTTCATAACAAGCATTAACATAAGACTGACAGATGAGGTGATATTTGCTCTTACCCCAGATCCCCATGAAGATGGCAAAGAACACTGTAGCACTGTTGTCAAATAGATGTGACTGCTGTAATAGATAAGTTATGAAAACACTTTAATGTCATCCATACATTCTCATTTTAACATCTGAAGCAACTTCATTTTATCCAGCTTGCCATTCCTGGGACAATTCAACAACCCCATGGGTCCAGCACTGGGATCCACCTTTGGGGCCAACTATCATCTGAACAACCTTTATGATATCTGGTGGTGAATAACTTTAACTCTCCTAAATACAGTATTCCTTTATGTGCAGAAGAACTGTTACATTGCAGGTCCCTCACCCAGGAGGAGGCGCAAGTGGAGCTGAGCTTCCAGTACGTGCAGTTCACGTCACACAGTGGACACATCACTATGGATTCTCCAATATGACAGATCTCGTTGCTGCAGGACAGAAAGGGAGCATTTCAGAAGGGCTGTCATAATGGCCCAGCAAATGACCGTGTCACTATGGACAGCATCTAACATGGGTTTTTGAGAGAACAAGTTGTACACAACCTGTTAAGCTGTTTAATGCACTACCATCCATATTGTTTTACCAGCAAAACTTTAATTTGCACTGAAAACATTTTTACACATTGGCCACATATGTCAACTTGAATAAGAGCAGCTGTGGGGCTCACATCTGTGAGTAACATTTTTGGTTATAAAAACACCTATAAACACCTTCCATGTGCAGTAAATGCCAACAGTACCAGGCAAAAGTATGAGTACACCCAGGCTACCCGGATAATACAACTATGGGACAAATTAGACAGAACAAATAAAAAAAAAAATAACCTACAAGCATCCAAAATATATGGAAACTGCCACAAATAAGGGGAGAGGATATGTAGGCTCATTACCTCCTCAAAATGTTAACCAAAGGCTTTGTGAAAAAAATTAGTTTTCAGCACATGCATTAATACTTGACCGGTGCCTTATGACAATTCCTTCCTATTTTCTCCAAGAAATAATGGCAAAATAGCTATATTACTGTCCGACTCTCTGATATTTCATTCAGTTTAGTTGAGTCCTCTTAACCTTCCACTGTTTCATCTTCCAATGCAAAGTCCTTCCAGAAAGTTTTTTACAGTCACATGTAGGTGCACTTTATAAAAGGAAATGATGCGGAGGAGTTACATTTAGAGTAAAATCCTTTGTTACAGAACATACCTCCAGATGTTCTTCTGGTAAGTGAAGATCCCAAAGAGGAAGCACATGAGGCCTACAACAGCAGCGCCCACCAGCATCTCTGTGTAGAAACCCAGCCAGGCAAAGTAGATGCCGATTTTCTCCCCATAGTACTTTCTGCCATTAAAAATTAAAAAGTTATCATCCATTGTAAAATTTCATTATGTAAAACCTGTACATTTGCTTTGCGGTCTACAATACTAACTTTGTAGTCTCTATGTTGTAATCCTGATTTGTATGGTTTAGTTGACGTAAAGGTTGCGCTTCTCACCGAATTAGGTCAAGTGGTTGCTCCTTATAGAAGCTCAGGAACCTGGCCCAGTGGTGGTATAGGCTGTACCTCTCACTCTCGGAGTGCTCATCCCTCAGCCAGTACCTGCACTGCTCAGGAAAAACAGCCTTTATCTACTTTGATCCAGCCTCCATCTAAGCCTTGATCTACCTGTTGCCTCCCCGTACAAGTACTACGCACCCAACATTCCAGATCAATCCTAAAACTGGAAAGCAGGGCTGTTTTATATGCCTTTCTAAAAAATTACTGCTTGGCCTTGGAATTATCAGACGACTGCTGCTCTCCTCCGCCTGCTGCTGCGTAGTGGTCACACGTACAAGAGGTCCAAAATCAAGTGTTTACTTCTCAGTTTCAGTTAGGATCTGATAGAAAGAGCTTCCTCTCTCCCTCACACCTGCTGAATCCCTTTCAGCCTATACAAAAAACTCAAAATGCATCATGTTTGTACCCACTTGCCTCCTTGTCTCCTAACAGCTACATAAACTTGCACTAAATTATGGCACGATATCTTTGCGTCCCCTATGAATTCTAAATGCAGCTATTTATGCAACGTATGACAAATAAAGTTCTACTGAACTACTGGACTGCAACAAAAACTGTACATCTATGTAGCTCTTAATCTGTTCCGAGGTGTACTTTTGTTTACTTTGAGCTGTATGTCGCTTGGAAAACAGCATCTGCCAAATAAATAAATGTAAATAAGAGTAGTGCAGGAAGAACCTGAAGCTTTAAAAAGCTTTCAAAATCTATGAGCAAGGTTAGCAAAAGGTTATGCTGAAAGAACATGAGGCTTTCAGAAGCTTTCAGTGTCTATAAGCAGAGTTTTCCGGTCCTGTCCATCATTCACCGGCGTAACGAAAAATACATTTATCTGTTGACTGACAGCACATTTTAATCTCACTCACCATGGTTTTCCCAAGAAATATTTTTAGTACCAAACGTGTGGCCTCTATTCAAATTTCAAGTCATTAATATGTAGTACAGATTCCTGATCAATTTGTTTACCATCACAACAAGGTCACATTTCCATTCTGAGCCCTTACAAAACTGTACTTTAACATTTATGGAACTTACAGCAGCACTTCAAAATTTGAAGAGGCTGGACTGAACAATTATAATCGGTTCCAAAAGTGTAAAATGCATATTTTCCTCACAAGAATAAGGCAATGAAGCAGAGTTCGCAAGTGTTGTAACAAAAACTACTCATGCATGGTGCACAAGAGAGATCAGGGATAGTCGACCCCTGTGGTGGGGTTCCCAAATAAATCATGTGAGCAGGATTCTTACGTCATGGAGTGGGAATGCAGCTGTATAGGTGCCATTGTTCAGCAGCCGCTTGATGCCTTTCTTTTCCTTCTCTATGGGATACCCCGTTGAGTAGGAACAACGTGACAGGATGTGGTACACCTGTTTGGAGAAGAAATTCAGTCACAAGGTCAGATGTGGGTGACCACACTTGATACGAACATTGAACTCTTCTTTCAGAAGCATGGTGTGAACCAGATATATAAGCATACTTTATCAGTGAATCCACCATAGTGTAAAATTTCAGAATAATAAATTAAATGAATATCTGGACAATAATTCACCTCCTGTTGTGTTCCAGGTGTCAGTCTTTTACATTTTACACAGAAGCAAAAACTCACCATCCTATTGCGAGTGGAGGATGGGAAGAAGGTATCCTTATCAGTGATGGGGAAAAAGTCGATCCTCTCCTTGTCAAAAGTGGTGGTAAAGAAGTCAAGTTCGGGGTTCATGATGTGTTCGGGCAAACGGAAGGGCTTAAAGAGCCACTCAACCCTGGACAGGTTGGAGCTGGGGATGTCGCTGGCCTTGAAGGGCACTCTGACCTTCAGCATGTCCCCATACTTAACCAGCACCTCCCAGGGGGCGTGGATCTTCACAAAGTAGGTTGTTCTTTTGTCGGATTTCTGAGGACCAGAACATGAGGTTAGGTGCTGTTAGTGAACTGCGGTCATTCACCTGTAGACAACACTGAAAGATATAACACGTACTAGTAAAATTCTCTTACAGGTACACCACGGATCTTGCCTGCACGGAAATATTGTGCCTTCTCGTGCTCATTTTGCATTTTTATAGATGCTAAATCGCTTTCTTGGCAAAGCACAGGGAGACAATAATCTCTATCAAAACAACACTTATCACTTGCCAAAATATTTAACTCCCCACCGAAAACAAATATTATCCACACAATGTAATGCTTAATTATGCTGTGCTTTTGGTGTTGCCATAGTTTTGAAACCAGATGTCTAGGTTGTAAAAGTGCAGACAAAATGTTTTTAAAAATCGAAGGCATCATATGTAGTCTTAACTGACAAAAGTCATGCCTCTTACAGACTGTTCCATCTCCAACTCCAGACCTTCATTCTTCAGGTTGGTTTCGAACGCTTTCCTCCACTCCTAAAGACAAAAACATGGATACAAAAAGTTCATAAAAATACTTTAACAAATTAATTTATGGCTTATTTAAGCTATCCAAAACTGTTTTCTACATATTTTTACAGCTCATCATTAGATTGAAAATAACACCTCTGAAACAGTTCAGCTCAGTCATTAGAAGAGGGGTGCCACATACTTTTGGCTATGTAGTGTTTCTTTTGATATGATATATAAATAGTTTTAATACTTTGGATATATCATGACAAGTTTCAATCTCTTGAGTAGATACAAGCATTAATCCATCACATCTGCGTCTGTCATACAACACTCGTGAGAGCTGATACTGCCCAAGATGCGAAAAGATGGTTGCTGGGGGTTGAGGAGCTGCTATCACGCTGTAATACAGTCTCATATGGCTGTCACTAATGTCACAGTGTCGCACATTAGCTATAAGATGCACCTCATATTCTGTCTAGTGAACATAGGTTGCAACGAGCGGTTCTATTTTCACTCTTTTCCTACACTTAATACTGTGATCATGAACTTTACCACAAGCCCCAAGAAGGCTCTAAACCTCAGAATGGGTAGTGGATGAGTGGTCAGAATTTGCTGTGCTTTTTGTTTTTAAACTATGCCACATACAACTGGTGCAGGGAGGTGGATTTAGATCTGAAGTGGTGAAACAGGAGTTGTGGTGAGGCTCCAGATAAACTGTCTAGCTCAATCCCAGCTACATGGAACCTCATTTAAGATATTATCCCAAAGGAGACCATAGGACCAGGTGCAACCAGGTAGGTTATTTTTTATTCTTTTGGGAACTCATTTATTGAGGATGAGGACTGGCATGCAAAAAACAATTGAGCAATCCATTAACTGCTGTAACAAACTGAAAAAAGCTTGGAAAACAATACATCAAATAATAACATAAACGGAAAAAGAATAAAGCAATGTAGAAAATAATCAGTGATAAACAAAATTAAAAAAATAAATAAAATCGGTGATAAACAAACTACAAATCCATGCCAAAATAGATACCTTTATACCCATATGGTAACTTGCTTTTTTACTATCTTGTTTTCACTTTTACAATTTCCTTTATATATTACAGTTTGAATTTTCAGACTGTTAATTTCATATCAGCGCTTTTCTTTGCATATTATTGATATGCTGTTTTTTCAGTTTACTGTAACCTTCAGGCTTTTTCCTTTGATTCTTGTTTTCCCACATGGCGTCAGGGTTAGCGCCACTTTCGCTGGTCACTAACTGAATTTTTACTTGCCTAAATACAATTTGTGTCTACTTACAAGTCACCTGGGGGACATTCACTTGCTCACCTGCTTCTTTTCCCAGTCCTTAGCAAAGTCATCCACATAAGATAGGACAAAGTCAATCCGTCGAACTCCATCCCGGAAGAATATGGAATCCCTACTTGGTTTCTCTGTCTCAGTCTGCAGAAACACGTACAGGGCTGTGAGGATGTGAACATGTACACAGCAACACACAGTCACCACGTGGTGGGAAAGCCCTGTAAACCACAGATACTGTACATTGCATCCCCAATTTATAAAGACAATAGTGACAGTTTGGACACACAATATGGAATATTCAGCATTACTTGAAACACATGTCTTTGGACCATAAGAGGAAACCCATGCAGACACAGAAAGAACATTTCAACTCTGCAAACAGTGTTTTCCATTCAACCCTACCCCCAAACAGCCCAGGCACCAAGAGGCAGCAGTGCTACCCGGTGTACCAAAGTGGTGCCCATGATGAAAATACAATTAAAAATAAATTTTAAAAAAAGTATTGTGCAAAATGCACAACTCAACCAACTGTAGCACACAAACCAATCGCACAACACTGCAAAACGCGCTACTCCACTAATACTAGCAAGTGAAAGCAACGGTGAAGCCCCTTCAAGACACAACCACCAGGGGACATACAAGAGGAGAGCTCCAGTTTGCAGAGATGGGGGTGCAGCTACCTTCCATCAAGGACACACAACTGTGGTTTGCACTCACGCTTCTCACACGTACCACAGGAAACACCAGCATGATCTGTTTGAACAGGAAGGGTAAGAGCCAAAACCCATTGGGGCAGACGCATCATAACCGTCACCCATATCTACAGGATACGCTGCATTCACCTCGCATTTGCAAAGCTAACAGTTGCACACAAAGTACAGAATCTTCTACTAATTTAGCCGACACTTTTCTCCAAAACAATTACAATATTAAGCTGCAGTATACGGCATAAATGAGCACACCCTCTCTGAAAATAAAGATATATTTTTATTTCTAAAGTATGAATATTTCACTAAAAGGTAACAAAATATAAAGTTATTAGACATAAGATTAACAACATAGAAGAAAGACATCAGCAATATCTGTAAAATAAGTACATTGGGCAACATTATTTAAATCAAGAGTTACAAACTAATACACCTGTGGTTATATTCTACAAATATGTAATATTGTAGCACTTAGTGTGTCCACCATTACATGTCAGTGCTGCACTGATCATTCTTGGCATAAAGTGTATAAGTTTATGGCTTATTGTGATGTCTACCCTGCTCCACTCCTGGACGATGACCTGCTTGAATGCCTTTATGCTTGATGGGGAGGCGGCGCAACTCTTGCCTTCAAAACAGGTGACGCGCTTGGCCACTTTCTCTTTGTTCTTCCTTAAGAATGCAGCAGCAGCCATGGAAGGATGTCTGTGGTCACTGTCATGTTGAAAAATTACCCAATGACACAGAGTGTGGAGAGAAGGTGGCAACTTTTCTTTCAAGATTTTGCAGCTCATCTGTGAATTCACGATGCCATCGATGAAGTACAGTTTTCCCGCACCTTCAGCACCAATACATCCTCATGTAAGAACTCCACCACTGGCGTGCTTCATTGGGGGAAACACGCACTTCTCACTGTTCTGGCCCCCTTGCAACATCAAACCACATCACTCACTTAAAGCTACAAAAGCAGAAAGATTCCTCTTCTGCAAAACTGTGTGGCAAGAGGCGTTTCAAAACCTAGACCGAAAGGAACACTTCAATCTGAGGGCCACTGGGCCGCAGACTGGTACCTCCCACTAATTCTGCGTTATGGTGAGTTGTATTTATCATGCACTTTATTATGCTTTATTTTGCGCCAATGCAGCAAAGCCAAATGCCACCATATACAGCCAAAAAAAGAGGAGTGCAGTCATCCATTGCACTCCTCAACTGAGTAAAACACAGTCAGTATTAGAGAATCCTGTGCAAAACAGGGTAGAAAGAGGCCAGTGTACACTTTTGACCACAACAACATCTTGTGACTTGAGTTACATGAGCTTTATTCTTCATGGTTATGCAGCCCTCCAGCATGGTACAGATCTGTAGTTGTACCACTTCCACCAGAGCCACAGATGGGCCGCATCTAGCATCAACATTAACTATCAGTCCCACATTGCTGCTGCAGGTTCCGTACTGTTAATCCATGTTAACGTGTAGACGCGTCATTCAGTAGTGATATGTTAGCAAACTCTTGCACTGATATGCCAAAACATGCTCACATATCTCCCCCTTTTCATCCACTGCCTGTAGCTGAACGTGTTAAGTTCAACACTCAAGGTTACAGTCAATGATCTGCACCCCATTACCTGCAAAACCTGGCCACTTCATAACCCCCCAAAAAAAGCTCTTAGCCCCTCCATCCTGACATTTGAAAGTCCTCTCACATGCGTTTCAAAGTCAAAAATCTGAAGGGCCTCAGTTTTAGTTTCGATGTAGTGGACTGAGCTCCCTCTAACTTTCCTTTCATTTTCAAGAAGGGTCTCAAAATTCTTTTTTTGGACCACTTCTCTCCTGATTTCCTAACCACTTGCATCAAACCATCTGTCAAGATGTCTTTTATGTTTCAAATTCAGTATTATATGAAACTACTTGTGTGATGTGTGCCAGCAAAAATGGTGTCTCAAACAAACTTCTAACAATGTTTCCACAATTTCATGTCCACATCTAAAGCTCTTGGTCTCCTGTGAAATGCACTTTTGTTTATTCTGAGTTGTACAATACTTTGGACAAATGTGTCTGCCAAATGAATAAATGCAGCGTAATACAACGTAAAGTTGATAGAACCCAACGGTAAATTTAAAAGATCTGCAGAAACATCATGAATTACACCGGCTTCTTAAAGCAAAACAAACCTTCATAGAAGGTTTCAAAAGCAAAGGGAATTCCCCAAATCAACATTGCAACACTGAAAAACAACGGAAATAATATACAAGAAAATGTGACTCAACATTACTTGCATGTTAAAGATCACGAAGTCTACAGAGGATCTTACTTCTTGGCAATTGGCTGGCTGGGACTCGGCACTGGTTGCTTTTATCTGGATGAGCCCATTGTTGTCATCTTTGTCATCTGCAAGATAGAAAGGAAACATTAGAGAGACTGGGCAGTGCACAACTCTCCCACCATATCTATCCAAAGCCAGAGTTTGTCAGTCATCACTGGAAAGCATGAAGGTGTAGCCAGAAGCGCAGTGCTTCCAAGCGCTTTCAGGCCACGGTACCCACTGAAAGCAAGGGGCCACCTCTTTATGGTGGAGCCTAACAATCTGTATCGTAACAGATGTTCTTTGGGCATTAAAAGGCGCTGAGCGATGTCTATGCCATTATTTGAAATACAAAGATATGTGTAGGTGCCATTGTTGAACTGTTGTCAAATGTACTTTTGCAGAATTTTGCATTGCTAAATGGAAAAAGCACAAAAGAAGGATTTCTGTTATGTGGACTGCAATGTGCTCTGATGCAGAAACACCATAAAGCATCATGAAGTGCATGTTGCCTGGACACTATAACATCGGGGGACCCCATAAAGTTTAAATATAATGTGTAGTGCAAGTTTTGGCAAACAAAAAATGTTAACAATTCCTATGTACTGCATATTTTGAAGGTACAAAATAAAGCATAACTCAGCCTGTGTGGGTCAAAACTTTCAGTTTCTTATTAAAAGTAAACCAAGCAAACATATTCTCCCCCAAACAGATATGCATGCTATTAATTTCATTCAACAGTATGACAAAAGAATTGCCCCCTGGGGACAGCGATTTGAGCTGCTGGGAATTTTGTATGGATTTTATTCTCTTGTCATCTCGTCTTGTTGCTTTGACCGTAGTAGGAAGATGGCAGCTGCCAACAAACAGGAAGTGCTGCTCTCCCCCCAGACCTTTATGGAAAGGGTGTATTCCACATTAAAAAAAGAACTGTCTACGCTACACAGATGCCACCTGTGTCACTCAACAAGGGCTGCCACAGATGTGTTACAAAAAAGCAAAAACATCCACAGCAAATACAGCAAAGACAAATGACTGCACTAAAGGAAAGTCATATCAGACCCATTTTAGACCCACAGACTAAACTTAAGATGAAAGCTCAGTTACCATGACAACATAGCTGATGTGATACTGTATGTGTACTGATCTGGAAGAGACGCTTTTATTTTAATTGCTGACTTTGCAATAAAATACAGAGTGATACATGCAAATAGCAGCTTAAAGTGCAAAATGAATCTGACTTGTAGCTATGCAGTCTTCCAGTAGGTTAACGTTTAATAAATAGCGTTTGCCAGTCGTACTGGAAATTGGGACAGTTTTATACACAAAAGGGTAGCAGCATAACATTGGCATTGTCATAGTCACTGAAAGCAGACAGGGCCCTTATGTCGCTGCACACAGGGAGCAACAACACTGAGGCCACCAAGACTCCAACAGGTGGCATGAGGCAGCATGGAGATCCCACCTCTTTCTGAGGTATCTCTGAACAACGTACTGACTCCTGAGCTGAAACAGTAAAAATTAGCTGTTAAATCAAAAGACCCAGATGATTTGCTCGGAAAATTATATCTTACTGATATTTTGAAAGTAATGCCGATCAAATACGCTCCACACTAACGCTGCTTGTGCAATATGAACTTGAACGTTTGCAGCCATAGCAACGGAGATCTAAGAAAGAGCTAGAGCTTAGATCTTTCTAAGATCTTAGAAAGCGATTGGACTCAAAACCAGTTGTCTCATTTCACCGACACACACTGCTCATGAGAAGGCCAGAAAGCATGGTTCTGCAGTGTATGAAAGCGGACTGCAGAAGGGAATCTGGTGGCATGTACAGTATACAGCAGGGAGAAAAGAAAAACAGCACAGAACCACCAAACAAAAAGCAGCACAAGCAAGGAGAAATGTGCATGTAATACCTCTGCGGTAAGTGTGTAGTACAGCATCTTCCTGTGCTACCAACATTTTTAAATAAAGTGATTTTACTTTGTGCGCTATTAGCAAAAACGTTAATGCTTCTGAGAACTTGGTTCAATGGGTTACACAGTATTTCAACATTCATTTTCTAGAAGTTACTCCAACAAAGAGCAGATCCAAATCAGTAGGAAAAGTTGTTGTCTGCAACAGTGAGGAAGCAAGAGCGGTAGTAGGAAATACAAAAATACCCAGGCTTGCCGCAAAACAGGGCTACTGGAAGTTTTGGTTACCATTCACTGTGTAAATACGGTTACCGTGCTGCACTTAAAATTGAAAAATAAACATTGATAAACTTTAAAAAATGGCAAAGTAGTTCTCACGTATGCACTAGTGTATTTTATGTAACTGATAATGTGCTGAGAGAGTTTCAAAGTCCCCCTTACTAAACAAACATATATTACTGAACATGAATAATATCCACCAGTTATCTTTTACTGACTGCAAAAATTCTAAATTTAATATTTAATAGCTTGCTAATACTGACCAATACCCACACAAATATACCAATACAAGAGAAGAAGCAACACTTTTTTTTTTTTTTTTTACTTTACACAGTGACCAAATATACACTTGAACAAAAAATAAATAATTTTTGCACATGGCAAATAACTGCATTTATGGATTTAATGTGCACTTACTGTAACTGCATAAATTGAGCTGAAAAAATTAATAAATACAAGCTAAGGGTCACAGTCAGACATACTGGGTAGCTTGAACTATGCTGACTTGCCATTCCAGAGCTTATAGGTGATAACCAAGTATGTACTGGGGCAGTGGCTGGCTGTGAGCAGTAGCAGTCTGATGGGCTGCCAATTCCAGAGACCGACACACCAGTCCAGATGCAGGTCACCTCATCGGTAAAATTCTGAACTTTAATAAAACAGAGTTTTTTTGCAACAATATTGGATGTTATACTAGGTCCTTAGGAGCTATTTTCATTACACACCCCAACTTGTTTGACAGGCGTGCCATCCAGTCAACCCCAATGCATATCACCCACTTTTGTGGTTTCTGAGGGAAAGGAGGGGTCAAAAGTGGTTTGTTCTTGCCTTATTCTGTGCACTTCTGTGGGGTGCAAAGAGAGTGAGAACACGTGAATAACACTCACCCTGAGCTGGGCTCGAACTCCACACCTACCAAGCAACCTTGGAGCTATGAGGCATCAAGCTGTAGCCACTCTAAAGCAATGAGTTACAGTATGCTGTGTTTTAAGCTGTCCCTTGTAATATAGTAATGTGATGAAAAATTAATAATCCATCTTACCTAACTGAATAATGACTCAACATAAAGACCCTTCAGGTTTGAATTAAAACAGCTCAACATGATCCAACTGGAAGTTTCCCTTTTTATACCTGTGTTTGCACTCAGGCTTGCTGTTAGGTGTAGGAAGACAAGCAAGTTCCACCTTGAGCTCAACCTTGGGGATCGACACCCTAGGGGTGCTCCGTTTCAGCACATACACCAGTCACGCTCACTTTGGTATCCCTCATTTTTCCTGGTTTACAGCCCTTTACTTGGTCAGCATAAAGAAAGTAAGAAGCATTCCAGAGGTTTCTAATGAACAACATTCTGCACCTTTAAAAACCCCTAACAACCACACCCTGGAGTTGGGTATGCCAAACATTTTAGCGTTTATAAGTAATCTGGAATTTTTCTTCTGTAAGAAATAATGGTAATTTGAGCTCCGCATAACAATATGATTTCACAGACAAAACTAAGCCCATTGTGCAAGGATACGGTGTGCAGTGTTTCCTCAGGAAATTCTTCCTGACATTTATTTTAGGGCAGAGAGTTGAACAGAAAATTTGCTTGGCACTGCTGTTGTGGGGAGACAGTGGACAGGATGCGGCAAATGGCTCGTTCTTTGTTCTATGTGTTAGAGCATGATGGAAGGGTTTTCCTAACCACTACTTCCTTACCATCACTGATACTTAAGGAACTGTAGGAGAAACCAGAGAGGTTATGGTCGACAAAAAAGTGGTAACTTGATTTTTAAGGTGCTAGGTTTAGTGCTTCCTTTTGTTTTGTTTTAGATTCATGCATTTTATGTGAATGTTTCTTCAATTCTGGTACTTTCTGCTCCATTTTAAGCAACTTTATTAATACAGGGTTACAGTAGTAACCAGCCCACCCCAGGATGCATGGGACATAGCAAATTAAACACCGCACAGCACACCAATCCATCACTGGCAAACACACACACAAAGGGTAATTCAGAGTCACCCATCAGCACAACATACAGACAGCAGGATGAAACTGGCTCTGAGGTGGAAAGCCATAGAGCTCAAGTCAAACCCGCATCCAAACCCACAGTTCAGAAGCTGTGAGGCACCAGCACTACCCACTGTGCCACCACATCACCACTAATTTTAGAGAATTATGGGGAAAGGACACAAATAAATGAATAAACTCATGCTCACCCATTGCAGGCTTATTTTTGGTCATTCTCTATGCTAAATACACAAGTGTTGGACCAACAACAGGATGGTTGCCCATATCATGGGCTTTGGGTAGACAGTAACAGCTAAGAAGTGGACAGCCCTGATAATGAATCAGGGACCTAAGCGAAGTGCACTGCCAGCTGAGGAATGGTGGGTGTTGGTTGGTGGGACTCGTAAGACCGTTGAGCTGTATTCTAGGCCTTTCTAAAACAAAATGTTCAAGGGATTCCAACAGAGGACTTGGCACAGGCTTGCATTCATCTGGCAGCTCATCCACTATAAGGTCTGGAGCCCCAGGCAGCCCTGGGGTTAAAGGCGGATGAGACGGAAGGATACCGGCCTTGAGACAACCAACTTCCACTAGCAGGAAAGGGTGAACCTACACTTCTATCTCGAGACAGTTTGTGGGTCTCAGTCCATCACTAACATGGCCATCTTAAATAAAATGTTTTTATGAATGGCCCTGTCCTTCTGAGGTCCGAAAAGGACCCACGGTATTATCCATAAACACAGCCACTGCCTACAAATACTACCAAACCTATAGGTGGCCTCATAACAGACAGTTCCATGTGCTGCAGGGTGCAGGTCTCTACTGACAGGATTTTGGTTTGAATCCCTTCTCTTGCTATCGTACCCTCAGTCAAGAGTGACTGACAGTGCAACTTGTCTTGTTGTATTTTCATTCATAAATAAAGATAAGTAACTGTAATTGCCTTGACACTTATTCACTTTAGAGAAAAGCATATTTAAGAGACTAACAGTACAGATGATACAGGAAATGCAGTAGTCAGAAAATCATCGGAATGGGAAATTGCAGAAAATTGTAGATTAAATAAAAATAATGGTCCTCATGCTGTCTGACTGATACTCTTTCCTAAAATAAATGCTTCACTGCGCATGGCCTGGCACGACACTGAGGAACCACGTCGGTGCTATAAGGTTAAACCCAAGATGTTGTTGAAAGTACAAACATTTTATGTGGCAAAAAAAAAAAAAGACCTGTAGAATAATTTTAAATTTCAGCAACTGTCAGCAGAAAAACGTCGATTAGAAAGAAAACTGCTTATATTAATAAAGAAATGCTGTACAAAAACGAATCCTTCTGGTTTTAAAAAAAAAATAAAAATAAAAATAAAAAATCTGATCTAGGTTTGGCAATGTGGTGCCAGTTTTTTTGGAAAATATAAGCTGCGAGGCAGAGTGCTTCTTGTAGATAAAACAGCTTTGTTGGCACTCATCTGTAGGCCTAAATAAACAGGTTTACACTGCTTACACCAAGCAGGAGGTAGAAGAAAGAAGAGAATCCTGAGTAACCTCAAGTGCTGAAGGACTGGACACTTTGAGGAAGTGTGTCCAGGACCCCAGGGGTCCAAGCCAGCACAGCATCTACACCATGTGGACGCCAATGTGTTGAGAGGTGAGGAGAGGCAACGATCTCCAGCAAGACCACGGCCATTGATGGAAGGCCCTGCTTACATCTTGCACACAGTTGTCAGAGCAACAGAGCCGAACACATGCGTCTGCCTGTCAACCCCCTCAAGTGGCGCGGAGCCTTGCTGACCTGCACTTGCCGACAACGAACGAGCGAATGTTGACCAGAAGACGCGTCAAACTCGACGGGGGTCTCGGCCAAACCTCGCCCTCGCCCTTCCGTACACGGGGAGAGGGCACGTCAAAGGCGCTCCGGGGTCAGTATGGGCTGAAGCCGGTCTTTCTTTCACAGCATCTCACGCACCGACAACGGATCGGAGCGCAAACCCGGCCTTAACGGTCCTTCCTGCCGAGTGCGGCGTTAATCCGAGGTTAATGGCTGTAAAGGAGCGCGCTTACCTGCGGTCCCGGGCTCCTGTCTATTTTCCATTTCAATTAACACATCGCCCTCAGAGTGTTCGTCCTGAACGTCCATCTTCACTACAGCTGGAGCTGTTTTTTTGGCTTTGCGTTCTTGTTGGAGGGAATGAAGCGGTCCCGCGGTTTTGGTTCCGTTACTCAGTCCTTCACACCGCTAATCCGTGCTCCACATGCGGCCAAGGCGGTTCTTCGCGGTTGAGACTTTCGCTGCGCCAATATTAGATGTAGGGTGGTGTCGGCGGGCTACCTGAGGACCAATAGGACACAACATTCGTGGTGGAGCGAAGGGACAAGAGCGCCGCCTGCCGTGGCCTGCGTGCAGCGCCTTTGGCAAATAAAGACGCATGAATTACCCAGATTTCAGAAATTAACTAGAATTATACACAATTTTTTCCAAAATGTTAGAATTTGTCTTTCGTTTTGAGTTAAGTGTGTTTTTTTCCTAATTTCACGTTTGCTTGATGTTAAGTTTCGCAAATATAAAGTAAAAATAAAAGTATAAATACAACTTTTTATCAGTTGCAATGAAATTAAACAGATATTTGAGGCACTGTGCTGTCTTTTCAAATATTCAGCTATTGTCAAAGAATCAGTGTTTTTCAGCACATTGATGAGTGACGAGGCTTTCTGCACAACTATTGCAGCAGTGCAAATTCAGCTCAAAACTTAAATATATTATTATAATATGTTAAAAGATGCGAAAACATGCCCTCTCTTCTTGAGCTTCAGGACAACATAACACTGAGATGCAGAGTCAATGAAAGGGCAAGTACAGTATGCTGGAACACCTTCCTCCTCCTTGTTCCCCTCTCTTTTGGTCCAGGTGTCCTCATTAGTTACATGCCATCTTCTCCAGTAGATGGTCAATGACATTCTGCTTCAAATTAAACTGCAGAGTACCATTTGAAGGCAAAGGAGGACAGAGACAGAGAGAGATACAGATGGACGGACAGACAGACAGACAAACACACACAGGGCCACAAAGTTTAAGCGCATACCACCTTCTTTTGGTAGAGGTGCACTGGGGCAGAGGAGGTGCTCTTCAAGAGAGCAACCTTTACTCAGGAAGTTATCTTCAAGGTGTTGGGCTTGGCCAACAGATACATAGTTTGTAGCTATTGCATTGGACCCCAGCAGTCTGTCAGTGTCCTTGTACTTTTTCTTAAATTCAGGGCATTCAGAAGATAGCAGAAACTATAGAAAAAATAGAAAAAGTTCTTAAAAATGATAGCTATATAACAACTGGTGAACAGATTAACACATACTGGCCATTCACATCTTCAACCTCTTTGTCCCCATCAAGGCCTTGAGATCCTTCATTCAGCAGCACCTCAACCTTCCAGACCACAGAGATATTCATGATGAGTCTGGAATTTCAAAACGACACAGAAAATTCTAGGTGCATCTACGCCTCAACCCTGTGACCCCCAATAGATTTCACCATCCCCCAATGTACTTCAGTATCAGTAATAACAAGGGCTACTTCTCATACCTACAGCAGCTGCCCTTCTGCAGGATCTGGGAGGGAAGGGGGCATACCAGAAAAATCAGCAAAAATATGAAGCCCAGGCATTGTCTGGAGCCCAGCTACTTTGCCAGAGTTTGCAAGAGGCACCCCTTTGCAACATGTGTGGTAGTAAAGACCATCTGGCCCATTTCTACATGCCTTACAGATCTTCTTATGCAGACATTCATTCAAGTAATAGGGGTCTGGGAGGGCCTGCAGGCCCTCAACACTGGATGAGATGAAGAGAAGCAGGTGGAGGTGGAGGTGGAGCTGGATGTGAAGGTGGGGCTGTGCTCCTATGCTGGTGGAGATCCTGAAAAGGAAAAAGGAGACATCTTTATCAAAGGTGAAGAAGTAAAAGATGAGAGGCTGCTTTGTCTGAAGAGGAACTTTTGTCAGTTGAGCTCTCATCAGATAAAGATTATTGGAGATCTACTCCTCTCTGCAGAGAAGACAAAAATTTTGTGGAAAACTGTAATTCATGCCTTTTCATCTTATGAAGGAGGAAACTCAACACCCAATTTGGAGACCTATTTTACTTGGAAGGCACAGGCCTAAAAATGTTATGGTTTCTAAAAATGAAAATTTTAGAAGCCACCATAAAATTCTGTTATGGGGCCTTGTGAGCCACATGGCCCTGAAAACTTCTTCTGGTGAGTCAGAACTCATGTGTGTGCAGGGTGCCTGGCTTGGCTCAGCTGGCTGGCCCAACATCACTTTAGTTAGCATACAGCTTTATATTCACGAAAAAGTGTCTTACATTGACAGTGTGGAAGCATTTTGGGCATCTAAAACAGATCAGGGGTAGTAGAAGATATCCAGTTTGCAAAACATCTTGAAAAACAGTTAACACCATAGAGATGAACATCTAATCTGCTCTGGCATCTCTGTGGTTGCCTCTTGTCCCTATAAATACATATTGAAGTAAATGAACTGGCTGACGGTTCATTTCCTTTCTTAAGTTAGGACTCGTGGTGGGTGGAGTAGTTTGCGGCAGCAGCTTTACGTTGCTTTTGATTTTATTTATTTCAATTTTGCGGCAATGCCTACACCACCTACAAACATTTTTCCTATAGCTGCCGCTCACCACCAGTCTATCCACGGGCCTCTGCAAGTAAACATACTTTTTATTCACAATGAGTGTCCAAGTTCTGAGTGAGGAGAGCACCGGGATAAAAATGTGACCTCTCAGTTTTTCAATTCACCCACTACAAATCCAAATGACAAACACAACATAGAAGTATAAATAATTACAATAGTGAAGTATAACATTTTATAAAACATATGTTATTGCATTTACGTCATAAACAGTAAAATGAAAGAAATAAAAAAGAAAATAAGAAAGTCGGAGTCTACAATTACATTTAAAATAAACTATACTGTTAAAAGATTTTGACTGTGTTTCTTGCTTTTTATTCTTTACTTGTAAAGTTTTCATATTATTCTTATACTTCAATTTTCAACAGGGGTAACAACTGGGTTTAGCGTTTGACTGGTTTACTGAGCATAACATTTACCAAAAAATTATACATCAATTTCAAGTACACACATCTTGAAGAATGCTTCCGTCAAGTGTCTTTATATTAAATTTTTAGCCCAGTCAGCCCAAAACAATTGACAGTAAACACAGTCATAGTACAGGTGTATAGTGCTTTCCTGCTGTACCTACCAAAATCCACATGAATCATCTCCATCTTTTCAAAATACTGTTTTATAGGATATGTGCACAGCATAATTTTAAATCCAACGTCTTATTTTGTTACTGGTACAATATTTTTTGAGTAGACGTCATATTTCTTTGTGATATATCACAGTATTTTGCTTGCCAATATGATTTACACCATGAGAGCGCAATTTCCCACCACTGTGCCCTTAAGAAAGCATTATTGAGTTTGTTGTCAGATATGTGGACATTGTTTAATGATAACTCATCAGAATATGGGGTTTTACTTATATTGCCTGTATTTGTCAGCATAACTTGAGCTAGACCACTGGGCATAACATTCATAACAATTGAAAACTGTTTGGATGCAGAAGGGATCTTGTGTCTCTAAAAGAATTCAGATTGTTCAAGTAAATGCCTTGTATTAAATAGTTGTGCCAAAGATATAAAATTGTTTTTGCACCATCTTTTTTTGAAAAAAAGTGTTTTGTTTTTGTATGTGATCTCCACTGTCCATCGTGTACCAAGTATGCAGGGAGAAGTGGTGTCTGTGCGAAAGCTTGCAGGACATCAAGGCGTGTCTACAACACCGCAATAATTTAACAGGGATTTTGTTCACATCAGAATTGTATTTTAAGAAGAATCCAATACCATCCATTTGTTCAAATATCAGATTTGGGATAATAGTCCTAAATCCGTTACGTTTATTTAACAGGTATTCCTCTTATATTATGCATAAAATATATTTTAAAAGGAAACAATTACAAATTCATAAAAAATGTTTTTAAAAGGATGTTCAAATATAGACCAGATTTTGTGCTCAGGTTTTTATTCACAAAATCCCTTGAAGGCTTTTGTTTACTGGCACCGTCGACTTCCGCTTTTGCGCCGCTTCCATCTGTATTGGACGTCTACTTGCCTTCGCCTACAGTATTTCGCCAATATCTGACGCGCTGCTAAAATCAATCAATAGCATCATTTTTTGCGACCTTTATGCCTATTTTCTATTGCAGTTATTAACCTCCTGCTTGTACATGATTGTACATTTTTTTGAGCGCTACTGAAAAAGTTCCAGCACAGCAGTTCATACATGTTGTGCTATACGACATTCACTACATTACCCGTCATGCAACAGTGCGCTGGGTTACGTTCTAAATGACAAAGCCATTACATCCGGGTCACCGCTTCAGCGGGAAGAAAGGTAAGATGTCTGATCGTTCAAGAACGGTGACATTTTTTTTTTTAAATATACCATTTTTAACTTATTATCACGATTTGTACACAGGGCAGTTTTAAATTAAGCTTAATACTGGTAGCTTTGTCTTTCTGTCGCTGATATGTTTGCCTGTACCCTGCAGTGTAGTCGTTAGCCAACTAGCCGTTGACCTCATGAAGCAACTGAGCATCGTTAACAATATAAATAGTTTAATCTGTTATTATTTTTTTTTAAATGCTGGTTTTTAGTCTCTCTAGTATTTTTTTTTTAAATAACTGACAGACAGGTCACACAGAGCACAATATCCATCCAGTCGGAGCTGCTCGGCAGTTCAGTTACACTGAAAAGAAATACACACGAATAAAAATCCGTTAACTTTCCCGAGTATTCTACCTAAAGCAGCCATCTCGTCTTCTCCACCATCTGTCGTAAACAACATAGTTGAAGAAGTAGTCCAACGAACGATTTTTCAGTCCTTGAAACGGTTCTTTCAACGTGCACTTTCTGCTGTTAAAATATTTTCTTCTCTCCAGGCAGTGACTGTGGCTAGTTTAACGGAAAAGTGAGCCCAAGACAATGGATGAGACTGAAGCACAAATTGACTCTCACCAATCCGCCATCCTGACTGAGCTCTGTGGCATTGTGACTAGCGCTCAGAATCTGTGAGTCTTCATTTCCAGTAAGATATCTCCGTACACAACCCCATCACACAATGCAGCGTGTACAGTAGAATAAGGAGCCAGTTTAAGCAGAGCTGCTTTTAGCTTTTAGGTATGCCTTTTATAGTTTTGGGCTGGTTTTATAGGTTCTACAGATCCATGCAAGCCTACAATATGGAGGGAAAATCATTAATGCTAGTTCTATACAAATTCAGTGTCTAATAGGAAGTGAATATCAAAGAATTTTATTTGTCATATACATGGTTACCAAGTATACCATGTAGTGAAATATGTGAATCCTTAAGCTTGTGGAGTCCATTAATGGTTTTGTTCCTCTTCCTTGCTGTTGTGGGGGTTCCTGCATTCTTCACCAGAGTGAAGGAACTTCGGGCACTGGTAGTCCTCACTGATCCAGAGAACGGGAAACTTATTCAGTCCCAGGCTAACGTGAGTAGTTCATTGCCAAAGCAAAGCATCTATTTGTATCTGGAAGTGCTGAGGAAATTGTATAGAAATGGAACTTTTACTTTATTTAAGTTGGCAGCTTTAATTTTGGTTACTTGCATAGGAAAACAGATCTCTAATGAAAACCTGACAAATAATGATCTTCACATTAATTCACTCGCTCCCTTAATGTCACAGGCTTTAGAATCCGCACGTGTGTGGAAGTCACTCTCATTGGCTGCTGAAACAAGCACTGACTTGTAGACTATGGCTGAGCAGGAGAACCAAGACAAAGGCACCAACAGTGCTGATGATCTGTCTGACACCGCATCCCTGAGTGACTCTGAACCTGAAATTCCTCCTGTGACCCTTGGCACCACAGTTGAAGACCTGTCTTCCTCTGGGGGTGAGTCCTCAGATGAAGACCCTCCTGAAGGCCATGCAGGCTCTAATGAGCCTCTCTTCCAGCTGAAGGGCATGAGCGCTGGCTTTACCTCCCGCAGCCAGAGCATCTTTGATGGTCTGGAAAGCTCTGCCAAGCTGGCTACCCCAGGCTTGGGAGAAGACAATATCATAGACAAGACGTTTGTAAGGCCCATGCCACCCCCGGTGACTCGAACAAAGAAAGAGGGAAACAAGGACTGCCTGCCACCCAGCAAGTCTTTCGCAAAGTCTGCTTTATCCCCCAGAGGAGTGCCAGACTACATGGCCCACCCAGAGCGCTGGACCAAATACAGCCTAGAAGATGTCCCTGAAACCAGCAACAGCAAGAACAGCCAGGTAGCCCAGGAATACATCCGTGGACTACAAGAACAGAGACGGGGGCGGTCAGGTGTCGGTACCCAGGAGTCTTTCACCCCAGTCTTCAACCAAGACCACTCCAGTATGTCTGATGGGAAAATAGTATTCTCTAGACCAGGTCAAGGCAGCGAAGCACAGTTAGAAAGCAAGCCTGTGGGGAACAAGAAAAGTGAAGTGGGCCTTTGCCATTTGGAGGACTTGGATGAAGACTGTGTCTCTTCAAGCACTGGAAAAGGGAAGAGGAAACGGGGGTCAGACAAGGGTGATGCAGGTGATGAGCACCACGCCATTGGGTTTAATAGCAGCCGGAAGGTTAATCGCAAAAACATCCGCAGAGCAGCTGAAGGGGGGGATGAAGACTAAGATATTGGACATCCAGATGCGTTCACCCTCTATTAGCGTCATCGAGGATATGGCTGTTAAGGGACTGATCCCCGACTCTTATTTGTTGTCCTTGTGTTTGAAAGTGTTTGTTTATGGATCTGTCGTTGTACCAGATGTCTTCCAGTTGGAGCCCATTAAGGATCGGGCTTTCTTTGTTTTCTAGGCTTTCTGTCTGATGGTAACCTTCCCGTTATGTGTTGTTTATGAAGTAGAGCAAATTGTGTTCTAGAAATGCATCTGATGTTGTGATTACATAGTACTGCAATGTGGTGGAAGTGTCCAAAGTCTGCCTCTGCTTTTCTGAATATAGGATGTGTGTATTTTTATATTTGGTCATTCTTTAATTAAAATACTGCTGTTTGTTTCCTTATTAGGTTCAGTCTCTAAAATAAAGAAATTGTTTGGCAAATTAATGTATATTGCAGTTTTTTCCCATTTTGCTCATTTCATCCACATGGATATATACTCATTCAGTTTGTCTTTGCCTTCCTTCTACATTCAAGACTTTGACCAGTGTAAGTGGATTAAACAGTACAGTGGAAGGAGAGTCGTGAGTTAACTCATTCAACCAAGATGTTCTCTAGCCTCAAGAAGATGTGAACCTCATCTGTGCCTCAGCTGCTGTGGGTGTCCTGCTTTGAAGGCAAAAATGACCTGGCATCTAACAATTTAAGAGAAGGGGAAGTAAAATGTAGTTACTAATAAACTCAAAATTGATTTTCTGGCCATGCATTTTGAGGATTCTACTACAAACAAAACCTATTAAGCTTTTTTGGTTTGTTATTTTATATTATTTTCTTTCACTCCTTATTACTCTTCCATCCACAGCAATGAAGAATTAGCCCGATTCTTTAAAGGAAAAAAATGTTCTCAACAGCAACTTTTTCGTATTTGCCGTCTCCATACCATGCTGCCATCTGCTTTTTAAAATTCACTCCGTTAATCCTGCACACTGCTCAGCTGCCTGTAAAACAGCCCCTGTTCTCCATCTTTCCTTCTAAGTTCGAAATGTTATCTGTATTCTTGACATTCTTGTCAATCCTTCATCTCTTTGATGGACATCAAGATTTGCCCCCAATGTATCTGCTGCTTCTAGCTGTTTGCGTTGCATCACCAAGCTGCTATAAACAATGGATGGATTCTGTTCTGTTCTTGAGCTCTGCATTACTGTACGTGATAAAGAGTACAAATCTGTGAAAGGCGCACACGAGCATGCAGTCATGTGACAGCTGAGATGAGCAGGAGATGCCATTTCCCAAGTTTGGCTGGAGCTTCTCACCTTATGTGGTGCTCAGTGTTACTGAGGCTCCTATTTCGAATTGAAGTTTCTTTTCAGGTAAATTTGACTTGATAGTTATTGTTTAAATTTTACAGTACAGAAAATACCTGTAAAAGGTGTTTTCCTTACACAAGGGAAGCAGGTACACAACACAGTTTAATACCCAATGTGGTGCTCCCTCTCCCCCTTCAGAACTGCTGAGTCCCTTTCTCTTCTAATTTCCTGAATTGCAAATCTCATATCATCTATAGAGTATGATACACTTTATAGATAGTGTCAGCCAACTGAAGAAAAGTAATTTCCCCATCACCAGTGCCCATATACCATATATCAAAGAAACAAAACATCTTGTGGTTTACATAGAAGCTTTTTTTAATTTAAAACAAATATCAAGTCAAGTAGGAGTTTGTCATTTCAACCATGTACACGGTACACAGTGAAATGAAACAGCATTCCTCCAGGGCCAAGGTGCAACATAACACAGAGTACAAATAAATAAAAGACATAGTGCATATACAGGGAGTGTGAGACACTGGGGATTGGGGGCTACACCAAATACAATACAATAAAATAAATAAAAGACAGAGACAGTACACAGTGCAAATGAGCAGACAGAGAATGAGCAGCAAGAGTGGGATTGCGCAACCGTTTAGTTTATCTTTTCCTCTGGTTCAACAGTCTGATGGCTAGGGGGAAGAAACTATTTCCCAATATACAGTACATAACCATATACACCCAAAATTGTGTAGGTCCCCCTCGTGCTGCCAAAACAGCTCTGACCTGTCAAGGCATGGACTCTACAAGACTTCCGAAGGTGTCCCGTGGTACCTGGCACCAAGACATTACCAGCAGTCCTGTAAGTTGCAAGGTGGGGCCTCCATGGATCGGACTTGTTTTTCCAGAACATCCCATAGATGCTTGACTGGATTGAGATCTGGGGAATTTGGAGGCAACACCTTAAACTCTTTTTCATGTTTTTCATGTTTCTCAAACCATTCCTGAACAATTTTATAGTAGGCACATCAAAGTAACATCCACATGAATGCCGAGACTCAAGGTTTCCCAGCAGAACATTGCCCAGAGCATCACGTTGCCTTTTTCCCATAATGCATGCTTCTGCCATCTCTTCCACACGTAAATGATACACACGGATTCAGCCATTCACGTGATCTAAAAGAAAGGGTGATTTGTCAGACCAGGCCACCTTCTTCCGTTGCTCTATGGTCCAGTTATGACGGTCATGTGCCCACCATAGGCACTTTCAGTGGTGGAGAGGTGTCAGCATGAGCACTCTGACCGGTGTGCAGAAACACTGCGATGGACTGTGCGTTCTGACACCTTCCTATCATGGCCAGCATTAGGGTTTTCGGCAATTTGTGCTACAGTAGCTCTTCCATTGGGTTGGACCAGACAGACATCGATGAGCCTTGGGCACCCATGACCCTGATGCCAGTTCACCAATTGTCCTTCCTTGGACCGCTTTTACTACTGTAGGGTCTGACCACTGCATACCGGGAACACCCCTTGGAGATGTTCTGACCAAGTCATCCAGCCATCACAATTTGGCCAAAATGAAAATCGCTCAGATCCTTACATTTGCCCATTTTTCCTGCTTCTACTACATCAACAGTTGACTTTTATCTTTCTGCCTAGCATATCCCCCCCACGCTTTGACAAGTGCCATTGTAACAATATTATCAGTATTATTGACTTCACCTGTCAGTGGTTTTAATGTTGTCCCACACACACACACAAAAGGCCTTCCTACCAAGGCTGTCCATATTTACAGTAAATACAGTAATACATGCATAACACCTCCTTGTGCCGCCTCTCGAAATACACACGACTTGTCTGTGTCCTTCATAAATCGCAATAAAGTTTGCCTTGTTGCATATATCATAATTCATGTCATCTCCATCACTCCGGGACGCCGTTCTGCTTTTCGGGTTTGGGTAGAAACCGCGCTCGCCGATCGCGTGTTTGAGCTCCGCACCCAAGCGACGTTTCGACATCTCGTCCGGCGTCCCCAAAAACCTGGTGATGGTCACGTCGTGGCGGGTCACAAGGTTTGCGGTGAGGTGACACTTGTTTAGGGGAGAAAAAAAGAAAGAAAGAAAGAAAGAAAGAAATATTAAACATCCGCTTGATGTGTGCTGATTTATTTTGCAGCTGAAATTCTGCTTCCTTTAACATACCGAGGTCAAGGTTACACGATCGGAGGTGAGATGGAAGAGTTTTTGAAATTTTAGAAACATGGGTTCACACCAAAGTAATGCTCATTCGTCCTGTGCACAAATATACGGTCGCCGCGCAAAGTAACAGCGTTGCGTTCGTGTGACTTCCCTCACAGAGGCGTGCGGAGCGGTGCGACGCGACGCACTTACCTGTCCGCCCCGCCCAGCCCCGCACCGCACCGCACCGCACAGTTGTCGTCCGACGCGGAAGTGCGAGCGCGCCGCTCCTCAGGACTCGGCCGGCGGCTGCGTGCGTGTTTATGCTCGTCCCGCAGTTGCGCTTGCGGACGGGACAGCGGCTGCCGCAAGGCTCCCCGCGCGTCGCTGCTGTTTGGGGCGAAAGTAACCTGGAGCGGAGCGGTAAGCATGGACGCCTGAGCGTCAAACAGAGCAAAACTGCGCAGAAAAGAACGCGCGCAGCCAAGGGAGCGCACTTGTCATTCGAACAAAGTTCAAGTAAATGGTCGAATTTTGAGTGGGGACCGAACTGTGGTTTAGATCTTCATAAGACGGCATTATTGTGCCTACGACCGTGGTGCTTAACCACAGTAAATATGAATATTGTGATATGGGATAAAAAGATACAGAATGTTACTTTTAACATTACAGTTATTGTAGGGAAATATTACAGGTCAGTGAAATTCTTCACTGTGAAATTGTATTTTATTAGTGAATTTATTTGGGGAATTTTTCTAAAGAATTATGTCCTATAATATGGATTTTCAAAAGATTTATGTCAGTTTTTGTGTTGGAAGGTATTAATCTGTGAAGTTTGTAAACCTTTGGAGAACAAAGAAATGTATTTCCATTTTCCTACTTTCATTTCACTTCTTGTGATCATATTTCTTGGATTAATGGTCTCCAGCTCTGAACCCCCACCCACCCACCCAATTCCAGTTTTGGGTATAAATATTCTTATTAATGTTACCTTTTGTATGGAATTTTCTTGCACTGTCCTATCTTAAGTGTTCTAAGGGTTGGAAATTGGAAAAAGTGGGAAAAAAATGTGGAGTTAAGGCATCTTCCTGCCTTGTTGCTGTAGAAACGAATAGTGTAAAACGCGCGACAGAAATGTGGCATGTACATTTGTGTTTGTAACAGATCTGTGCTCATTTTACCCGTTGCCTTGCAGACGGGGATTGGCTGGTACTTGTAAATGTCTCCCCCTTCCCATACCTTAACCTAGCCCAAATAAACTGGAAGAGCCACTTCAAGTGGTAAGCTGGGTTTGAACATGTCTGTGTACTGAGCAGAACACAACAACAACATAGTTAAGGATCCAGCAGCAAAACTGGGCTTGTACTGTAAGCTGGAATATATATTTATTTGTATACTGAAATAGGATTTGAATCTAAGAGCCTGACTCTACTTCATGCCTCACTTTTTCCTCATTTGGATAAAAATTTTTATCTGTTTTTATGCTCCCTGCAGCCAAAAATTTCTGCAATTTGATCCCCTCACCTTGTGTGGCTGTTCATTCATTCTTTGTTTAATCTGATAAAGTGAATGATGTTGTTACGCACTGGGACGTAACAATGATAAATAAAGTGAACTTTGAACCTTAACAAAGCACTGAAAGGTATAAGAGGTGAACATTTGCTTCACGTGGGTAAAAATTTGCATCTAGTCAACTAAAATGCCGTTCAACACCACGGTGTTATTCTGTCCTTTATGTGGTATCCATGGTGATGTTAAGAAGCAGACCAAACTCTAGTTTTCCCTCCAAAGTTCTTGCAGAGCAAAAACGTTTCTTTTTGCCGTCACCTTAGACATGGGATTAAAACTTCGGAGTGCTACCATGTTATACCTTTAAATGCAAAATATTGCATAAATGTCACTGTCTGTCCCACTTTATGTACACTGAGGGGTAAGATATACACATTGCTCCTGGGTTACTGTTTCAATCCAAGTATCTCGGTCTAGAAACCTTTAGATTGACATGCATCATCTGTCAGAGCAGACATTTCGAAGGAAGTCTCATTTTGCAGGGTTTCCTTTATTTGAGCTGTTTTGACCATGAGTGTTATCAGTAGCTGAGCATCCAGCTGGAACAGCTCTGTTAGATGCTGTGGATGACCCAGGAGCCTGGCCCTCACTACTGCTCATGCTTCTCGCTGCCCAGGTCAGAAAGTGGAAATAGTAATGGTAATAAATAGTTATCAATGACATGTTATATATCACCAAACTGTATTACCAATAAAGTGGTTGCATTCAGTGCATAGATGTGGTAAATCTATACAGGTCAGTCTACTATGGTATACCGGTATTGACAGACCAGAAGGAAAAGGATGGCACACTGGTACAGTACACTAATCCTCAGACTGTACAGTACATTATTCCAGCAAGAAGGATATTATTTATTAACTAAATGAGTTACCCGTCACTGCCCGGGTCAGAAAGTAGAAAGATGAATAGTAATGGCACATTATATATCACTGAACTGTATTACCTTTAAAGTGGTTGCTTTCAGTATATAAGTATTGCTATAGTGTATAAGTTAGTGCTGTTGACACAGGGAGTGCCGTACCGGTCATAGTCAAATGGAAAGGAGAAAAGTAATAATAAAATAAATAAATATATATATATATATATATATATATATATATATATATATATATAATCAAACTTTATTATCCTTATGTTGTCCTTTGCCTTGCGTGTGTAACATATAACTCTGTTTACAGTTTGGATCCTTTCTTCACTACATTCCCATCACCCTTCCCTGGTGTGTGTAATTTCACAAAAAAGAAAATTTATCATATATGGGTGTGTGTGTGTAATTTCACAAAAACCTCACTTATGGTGAAAAGTAACTGTATGCTAAATTTCAAGTCTGTGAATTGACAAATAAAGCCGTAAAGAACAAGCAAACAAATGGACGGATGGATGGAGATTGAGCCTTAGATGCAGAGCTTCATTTTATTATGAGTGTTGTAATCTCTTTTTTTCTGCTGACTTTACCCTACATGGGCTGTCCTCAACTTACACCCCGGCCACCAGTCCATAATCTAGTTGTAAGTCAGATTGTACTCACGACATGATGGTGAGTGATTCCTTCGAAAGTGTGTGGCCCACCATAGAGTAACTTAAAATATTTGTTGATGTTTTTGACCTCTTTGGTTTTGTTACTGCCCACAGTATAGTATATTATCTACAAAACAATTAAATAATTCGGCACTGCATTCTTTACCAAAATTTCTTTTAAAAAAATACACTATGCTCATAACGTTTTTTAAATACTTCAGTATTCTGTGCCATACGATAGAACAATGTAGTAAGTGCAAATGACGTGATCTCTTGCGACTGTTCTGTTGGTAAGCTGGCTGAGCTCATTGATGGTTGTTCATCGATCAACTGGTGTGACTGATGCTGAGGCAGAGGTGGTGATATGAGAAACATGGCAGAGGTTGTGAGAAGATATTTGAGAAGATGATTGCATGTTGGCAGGGGGCTGGCATCATACCGCAGCACACAGTCGCATACTGTGTTCACCTCATGCAATTATGCTCTGATGTCACACATGCACACAGTGCAGGTACATGTGTGCAATATTTTAGTGCATTTTTAAAACATTTCCATCTGTAGTATAAGCTATAAGGGTCTAGCCATGTTTCAGCACTGTTTTCTATGGCTATCAGCAGATGATATTGTTACACTATGTCATACATGTACTGTACAGATACTGCACTGTACATTACAAGATGTTTGTGTATATATGGTCTAATTATCTATAAGATGCTCATTCCTTTACCAGAATTCCTGGAAGTCATAATTTTTTTTTGACAGTTCTCACCTGTTATTGCTATCTATCTATCTATCTATCTATCTATCTATCTATCTATCTATCTATCTATCTATCTATCTATCGCTATCATAAGTGTGAGTTTGACATATCCCAAGGACAGTCTGTACATCACTTTTTCTTTTAAAAGCACTTAGAGAAGCTGCTTTTAAAGGCACTGTATAAAATAAAGCCAATAGGATGACTTTATAAGTGTTTAAACAGTGAGTGTTTACAGACTTCTCCTCTGTGTGCTCGGTTTTAGGTTGACATGGAGCTGCAGAAGATGGACAGCACAGATGGCAACCCAGAGACCAAGGTCCTATTGCAGGACCCTGCAGTAAGGCCCCCCTGCTGTTGCTGACTGGCTTACGTGTAGTAGATTTCCTCAAAAATTGCTGATACTGCAATTTTGCTTATACACAATACTCACATAGCTGCTTATATGACTGCTTATTGCAGGAAAAGCAGCAAAATGGAGATGGATGATTTACAAAGCTGCCAGGAGAGAAATGGCTCTTAGAGATGTCAACTGAGAGCTTTTTTATGTTCTTAAAACCTATGCTTTCATAAGCAGCAACTATTGATAATGTATGCTTTAATATATTTTACATACATGGTTTATTACCCACTTGTCATGTACTTACATATTTGCATTTATTTCAGCATTAAATCATTGTGAAGTGAAAGTAGTTTTTTTCCCCCACATTTATGTATTTGCTCTTAGCAGTGTAACCCAGAGAAATACGACTACGTTTTGGTCGGCGAAAAGATTGATAACGTGGACGACGAGACTTTTAAGAAGCAAAAAGCTTTCATAGAAGAGCTGAAATTGAAGAACTTCTTTGTGAAAGTGAGTAGTTGCTGATCTTTGTTATTGTTAGTAATATAAATCTTTAATAGTGTCCAAGTGAACTGATTTGTCCTAAGGAAAATGAGATTTAAACTTTTTTGAAGTTAATGTGCAAAAGTGCTAAACGCTGGCCTGCCCACGATAGTTACAGTGCATAAATGTGCTTTACGATGATCTGTTGCTTGTAGGTTGTTTGCCAGGAAGACAAAGATGACAAGTTGTTTTTTGCAATCCGTGCCCCCGAGAACATTTTTGAAGAATACAGATACCTACTGAAGGTGTCTGACTCCTGCAATGTGGGTGGAGAGCAGCAAGGAGATTCTTTTCATTCCTGCAAGTGAGCAAGAAAAATTGTCTGTCTGTGTGATGGTTTTGCTGCAAGCTGGCCTGTTGTTCTGTGCACCTCCCTGTTCTTGTGTTTTTGGACACCGTTGCATGACAAACAAGCCATGTAAATTTCTGCGCTGTGTCACTCGTTCAGCCTTTTCCAAGTAATGAACTCTTTTCCAGGATAAGGATCGTCGACTTCATCCTTAACAACACCTTCATTAACACTGGAGGTGAGTGTATACAGTATTCTCTTGTTTGCTTGGCGAGCCATAGCCTTAAGCAAGCAAAGAAACGTGAAGGTCGAGTGTACTGTTGACTGCTGAAGGTCCAGCATACGATTTGACCAGAGCCACATGTCTCACCGTCTAAACAGAGAAGCTGTCAGAGCTCATGAGTCAAGGTGTGTTTGAGACCAAATTCTGCCTTCATGAGGTAAGGAGGAACTCCTGTTGCGATGCCTTTAATAAAGTTGTGGGAATTCCCTTAAATGTTTGCAAAAAAAAATCTCTAAAAAGATCATGTAAGGTCATCTATGAACACTCTGGATTAATAAGTCGTACACAGTAATGACCAGAGGGTCAGTACAGTCGATCCCCCACCTTATGAACCTTTTATAATAATGATGTTAGCTGTTGAATAACAGTGTTACAATAATTGCTAAATATAAATAAGATATGTAGTTTGTGTATTAATTTTGGTTTATATTATTATATTGTAGACTGCATTCGCCTATCTCCTGGCACCCTTAGTATTTTTTCTAGTCAAATGAGTCCTGATCAGAAGCACAATTTACATTTTGCATACACTAGTGGCCTCGTACACATTATATTCTTGCCAAGTGTTTTTTCAACGTTGGCGGTTTATGTAAAGATGACAGAACTGAGCGACTGAACGAAAAATGACAGCGTGCCAGAAAAGCGATGCTCCTAAAACGTGAGCGGCTCCGTTCCGACAGGAGATTGTTGTTGTCTGTCTTGTTTTGATCACAGAAAAGTAGTCAGCAGAACCTGAAGAACAAATGGGCTCGGTGGACCGCCTGCTTCAAATTGCAGCCCATCTCCGATATCAGGTAACCGCTGCTCGCATCCTGCTGTCTTCCAGTGTCCCAAAGTATAACAGGCAGTCCTGCACGGCTGAAGGTGTGCATTTGTGTGCACCAGGGACTACTTTGGGGAGAAGATTGCGCTCTACTTCCTGTGGCTGGGCCTGTACACGTCTCTGCTCATCCCGGCGGCCATCCTGGGAGTCGTCGTGTTCCTCTACGCTCTGGCGTTCTTTGACACCAGCCCCCTCATGTGAGTTCGTCACCCTGTGGGGTTACATTGCCCACGAGGCCTGGAGGACAGAGAACTACCTTCTCGCTTGTAGCTCTTGAACATGTTGGCCTGGATGGGTGGGGTAGAAAGAGTATAAAAGTCAGCTGTGTGTGTGAGCGCAGAGGCCAGAAAGATTGTGAAGAAGACACAAAGCTTTACTCATGTTGCTTCACTTTTATATGTTTTTTTTGTACATCTTTATTGAATGAACAGCTTTTACGCCAATTCAGGTCTCAGGTTTAGTTGCTCGGTTTTTCCGTTTTAATCTTGGCTCTGACACGTAATTGTTTAATTTTAGATGGACGAAATGCAAAATTAAGATGAAAGAAGGCATTTTCTTGCGAAAGGCAAATGTGTGTTAGGGCAAAAGGGGTAAAGCCATCCTGCCCCGTTGTTTTACAGTAAGGAGGTGTGTGAAGCTGACACCATCATGTGCCCCCTCTGTGACAAGAAGTGCAAAGTGTGGCAGCTTTCCGACACTTGCACGTATGCCAAGGTACGTCCCTCAGAACAAACTCTGTGCTGGAAAGGGTCGGGAGCCAAATGGGACACGAGCCCCTTTGGAAGATAAATACATGTCAGGGCGATGGATGGGGGTTATGTAAATGATTTGGGGCCTATATGTCGAGGAATGCAGACCAGGGAATGGATATAATGGCCCAGATGAGATGTTCTTCACCTTTTCTGGCCTGTAGACCACTTTAAGAACCTGATTGCAGTGAAGGAACTCCTCCTGGAAAAATGTTTATAATATTTAGGGGGAAAAAAATATTGCACTCCATCTATTGCAATGAAGCTTAGTTACCTATACAATGGCAGTGCAGTATTTTTAGTTTATTTCTCATTTTTATTTAATGATTCAGCAGTTCCGCAATAGGCTCTGGACCACCATGACCTTCACCAGGTTAGACTGTTGTTTCTAAAGCACACCTGCACTTTGTGGACCCTTTTATCCATGGGACCCCCATGAAGACCATGCACCCAGGGTTTTGCTGGATGCTGTTGCTACTGAACTTGGTTAATTCACTTTCATTGGGCTTTTTGCAAACTTAAATTAACAGGATGATGCGCTTTAGACTGAATGTAATATCTGGGCAGTTTATTTTTAGATGGGTTTAATCATTTAAAGCGTTTCCCTGTTTTAAATAGCATTTTCATAGATTTTAGTTAGCACAGCAATTACATTTTCTCACATCAGTTCTGGTCAGTTATGCTGGATGCCTGGTGGTAGTGAAGGCCCTAAATTTGGTGCTAGTTTATTCTGGCTTTAAATTATTAAAGGGATTATTTTAGCACAAATATATGCAGACCAGTTTGCTAAGGGCTCTGACATGGCAGGTGCTTATTAACAAAAATGCTTTGTAACATATTTAGTTTAATATGACTTTGAGGATGCCTTTCATGGACAGATCCATTCAAGTGACTTACAGGTTGAGTTTGGACAAAGAAAGGTACATGATATTTTACCAGGGTTAACATTCTGTTTGTCGGATGTATTGCACTTACCTATGTCTCTCTGCAGATGAGCCATCTTTTTGACAATGAAGGGACGGTGGCCTTTGCTATGTTCATGGCCGTGTGGGGTGAGTCTTTCTGCGAGACGTTGGGCTTAGAACTCATGGTGGATCACCATGGCTTCCCAAGGGCTATGGGGCACTCATGCTGTGGACTAACCTGTCTGCAGCCACCGTGTTCCTGGAGCTGTGGAGGAGGCACCGGGCCGTGCATGTATCCAGATGGAATGTCTTTGAGTGGGATGAGGACGAGGTACGGCGACCCAAGAGGACTGAGCAAACATCCTATTCCACAGGATGTTCTCTAAGCTTCTGAAATGTTCATCGTGTAACCAGATATATGCAGATGACTATATTTACATAGAAATGAGAAGCATTGTACTACAAATTTTTTAAAATATAAAGACACTGGCAATGACAGTAATGGAGCTCTCTGGGTGCAGCCTGTCTACAGTGGAGTTTGGACTAAATGTAAAATCAGCCTCAGCCATTCTACCATGCGGGTGTGTAAACCAGTAGCTGAACGTATCAGGTCCTTCGGAGAGCGGATTTCCCTTTTTGCATGCAAATCAGATGCAAAGCTCCTGTGGCTCCTGTGTGTTTTTTAGGAGGAACTGATACTCGGGGTGGTGAATGATCCACATTATTTTCCCAAGAAGTATGAACAGTCCTTCTTGCACAGCACCGTGGTACTCATCCTAGTCACGCTCATGGTAAGCCACAGAATCATGTGTCCAGATACACTCGGATTGTGCAAGAGAAGGTGAGCTTTGAAAATGCCCTCGAGTTCATCTGTACAACTTGCACGTCTCACTTTCATCATGCTGAATCACTTGGGAGTGCCATCGTGTCTGTTTAATGTTTGTCACCTGTGTCTGATCAGAGCTGTATTGGCCATGCATTCTCCATTAGATGTTCTTTAAGCCATCACCACTGAGATATCTTCTTACAGCCCCTGTGGCTCATAGTGCGAAGAATAATGTTTCTGTGTGTGTGTGTGTGTGTGTGTGTGTGTGTGTCTTCCAGCTGATACTGATCATCGGTCTTGCACAGGCGATAGTAATTTTCCGAGTGGTGGCCACCGGCCTTTTGTCAGAGGGGTCCTGGCAGTTCCTGAGGGACAATGCCAACACTGTCGCCATCATGATGGGTGCTGTGCTGCACTACCTGACCATCACTGTCATGACCCGGGTATTGACCCTTTCCCTGCTCTAACAGTTACGATCTGCATAATATGGGCTGCTCTTGGGTTCTGACACCCTGTTCTCACACAGGTGAACAGGAAAGTGGCCCTGCTGTTGTGTAAAATCGGTACGTACAACACGGTCATGTACACTGTAGAAATTGCTGTATTCATGCTATAACCATGTTTTACAAGCAAAAATGTGCAACTTTTACTATATTTACATTAAGACCACATGATCTCGACATGAAAATTATTCCTAGTTCACACACCAGCACTTTTTGATACTTTTATGTCATCAGCTGGTGGCATCTTGCTGCTGAGCTGAGAAGAATCATAATGGGAGGAAATAATAATCATTGGGCCATTTGTCAGTCACTCAAACTCTGCTTTGTTTCTTTAATGCCAAAGACACATGTTTCAGGTTAATTTGTCATTGGAAATTGTCTGTGCTGCTTGTTTGTGGCCACCCTCCAATGGACTGACATCCCATCCAGGATTTAGTCTCCTACCTGATTCTGGGTTAGACTCTGGACCTCCACCACCCAGACAGGACAAGAGGTTAAGGATATTGGATGGATCTTTCCAAAGCTGCTACATGGCACTGGTTGTGGCGCAGAGACCAATGTGACGGGGGATTATTTAAATTATTTTGCAAAAATATTTGTAACAGTCACATACAAATATACAAATTTTCTATATTAAGAAAAGGCATTTTCAGAATTGCTAAAATGATGCAGAATGTCATAAAAACATTCCCTCCACAATAAATGTTATAATAATGCAGTATTTATTTTAGATGTGAATAAATGAATAGCATGGCCTAGATTTGGTGCGGTTGGGAGGTAAAGATGTTTTTTTCAGCTGTTCCGTCTTTTGCGCAGAGAAGACGAGATCCCTTGCCACCACCGAAAGGAGCTTCACAGTCAAGATGTTCACTTTCCAGTTCTTCACCCTCTTCTCCTCACTGTTCTATGTGGCCTTTTTTCTTGGCAGGTGAGCCTATGCTGTTTGAGTCTAAAAGGATTACATTTTGTCGTTTTTTATTCTTCCGTTATTTGTCATCCTTTCTTATTGTTTAACATCCTTGTATATATAGCGATCCACCTCCATCTGTAAATGATTTGTTTTTCTGAGGGCTTGTAAGGGCGTGACTGCTAAGAAAAGGCACTGCTTACCCCTTTCCTTTTCAAAAAAACTTTTTGTTTTTTTCTTTAGGATCAATGGACACCCAGGCAGATATTTGCGAATTTCAGGGAAGTGGAGATTGGAGGAGGTAAGTTTAACTTTCCTGTATGTCTTGTTTTCTGACTCACCCAAAGTCTGACACAGGCTTGACTACAACCAACGGCAGCAGTATTATGGGGCAGTTTACGGTATTATTCACTCACCGGGCACTTTATTAAGTACACATGCCTGTAAATACACATAGCTGCACTGCCCATGACTATGACTCAGTTCATAAAGCAAACAGGCAAGGTCTAGAGATCTATGTATTCTCTGAATGAAGATGTAAACACAGAAGACGTGCGGCTTCAGTGGTTTTGAACACAGTGCGATCATCGGTGACAGCTGCAGTGTTTCAAGAATTTCAGAAACCACCAATCTTGCAGACTTTTTTTCACACTACACATTCACACACACATAACAGAACCCTAACTTTTCTACAGTAGCCAGCACCATCCCCACCAGCCAAACCGAAAGAGCAGCTGGGATGAGGTGGAACATGATGTTAGCAGAATGAGGGAACCTTCAAGAAATCTATGGAAATGGAAATGCTGATAAGCAGCCATAGAAAAAAATCCCTGTAGAAACAAGTCCAGGTCTTTGTTGCTAAATCCAACCTGTACTGCAGTCAAAAGAGGATCCTGCTAAACAGGGTTACCTGTGTGTGTGTGTGTGTGTGTGTGTGTGTGTGTGTGTGTGTGTGTGTGTGAGATCCGATTCGCTCAAGCCACGATGTTCTCAGTTACATCCTATGGATGTGAGAGTTGGATGTTGAAAAAGATTGGCCAGAAGAAAATCGACACCTTTGAATTGTGGTGCTGAAGAAGAATCCCACGCAAACCCTGGACAGCCCGGAGAACAAATGCATCAGTGTGGGAGCAAATCAAGCCAAAGCTGTCACTGGAAGCTCAAATGTCCAGGCTTCGATTGTCTTTCTTTGGACAAATCATGTGGAGTGAACAGTCCTTGGAAAAGGATATCACACTCAGAAAAGTGGAAGATCAATGCCAAAAAGGAGGACCTGCAATGTGGTGGATGGACACGGCACCACAGCCAAGGATGCCCCATTGTCAAGTTTTGCCGACTTGCTGAAGACCGGATGCATTTCAGGAAAACTATCCATAGAGCCACGATGAGTTGGCATTGAATCGACGGCACTGAACAGCAATAACATGAGAGAGTATTGACCATCACAGGGAAGTGGTTTTTTATACATAAGCACTATGTGAAGTTTGCATAGTAATGACTGAACATATTGAAAGACTTTACAATGAAAAAATAAGTGAAATGGTTCAATTTGACCATATAAATGAATTGTGACTTAAATAACATTCACATGATTTTCTCACCTGGTACATTTTCAGTGGACCAAGTGGGCTACTTCTTGCTTTGGAAGAAATCCACCTTCTCCACACAAACAGCTCAAATTTGCCTTTGGGGGGCGGGGGGGGGGGGGGGGTTGCTGGCTAAAGGTGACTGTTCCTGTGTTTGTCTCTGCAGTGCCATCCCTCTGGCTGCCTTACTGACCTCTTCCTCCAGATGGCTATCATCATGGTGTTGAAGCAAACCATCAACAACGTCGTAGAGTTCACTGTGCCGTAAGCTTGCCCTTCATTCCTTTTGTGGTGGAGGCCTTGGCCTTACTGGAAAGGATCCTTTGTGCATTTCCTCACTCTTTATTTTTTATAGTGGACACTGCTGTATAGATACTTCGATCCAGGTGATTTCCATGTCACCGCAGTACTCTGCTTACCATAAGGCAAACACACTTTCATTATTGTTTGCCCCTTCTAATTGTAGCTGGTTGCATGGGGTCTTAAAGAAGAGGAAGATGAAGGAACTGTCAGATGGGGTCCTCCACTGCAAGAAGAACAATAAGAAGGAAGAGAAGGGGCCATGTGACAATTGCGAGCTTATTGATTTGTTGAACAACTACAACCTTAATAGTATTGATGTCTACAGTCTCTTCAACGAATTCCTCGAAATGAGTAAGTCTCAGTCTGAGCTAAATCTCTTTAACTGAATTCAGTATAAAACAACATCCTCAAACAAAAAAAAATTCCTTTTCTCCTTCAAGGTTACTTTCATCTCATCATATCATTTGAACTTCGCACAGTTAGCAGAAACATGATTTTACAGCGTCATCATAATAGCACTGATCTCTGTCTACGGTAGCATAAATAATGAATATGTCTCATCGACAATGATTTCCAAACGCAATGATGAGCAACAGCTGTAATTTTGCTTTGGTTTATTGAAGGAATAACATCAACACATTAAAAAGTTTGCACACTTCTACCTCCGTTCACAAATGCGATAGAGAGCGGAAGCCTGTTCGTAAGTTGAGATTGTTTGGAAGCCCAACCGATGTGCCACAATTAACAGAATCGATTATTAAAAATTACTGTAATGAATTAAAAATTGACTGTAAAGCTTTATGCTGTAGCCTGTATGCCGGCAGAGCCTCGGTGTTGTTCGGTGCTGGAAGTATGAGGTTTTGCTATCTTTTGTTAACATAAAGCAGCCTTAAAGTTAACAGTACATTAAAATGCTGACACACTGATCAAAGCAAAAACACTTTGCATCCAAAGTGTGTTTTCATTTTACACACGCGTCCACGTTGCTTCGCCCATTCACTTTTGGGAGAATAAAACAGCTTGTTAAGGAGAGTAAAGTTGCAGAAAGTATTAAAATGCATTCCAACTTTAAAATACTGGTGGCCATGAGGGTGGAACCAGTTCATTGCATAAAAGGTCAGAATTTGTTCACCTAAACCTACCCATCAAAATAGTGCAATAGTAGATAAGAACTTTTGTTTATTGGCTGGATAGTCTCTAATAAAATCTGTTTGTAAAAGTGATGCAAAAGCTGCTCCACTTCTGCTTTCGACCATCAAGGACAGGAAAACACACAGTTTTTAATGGTCGAAAGCAGAAATGCAGGCCAATTTGTACTTTGCAACCGAGAAATTTTACAAATAACAATGAAGAAAATGCAGCAAATGTAAAATGTATAAACAAATAAGCTGTTTTTGTCTGAAAATCCCTAACATGGATTTTCATAAACTGGGAGTGTAAGTGCACTGCTGTCTATGCACATGTATGGAGTGTAGAGTAGGTGCAATTTATGGTCCAAAATTTTATCGCAGGATAATAAAACAAGTTAATCATTAAAATGGTTGCATATGGCTTCAATACAAACCCTGCATTGTGTAATGAGCGGCAGAGCCAGAGTCTTTGGCTTTAAGCTATGTTTTTTTTTTAATCTAGTTTGAATGCATTTTGCATTTAGTCTCTAGAAATCATTACATCGGTATCTTCTGGACTGTGTACAGTGGTGGAGAGATGGTTTGGGATTGCAAATATGTACTTATTCTGTTTCTTTATTGCTCATTTTCATCATCCAGATATGGTTCTGTGTTACATTTCTATAATAATGCAGATATGCAACTGCATCACTTTCTTTCAGTTGTAAAAATTTTTTGAAACTGAGGAAAGGCTGACATGAAATCAGTAGATGGTCAGTGAACCAAACGCTCTCGCGCAAGAACTTCACCACTTGTATGAAATCTAAAATGACCCAATTTTTGCTTTCCCTGCAGTAATCCAGTTCAGTTTCACAACTATCTTTGTGGCGGCATTCCCACTGGCTCCGCTGCTGGCGCTTATCAACAACATCATCGAGATCCGGTTGGACGCTATCAAGATGGTCAGTTTGGAGCGACGGCTCATTCCCAATAAGACCAACAACATTGGTGAGCCTGCGATATCAGGTCTACCCTGAGATGTTGGACTTAGAGATAATGAGCTAACAGAGTAAACCAGGGGTGTCAGACCAGCCAGTCTATAGGAGGCCATAGTCATCCTTCTGTGGTAGAACGCGGTGTATATGTTTCGCTGGCCGTGTCCATGGCTGAGTCTGTATGGGAACTTCTTTGTGGTTTCATAGGGATGGCCTATATTTGTGTGTTTATGTATTTGTGGAGATGATGCAGGTTTCTGTTTAGGTGTGTGGAACAGTGTCCTAGAGGTGATCGGTGTGCTAGCAGTGATTGCCAACGGCCTGGTCATCGGCATCACATCGGACTTCATCCCCCGTTTGGTGTACCGCTACTACTATGGTCCCTGTGCCACTGGTGAGGCCACAGACGTCCAGTAAGTGAATCTATTTTACCCAGAACACTGCACTATGCAATTGCTTCAGATGTGGCACCATAATGCTGACGGCTGCTTTGAAAGTGCTGCTGCTTTCATTTTCCCATATCTGATAGAAGCCCATTGATATGGTTCAGTCTTAGAAAAATATTTCCATTAGGAAAAGGACATAAAAGCTGCTCCGGCCTGTGACATTCTCACGAAACATACAGCTAGATAACTGTAAACATTTGGATAGATAGCACCAAAAAACTCTGCTGCATGACAAGAAAAATGTAATGTAGATTGCAATGGAAATAAAATCAAATGAGTGTAATCGAGAGCAACACAGGATGCTGCTTTGTTGGCGTTTTTCTGGAAGTAGTGCAAAAACAACAGCTTTGATAGGCATCGTGCTGCCCCCTCGTGCCAAATATAGGTGTGCACTCCTCTGTCTGACCCTTACCTTTCTTAACACGTATTGCCGGGCAATATGGTCACAGCTCGAAAAATGGGGTTTATTAACATTGGTGCAAAGTTCGGTTTTACAGTTCAGTGCTCAAACACAGAACCAGGCCCTTAAGTTGCTGGAGGTACTGGACCGTTGAAAATAACCAGATTAACAAAAAGGACAAAAAGGAGAAGTCATAAATATGACTTGTACTTTTTCTGTTATCACTCTCTAGGGAAAACTTTTAAGGCACCTCAGACTCTGCTGGACAGGATTAGGTGGAATAAAGCTGTCTCACTAAGTTGAGGGAAATAAATTTCTTTAAGGTTTTTGCTACTTCTACAGATGATCTGAAAGTCCTGACTGAAATCCTATTTCTCTCTCACTTATTCAAAGCTGCATGACGGGCTACATCAACAACTCCTTGTCCACCGCATACATGAGCGATGAAGTTGTTCGCCTTGACTTTCATACTGAGCAGCTGGTGTCCCACAGCGGCCATAATGTCACCCACTGCAGGTCAGCACATATTTGGGAAAATGTAAACAGAAGCTAAATAGCATGGTGTATCTTTAATAATATTAGAACCTTCTGTTATTGCAGTTATACAAGTTCTTACATGTTTATAAAAGAAGTTTTTAAACTATTCCCTTATGTTAAGCTAACTGAATAAATACAATGTCAATGGAACAAAAAGGGAAGCATTGTTTTTCATAAAGAAGTGTGGCTGGTTGTGGGGTGGAAGCACCCACAGATACAGGATAAGAGCCTCAAACAGCAGCTCACAAACCAAAGACACCAATAAAACTAGCAAACACTACCCCCCCACAGATTAAGGCCGGCCCCTGAGTTCTCACCCCCCCCCCCCAAAAAAAAAAAAAAAAAAAAAAAAAAACCAAGGCTCTCCCCCAAACCCCTTAGACCAGCGGCTTTTATAGCCTTTCATTGACAAATTCCAATTGCTTGCAGCTGGTCATTGACAGGGGTGGGCAATGGGGAGCTGTCAATCAAGTTTAACCCCACCCCTGCCAGGGCAGCACCACCTACCAGCTTGCAGCGCTGTTTAAGTGTACAGTTACTGAAGCCTGCTGGAGGGGGGATTTCTGAGGATACAGTAAATAGAGTAAATTTTACTGAGAGGTGTAGTACACAGTGCATGGTGTGTATTTGTGTGTTTGATGTTTCCAGGTACAAAGATTACAGAAATGATGTCACCTACGAGCTCACCTCTCAGTTCTGGCTTATTTTGGGGGTGCGGTTTGCCTTTGTCATCCTCTTTGAGGTACGATGTTAAGCATAAATTGCATCTGACACTAAACTTGCTTTACTACATTTTCTCTAGAGGTTTGGCAGTAGTTTTAATTCTGCCTTATTCTCTCCATTGTACATCTTACAACATGTATTTTATACCTGTGGCTGATGGGTCTTGAATACATGCCAGTTTTTTCCTTTTCATTCTTTCCCGTCCACCTGCCCTTCGTGACGCTGAAGCAAAATATCTTGATACCTTTCACATGAAGTGAAGTTAATAAAATGTGAAAGTAACGTTTCCCTCCCATCTTGTCTGTACCTCACTGCAGCACATTGTCCTGATCTTCAAATTCATCGTTGCCTGGTTGCTTCCTGACTGCCCAGTGAGTGTCAAGAACGGAAGACTAGACGACAAGTTCCAGAGACTGAAGAAAGAGCTGACGTCTTTCAACAACAGAGGGTTAGCAGCACTCGATGTGGACTGCCCTTAAATGCTTTGAGGTCTATCCTTATGCAGCACACCACACAGTTTTAGCAAAGGATATAAAAGGATGAAACTTTTATACCTTCAGGGAAATTTGTCACAGAGGACACTTAGCAAAGGTGCTAAATAAATGAATGAACAACCAACAAAAAAGTAAATGACAGAAAAAAAACCAGCTGAAAACATTGAAATGAATGACATAACCTGGTCAGACTTCAGGTCCAGGTCTCTTTGCTAAAGACAACACCCTGACCAACGTACAACTGGCTGCCTAAACAACACCAAATCAGCTTCTTAAATCGGCCTTTAAAGAACCAGGAGTTACACAACTTGGGTTCACGATGCCTTATGTACAGTAATGGTGTCAGCAACCACAAAGTGGTGATTTACCCAATATTTATCCTCAGTAGTGATAACTGCATTTTCAATTTGTCGGTCTTGCATTTGTTTTCATTCACCGTTTTGCTGTTTTAGGAGTGAAGAGGAGAAATGGGTCAACAAATGTACAGCAACAGATACTGTGAGACGGACAGTTTTGAGTTAGATTAAAAAAAAAAAAGATTTTACAAACACCTGAACTCACCTTTTGTTCACCATCGTGCTTCAGGCTTGTGGGACAAGGACAGTCCAAACCCAACCCTGAGGTTCACTGAGATGAATAGCCAGGAAATTGTCCTCTTCCTGCCAGACAGGATCACCAACCCCCTGGGCAGAGGTGACCAAAGTGATCCTTACTCTTTATCCCTCCAGTTCACACTGCTATCCAATCCAACCCTCCAGGGTAAACTGTGGTAATCACAGTAAACACTGTGGAGATACCACACCATTATGGAAAGGACGAGGACAAAGTGCACCTTAGTAATCGAAACCATAAGCAAAGAACATCCTACAAACTACGGATGGATCACCAGAGAAGAAGACTCCATCCTGCTGGTCCAGGAGTAAAACTTCTTCAAGAGTGAAAAACCTACACAGATTTCCAAATCTTCCCAAATCACCAATACACTGTGTGATGCAGAGACCGTCAGTCCGTATTAAATTGTCACTATGTTGCAGCCATTCATCTTAAAATACATAAATGGAAAATTTATATGTTTGTCATGAATGAAAACCAAAAACAAACAATTAAAAGTAAATTTCATTAGGAAATTATTAGCTTTATATTCTAATTAAGTAAAAACTACCATTATTAAGCAGTGACCAAGTCTATCTGCATCGTACCTGTGGTTAAAAAAAGCATTTTTTTAATGGATAAATTCTGGTTGATCTTAATATGCAAAAGCTGCCCCATTTCTACTTTGAACCATAAAGGACGCACAGAATGCGTTTTGCTGTCCTTCATTGTCGAAAGTAGAACTGCAGACAAATTTTTATTTCGTATTCACATGTAGGCCAGTTTTCCCTTTTCATATTGCATATTATTATCTATTTATTATGGCAGGTGCAGCTGTTACCTGTATTATATTTTTTTTTTGTTCCTGACAGTATATTTTTCACAAAAATAAAAGTTGAACCCATCATTTACATGCACAGTTATCTGTTCCACCTCTGTGTCACATGAAATCCTAAAACCAAGAGACAGAAGCTGGTCAGTCTGTGTTAAACCAGCCATCTCTGAGACCGTAGCATCATGAACTTTCCAGATGCGGAGGAACACACGGGCTCTCTAATGTGGTCCTGTAAGGTCATGCTTTAGCCTTTTAGTCTAAATGTCCTGAGGTTTTGAAATGAATACAGTCTGAACCATTTATTTACTCCATATACTGCACTATATATACAAATATATACTGTAATATTATTGAAGCACAGGAAGTTGTAACTTTTCTTTTAAAATACTGTCAGGCAATTGGTGGCTGTCAAAATGTGAAAATGTTGTTGCTATAATAAAGTAAAACCAGCACCTAAATCTATTCCTGAAACAGTCAATCCTGCTTATGGTTGTCGTGACAACAGGGCCAACTTCACTGTAATATATTAACAGTTTGTACTTATTCATTTGCTATATACTTTTTTACATATTAGATTTATATACATATGAGGTCCAACACAAAAAAAGAGACTGTGCCTGCAATTCTTATTTAACAAATTAAGAAAATCAACTACGATCATCTTCATCTTTCGGTTGCTCCTGTTAGGGGTCGCCACAGCAGATCAATTGTTTCCACTTCTTCCTGTCCTCTGCATCTTTCTCCGTCGCACTTTAGGGGTCGCCACAGCGGATCAATTGTTTCCACTTCTTCCTGTCCTCTGCATCTTTCTCCGTCGCACCCACCACCTGCATGTCCTCCTTCACCACATCCATAAATCTCCTCTTAGGCCTTCCTCTCTTCCTCTTGCCTGGCAGCTCCATCCCTAGCATCCTTCTCCCGATATATCCAGAATCTCTCCTCCGCACATGTCCAAACCAACGCAATCTCGCCTCTCTGACTTTGTCTCCAAACCGTCCAACCTGTGCTGACCCTCTAATATACTCATTTCTAATCCTGTCCATCCTCGCCACACCCATTGCAAATCTTAACATCTTTAACTCTGCCACCTCCAGCTCTGCCTCCTGTCTTTTGGTCAGTGCCACCATCTCCAACCCATAAAGCATAGCTGGTCTCACTACCATCTTGTAGACCTTCCCTTTCACTCTTGCTGGTACCCTTCTGTCACAAATCAAGAAAATCAACTAAGATCACCTTCAAAATAGTTCCCTTCTGAGTTGACACACAGTTGCATACGATATTACCAACATTCAAAGTAATTCCGCAGATCATTTTCTGAAAGGCTGTTGAGGATCTCTATTTTTGCTTTCATATCTTCTACTAACAAAAAATGAGTTCCTTTGAGCACTGACTTGATCTTTGGGAAGAGGTAGAAATTGGCGAATAGGATGGGTGCTCAGGCACAGTGATGTTATTAGCTAAAAACTGCTTCACAGACAGTTTCACAGAAAACTTGATGTTAACTCGTTTACTTTTACACACCTACATTTTCCAACCGAGGGTAAGAAAACGTCTATATTTGAACACGCATCCACTCGTACTGAGTGAAGTGATAGATGAAAGTACCACAGTAACAAGGTGAACTTTAGTAATATATACATACACTCTCACATTTACTGAAGTTCACTTTGTTACTGTGGTACTTTCATCTACAATGAGATTTGCTGGGGAAAGTAAACACTACAGTCAGTGGTGACTGAAGTCTTCACGGAAGCATCAAGGACCAGCTGGGACGTAAAGAATTTCAGTCACGTAGAGGTTCAGTTGTAGGGGGAGGGACTACTCATTTCAGTGGGAATGCCAAAGAGAACCCTACACCTCCAGGTGGACCCCACTGTGACCTGCCTCAGGGCCTCCGTCCTCCTGTGGGGAATTTCAGGTAAACTCCCTGCAGACAGGTGGATAAAGGACATCCTGACCAAATGCTTGTGTCGTCAATCCCTCAACCTACTTACTTTAAAACTGTCTTTTCTACATAGGCAGATTAAAATATCAGAGGCTTACTCTGTGTTTTAGCTACCAAAGTCAGGAACAACTCTATAATACACTTTAGATCTGTGAACGACTACTTTTAAACCGTTCGCCCCTCCTGAACAGATTAAAATACTGGTCAGATAAGCTAACAAACTAGCTTGCTAGCCAACAAATTTTGGCCTACTATCAAAGCTGATGGTCTCTCTAATATATAGAGGACACAATGGACTCCCACCTCAGCCCAAGCATTTCAGGTCAAACACTTAATGTAATCCCAGTACACAGTAATTCAGGCAACACTTCAAATCATATAAATAGGTTCTTACCTCCCAGAGGGTTTCAACAGCCCAGGGGTGTACTGGTTATGACAATTCAACTCAAGCCAGCAATTTCATTTTAGTCTAGATGACTCCTTATCTGCAAGTTGTGGCACCTTTGGGTCTGTCCCAATGAGCGTGCGCACAGACACAATATTGATTCCCTTCAGAGCTTTTAAAGTTTACATGGTATTTCAGATATGGGTATCAATTTCTGCCCCTTACGTTCAGTGAGGTTACGTCACCCTGTGTACACAGACATCAGGTCCTGCTCAAGTTAGATGACATTTTCCTGAAAATAAATGTTTACCATAAGGGAAGTGTAAGTACAACACCTTATTATATATGCTAAAATGCAACCACTTTAAGGGTAAAACAGTTATGCTAGTGGTTCCACCAGGGTGCTACAGAGACCGCACCAAGAGCAGCTCTTGTTAAAAATTGGACACTTTGATAGGTGCTGCTTGTTCACAGGTTGCAGGTCCATTATGACAAAAAGGGTTAACAGCTTAATTTGGTGGTTTACCGAGTTACCGGTAACACATGTAGGAGCCGCAAAGATGTCAGGACATAAAAAAATTATTGTAACATATATGATTTATTATAGATAATATTAATATATTTATAATAATAAATAAATATATGCATATATTTCAGTTTTTCATTAAATATACAGTATTTGCATACAAATGACAATTTGGTTTTCAAAAAGTAGTGTTGCGTTATACAAGTTGACAATGAGAATACTTACTGATAAAAGCACACGTAAGTATAATAGATTCTTATACTGTATGTAACCCAGGCAATACTGGTTAGTTTCAAGGGCCATGAATACTTTTGCAAACTGCTGAATATTTTTCCTCCGTAGGTGGCAGCACCAGCTCAAGTTTCAATTTTCTCTAATAAATCTGCACTGACATGCTGTAACCCTAGTTTTGCGCAAAAAAAAAAAAAAAACTAACTATAAATTTGTTAAAAAGCATCCTTATCACAGTGCTTCTGCAAACTAAGTAGAAGCTTTTTCCTCTGAAATTGTTTGCACCGAACTTCCTTAAATCTCCTTTTTAGTCCAAGTGGTTCCTCTTTGTATTATCTCACAAAATTGTGATTTGTTGGTATTTTGAGCTGTTATTTTTGCCCTTTATTCCTTGCAATTAGAGCCCTGCACGGTTGTACACAGAATGTGTGCAACCAAACCGACATGATCCAGATAAGAGCAGAACACATCTGAGCTGCCTGATTTCCTACTCAAAACTTAAGAAATCGATGTGCAACCCTGCAATCGGGTGCATTTAACTTTTCTTCTGAAAAAATGTACTCATAAAAAAATGTATAAACACAGTTGCCCTCTCTCCTTTCTCTCCATCTGAGCCATTAGGGATGCAGGTGTCACCTGTGGCCACCAGAGAAGCCACCACTCCACACTTTGCATTGTGTGTTGGGAGGGGGTGCTGGGCAGAGACATGTTGCGAGATGGTTTCAAGAGCAGAAAAGAACCATAAAAGAAAGACTTAAGCATGACCGTCAGCATATAGGGTCATTAAATCATAAATGGGACCATATACAGAGAAATACTATAAGCACAATAGAGAGGAGGTGAGAACCCTGACCTCATGGTGTCAAGACAATGACCTCTACCTCAACGTCAGCAAAACAAAAGAGCTGATCGTGGACTTCAGGAGACAGCAGGGGAATGGCCATGCGCCCATCTCTTTAGCCGGCGCCCCAGTGGAGAGAGTTTCAGGTTCAGGTTCCTCGGAGTTAACATCACCGAGGACCTGTCCTGGTCACGGCACACCAGCGTCGTCATTAAGACGGCAACATAACGCCTCTTCTTCCTCCGTCGGCTGAGGAGGCTCGGCATGGACAACAGGATACTTGTCAACTTCTACAGATCTACGATCGTAAGTATCCTGACTGGCTATTTCACGGTCTGGTATGGCAGCTGCAGTGCGTCAGACCGTAAAGCTCTGCAAAGAGTGGTCAAGACAGCACAGACCATCACCAGGACTGATCTGCCAGCCCTGCAGGACCTCCACACCCAGCGCTGCAAGAAGAAGGCACTTACCATCCGGAGGGACAGCAGTCACCCCAGCCACAAACTATTCTCCTTGCTCCCATCCGGAAGACGCTTTAGAAGCGTTCGGACAAGGACGAAACGGTTCCGGAACAGTTTTTTCCCCCCCGCACCGTAAGACTGCTAAACCACTGACCCCTCCCTGGGCAGCGGAACAGTCGATCGGGGTCTGTCTGTCTATTTGTATGCCTGTCCCACCCATTGTGGAAACCTGTCGGGTTCCTTTTGTTGTTGTAGGTTTAGTCTGTAGTTGTAGGTCTGGTTGCTGTGTGCTGTTGGTTTGGCTGCTGTGTCTTCTCCCCCCCACCAAGCCCTGATGTATATCCCTTTCCCCACATACCTATCCCTATTTATTAACCATTTGTTCTGCTCTTTTATTTATTACTCTATTATTTATTGTTCTCCTCTCCCAACTATACATATTATGTCCATATTTGCACTGAGGATGCCTGGAAACAAAACTTTTCATGGGGACAACACTACTATGCTGTGTTGTTCACCCATGACAAATAAACCTTTGAATCCTTGAACAATTTGGTCATATTTCAGTTATATTACAGCACCAGTTTTAATTATTCATCTTCTGTGCTTTCTCAGGTCCATGGCAGTTTATTATCCTGATCGTACAGTGTGAGGGCTCTGTGGAGAGTTGTGTGGGCATTCATTTCTTACCAGGGTGGCTTCCTCAGCAAGGGTGTCCTTACATGCTTGCGTTTGCCCAGTTTTCCACCACTTGCTCGGCTTTTGTTCCTGTATTGCAAACAGCCAGGCGAACTCCCCCAACGCCTGCGTCATTGTGCTGCACGCGGGGGGCGAGCACGGGCTCAGACAGCCTCGTCTCAAAACCCGGCAGCGATAACCATTAACTTGCATGTCCCCAACGCATTTTTGCTCTTTATCATTGCAAAGTTAAAAAGCTTCAGCGGTTTTGTATCAGAAGGCAAACGAAAATGACAAACAAATGCTGCATGCCGAAAAAAGAAAACTCTTTAGCTAGTATATCTCCCGTTTCTATGGTTAAACAACAGCATTCAAGAAAGCATGCATTGTGTGCATTCTCTCACACACAGGCGTCAAACATTACTAAGCAAAGGCCTCTACTTGGGACTTTCAGAAACGAAGCCAAATGAAAGTATTTTACATGAAAATTTTATTATTCAATTAAAATTACATATGAGACAATGAGAACATGAGCCTTAAAGAAGCTGTGGCATCAGTGCTTCCAGCAACACCCCCCCCCCCACCCCACACTGGGCAGGGTGGTGGGACAGAGAGATGGCAGGGGGGTGTACAGGGGGTAAATCACTGCAATGCACAGAGCTGCTGCCTCCTGGATGACAGGTTGCTGGTCTACTCAAAACCAGTAACCCCCATCCACCCTTTCAAAAAATTGAAAATATGTACATATATTAAATGGCAATATATAAAGTGGATAACTTTACAAAAATAGCCTTTTCTCTTTGGACCTGTGCAGTTCAAATTCATTTCTGATCATTCCGCTTATGTTTAAGCGGGTAGGTTTTGATCCAGTTCTCAGCTAAGCCCTGACTCAAAGGCAGCAGCTCTGTACAGAGGCCACAGAGACAAGAAAACATTTTTTTAGCTATAACTTGGCACTGTACTTTGCAAAAAGGTTACAGTGTTTTCAATAAAGCAAGAGCCTAGAAAATAAATGTTATATATAATCTAATTAGTAAAGCCCACTTTCAAAAAATTCCCTTCTAAGGCACCTAGAGTAACTAAGGTTAGAAGCATTAAACATTTTATTTTTCCATCGGTACATTTTCTTTGAAACAACGCTGTTATATGGATAGCAATTTGAATATATATTCATTAAAGGGAAAAGTATGTTCATTTTAATGAATATTTACAAAGAAAAAAAATAAAGATTGGTGGTCATTCCAGTAGATTCTTTGCCCCGATGAAAAGAGCCTCTCTGGTTCCTGTGTTTTAGAACCAGTTACTTCATTTACCAGAGTACTTACTGAACAATGACAAATGAAGTATAATTTACATCTTTAAGACATTTCTCTCTAAATAAATTTTCAAACTCTTCAAAACTATTATGTAAATAGTATATATTCACTATGAACACAAGCAAAGCACTGAATAAAACAGATTCACAATGACTGTTCACTCTCAAATAACCACAGCATACAGCAATTTACAGAACCTCTATACTGTACACCATCCAGCATAGAAAACAGGCATCATTCTGGAATCTCTGATACTGCAACTGCTACAACACTTCTTTAAAAAGAAAAGGGGAAAAAAAAAAAAAAAAGCCCTTAAGCACCATCCTGGACATCACAGGGAGTGCTCATCTCAAATAATACCTTTCACATATTATATCTATAAAACATTAAGATCTTGGTTTAAAATAGCGCTTTGGGTTAATGTCACACTGCTAACTGCTAACCTTTTGTATACCAAACCAAAGCAGACAGGTAGCCTTTGTTGCTTCCAGAATCCAAAGGCTCGGGGTTAAAAAGTTGCCTCCACCTGTCACATTTGCACATCAGCTATATGCAGCCAGGGCAAAGTCCCAGTGTTATCTGCGGGTAACAGGCACTTTGGAGATGTGAGAGGCACATGAGGGCGTGTCCTGCGAAAAAGGGTAGTCTGACATGGACTCTCAACCAGGAGAGAGTGACACATTGCTGAGGCAGAAGGCGTTGCTATGCCTGAAGTCTGTTTGGACAAAGATGTTATGCTGCCATGGATAAAGCGCCCTGGGTTATACTCAGAGACCAGAGTCCAGCGAGTTCGTACAGCTCCGGCTGGCAGAGACAGAGTTCTCATTTCAGGATCAGTAAAGCTCCGAGTCAAATACTCCTCCATCAAGTTTAGTATTTTATTTATTTAAAAATATATATATATTCAGGCTATTATAAAATATTAAAAAAAAAAAAAAAAAAAAAAAAGGCTACAGCAGTTATAGTAGTCCAAGTCTAAAAGGTGATATCTGCAAAGTCTTGTCTTCCGAACCCTTTCTGCAAAATGACAGGCACAAACACACACATTAGAAACCTAAACCAAGGAACAGGTTATTAAAGAAATGCATTTTTACCAATTATCATTGCAATTAAAAGGCATTTCCCCAAATTTTTCTTCTGCTTCATTGTATTCACCTTAACTGCACAGAGGTGTTTCAATTTATTACATGATTTCTGAAAAGTTGCACAACAGCTCATACAGGTGTTATATTGAAGGGGTAAACACTTTTCCACTTGGTTACTTCATGCTGTTTATTTATAATTGATTCAAAACTGAATTAATGCATTTTTCACATTTATATTTTTCTGGTGAGTGTCAAAAAGAACCAAGATTAAATTTGCCTCTGTCATTCAATGTTGTAGCACAGTAAAACATGGTAAAGTCTAAGAAGATGAATACTTGACAACTACTGTAACAGAACTCAAAACTACAACGGCCTAAACCGTGACCTTAAACCTGTTTATGTGCAGGCAAGCTGCCTGCAAATTATGAACATAAATGCAACGGAATGTGATTTCCAAGGCAAAGCGTTCTACACCCAAAAATGGATGCACCAAAAGGTGATGAAGAAGCCAGTTAACTACTAGCACGACAGCAGCCCGAGACAGACTTGCCATAGAAGAAGGAGACTGTTAGAACTTGCCAGGCAAGAGCAGCCCGGGAATATCACATAGAGGTGAGGAAGAGGTGTGGCAGCTCATTCCTGCCCCCAGGAACCCATAGTGAGAATGTGTTCATCAGTGTGACTGTGCACCTCTGCGTGCATGAATGAGCGTGCGAACGGATGTCTCCTTCTGCTTGTTTGTGCGCAGATCCTCATTGTTTGCGTTTCAAACTCAAGGGAAAACAGCCCCAAGGTACCTCAGACCACGTGACAGGGCACGTATACCTTGATCTACATGGAAAGCCCTAAACGCATTAAAAGGCACTCATACACCTTAACAGGACAGAGGCTCCCACACTGAAAGACATTTACAAAAGTTCATGAGAAATAAACATTATGAGGATTTTGTACCTGTTTCTACTCAAGGTTAAACAGTTATAAGGATGAAGAAATGCTATGAAAGGTTTTTTTTTTTTTTTTTTTTTTAAATACACAGGGTAAGGCTGTGACATGATACCATATGGGAATATCATATTCAACAAAAATCTAATTATTTTGCTTCACCATTCCAGTGGCTGTCAACAAACGTGCATAGATGGCCAAAAACTAACCGTAAACAAAATTAGAACATTGGACTCTAGTCAAAAAGAATAAAGAAGCCCAAAGCATGCACAAAATCCATGCACAGCCACGATTTAAGAACAGCTTCAATTATTTACTAAAGTTAAGCTGTACTGCCGTTAAAACGCAGAGGATTCCAAGAAGGCATTTAAGGAATGAGGACCCCAGAATGAGAAGCAAGGAGAGAAGACAGAAGAGGCAGTTTGGACCAAATCTTTATAAATGACATAAATAGTCATTCAAACCTGCTGACCTTGTAAATACCTGTAAATATTAAGTAGCTGCTGGAAAGTATTCTCTTTGAAAAGTTTTCTCCTAGATTTCATCATGGTTAGGCCGCCAGGGTAGAATGGTGTACCTTGTTTTTTGTTTATTAGAGAAGTTTGGTTAATACCAAAAGGACAGATTTTTGGTTGTTTTGTTGGTTTTGCTCACCCTTGAAGAAAGGGCTTGGTTACTGGGTTGCACCAGTAATAATAATAATAATAATAATAATAATAATAATAATAATGGAGAGAGACAAAAAAAAAGGGGGGGTGCAAAAACATAACCAGGGCTTAGCATCTTTCTGGCCAAGGTAATCCTTTCCTCATTATCTGTGTTACACCCCATCCCAGTTTATATCATCCACATCGGGCTCCACATCCTCATCTGAAGGCACCCGTTTGGGCTGAGCATTAACTTACATAGCACTGTTCAGAACAGGCAACACATTCACACATATATTAAGTTGTTCAGTGTTGTACTACTGTTTGCTTGAAGGCCATGGAACTAAAATGTAGGCCTGTTTACACCAAGTTCAAAATCAGCTCACCTGTTTATAGTCCTTGTGTAGCTTCTTGTACTGGAACATGTTGCCCAGCACGGTGGCGGCTGCCTTTGCCGCTTTCACCTTCCCAGGGCTGAGGGAGGAAGAACAACCAATTTATTAGCACCAGATAACAGCCTTGATACTGTTCACGCACATTTTTTCTCATAAGATATAGAGATGCAGTAGTGTTCACCCCCCTCATGAAGGTGAATTCTCAACTCATGAATAAAACCAGTTTTGATCATAAAAATCTTTGTGTTCCTAAACCCAAAAATTTATATTCACCATAAGTCAGATTTTTGCCATCAACCCTTTGGCACAACAACACATCTCAATACCTCATGCACAAATGCATTTGCACAGGACCTGCACCGACACCCACAACAGTACACATAAGCAATCCATAACAGCAGGCAGTTTCAAGGTAATGCATCAAGAGGAGGACAAACAGGCAACTCTGCTTAGGTACAGCAGTGTAGAGTATCAGCAATACTTATTTACAAAAAGTTTAAGTGTAACAAAAGTTTGCTGATACCTCAGTTTTTACTTTTAACCTTTCCACACCAGGCATTGCCAGGTATGTCTGCTAGCTACTATATAATAGAGTATAGCAGTCTACCTGCACTTGTGTTTTGTACCCAGAGTAAAGAAACCAATGAAAATGTGAATTAATTCACATGCAGAGAAGAATGTGACATGGTGTGGACAGTTTAAACAGGGCCAAAATTACCAAGGTCATAACAGGTAAAGCCATCGATCTCTACCTGCAAAGGTGACTGCATGGGGATGCTAGTTTATTTAGTGCTGCAAGACACCTTGGACAAAGGTGGGGGCTAAACACTCATATGAGTAACTGTCTCACATCTAAATTCAATCTTGGTAAAAGTAGAAAAATGCCTCATAAGAAAAAGTATTGGTGTCAAAACCCTGTTTAATTCAAATTCTCAGAACCTTGAGTGGATGTATTCTTAAGTATGAGTATAAAGGTTAAAATCAGTTCCAGCAAGCATCTACATTCAAAATTTAAAAACCAACTTCCTCAAGCATCAGGAATACACAAAACACCTGCATAACTTAATGTTGAATAATTAATACATGATATTTAACATGCTACTGCTTCCTCAGATCAGCGGCTTGTGTTTCCTTGTCTGATTCTCTGTTTTTTGTGAAATGTACTCAAATTGTACTCTATGAAGTCTGACTGTCTGACTTTGTTTTGTTGTTCTTTACTTGTAAAATTTTTTTTCGAGTTCTTCTGTACTCGTACATTTTCTTCTTTCTGGTATGTAACCACACACAGTTTCCTGTTGAATCAGGACGCATTTCGTTGCATGGTATACTCAGTTGCTATGTACTTGACAAACTTACTTGTTCTTCTCCTACATTCCCTTTGTCATAAGAGCTCTGTAACACCGAAATTTCTCATTCGTGGGATAATAAAGGTTTATTCTATTCTCCTTTCTTATTATGATTTTGGCCAGTTATAAAAAGCCAGAAGCTCTTCTGCAGCCTAACGCTCTCAAACTGCAGTCCTGACCAGTTCCCCTTTTTGGCTCACGCATTTTCGGACGCAGGTTTCAACAGGTATTGGAAGGAAATAGAGAGGGCTGGGGGGAAAAAATAAATAAATAAAATAAAAAATTAAAAGTATACAGTACTTGTATCACTCGGGAGCTGAATTTCTAACTTTTGAGTTTTTGCATATTATACTGAAATTACCTAATACCCTTTACACAGTTACGGCTAAATAAAAGGTTGATTTTTTTTTTGCCTTTGTGAGTTACAAGAGCTGAGTGTAGGGCACTTTTCCCAATAATTCATTTCACACCCAAAATGGCTGACAGGCATTTGGAACGTGTCCAGCTCAGACTCTGCATAACCCTAGAGAAAACACTCCACTACAATGCAGAAACTAAAATCAAGTATTTATAACCCTAATGGCACTTTTTTCCTGAATGGTTTAAACCTCGAGTGTTTGGTGTTGGTCATCTCATGTACAGCAGCACAGTTAAGGCCTTCATGCATAACCCTGTTCCCTGGTTCAGGCAAATAAGATTTATTGCCCATTTTCAACATTTCAGCTCTATAGAAACACATTCTTTCACTGCAATTTGATTCTTACAATTTTTCTATAAGAGGCCCAACATTTTGAAGTGCAAAAATAATTCCTTGTTGCACAAAGCTGACAGACATATTTGCTAATGGCGCTGCCGGGTCCATGTGTCACGTGCAAGATAAGAAAGTGGGTGGCCTTAAAAGGATAACTGTATATATATCGTGCAACATTAGGTCCACAAGAACCATCGCTGCTTCCCTACTCAAAGCCTGACACCAAAGCAGAACAAGTTGGGCTCTTTGCTTGTGCATCCTCTTTTGTCAACTTTATTTAGAGCATCTGGTGCTGCACTGTACTGTTCTTTGTAGCATTGACACATTTCCTGGACAACTCCTGCTGTGTTTATAGCTGACATGCAAAATTAGAGGCTTGATGGCTGGAGAACAGCAGGTTTCAGAGGACGTGCTGAAATGGGTGCTCGAGTGAGATAACCACTGCCAGGTGAGGTAACTTACTATTCAATAAAGAAATTCCGAGCCAAGACTGAGAAAAATCCTACACACCCTCAACCCCTCACATGCTGTGTTTACAGGTTTATCTACCTAATCTCAAAACCCCCAACCACACGTCCTAAGGTGTGCAGCCTTACCTGTTATCGTGGGAGTTCTTGATGCCAACCAGCTTTGCCAGCCCATTAAAGTAGGCGATGTCACGAGCAGCCAAAGAACTGCCAGACACGAGGTTGTTTAGGGTCCCACAGATGTTGACCACCACATCACTGGAAGGCTCCTTCTGGTACCCATCATTGGGCAGCTTCATCACCAGGTTGTTTACCACCTTGACAGCTAGAGGAAGAACCAGGAAGATCAGAGGGTTGGCTTCATCACACAGCACTGTGGCCACAAACACAATCTATACTAGGAACACTCAACCATAAATATTATTTTAATGTGAACATGGAATGTAATCCTTATACTGTAACTTTTAACTCTTTAAATTCCGATGCTAACGGAACCACGTGATGACCCAGCAGTGCTCCCTCAAGCAAAGGCACTCACCCATGTCACCCTTGTTCCTGGTGTGGCGGGAGAGGTTCCTGAGAAAGCCGGTGACCGAGCGCAACTCCTGGTCATTGGTGGTACGCAGCTGGTCTAGCACCACAGGCAGCATGCGCTCCTGCTCCAGCGCCACACGGCTCAGCACTGATGCCCACTAGGGGAGGTACACAGGCCCATGTTACTCAGCAGGCAAGAAAACAGTCACCTAGTACAAAGACTGACAAAGTAGAACAACACAACCTCCACCTTTAAAAATATTTGGAGCCTTTCTGTTCTGTGAGGGAGAGTAACACCATAATATTAATGAAAGCAAATCAAATGTAACTTGCGCCAAACTTTAAAACACGCTGCACCACTTCAACGTATGCCTTTGCAACCTGTACCATCACATTTTCCATCATTTTTCTGCACTTGGAAACATAATTCAATAAGCAGCAGATGGCATACATGTCACAATTGCATCCTACAAAGGATGGAGGTTCTAATCCCACATTCTGCTACAGTACATGTGGAGTTGCAGAATGTATAAATAAACTAATTAATTTTAAAAATTCACCCAGCCATGGTAAACTGCTTGCCATTGTAGCTTAACATTTACTGACAGCTAAATGAATGTAACAATGCAATGTTTTCTGTGACGTATATGAGCAATACAGACCAAACAAACAGCCCTAAATATGCTGATAGTACAGCACTCCTTAAAGTTTGCCATGGTTTAATTTTATTAATATTTTGCACATGAACTTGGGAACGTCCCAGGGCCGCTGCTTAAATCATTTAACTATTGTTACTCGCTTTCTTGGAACAGATCAAACCCAAACATTTTGAAGCACGTCAGCATGTGCTTACAGTGCGTACCATGCACTGAAAATACTGACTTTGCCCAGAATACAACTAACAGTGCAAAAGTTTGCAATCCATCATATCTCCCCAGCCCTCAGTATCCTCCCCAGCAGAAAGGAGGCACTTTCCTCACTGGGACTTTCTCCTTTAGAGGTCAGTGACGTACAAGGCACCTTCAAACACCCACCCGCCCTCGCACGACCCATTCCAACCATTACGCTATCTTCTGTTATCACCGTAAAAATTCACTGATCTTCAGAACCTCTCGCCCTTTCCCATGTCCTGCCCCACTGAACCTAAAATCACCTCCCTCTTGTATCTTATCTTCTCCAACCTCTTTCAGGTCTCCTCAATCAATATCATGATGACTACAGGGCAGTCTTTTCAGACAATTCTGAAATTGAAGTTTGCATAACATATTATTTAGGGAGATAAGTATTGGACCAAAACCCTAACCACCCCCAGCCAGCAAACATGCCTTTTCACACATAAATACCCACAAACTTTGACCCCTGCAGATGCCGTTTTATGTAGCCTGCCGCTTCCCCACCTCCAACACTATCTTCAATGGGTCCCAAGTAGGGGGCTCAACAACCTCACTGTACAGCAGGTTCAATTCCCCGAGTGGACTCCAAGCATCGATCTTAACACACAAGCAGTCTAATACTTCTAAATCCCAAAATTCTATTTCGCTTAAACTACAGCTAGATATGTTATGCTTATCGCAGTCATATTAAGGAAGAAATTTCATAGACAATCCTGTCCATTTAATCTTCTGCACTATTTGGTATATTTTTAATTCTTTATACTTTTTGAAATGCACATTTACTGTAACACTCCCCCCAATGGAACCCAGCCTAAATATTAGCATCCATAACCTAATAAATAATTTAAAACATTAATCTGGCACAAAGTAATTAGTTGTACATTTTTCATGTAATATTTTTGTAGCCCATATATCCTGTATCTAACTGTAAAGCATTCTGACAGACAGTGTAACAACTCTGCAAAAAATAAGGTTAAACAAAATTATCATCATCATTAGAAATTCTTTGTGGAGTACAGGTGTACAATTCTTCAAAATGTACAGGGCAATTTCATAAACTTAATTTAATGGTGACTTGCATCAATATTAAAGATTTTTTGGTTCAAAACTGAATCCTTCAAAGTGAATGCCCCAGCTGAAATGTGGCTGTCACCTACCCTTTTGTCTCCAGCAGTGATGTTCTGCAGGGCACCGGCAGCTGCCTCACGCGTCACATAGTTGATCTCACAGCGCTGCAGGACACGGTTATACAGCGCCACGATCTGGGGGTGCCAGAGCCACTCCTCCCCCTGAGGCTGCTTTGCCACCTCCGTGAAAAGGGCCAAGTCTTGATTTTGCCTCTGCAGCTCAGACAATACAAGCAGGCAAGGTCAGCATCTCAAACACCACATAACATGAACTGCCTTAGACAAGAATAAAAGAGGGAATAGTAATTGAATCTACATTTTTTTTTCCCCTTAACAGCAAGGATGTTTCCTTTTTTGGATGGTGAATGCTGAAATCTGTTGCTTCAATGTGAAATAAAACTTTAATAACATCATGCAGTTGTAAGATGCCCAGAGTACACTGTGTAAAATCATAGACTGAAAAAGAGATTCATAGGTGCTGCTACATACATCTTTTGCCTTCTTGCTCTGGGGTGTGAAGCAGCCGATCGGATCACCCTTCTGGCTTTCGTGTCCCCGGGTGGGTCCATCCAGCCGCATAAGAACAGAGGGCGCCATTTCATTGTACAGCTGGTAGGACAAGTTCCTTAGGACACATACACTGTTCTCCACTCCCTAGAAAAAGAACAATGTGGGAAACGTGGGATGAGCACTAGGTCACTCAGCATGGCGATCACTCCTGCAGACAATCCCCTGAAACCCCACAATGGCCCAGAAATATGCGACCCACGACAATTATCTATAAGTCAGTAGGAAACATGAACAGATGAAGAAAGCTGGATGGCCTCTGTTCCACACTCACCTTGTCCTCTACCTTGCCACTGTCAGTGCAGTTCTTGATGTACCACACCAGTGAGTCCACCAAGCCGCGGGTCCCTCGCATCTGCTGCCGTGTTCTGTCATTCACAGAGCTCAGGTTCCTTGGGGAAGGATCCCAGTGAAAACCAGTTAGGCATAATAACGGCAATAACAACAGCAGAGATGGATGTGCATGTTGTGGTCCTGGCACTGCTGCATTGGTACCTGAGGCAGCCGGTGGTGTTATAGAAGATATCAACCTCGGAAGGGGACTGCTCTTTCATCAGCCCTTCTTGACAGCCAGACAAGGGAACCAAAATGTGGTCCGTGAGCTTAGTAAGCGTGTCCCTGGCCAACTTCTCCTTAAGGCTGTCCTTGGAAGACAGGTTCCACAGAATTCCTACAGTCAGGCAGAGAGACACTTTCTCAGCAGAAGAACTTTGACTGTAACTGTGAGGTCCAGCTCAATGACTCCAGCTGTATCCACCCATTCATGGATGGTTACATAATACCTGCCGTTGTACACTGCACAGTTATTCCCTACACTTCCATATTACCCACTTCAAAAGCCTTTTCACCATGTGGCGAAAAGCGGGACTTATTCATTGGCATCATCACCTCACAACACAACCAGATAGATTCTATTTTGAGGTAAAAATAGTAGACAGACAAAAACATTTGCTCCCACTCACAGGTACAGAAATCTATAGAGAACAAATATGTGTGCAGCACATGTGAAATTTACAGTGCAGGAGGTCATACATCAGCCTGATCTTTGAAACACCCCCAGTAAACAAGCCCCTCTGCTCCAAATGAAAAGGCTCTCCCTTTGCAAATGTGTGTGGAATTACTAGAAGCTTCTTTAAAGATATCTTAAATTATAAAAAAAAGTCCTTAATTTAAAAAAAAAAAAAAAAAAAAAGTGAAGTGAAGTGAAAAAGCTTTTACAGACATAAAATTGTAAATGAAAACTTGCAACTCTTTCCAACTTTAGTGACTGTAGCAACATCACAACACTATTTGCAGTGTGAAAATTTCAGGCACATTCCACTTATCCTGGGTAAATGCTGCAATTACCATAGTACACATCAAGTGCTCTGTTACACTCGGATCGAAAGTGGAAGCTGGACCGCATCTCGGGGGAATTCTACAGGCTACATACAACTCTGTAAGCACAGGTTACTATAATGTCTGCCTCACACACATGCCGGGCTGACTTATCTCATGAGTAAGTGCAGGAGAAGCTGACACCAGATAAACGTCTGGCTCTTGCGCACATTTACTACCCCTCACAGCTCTGTAAGAGCCCAGGAATCTCAAGGACTGTTTACCCTGGGTGTGGGTCACATACAGCTTAGACAGTCCAAAAGCTGGAAAAGCCAGCCCCTGTCCAATAGAGAAACTCTCTCCTTCTAGACAGCTCCTCCCATATAGCATAGTGATGAAGAGATTAAAGGTCAGGGTGTGACTATGTGGGAGTTCTAGGGTGGATAACAAGTTTTTGGAGGCTTTAGCATGAACAATAAGGTGCAGGTAGGTGTGGCAGGGCTTGTCAACTGGCAGCAATGTGTGCAGTCGTGCGTCGTACCTGTGATGTTTTTGCACAGCTCATCGTCAGGCTCCGACAGTGCTTCCACCATCTGTGGGATGCCTCCCGCCTCGATGAGTGCAGTCTTGTTCTCCATGCTCTCATATATTATGTTGCGCATGGCGCCTGTGGCATAGCGCTGCACCTCCTGGTTGTCGCTGCCGAACAGCTGTACCAGGGCAGGGATCCCTTTCATCTGTCGTACCTGCGCCTTGGCCTCACTGTTGTGGTAACACTCATGCTGGATATAGGCAGCTCCTAGAACCTGTAAATCTGCTTCTGACATGTTCAGGTAGCTGACAGCAGTGCTCATGTCCAGGTTGGCAAATCTGCAAGGACAAACAGGACTTAGACTGCATTCATCATCACTCTCACTGCACCCCATGAGTCACAACAGTTCATATGGCCACATGCTTCTCTGTGTAACTAGAATGCCATGGAATCAAGAGAATACTTCTTTGTTTCTTGTATTATATGTATGTATGTACATTACACTATGCATGTATGCATATAAGCATAAGAGGGAGCTTCAAAACTAGTATCTTGTCTGTAAACAGAATAAAGCTCTGCAAAAACTACAGAACAGAGAATGTAGATAACTACAGCATATCTGTGGCAACCTGCCTTTGCCACTCCCAGACCTGATGTTCTGCTATGACTCCACCTCTTCCATAAAATCCTTGCCAAGAGAAAAAAAAAAAAGGGGGGGGGGCTTGTCTTGCTTGCATAGAAACCTAGCAACCACAAACAAACTAACATGCACTGGTAAAGCCTTACAAAAAAGAAAGGGGGGGGGGGGGAAAAAAAATAATTAAATAAAAACTCCCTGTGCCTTTCTAAGCACTTAAAAGATTTGAGATAACCCTTTTTTTTTTTTTTTTTTTTTTAAAAAAAAAGATGGCATTATGATCCCTGGTAGCAACTGGACACACACATTGTGTGTGTGTGTGTGTGTGTGTGTGTATAAAAAAACTCAACTGGAGAATTTAGTAGTGAGAGGGTTTGCTTCAAGGTGTGCGAGACTAGGTGCCAGTTCCTCACCCATTCAGGTTCCCCATGCTTCCTGACGCATCCTTCCAGCTGTCTATGACATCGGCACCCCTGCCCACACTCTGCAGGCTCTTGACAGAGAGAGCACGTGGCAGCGAGCCTTGTCGCGTCTGAAACAGGATGCTTCCCTGAGAACCAGTCCCCATCTGGCCCATGGCCATGCGGCTGCTGCTTGCCGTGGATGCTTGGTGTTGCAAGGTGCTGGCGCCAGACATGGAGCCCATGCTCAAACGGTTGTTGCGGTTGTTAATGCGGCTGATGGTGCGGTAGGCAGGACCTTTGAAGGAGTGCTGCTGGACCATCTCGACCATCCCACCACCCCCAGCCGAACGGGATAATGTGCCACTCAGAGAGCGCTGCATGGTTGACGGAGCAGACATCGACCCGGTCATTTGCCGTGACTGGGTAGAGAAACCATTGCTGGCTGTAAATAATGACTGCTGGTAGGGAGGGCCGTCGTGATCTGACACCAGGCTACCCTCACTGCCGTCCTGTGTTACCCAGGATGCTACCTGGACAGGCTGCGGCGGGGCATTGTACAACCGCATGGAGTGTACAGACAGGGTATCTGGATCTGGCCGGCTCATGATGCGAGTCATCTGCTGCTGATGAGAGCTACTCTGATAGCCACCTAGGGGCAGGTCCTCATGGTATATGCCACCGCCTGCCATGCTTATGTTGGGCCTTGGCCGTGGACCCAAATCCACAGCAGAGCGTGAAGAGAAGCCTCCAGAGTACTGCGATATTCGTCGGGCCTGTGGACGAACACATACTACCATCACACACAGTGGAGCAACACGTAGAGGTACAAGCCTTACAGACATGGACACCTGTCCCACCTATGGGAAGGAACAGCAAGTGGAAAGAAATAATCTTGAAAAACCATCACTGCTGAATCTACAATAAGGCTGTACTGACTGAAAAATTGTAGAAATAAATTAGAAAAGCAATATCACCTATACAGCTATTATTCTTGGAGGTGCTTTAAAACAGTGAGACTTTCAGCTGTATAACACTGAGCATTTGTTCCACCACTCCCAGTCCCATGAATATGTTTTTTCTGGGGATTTTTTCTATGTCAGTTATTGTCTTGGATAAAAGTGAGAAGAATGCATGCATTTCAGATAATAGACCAATACCAGTAGAATAACAATGCATATTCAAATGTAGATTACAAACAACCCTCTTCAAATAACCTATTATACACACACAGTCTAAAACATGTTGCATACAAGCATTTACTGATGAAGGGTGTGGTTTCTATTGGAAGGTGAACGAAGACTTTGCATGGTAAACTGATCTCACATCAGCCCAGCCCCTTTTAGGATTATAACATACTGACTGAAAAGCTACCAAACATGGTGATGGCAGGCCTGTGAGAAATATCTCACAGTAAGAGGAACTGACCGTCCACTGTGGTATGACTAACAAACTGAAAATTGCACCTTAAGTAATCGCACAATACTGTACCAAGACCTCCGCATTACAGTGGATCTCATTTCATCTCTGAACTTGAAAAGTCGGAAGCTGTTCGTTCCAGTGTTACCATACTATTCAATAAATGAGGTAAATGGCATTGCGATAATCTTCTGTTGTTTGAAAGGCAAGTACCACCCTCCGCTGTGTATGAACAAGCGCCGACTGACATCTCAGGCCTCACTGAGGCTGAATGAGTAGGCGTGAGATTCTACACAACTGATCAGCAGTCATTTCTGAGCAATGTTATGACTGCAAACAGAAACAGATCCTGCTCAGATATTACACACATCTATGTCAGTTGACGTAGTTCTTTTTTTCCAGCTTGTCAGCAGCAGCCACCGGTAAACTTGACCTTGGTGGTCTCAAAAGAGGGCCGAAGGGACGTGGTCACAGAGGGTGATGGCATATACTCACCGGCAGAGTGCGGCCCATGTTGTACATGTGGGATCGGGAGCTGAACCCGGCTGAAGGAGAATTGCTGTAGGTGGCGTATTTCAGTGTGGAGGAGCCACCGTACTCTAGAGTGGAGAAAAGAAGGGAGGGGGGGGGAAAAAAGAGCATAAATTAAAACCCACCCAAAAAAAAAAAAACAGCTCATTTTGTTATTGATGTGTGTGTCTCTAGTCATGAATTCGTGAACATAGGACTACACTGAAGGTATACACCTGGAAAGTCAACAAGGACCATTATAGGAATGCATCAGGCAATGGTAAATATAGAGGAATAACATTAAATAGATAAATATTTATCTGTAATAGCAGTGCTTAGCTTTGTATTTTTTCCAGGTATATAACACAGGTCTGCAGTGCTGAAAAGGCAGCGTTAGTGCTTGTCTTATTCAATAATTTAATGTCACAGGTGTGCATGAAGCACTGAATACCCAGCCAAACAATGCAATGTGGTGCTCCTACAGCTGAAGGACAGAGGGGGCAGACAAGTTGCTGGGCAATAAGGGATGCTGGATGCAAGCAATGGTGTTTCTTGTCTAACATTATGACTTCCTCCCTGCAGTAGAAACTCTAGGCAGAGAAATTCAGGATCTCTAAACTTTATTCTCCATTACAAAGGTCTCAGCACCTTAGTTTAAAAACGCCAGTGACATCAAACTGGATCAATACATTGTGCCGCCATATACAGCGTATGTAAACTGATAAGTTTTTAGAGCTTCTTTATGACAACGACAGCCAGACGAAGCCGTACATGACCCCAATTTTCTGACGCATGTTGTGACCAGACAATGAACTGTATTATAATGAACTGTATTATAATGGTGAGGTTAATGATTTGAGCTGTGCAAACATTCACATTGTCTTTGCAAATAGACTTGGAAAAAAACACTGGCTTATCTAACTACACCTGTCCCAAATACAGGGTGAATCAAAAGGAATCGAACACTTTCCTCAGTTTATGACTCAATAAGTTTCACACAAACATGTAGTGTATTGAGCATTTGTAAGATAAAGAAAAAACTGAGACACTCTACACTTAGATTTAGACTACACTGTCACCAGCAATCTGCAACAATAGGTTTGAAAATTTAAATAATGAATTTATAAATAATTATGCAACAGATGGCATTCCTTATACAAAGACCAGAATTAATGTTTAATATTACTACTTTTGACAAAGTAACACAATAGGTACAAACTGACTAATAATATACAATGTTTTTCCTAAACATGCCATGTGCTAGTTCTTGTCTTGCATTGAAAATGTTAGTAGGATTTAACTATGTTTATTTTGTCAGATATGCAGGGCTGCGAATCAGAACCACACACACCACCAACGAAACATAGCAAGACTGCAAACTGTCTAAGTAGCCTTGGACAAAGGTGCATAATAATAATAATAATAGTAGTAGCAAACAAATGTTTTAAAGCACTGATATGGAACAATTTTCTGTTCCTGTGTTCCAGCTACTGTTTAAAAAAAAAATCTTTCCAAAAAATTGTAAATTCTAAAACATACAAAAGGACTGGGGGGGGGGGGGATGAAGTACAGGTTATACTGCACTCCCACAAGACTCAGATGTAATCCAACTAGTTTCAAAAATGTTTTGATTTTAGGGTTTTGCCAATCATTATTTTGGTCATAGTATACATACGAGAAGCACGGAAAGCATGAGATGCAGACATAGCGAAACCGAGTAGCACGAAACAGGGAAACAAAAACCAGATGTTCCTCCTGCTGAGAACAAACCTCCTCCTCCCACACTCAGGCTTATCAACATTAGGGCAGGGCAGGGCAGGGCAGAGGTGGGCTGAGCTCCTGACTATGCTTCCCTGAACCACGACAAGCCCAAGACATACATACATACATAAAAAAAATAAATAAAAAATAGGGGAACTCGGCCCTGAACAGCCAGTTCGCCAGATTTACAAACCGTTCATCCTTGATAGTCTAATTGACTATCAGGACAACTAGAAAATATCTAAAATATCTAAGATGAGCAAAAACAATAACTACAATCTTCAAAACAACTTGCAAGAATTCAGCACAACTGTCATAATTAATATCACACAACTCCAAAACTGATGAAAATACATTATTGCAGCACAAGTAAGATTACATTGGGCAAACTGACCGGTCAACTGCGACATCTGACACGGCCTTCTGCTCGGGGGGAGGGGTTCTAACGCCAGGAATGGTTTGCATGCCACAAGTGAGTGTCTGGTGAGGAGAATCACTCTATACTTGACGCTCCTCTTCCTTCACTCACTGCAGTCAAGCAGCTCAGCACAGGTTTCAAAACCTTCAGAGAAGTTCAAAATCTCACTTGTATATTTTACAGCTGAAATTTATATCCCCGTATTCTCAGAAATTGTTTTAAAGAAATATGATACACTGAATAGGTTACAGCCATCCAGACCTGGTGAAACAAACTCCTTTCACATAGTTGCTTGCATATCGACGCAAGATAGGCAAAACATGATAAATTGGTTCTCCTGCTGTGCAGCCATGCAAAACCAATATTTACATGAAGAAAATAGCTACAAATAATCAAGGTTTTTACCAAAGGAAGGTAAAAAATAGACAAGATGAAATGTGTCACAAAAGACACACACACAAAAAAAAAAATTACAACCATCTTTATAAGAACAATAAACATTATAAAAATGAATAAAATAAAATGTATTTTATTTATTAGTCATTATGGTGAAACTGGCTCAGAAGTTTTCGCTCTTAGCCTACAGATTTTTATGTGGAACGGTCATGCAAGGAGCCATGCAAAAGGCTTACTTCAGCTTTGTTTCTGACAATAGTATGTCTTCCAAATTAAAGCCTACCATCATGTTTGCTTTTTATTTTATGTATTTATTTCTTTGATCAAAGACAGCATCTCCCTTTTCATGCGGTCATGCTGCACCTTTTTCGGGAAGCCTTGTGCGTGAACTTGTCCTTGCGGACAGGGAGGCCAAATGTGTGTGGCGTAGACGCGCAGTGGTGGGACAGAAGCCCGTAGAAGACCCAGCAGTGGGGCAGAACGCCAGCTGCCTAAACACCAGCTGGATGGCATCCAGAACAGGGGACCAAAGTCCACCCTCAGCAAAGACTTTAATACGCCAGGTGGAGGAGAACCACACACATTTTCCAGCAGAAATGTGCACTTACATTATTGTAACCAACATAGGCATCTGACTTTGCAGATATTTGGGTTTATACATTTATCCACTTCCATCATTCTTACTCCACAGTTTAATATTTTTAAGCACCAAAGCAGAAAACTAACAGATTTTTTTTATCCCAGAAAAATAGGCATTTAAGTGACAACAGACAGTGGCAGTAAGTAGCTCCTCCTGTTCCTTCAAGATTCCTCAACTTATTATGGTTATGAAGAAGCTCCCTCTAATCTCCAGACATAATCAAGGGCCACGCCTTGCTTGAGGAAAGAATGGGTAGTGCTGCTGTGTGCGACTGAGGGCATAGGTCCTCCCAGCTGCTCCCCTTGCCACATCCATGCCAGCACATGGAACCCCAAACCTGGCAGCTATTTGAGCCAAATCTTTGGAGATACTTTTGTATATCACATTAAATTACACCACAGACAACTCTTACTGTGTTTTTTTTTTTTTTTAAAGAAGAATAGGTGGCTTTGACCAAAAAAAAAAAAAAAAAAACCCATGAAAAAGACATTGTTACCTGTCTGGGTGTGTTCGCCTTATAAGTGATCAAAGGCAGGAAACCAGTTTTCTGGCTTTATCAACAGCTGGATAATGAAAATGCTCAGGCACGACAGCATGAAATCTTTAGGGAAGAGGAAATTTTAAAAAAAAAAAAGCAAGCATCTCAATTATTTTCAACTGCTTTCAACTCGACTGCATCTTTCAAAATTCCCTCTTGATCAAGATCACAAGGAGTCAATGGCTCGGTGCTCAGGTGTGCTGCCCTGGGGCGTACTCATGTGTGCATGGCGTTTCAGGCCGTGCAACTTGAATCAACATGTCGAGAAACTTGGAATAAAAGGATAACTGGAAATACTTTCTCAGAAAGGATGCATGTACAGTATGAGTATCTGTTCAGTAAATCATAAGGAATGGCATTTTATGTGCATAATTAATGCATTAAAAAGACATTTCTTTCTCAAAAACCATACAAGAGTTGCAGAACCTATCCAAGTGCAGTTAAGTTTAACCTTGCAACGCTCATGCTTAAAACAGAAACCTCCTCACTGTTCATAAGCAAGGTTTCTTAAAATGTGAATATCAATGCCTTAATTTGGACCCAAGCTCGCCTACTTTCGGATCTAAAACGCGAGACCGCTACAACTACACAAAAGGTCAACAAATAAGTCCTTGCGGTCAATGAGGTACCAGATATCAGAGTCTACAAACCTCACGCGGTCGCAACTGAGATCATCGGTACGGACCGACAGCGTAGGCGGGTGTGCTGTAAGGACGCCGTTACGTGTGCAGCTAAACATCTGAGCATGAGTAGAGAGTGAGTCAAGGTGAACGGATTGATTGGACGTGGTCCAGGATGCGGTTCTAATTCGGGAAATAAGTCTACCCTTGTGATGGACTGAGCAGAAATTCACCACGAAGGTGACATTTCTTTCAGCAGATTACCATTAGGAAAATCCTTAATAGAATTTAAGGTAATACATTCAGATTTATAAAGACTTCACTACTTGGTACTGAGGTGCACCTCACTGCCATTAACACTAACAATTAATATTTCCAGTGACCATGAACTGGCATGGGGAAGCAGGACACACTGGGACAGTGGTAGAAGAACCCTGCTCATCTCCTCCTGGCCTTGTGTACAGCCAGATGTATAAAACATGCCGTTTTACAGCTACCCACATTGGAAAAGTGAAAACATCCGTGGATGCCCTCTAGAAGAAGGCGCTTTCGCTCACGGTGCTGGATAAGCTGTGGAAATTCAAGAGGTCCCAGCAGGGTTTCACACATTGCTGCAAATTAACACCAACAGACAAAAGTTATTACCGAACTTGCAGTGACTTGCTGCGTTCCAGACCAGCAAAGCAAAGCTAATAAAATGCAAAAACACCAGCCCAGGCAGCTCTGGCTAATTCTCACAGTCTGAAACCTTGTGAGCAATGTATTAGTAATTCAGATGCCACCACCGTCACAATTTTTGAATCAAACCCTAAGCCTGCACCTGAAGGTCTGCACGGACTCCCTAGCTGTACACAAAGACCTGGTTTTGCTTCCCCACACAAAGAGCTAATAGACATCCTTCAGCAACCTAGGAAGGAAAATCTGGAGTAAAATTAACACTGAAGGTGGAGAATGACCTGAAACAAGATCTCACAGCATTGCCCTCTTTTTCACAAGTCTACCCTTGCAGCACCTGCAGAGGCATGAAAATCCCAGCTTGGTTACACAATGTAATATTAAACCCTCAGAACAAGGAAACACTGGCCACACCACAGTAACTTTCACCTCAAGCTCATGGTAGCTTTCAGACTGGGTTTTTAGAAAAACCTCATGTAATCCGTTATTCTTATTCATGTATCCATTTTATTCATTCAAAAATGGCTGTGTAATAAAGATACTTGATTTCTACTCTGCTGCTCTTCATACAGCAGTCTACCATGTATGAACTTCAACCAGCAAGTAGCAACCCTGGTTGTAACACCTACTCTGCTGTAACATGGCAGCTCCATGCGATGGGGCTGCCCTCAGGGGTTACCTCTAGAGTGCAAATCCAACTCAATTGAGCACACTTGGACCAAGGCACACGAGAACTTGTAGGACTGGATCGGAACTGACCATGCATGATGGTTTAGCGACATAACTTGACTGCTAAAGAGGACTCCCCGCTCGAACAAAAACAGCCTCGCCTGCACAACATCAGAAATCACTGTCAACAGATCTGTCAGCGCTTCCCAAGATGAGTCTCAAGCAAAGGAAAGTCTCCAGGCACATGCTTGGCATACTTCGCCAAAAGACTTCTTTAAAGGATTCAGAAAACACGACCTTACAACGGCTTCGCAAACACTTTTTCAAAACACGCATTCATTTCCCACCTCCACAACATTTGACAGCCCTGTCATGTATTTACTCAGCGTACACATCAGGTGCAAAGGAGCACTACAGTCAGACCGCAGGTACAGATCGAGGGCCTTTCATAATTTACAGTACGCAGTCGTGACAACTGACTTTGTAAGTATCTGTTTCACAGCTTGAAAATAAACTGTACACAACTAATAAAATAAACTATAAGATCAAATTAACAAAAAAAATTAATAAACTATAAAACTTAAACTAGTAAACTGAATCCCCTGACCTGTTACTCAAAAATCCGTATTTTATTCACTGACCTCCAACGCGATCGTTTGGTTTGTTTGTACTGTTAGTTTTTATTACTGCTATTGTTACTATAATTTCTGATATTATTACGTAAATATGCTAACAGAACTATCATTAACAAACTATAGATCAGCACCAATAATAGAAGCAGCGACATTATTAATATTAATGCATACATTGTAATAATAATTATCGTTACTGAAATAATGACGATCGTAATAGCGTGTGAGTCGAGTACAGAGGCGTTGCGGGAGGCCGGCCAGGTAAGCCGTACCTGAGGAGGCGGTGTAGTTGGCCACGGAGCCGTTGGCGCCCGCCACGCTGGGCCCGAACGCGCTCGTCTTCTCCGCCAGGCGCATCTGGACCTGCTGCTGGACCCGGCGCGCTCTGGCCACCTCGTCCGCCAGGCCGCCGCTATACTCTAGCTGCGCGTCCGAGGGCACCGCGTACGTGGACGCGCTGGAGGCGCCGGGCGGCAGGGCGGACATGAACACGGCGTCGGGGGCCACGCTGGCGTTCATCGCGGGGCGTCCCGGAGAGATCGGCGCGGGAGAACGTGGAAACTTCCAGGAGGGCAAAGTTTGCGTGGGTGCGCGGGGTCCGACGCGGACGCGTCTCCTCTCGGCGAGCCAAACGTGAGCGCGAACAGCACAGCAGATGCCCTTTTGCCGAATTCAAAGCGCCATTCCGACCTATTGGCCCGCAGGTGCGTGGGACCCGTGGCTCTTCTGCTGCTGCTGCTTTCTGGCTGGGACGACCGCCCGCGCCCGGAGCACTAAGCCTTGGGGAGGGTGGAGCCTCTGTGACGTCACACACCACCTTACCCAGGTAAAAGTGGTCGTTGCGCGCGCAAAGTGGGTCGTGTTGGGACAGAACGCGTTCGCAGTGCGGTTTTTAAAGTCCAAAAATATGTAATTTTCATTAAAATTCGCTCAGTTGTCCTCCTTTGCCCAACGCAGCCCTCACATACGAACTTCAGGGCAGTAATGGGAGTCAAACCCGAGTCGTTTTCAGGCCGAAGCTGAGGACGCGAGCTGCCACCCCCAGTCGTTGCTTTTTGTGTGGCGCCACAGTCACAGTTTTTCTTTTCTTTTCTTTTTTTTTTTAAAAATGAGCGCCGGGTTTGGGCGCGTTTCTGGTTGACTTTCACAGAAAAATCGAGAAAGCAGCCAGCTACATTCCGACTGAGAAAAGAGCTGCAGTTGATAAGTTTGTCCCGCCTGAGCGCAGACGTGGTTGTGGCGGTGGCGTGGAAATCGCCTCAGACACCGTGTTGACTTGCGCGCTCCGGGGCGGCCACATCTGCTTCGGTTGTTATCCGCTGCGTCGCCGTGCCTTTGAGTCACCTGTGGTTTTTCGCCGCAGTTTTACCTTTGCCGCCAGGAAAAATGCGTTACTAACTCAGCTTTTGCGCACGGGTGTCGTCAGGGGATGGGCTGAGGTGTGCGGCAGGACGGGTGTGGCGCGGACACGCCCGCAAAAGCACTTTTTGCCCTCCACTGGTTGACATTTATCGTAATTTTTTAAAATCACCTCACGCTGGCAATGTACATATTTAAGTAAGCCATCTTAAATATTTGTTTTTCAAATACTGGCTAGTTTTGCAGTCAACATAAATATGTTCAATTTGTGCTTCATGTTTGTAAATACTTGAATTTAGGGTTCTACATTTTCAAAAACACTGGTTACATTATTAATAATTCTGTGTTTATGTATTTGCAGCCAAGTTTGACACAAAAGTTGACAGCATGTTTTTTTAGTTGAGACCATATGAACTAAATATATATTAGATCATTAAATGGAAATAACTACCCATCTCTGTTAGCACCTCAACTTCTGACTGCCTTCTAACACCTGTTGGTTCCCCATCTTGTCCCACATGTGGTAGAATGAATCCCCCTCCCCTTCACTGCTGCTGAACTCCTTCATTTCTTTCAGACCAGTTTCTCTCCAGGTCTGCTGAAATCTTCATAAGTAAGTCCTTTGCCAAGTGCTATGTTTTGTCAAATAATTTTTCTATTTGCTTTGTCCACTCTGTAGGTTTATCTGCAATGGGCTGGCATCCTATCCAGGGTGAATGTCTTCTACCTGCCTTAGTTGGGTTTGCATCCACAGGTTCTGTGGGTAAAACTTTTGTTTGCTCTGAATTCTGAGTCACTGTGGCAAAAACACCTGCCCAATGCATACATCTGTATGTAATCACAACATCCTAAGTGCTTTTGGCTGCTTTCCATGCTTCCTGGTTTAGAATGACCACAATATACTGTGTTACTGTGGGCATTTACTCTAGAACGATCTTTCCGTGCATGTTTAAACAGGACTGCCAGGTGTGTTTCACATAGTTTAATTCTTGAAATATGCATTACTGATGATATTTATTTAGCTGACACCTTTGTCCAAGGCAGCATAAGTTATGTAATGAATTTAGCAGTCATCAGCAGCCCAGGCTGTGTAGGCATAGGTTTCAGTCCTACTCAGTCCATGCATGTTCTCCCTGTGATTCCCTCCCTCTCCAGGTACTCAGGCTTCCTCCCACACACCAGGGACATGCAAGTCTGGTGATTTGGTTGCTCTAAAACACCTGCGTGTGAACATCTGCTTAACCTGCCCCATCTAGGGTGGGTCTTCCAGCTGTTTTGGTATAGGCCCTGGACTCCTGAGAACCTGACCAGGATGAGCAGTTAAGGATCATGGATGGATGAATTATTTACCCTTTTTTGCAACACAGTATTCTTACAGTTCAACCTAAGTTCATTCAGAAAGGTTTATAGAATAGGAGTGGGATTTGAACCAAGGACCTTCAGCTTGCAAGGTAGTAACTTTAGTCACTACACTACCTACTGTTTTACTGCTGTGCACCAGGTGCTTTACTAACAATAACTGTCCTTTGTTTCCTGTTTTTGCTGTTTACCCTTCAGCTATTGATGGTGACTATATTTTGGCAAATGCGGCTAATTTCTGCTTTATACAAATGGGCTGTTGCTGTCAACGACATTCTGATGATGTGTGTCATGTATTGACAGCATCTTGCGACCAAAGACCAGGGATAGTCATGGCTCTGTCGCTGAATTTACTCACATCTAGTAGCAACAGCCCAGTTGGAGAAACACAAAAAAAAAAAAAAAGCACAAGATATTTTTTTTCTTGTTTAACTGATATATTCTCCTTCCAATTTAACCTGTTTATTAAGCAGCATGTTTTATTGAAAGAGCCTAGAATGAGTACTTTCCTCATGGGCACAAACATGTCCTTTCCTAAAACCTGAGCCATCCATGTTCAACTTACAAGCCAGTGTCACCTGTTGTGTTATGCAAATTTTTCAACAAGTACTACTAGGTAACAGATGTAAATCTGAACATTGCTGAGGTGAAATCAGTGTCTTACCAGCTTCAGTAAATGGGATACTACAAGAAGAGGGATCTTATGTAGCTTCTTCCTCTCACCAACGCCATAGAAGCTCAGTTTCTCACTGGTGACATCTGTCATCGCAGCAGCGCAGTATCAGTGCAGAGATTCCCTACTATTTAGATCTGCTTTTCTATTCAAATGACATCAAAATATCTTTTTCCAGAGGAATTTGTGTGACTTTGCACATCAACCCTGCTGATGTCAAGCGGAGAAGTACCTTCCCTTGCATAAGCGCTACACTCCTTTTAATGCATGTTCAGTAGGCATTCATATATTATATTCTGCAGAACCTGCCCTGCATTACCTGTTCTTGCTTAACACCATGCCTATAATATAACTCTTAAGTGTTTTACAGGTAAGGTTAAACTATGCTACACTGTCACGGTGTTTCCTGTGCTGTTCCTGTATCTCCTGATACTTCATGTTGAACCTCTTCTCTACAAGGTTAAAATGGCAGTTACTATATTTCAGCTGGTCATAGTTAATAATATGGACATTGAACATAAAAATGACCATTGTTGTAAGGCATAATTCCAACCACAATAATAACCAATGCAGTATATATTCAAGTGTGTCTATAGCTGTGTTGTAGAAAAGTTCAAGGCAGCATCAGAAGAAAGCCTGTTCTTACCGGGAAAGTGCTCCAGTCTCCTGTCCTCTGCGTGTGACTGTTAGGCAGCAGTGTTCAAGGAGTGAAGATGGTCCACACCCGGCCTCTGCCTTATTGGAAACAAAAGGTGTCTCAAAATCCCTGGGCCCTTTCCAAGGGTGGTCTGGATGCAGGTAGACAGGTGCAGTGTGACTCAGGTAGGGAGAGTCAGTATTACTGATTATGAAATCCAGAAAGTGAAAAAAATATTTATTTATTTTATTGCAGTTGTCTTGATTTCTGAAATTACATGCAGTTCAGACATTGTTGTAAAATTAATTTAAGGTGCTCATTCATATTTAAGGGATCTTATTTCTTACAAAAATAGCCTAATGCTTTTGGATATGAAGTAAGGAAGATGTTATCAACAATGTCTACTTAAGACACATCGAAATTGTATGATCTGTTTTTTAAGGTTAAATTAAAATCATCAAATAAAAATTTTCTTATGCTTCTAAATGGGTGGTGCCGTAGCAATGTTAATGAGCCTGCATTGAATAATAAACAGATGAATATGTCTAAACCTGCTGCTTGTTTTGTCTTTTATTTTATCAGTAGCTCTCGATTGTAATATGGTTATGAAAAATACTGGTGCATATAATTTATTAGTATAAACTGGAGAATTAAAGAAGTTGCTGATCGGTGGGATTCCAACTGTTCACACTTGGTGTATATCAGCAGTTATTTTTATCTTTTTACTTTTAAATAATATCTGCTGTCAATACTAGGATTTAGCACACTGTCTCAAGCAAATGCTTTGCTTTTTCACCACAAACTGAAGTGGTGGAAAAATCTCAGGACACATCTACTCATGTTGGCCCCGGTGGGAGCTGTGAGTCAGTATAACAGACATATCACAACCAAGTATTAAATTAAACAAGTAAGAGAGAAATTGTACTGAATGAGGTGGTGGGGAGAACACACCGCCAACGGAGTTATACACACTTAAACGAAGCATTTAGAAAATAAGATCGGAAATGTCTTTTCTCTGCTGAGACTGACTTGAGGCATTTAAGAGCTGGTGAGTGCGGACACTTGACTGATGTGTTTAAACCTTCATCCTTCGCATAAACTACTTATCGGCTTTTTGTCTGTTAAGCCCAAATCTCAAGTGTAATCGGGAGTAATTCCATTTCTGTTTTATCTTCTTCAAAACTGAACGAGTTCAGTGTTTACTGTTAAATATTTGTTTGAAATTCCTTATTGTGACATTCATGTCCAATGTCTTCAAAGTCTAATGTCTTCAGGAAGGTTATCAGAGCAGAATTAAGGCCTGTAGATAGCGTAGCAGTAAAGCAAGCTGAATGGTGAATTTAGAGAAAAGAGTTTGTTAAAAATACACTAAATAGTCATAGAATACTATGAATTACCTTTGCTGTCATTTGTGCATTTACTCAGTGGAGGGGGATTAGGTGCTGGATGTCTAAGGATGATGTGAACCTCCATTTTCTGTTTTAGTTTCCAGGAATCCTGGTGCTTGCCCAGCTGACGTTACCTGATTTACTTTTGTGCAAGGGGCTAAAGGTCACTCTTTTCTTTTTATTTAACAGAAGACTTGGCCCTATTAAAATTGCTCAGTCTCTGAGGTGAACAGAAACACATTTGTGGGAGTCTCATGCAGCAAGACCAACCGCATGAAGGTGGACCAGGTGTGGTAAGTTTGGGACGGTCGGGTCGCTCGTGCTCCAAAGTCCTGTCAGGCAACGAGATGCGCAAGCAGAAAGACGGCCCGTCAGATGTGTGTAGATATTGTTTCCATGGTAACACCACCCTGGCCCCAGGGTGTCTGCACATAGACAGGTGATCAGGGTGCCACTCATTTCTCCTATGCTGTCAATGACTCCGTGAAGCATGGATGAAGGCTTCCCTTTTTTATAGAAAGCAGATGGTTCAATTTGTCAAGTTAAATCTATTCTCTTTTTTTGGCTATTTTTTGGCTTTACAAAGTTAATTCAGATTAATTTTCAAACTGCACCCTTCCCTGAAAAATGCATCATTCAAAAGGCAGACACGAAGTTGATGATGATTTTGTCACACCTGAGGATGGTACATTTCCCACTTGTTCATTTGCCCAAAGGGGAAACCAGCCTGCATGCGTGTGTATGTGGGTGTGTGCGTGCGTGTGTATACAATATCAGGCCAGTGGGGTGGGGCAGCTGCACCTTGGCTCAGTTCCTGTGTCAGCTGCTTGCTTCTGCTTGCCCAGTGTGCGCCATTCCGCAGTTTGGGGACACAGTCGAAATGGACGATACCCAGCACACAGCTGATGGCCCCGAGAAGACTTTCAGCCTAGCATTTGTGCGCTGGGCTGTGCATGGATGGCCTCCTTTGTCAGTACACCTCCAGGTTTTGGCTGTGTTTGTATGTTTGTCTGATGCTGGTCTCCAGCTCACTGCCGAGCTGCTTATCATTATTTACGGTATTTGTTTTTACTGCACCCGTTCAGGGTTAGGACTTTGTTTAGTGGTACTACAGCAGGAGGTGGGATTGAAACCTGGATCCTCAGGGTGGAAGGCAGCAGTTTTAACCACGAAACACCCCCCCCCCCCCGGCTTGGCACAGATTAATAAAAATCCCCATGTAAATAGCATTAAAATGTTTTAAAATTGTTCATAATGTTACTTTTTAGCCCCGTTATTTATCCACTAACCTGGACCATAGAAATACACCAAACCGACAGCTTCGATACAGCTTTATATTTTCTGCTGGAATTTAACACTTCTCTGTGCGACTTTACAGTAAAGTAAACTTAATTAATGTGCCCCCCCCCCTTGTTCATAAATACAGTTTAGAGGTATTGACCCCTTATCTTTAAGAAGTAAGGCTTTGAAAAAGCTTTAAACGCTCCGACAGGCCCGGTGCAGGAATTGAGGTTGGAGTCGAATAAAAAGGCATGGACTTGACAGCTGGGAACGGAAAGGGAAACCGTTGCCTTGTGTTTGTTCTCCTCATGGTGGTGAGAAGCACAAGTGGTTAAAGGGACGTTTAGTTCGTTCACAGTTAAGATAGAGCTGAGGGTCTTCGCTTCGTGCGCCTGGGACGCCCGCGCTGTAAGGGCGTCTGGCAATAAACCGGATGCTTCAACTGGTTTTGTTTTGCTTATCTGTGACCCCACCTTTCTAATGCAGCAGCGTTGATATGGATGACTTTGCCAAAATAAATGCGCACTGCAGTGCCAGCAGGAAACATCACAGATGCTTGTGTGGTCCTGGAAGGGAATATGGGTGCAGGGAGGAGTTTATGTCGTTGGCCTCAGCATGGGGATGTCGTGTCACTCCGTGTCAAAGGGGAAAATGTGAGAAAGATGCCCTGGGCGCGGCAAACTGCACTCGGTGAGCAGAGTCATACCTGATCCCGCCCCTCAGACGCCATTCAGGCTCATCTGCGCTGCCTGCGCAGGCTCCTGGATGACTCACGTCTGCACAAAGAGAAGGGACTCGGGTGTCGTTCCGTTCTAATGGACTGTAACAAAGAAAGAAACAGAGCGGGAGACAAACACAAGCACCCCTCACCGTGCTCTCACTATAAATGGCTCATTTGTGGCCTCAATTTAAATTTAGAAAAATTTTCAAGCACAGATTGGAGAAAGCCACAAACAGGAGGGGAGAAAAGGTGTCAACACACACATCTGTGCTCTGCACGCAGGACAGCAAAGGCAGTCGCTAACCGGCTCTGTACTTTCAACCAGCAGCTCAGTGAGTTTATTAGCATACTCTGTGCAGATCTTCTTGAACAACTCAGCTGTTTTTCTGGTACTTCATGCATTTTTCTTGTTCTCTTCTGTCTTTCACCTCCACAGCACCTGAGAAAGCTTGCTTAGCTTTGTCATTCATTTTAGAGGGTGGCCAGCATCTGGGGGGGGTTGGGTGTGGTGCGCTTCTCTGTGGATGTGTTTGTAATCAAAGGGAGAAAAACCTGTTTTTCCTGCAAACACATTGGTGGGTGTGACCGCACAGTGGTGGCGTTGCAGCGTGTTGCGAAAGTGCTGTAAAAGGGTGTAGAACAGGGTGTAGCCTTCGTCCTAGCATGGGAAATGGCTGCCTTTTTTGGAGATGCTGATGCATAGCCACACACTGCCTCCTAGCGTGTGCTTGACAAACTGCAATGTTGAAGTTGAGAGCTTTTGCAGGACTGTGGGTGAAGCCCATGACCATTTGTGGCTGCAGGACCCCCCCAGTTTTCCAGAGGGGCTCCACAACCACCCAGGAGCTTCAGGATGGACTCACAGGATGTGAGTACCACTATGAACTCAACCTCAGACCCATGAGCTGAAAGTTGTTCGTGTTCATTCTTTTTCTATAGGAAGTTCCTGTGAGCAGCAAGATGTTACTACATAGTCGCCTTCATTTTGGCTGCAATATGAATTAAAATGTATGTACATTTACACAAAAGCCATCAAAAAGGAATTAAATCAGTGTGCATTTTAGCTTTCCTTCCTCCTAAGCAACATCCAGTACAGTAGTGCAGTGAACATGGGTGTGGATTTGGAGATGGAGAATAAAGCACTTCAAAAGGACATCTCAAAGCACGATGTTCACTAGAATCGGACCATATTCGCATCTACCTGAGTTATTCTGTAAGTCACCTCTGTTTTTATTAAGTGTGAAATAATTTCTGGGTTTTTGCTGGGAAACATTAACTGCAAATTACAGTAAGAAAATGATGCACAGGTTAAAGAAATAATAATTGTGAAAAATGCTATTGGTCTGAATGAATTATTTCAAGTTTGCTTATGCATCTGACTGTGTTATATTAATATGGCGGTTGCACTTGAAGGTGAACGGATGCAATCTGTGCTTTGCTTTACTTTGGGTTCTGAGCCTCTCAGCTGATTGGCCTTTCCGCGGTTGGTGGTGCAGCAGTTAGGGATGTTGATCTGTAACTTTCATGTTGTTTGCTTGCGCCCCAGTACTTCTGCTTTTTGGATGGCCTCGAGGAGAGCCTCATCCTCAACTTCTGTGCTTTAAATATCCTGCTGTTTCGCTTTGGTTAAAGGTGTCATCGAAAATGGAAATGGAAAGCGCCGAGGTCACCTTGCAGTCAAAGCACGCGAGTTTGAATCCATAGTACACTTTATCAAAGCATTTAACCCGAATTACTGTGTTAAATTTTATTTGCCCAACAGCATTTATTAAAAAGATGAGTTTAAACTCTTTTATAGCTCTGAACACCTAGCGTTTTCACATTAAGAAGCTTGGTTTACATCCAAGAAACTTCAGCAACCTTCTTGAGCCGATACTTTATTTTTGTCCAAGTAAATTTCTGCACGAGTAACAGTAGTTTTACTGTATTTGGCTCCTCTAAACACCTCAGCACCAACCAGCTGAACAGAGAACTGAGGGGGCAGGCAAACAAATGCCGTTTTCGGGTGTTGGCTTCACACAACAGTTGATTTACTGCATCGCCTAATCCCGCCCCATTGTGTTTACGCAGGGGTTTTTGCAGCAACACCGTGTTACCCAGAAACACAATTTCCATCGTGACAGCAAAGGAGCAATGAATGCAATAAAAATGCAAACATTTGTAAAATCCCTTTAATTCAGCATTTCTGCGCAACAAGACCAGGTCAGTACTAAAAAAAATTTTTTAAAAAAAGGGCATAGATTCGCAAGACAGTCTGCTTTGGTAATCTGTACAAACGACGTAACAGTCGTAGATGCAAGTGCTCATAACATGGACTGAGCTTTTAGCCATGACCGATGGATTCCCGTCTTTTAAGAGTGACTCATGTTTGTGTATTTCAACTACTGATGCGGTAACTTTCAATAAAGTCAAACGCAAGTATTGATTTTCTTTTTTTTTGCGCTCTACAGTTGCATTATTCCAGCTCCATAAATATATAAGCGATACGTTTAATTCCACAGTGCATTATATGCAGTACTCAGTGAAGTCTTCCTTTGTAATGAAATTTTATTTCAACTTTATGCATTTCATTTACTCAATATGTCTAAGCACACAAAATCAATACATTGTTGACCCTTTACTGACTCATGCCATTTACATTTGCAGAACATGTTAACCTCTGCTCTTCTTTCTCCTCTTTACAAAGTGCCAAACCTACACAAAACGCATACATTACTTAATATAATTAGTACAATTATATATATATATATGTATATAAGAATATCCTCTAATTGTTAACAAGATAGTGTAGTCTTATGTCTTACAGTTGTTACATATAGAGAGTGTGTGTGTGTGTGTGTGTGTGGAGCTGACGGTGGGAGAAGCCAGGTGACTCATAAGACAAGCGATACAGCAATCCAGGTGGGATGCTATTATCATCAGCAGGCCGTGACAAGGATCATGGGAACCCGTTCCAGCAACAGCATCATCTGACCAACACAAGCTTGTCCCTCAAAGCCTTTCAGCCAGTTCATATCCAGTCTGAGGTGGGGCAAAGGTGGCTAAGTATAGCACGGCATCCCAGCTGCGGTCACCTAGCACATTCAGAACCTTCATCCGTCTGCGAGTAAGGAAACGTGGGTATGGCACTAGTGTCTCAGCCGGGACAAGAAGGTCCTCACAGCCACCTACTGAGTGGCAGACACACACACAGACACACACACACACACACACACACACACAGCGACATCGACAGAACTTGCACCCGTGAAACGCTCGTATGCACAAAAGACGACACCTAAAAGAACACATGCAGACACGCACGCACGCAGAGACGGTGGGAAAAGGGAAGTGATGGCTGTGGTTCTAAGGCAACAAGCGTGACATGCTTCTCCCAGCATACAGGACTCCACCCTTCTCTGTCCCTCTGGATGTCCACTTTGGCAAAGCGACAGAGGCAAGACACTTATTATAGCCACAAGCAACTACATGTGGTTACTGGAGCGACATCAAAGAGCAGAATTCGTGTCCTTTCTCTGTTAAACGTCAGCTGGAGGAAGACTGGTTTTGGCTGGGTCCATTTCAAACATGGTTTAAGATGGCGGGCAAAGTGTCTGGTCCCTTTGTGGCTTGGACAGGTCAGGAAGTAAGACAAACCTCCTTTTTGGACGCAGGCGCCTGTGGCAGGTTGGCCTGAGAAACAGCAGTGCACCTTCTCGTGGTGTCCTTGATCTCGAGCAGCAGGCTGTCCCTAAAACAACGTACTATGGCGTCAGTAGAAAGGAACAAAACTGCCATGTACCAGCATTGGAGACTATGGGGAATTTGGAGGCAACTGTCCCACACGTAGGACCGAGGTCAGCCCAGGCCTTTTTTGGCGCCTGACTGCGTGTTACAGGTGAGAATATGCCCAGATACGTGGGTGCCATAGCTCAGGGTTCCTTAACGTATTCTCGATCCACAGACGAATTTGCTCAAACAATCTGAAAAACTTCAACACTGGGCTGCAGAAAAAAGAGCGGTGAGGACGCTACTGCTGTGGGACTTGGTAGTCGCCGGCCCTCTCGAACAATCACACAAACAAGCAAACAAGTGAACAGAGGGAAGCAAACAAGTTCCCATGCCTGTTGGTGACCATACACTATGAGTATATAATTTCCTTTATGTATCTACATGCAAAAAGAACAACAGACCAAGAGAACATGTCTTCAGCACAAAGTATCACTGACCCATGAACAACTGGCAACTAAGCATAATACAGCATGTGTGTTTTGTTGTTAGAATATAAGCACTGTATCTGCCCGATCACTGTTCATGATGTTTAACACGTAAATGTATAGCAGAAGAGGCCCACGATGCCACGGGCCAGTGCTGTGTATGCAGTAAGGTATTGTAAGATACTTTGATTTGATAAGATAAAAAACAAAACGGATAAACAACGACATTAGTAACTGATGAAAGTATAAAAACAAACAAACAAGACTGTTTTTCCCTCAGTCATTGGTTTGCATCTCCAGAAGCTGTGACCCTGTGGCCTCAGCTCCTCATCTTTAGTAAACCTGACTGTTACGGATTCCACAGCACAGGACCATGCTGAAGATCATCTCGAAGATCTGCAAAACAGCACACAAAAGAGAAGAAAGCATGTCACACAGTACTTCTGAGAGACAGCATCTGCAACGTACGAGACGATGCCCCTCGCGACCAACATCCGAATAACAAATATTCTCAGATACAAACATTTCCCAGCCTTGCGTATGTGGCACTGGTTCGCTGTAACTGGGGTCTAACTGCATTTTGGTCCGTTGATGGTTTTGAAAAGTTAGTTTGTTTTCTGCTGCACTTCTTTTTCTATGTAGTCAGTCAACAAATGTTTTTGGTTTCAAGGTAGACTGCAAGCAAATTGTTGTTTAGTTTTTCTGGTTTATAAGGAACTGCACATCTACAGACACAAGATAAAATTAATTAGAATTTTTGTAGTTCTGCTGTTTTACAAAGATGTCCCATGTTGACGGTTTTAATTTTGTTACACATCATTTTGTGCAGATGTGTATTTGATATGTAAAGACTTTTAATACCATTAATCTTTAAGTTTGAGAAAAGATTTTTATGCATTACAGCTACTTTTACCAGAAGTTCTTGGTGAATAAATAAAGATGACCCTGTAACTGCCTCATTGTGGCCAGTTTCTTTGTCCTCAGTCACAAATGGGATGCATACTCAGTACTGCCTAACTTTAACATTGCTTCAAACTAATAAAAGATAATAAAATGAAAATCCTACAATTGGCATTTTGTCTGTGCCTCACACCATGTGCTTGCTTACAGCATAGAGGGACATTGAAACCCTCCACTGTAGGAGTGTTGTAAAAAGAAAAAATAAAACACGCAAGTCTTACAGCATTTCATGACCTTTATAGCTTTGTGTGATGCTTTTAACAGAACCTAACCCTTGAATAAAGTCACGGATTGAGTATTATTATTATTACGAAATATACTATTAAGATGCTTTACATTATGAACTGAGTTTTTGTCCCATTATGCTCATAAACAGAGGTATAAGTCTATATTCGTTATAAAGACTTGTACATTTCACTGGATGGAGTAAGAAAATCCAACCCTATTTCCCTCTTCACCTGGGATGTACTGTATCATTTACACTGAGGTCTCTACACCTGGCTGTGTGACAGACTGAGGCCTGAGCCGATCTACGCCATAAGGCTCCTTCTGAAGGATGAAAAATGGGTCACCTGCATTACATACTGTATGTAGAAAGAAATAGAAACCAACCATAATAACAGCAACCACGAGGGCAGCGATGCCAACCAGGTACAGCTTCTCAGAAAAGAGCTCCTCGATCCTTCTGTGACAGCTCTGTGAGGGGAGGGAAACAAGATAAGGACATTTTTTTTTTGTATCTGAGCCACAAAAATACACAAGTGCTGCTCATGAAGCAAAGCAACAAAAACTGTAGCATAATTTTAACACGAATAAAGACCATAAAGATTTTCTCATGTTCTTTCCCACCTGTCTCACTATTCACATCCAGGGGTTCCTGGACTTGAGGAGAAGAGGGTACCCGGTGATGACTTGACTTACCACTTTTATGTCCAGAACGCCAGATGACTTGGGACACATGTCAGTAACAAACTGTGTTAGGATGCTACTGATGTCTCCCTTTCCACAGCATTGCAGCTATAATGAGAAAACAAAGACCTTTCAGTCAGCCACTACTCCCCTCACTGTGTTATATGTGTTAAAGGTGCTATGATGTTTATGTAATTTTACTTTCCTACTTCACTTATCCACACCGGTGGATACCACAGTATAGATGGACCCCGACTTACAGTGGAGTTGCGTTCTGATAAACCCATGATAAGTCAAAAATATTTTAAGTTGAAAATGCCAGAAACACACAGTAAAGAGTTTAATGGAACTTTAACTTATTACCGCGGTGTCTTGTGATTGCTTCCACACACGCCTTAACACCTACTGAACATCATAACCTAGCCTAGCCTACCTTAAAAGTCATTATGGGCTCAAAAAAAATGCATGCAACACAGAACACTGTAGAGTATCAGTTGTATACACTAGCGACCGCATGGCAGACTGGGAGATGCGGATCACTGCCGCTGCCCAGCATCATGAGAAAACATCATACCGCACATCTTTTGCCCAGGAAAAAAATCCAAACTCAAAATTCGAAGTACGGCTTCTACTGAATGCACATCGGCATCGCACCATCATAAAGTCAAAAACTCATAAGTTGGACCCTCGTAACTCAGGCCACCTGTAATGTGAATTTGGGCAGCTGCCTGCCTGTTGGCAAGTAGTGTGTTGTTAGGCTAATGGAACTGGTCATGGGTGCAGATCCTTCACTGCTGCACAAGCTGCTCAACACATCACTCCTGCTTCACAATGCAGGTGTCGTATGGGTTCGAGCTCTTGTCTTTAGAATCAGAGGAGCCAGGTTCAAATCCCTGTTGTAGTGCTCCTGAAATTGGTGAGTAAATTACTGTGTGTAAATATTATAAGTTGCTTAACACTGCAACTGATTTTACAGAGAAGAGCCAGCTAAATGCCTAAATTACTGTTCATTTCTTCTTTCTTTGGTCATAGTTACTGGCAACTAAGTTAGGCAATACCCAATTATCTGATTGTAGTACAGCATTTGGTCTTTAGCCCCTGCAGCCAATAACAGTGACTACTGGTTTCAGCACTGATCAAAACAAAGTCTGCCAATCCAGGGTCAGAGACTGGGATGAGGACAACGTACCGTCTCGTGGTAGACATGGAGAACATTCGTCACACTCTGCTTTTTGGTCGAGGCCTGGTCATACGCTTGGTCATAGAAGTTCTTCAGCTCTTTGGCAACCTGGTGAACACAGGGTGGGACTGGTGGGTCATTTATACACACTGTGTGCCTTCTACAGATGAAATTTCATGGTTTGTGTTTAATGTCTTTCTGTGTTTTTGCATGTGCCAAAAGTGTATTCTGGAAACAGAAACACACGTGTCAGTTTTGTCAGGGCAAAAGTTTCAGGTGCGAATCTTGACTCTTACTGTGTCACGGTTCATAAATCCCCAGATTCCAGCAGCCACTTCACAAGCAAACAGGATCACCAAGCATGCAAAAAACTGGAAAGAAGAACAAAAACTCAGGCAGCAGTTTTCCTTTCTTTCTGTGACATGACATGATTCACCATTTACTAGCCCTGCAGTATCCTACTTTACTTACATTTAGCAATTAATGCACTCCACAGAGTGGTACTTTATTCAAATCCACATTAAGAGTTTGACAGGGACGGAAGTCAAATTACGCAGCAGAATGGGAAACTCTTCTAATTACAAATGCAGCTTTACTGGTCTACTATATATTTCATTTATGGCTTTTTTGGTTGTGCCCAGTGTGTTCTGGCCACTATGTTCATCGTGTAGCTGGGTGAAATCATACATTTCCCTCATAGGGCAACAAAACACTGAACTTACGGTTCCCAGGAGGCACTGTGACTCCTGGATGGCACCATAGCAACCTAGGAACCCCACAAACATCATGACGGCTCCCACGGCAATCAGGATGTAAATGCCTGTTGGTAAAAGAGAAGGCCACTTTGGGTCAATGTTGCATTAAGCCAAATACTTTCAACCATATGGGACAAAAGTTTCACCTAAGCAACAATTGATGATACATTTGTAAATTGTCCATTTAGCAGACACTTTGCTCCAAAACGATGTACAGCAAAGAGTAAACAACAGATTTCAGACAGATGTAGACGTTCAGATACAGACTTGGAACTACTGAAACACAGTTTGTCTAGTATCACTATTTTTGCACCCCTAGCTGTAAACAGGAAAGACAAATGTTTCTGTGAAAGATGATGTGGTGTACATTTATGGAATAATTTGGAGGCCAGGGGACAAGCAGATCTAAAAGAAAAGTGTTTGAGATCCATGTTGAATGTGGAAGGACAGAAGCTCATTCGACCATACTGGACCCAAAAATGAGAATATGCAGACTTTAGGTTTTGAGCCCTGTGTGAGTGGGATCACAAAGCAGCCAGAGGTAGAGGGGTGAGGACTCAAAACTGCAGTAATTTCTCCCGACCACCATGGGGGGCTGTAGGATGACTGTCCACCAGCTTAACAGTGGCATGTGGAAGCAACTGAAAACACGGTAGTGTTGAGGTTCCCCCGTAATATTCCCCAGTACTGGTTGCCAAGCCACAGAAAGGACCAAAAAAGCTGCACACAAATGTATTAAAATCAAAACCAAAGTGGAAACATTTATAGAATCATAAATTTTGCTTGAAGGAAAAAAGCATCATTTTATTCTGCTTGTAGGACTGAACAATCTTCTTTGAAAAACAAACACTAAACAGCCCATGATGCCCTTTGCTTGTCTGGACACATCACTTTGCTGAGCTCACATCTTCCTAGATCGAGTGTAAGGGGAAAAGGAGTGTCTTTCCCTTTTTATCTGTAACTTTGTTTCTATCCTCCATTAGTGCATATGCACACACACTCACCTACACACTCACTTGTACCAGCTGGAAAAACTATGGAATCGGTTTATAATATCCCTGATTATTTGTAACAAATGATATTTCCTCACCCCGACAACTGTTTTGTATTTTATAAAACTAGGAAACAGAGTTGTGTGTTGCGATTTTCAACCCATTGTCCATTGTCTTTAACTCCATTGTCCACCGACTGTCTCTTGGGTAAAATATAAATTTTGTCAAATACATCGTTAAAATAAATACCCTTTATCAGTTTAAACACATTCCAGGGCAGTCCAGCTGTATTATTTATTTGAGTGACAGTCATGTGCAGTGTCAGGTTTGCATGGCACACACACACACACACACAGGGGTGCAGTGTTATGTATACCCGTAACCCAGCCCTGTCTCAGCCTGAGATGCAAGGCACAGAAGAGCAATGCACTGGGACCATATTTGTCCCTCATGTTCCATTATGTGGTCACCGTGGTGGACACTCCATCTCTGTATAAACAGCTAAGACAGAACACAGCTGGCATTATGGCCAAGCAGGAAGCACAGCAGAAAGAACTCCTTCATCTGTCTCATTTGTTCCACTTTGGCTAACTGGGCAGCAGCCAGATGACTGCCTCTGGATGCTCGACAAGTATTTGGCTGTTGAAGGTTCGGTACCCAGCTGCTTCGCAACCAACGCTGGCCGGCAGTGCTCCGTGCTTCTGATAACGGTCTTGTTACTCAGTCACCATCCCTACCTTCTCCTATCAATGCTCAAAAAATATCTGGAGCTTGAAATTTTACATTTTGCCTCTGCCATCAAATTTTGAACCTGTCCAAAATCAGAGCTAAAAATAAGTGTATTTGGTTTTAAATATTTCTATAAATTGTAACTATTGTGGTGCAATCAGGGTATCATGTAAAATGAGAAATACTTTAAAAAGGAACCAACATAGAGAAATCATCCAGAATGGCAACACATAGGGCTTTTTTGCTGTATTTTTGACATATTTTGTTGTTTTGCAGAATGAAGACATTTCTAAACAAAAAATCTGATAATATCACATGCTTTCTTATGATGACCGTAATCAGTTTGCATTGAATTTCTTTATATTTTACTTTCATTTATTGTCTATATGTCCATCAGACAAGTATAAGAGAAATTATTCCTGCCCAAAATTGAAATTTTAAGATAATTACCAGTCCTGGACAGTCGAGCACATGTTAATGTTGAGCCCTGTTTATGGGTATGAGCTTCGGGTAATAACCAAAACAATAAGACTGTTAACCGAAGGGGCCAAAAAGAGGATTCGCTGCAGGATCACAGGGCTCCCTCTCCATCACAGTAGAGCCTCTGCTCCTCCTGTCTGGTTTATATCCCCCCCCCTACTGAGGTTGTATTTGTGTGCCACTCAAAGTAGTGAAGGCGTTCCACACTGGGAGGAGCGTTCGCCCGAATGAAAAACCATCACCATCTGTGCTGAGCCACCCCCTTGTTGGTATCTCTATCTTCTTTCTCTGACTTCCTCTGTGTCAGAAATGCAAAATTCAGTAGGCGTGAGTGAGTGCTGCCACTGCTTTCCATGCTTATTCCCTGGGAGCACACTAACAATTTTATATAGCAAAACCCACTGACCTCACAAAACGAATTATATAAATGTATAAATATGGTATTCCCTAACAGTTGCTAATTTTAATAGTGCCATGAAAACACAACACAACTGAGAGAGAATTTCTTATATAAACTGTTATTAAATGTACTGCGTCAGACTGTGATTAATAACTCACATACTCTGATGTATTATGTACTGTATTAAAGCTTGCTTTTCTATTGGCTCAGAGTCGGGCCAATGGCTGTGAGAACAACGAGGGAGACTCTGCCTGCAGGAGCCTGTTGTTGAGGCAGTGGGAGGGATGCATCTCAGACAAAAAAATTCTTTCTGGAGATGGGCTGAGCCACAGCTGAGGGAGGGCTGGGTTGCCATATAATCTCTGCTGGCTGTCGTCATGGACACACAACAAATGGACCAGTTTATGACTCAATGAGGGTGAAATTAACGGTTTGATAATGCCATCCTTAACAGGCGAGCTACAAGTTCCAGATATAAAGGTATCATTTAGCCCTGCAGTAACAATGAAATAGAAGATGTTTTGCTTGTGTCTTCTTTTAAGTTCTAAAGAAACGAAGGGTTTAGGGTCCTTAAATCATATTCATATACGACAAGGAAACACTAACCCTAGTTAGCAAGACTCCATCAAACTTGTTGTGCAATTTGCCCTTTTTTCTGGTCTTGTTATGATAATAAGACTTGCAAATGCAATAACTAACTAGCACCATGGCAGACAAGACAGAAAACAGCCTTTTAAAATAACCAGAATAGGAATATAAAATAGGTTTGGTCCAGCAGTCTGCAAGTTTTCAAGGTGACTAAATACTGATCATAAGAATTTATAGCATCAAACTGTTTGAGCATTATCAACAGAAGAGGCACAGCAGTGTTGGCTGTAGCACCTTGAACATCTTGTTTTAACTATTTATATAATTCTAACTCTAAACCTCACCTCTGCTTTTCCTTCATGTTATCAATCAGGCATCAATGACCACATTCATTCATTACAGCTATCTGTACTAAAGCAGCAGTAGGGATCAGAGTTTATCCTGGAAGCATAGTGTGCAACCTACGCCACATCCTAGCTGCACCCTGGAAATGGCATCAGTATTGCACAGAAATGACACATGCACATTTGCTCACAAACCAAGAGCAATTTAGCGCCACCAATTCACCTGAAACGCAAGCCTTTGGACTGTGGGGGACACTGGAGCACCTGGAGAAATTCTATGCAAACACAAGGAGAAAATGCAAACTCCATACAGACTGAGCTGGATTGAAATCTACACCCGACTGCACAGTCCTGAAGCTATAAGACACCCCAATCACTAAATGAGACACCACACTACCCTCCCTCATCTCAGTGCCGCCCATTGGCCACATACAGATGACTCAAAACTGTAAAAAGTGAAGATGTACAAGAGCCTTTTGCGCATGCACTTTTTGCACCTTCAAAATATCTTCTTACAAAAATGTTAATTATCTTGGCTGCAGATATATTTGTACATTTATTATGTAATAATCATCTACTAGCACTGCTTGAAATGGCTCATGTAAGTGAGGAAGGACACACCCTGTCCCACACATTCTCATTCTGTCCATGCAGTCACTCGCAGCCCTACCCAAGGCAAACAATGTTTTTCCTTCTCCGCCTTCAGAAAAGCCTTTCCCCCTTACCACCCAGGATATGAACATGCCTGTCTCTCACGGTGTTATTTAGCACATCGTGTGTTCGGCAGCACAGCCTGTACCCATTACATTTTAAACACTGGGGAATGAGCTTTTTTCTCTTTCCACCTTTCCTTCCAAAATATCTAGTAAGGTTCACTCTTTTATGTGATTTATTATATCGGCCACCACTGAACCCAACAACATATATACTTTTTTACTGAAACAAAAACACTGGGTCACAGCAGTACAGAAATAAAAGCATCAACACAAAAATAACAGGTACAGTCTTTACCAAAAGCATACAAAATTCCAATGAATTGTTATACAGGCAGTTCTTGACTTATGACTGGGTTAGGGACTGATAATCCTGTGTGTAGACCACAAAATAATATCATTTCAAACATTTGCTGATGCTTTTGACCCATTTTGCTTTAATTCTGGTCACAATATAGTATATTATCCATACGATTATTAAATAATTCAGTACTGTAGTAACCACACCAATGTGACTGTTCCATCAACGAGAGCATTGTGACTTGATGAACGTTATAGGGAAGATGTGTGCCGAATTAACCCCCATCTCACTATTTTGTGTAATATAATAATGACAACTAACACTATATGTAGCACAAACTTTTAGCCACAGAAGGAAGAAGGGGCTGTGGTGGAGCAGAAGTGATAAGACGGTTACTGGTTGTGGTGGGCAGTAGGCCAGATACACACAATCTCCACATCCTACAGAAAGCCATACATGAAGGGAAATTTAAAAATAACAAAACAGCAAAGTACTGTTCAGTTTTTTAAACTAAAAAAACTGGTCTTGCAAGACTTCAATGCAATTTTGAACAGATTTTTCATTAATATTTAAAATACTGAATTTAAACATATTAAAATTGCTCAGCTGTAGATAATTATATTTACATTTGACAATTTAAACTGAAAACTTTTTACTGTAGAACAATACTAGCCCCGGTCATGCAATCTCTCACATTATCGGAGGCATTTTAAGAAGAAAACATGATCCACTGTGGTATAAAACAGAAATAAAACATAATCAGAGAGAAAAAAACAACAAGACATACAGGTAGAGAGAGAGAGGGAGCAAGAGAGAGAGACAGACAGAACAGGAACATGAACTCAGTCAAAACACACAAATTACTTTTGACTTGTACTGTACAGCTTTTTGACTTTTACAGCTACTGACTGCAAGGTGAATGGTTTGAGAGATACATCTGTGCTTGCTGCTGAGCTGTTTTTTTTTATCTCTTTTTAAAGTTTTGACTGGTAATAGACAACACACTGAAAAGTATTGAAAAGTATCATCAAATCCTATGATGATATTATAGGATTTCTATGTGTGTGTTAGGGGTTAGGAATATTTATTAATCTTGTTTGTAAATTGTGTATGGCAAGGTTACATGAGCTGGTAACCATCATCATAAATATCACTGCCTTTCTCTTCAAATCTTCAAAACACAAGTGTCTGGGTCAAGTTCATGAATACTGCTGACCTCAAAGATGCTTAAGACAGCAGTCTTTTTCAATTTTGGGCATGTGTTGATTTTGTTTATTTACAAGTTGTGTTAAAATATTGATTTAATTGATTCTGAAAATGCGGAAAACAGCACTGGCCCAAGTCTAAAAAGAGAGGTAAAGAGGTTGGATTAAGCAAAACTGCTTGTATCAGGAAATTCTACAGCAGAATGTCAGGACGTGTGTCTGTAATGCAAAACCCAAAAGAAGTCGGGTCATGCAACACAACACTGACCCAAAACACAGGATGAGTAAATCAACAACAGAGTCCTGACCTCAATCCCACTGAACTGTTGTGGAGTGATCTGAGGCAGGCCATTCAAGGAAGACATTGCAAAAATATACAAAAACTGAAACCATTTTGTAAAGAGAAATGAGCCAAGAACCTCCTAACCACTACTCAGATCAGATCATCAGCTACAGAAAGTATTTGGTTGAAGTGATGGCCAATAAAGAAAGTTCCAGAAGTTACCAAATAGACAGGTTTAAATAATATTCCATTCACTAACCATTTTCTTCAATAAAAATATAGCAAAGTCAAATGTAGTGTGTGCTGTTTGTAAAACTGACCATAGTTAGAAGCAAAAAAGAAAAGGTAACAAGAGTGCACTGCAGTCATGTCTTGGGTGTTTTACACATTGTGTCTCGTGTTTGCATTTTTTGGGGGTACTTGGGAGGTGCTGTTAAACTTTATTTATTTTTTTTGTCATTGAAAATAATGGAATATAGGCTTCTGCTACCCAAAAAATTCACTATCGGTCATGTTTCGGGAACATATTAGATTCAAGCGTGAGGTTGGCTATCTCCAGTCAGCCTCATCTGACAACTCGACCCTCCTCACAGCCAGATTCATCAGTTTGAAATCAAACTGATGAATCCCCACGCTGCCTTGTCAGGTCCCCATCATCCACTTACTAACTTGTCCAAGTTATTATCCTATCACGCCTCATTCTCAGTCATTCCCCAGAACTATTTAAACCTTAATATTTTCCCGGTTAATTTGTAAGACTTCACTGTTTTGTATACACGGTATTCTGAGAGTGTTTGTGTTTAGTGGCAGCCTCTGTGCAAACCTCCCTTGGCATTCAAAACTGCATTTTTTCCCTTCTTTTTGTGTTTTGTTTGTGCAACTTTTGAGTTGCAGAATTTTCCAGTATTTCTCAAGCAAATCCTATTTCCTTATATTTCAGTGCAGCCATTCCTGTTTATTCTTTTTACATCTTTCTTGTTGAGCTTGGGTAAACAGTTGCTAATGTGGAGTAATGGAGGGGCTTACCCAGTGGTCAGGTGCCAACCATTGATGCTGGTTCCTGTCAGCTGCCTCAGTAAACCAGACATGTTGATGGCTGAGGATAGTATTTCAGTCTTATTTCAGTTGCTCACTGACTGTAAGCCCCAACCCCCTTGCCTTCCCCCCATTGCCTTAAAAGGAGGCCCACAAAACCAGCAATGGCGCACAGCTGTTCCCAGAAACCAGTGTGATTTAACTGGGTAAAACAAAGCCAGATGAGCTTCAAAACCTTACTGAGTAATAGCAGCACTTTTTGTTTGTGTTTCTCTAGTCAGAACTGTAGGACATTTTCCCATAGATAGAAACAAAGATCATACACCGGAAATTATGACTAAAAAGATCTACAAATTAAGATTATGAAGGTCATTAAAGGTCACTGATTTCATTCTTGTTTATGAATCCACTCAGCATTATGTTGGTAGGGTACATTTAGTAACGTGAAAATCCTTACTCAACTCAGTAGCTTAAAATGACTATTTTCCTTGCCCCCAGACATCACTAGACCAGGTGACCCCTGCCCACAAGATGAAGACCACTTTCACAGGTACAGTTTCATGTGCAGTAGCTACAAATGGAAAGCATCCATTCAAGACCAAATGATTTCTTTTTTCAGTTCTCAAGGATCCATGCTTTGTAGCTTTTTCTCCAGGTTTTTATACTGGTTTTGAATTAAACTGTTTCCCAAAATGCAGCTCTAACATAATTACTGGCTTTGTAGAGTTTACAACATGTGGTATTTTTTTAAGCCAAAGTCACTACCATATAAATTAATAAGCAACTGAGTTCTGAGTTACTGAGGTCTCTTTGTTTTTTCATACCTACTAAACTATTTTTTTTTTTTAGCTCAGTCCTTGCAAAAAATATTAAGTTATCAATTTTGGCTGAAATACAAATTATATTTACACGTTTTTCCTGCAAGCATTTTTATTAACTCATATGCTTCAACAATAACAACAACTTTCATAGCCATAATAAGTTACTTGTAAGTTCTATGTTTTTAAGATCAAAGAATATATTACAGAAGTTAGAGATAGTCATAGAAATGTACACATAAAAGAGTGCAAAATAATATCCAAGCAATTTGTGTCTCCCACTTAGTAATGTTGGACTGATAATCGGGAAATCGAAGCTACATCACATCACCTAGACTTTTTCCAGACACGGTTGTCCCTCAAAACTCAGCACCTGAGCAGGATGTAGACTTAGGGAAGTCACACGAAGGCTAACAATCACTGTGGCAGGGCTACAGAGGTCAGTGGCTGAAAACGGAGGAAATGTACACCAGTCCACAGTATCAAGAGTAATGTGTAAAATTGGTCTCTATCTTAGAGTGGCAAGAAGGAAGCCATCATTAAAAAAAAATCATATCAAAGAACATCTGGAATTTGCCAAGATGTTGGAAAATGTTTTGTGGTCAGATGAGACCAAGATTGAGCCTCCTGGCAAAAATTCTAAGCACTGTGTGTGGTGGAATGTAACACTGCTTGTGCCTCAAAAAATTGTATCCTAAAAGTCAAGTTTGATGGTGACAGTATCATGCTGTAGGGATGCTTGTTAAAAGCAGGAATGGAGCATCTTGTCAAAATTGAAAGAAGAATGGATTTAGCAAAATATAGGGAAATACAGAATTAGAACCTGCTATGGAAATTGAAGCTTGGAAGAAAGTTCACCATTCAGCAGGAAAATGATTGCATGGTGCATGACCAAAGCAACACTGGAGAGGCTTAGAAACAAAAAGTTGGATGCGTTGCAGTGAAATAAAAGTTCTGGCTTCAGTCCCATTGAGAATCTGTCAAACTTTGTGAACTGCGGCCCACAAGTGTCTTCTAACCAACCTGAACAATCTGCTGCAGATTTGCCAAGATGAATGGGAGAAAATAAAGCTGGTACATTACTTACCCTAAAATTCTTAATGCTGTTCCTGCAGAAAAAGATGGCTCTACCAAATATTAATATGAGGGGTTTGAATACTTATACAGGGTACATATTTTAGTTTTTCATTTTCTTTAAAAATACCTACAAACTTATTTTGGCTTTGAAAATGTCTTGCAATGCATAAGTTCACAATAAAAATACTGATTACCAAGATATGTTTAAGTATAGTTTGTCATCCAGGCAATGCTGATAAATTTTAAAAGGGTTTAACTACTTTTGCATGGAACTGAATAATGTGGCAAAGGAGGTATGTGCATGTTTTAGGTACCTGAGTAAAGTGTCAGTTAAGCTATGGAAACCAAGATTATGAGTACTTACTGAACTTGATACCAAGCAGCTTATAATTTTAAAGTAGTGTAACCAACTACCTTACCAATTTACAAAGTAAGATACTGTTACTGTGGTTACGGCCTTGATATTTAAAATAGTAAAATAATCAGTTCAGGGCATGTACACTAACTGAGGATACTGCAACAGTAGAAGAGATCTGAACTTGGAACCTTCAGAATACAAAGCATTGACTGTAAACATCATGTTACCTACACCTACTTTCTGCCAAAATATGTTGTGACTCAGATCAGTAGTGGCCCAGGTCGGATCACAGAATATGTACAGAACATATGTGCAGTACAACACACAGTTCCACAGTTAGGCACACCTTGAGTTATATTAAAATTATGGTGCGTAAAGGGAGAGCACTTACTTATGTAGAAAGTGTTAGGAGCTTGGACGCCATCTAATTCGAGGGACAGCAGGCTGCTGGTGCTTTCATCATGCCGGAGCCAGAGTGCCACACCCAATATGACACCCCCTGCCAGCTGAAAGGGTTGAGAAGGACAGTGAGTCTCACTACTGACAGTGTGACTTGCCTCATTTTAACCCCTGACACAGATTTCTCAACTGGACATACAAATGAATAATGACACTCCTTGCATAATGACATTAAAAAGATCTACTTATAATATCATTTCATACCATGAATACACACATGAACTCTTCATTACCATGAAAACACACACACACACAAATATATATACACAGTAATCCCTCGATATGTGAATTCTCTACATTCAAATTTTTACTTATAGCTGCTTTTGAAAATTAATATCTAAATATCAGTCTCCATGCAAACTTTGCTATAACAAATTTTTATCTGATATTTATTCAAAATAAAAAATTGAAATGCAAATAAAAATCAAAATATAGTAGTCAAAATATAGTAATCTAATTTTTCAAAAATTTTAATTTAAACAGGAAAATAAAATAATGTGTTCCTAAGCATATCCCAAAACACCTACATAACTATCAACCCATGATATCAGCATGATAAAATACTCAAAGTTACCTAATTAGGAAATAATCTTTAATGTTAATTTGTATGTTTATAACAAATGGTACAGTATGTACAGTACAAGACACTTTGCATTTTAGTGCTGCAACCAGCATTTAAAAAATAGGTTTGGTTAAAAATTAAATTTAGCTAAAACATTACAGATAATGGTTTAAGCAAACAAGAACAGCAACTTTTACTGAGTAAAAAATTAAATGAAGCATAGAACCTTTGCTGTGTTGAAGGAGGTTACTTGTCAGGTGCATAAAACAACTGGGAAGGACTGAAGCAGGGTGGATGCGGGGCAAAATAAATTCAAAATAGAACTTTGCTTTCACTTAACTTTTTTTTCTCCATAGACCTCCTTATAACCTGCAACAACATCTTCAGTTTTGTTGTTGAAAGCAAAGTTGTCACTATCATGTTCCCTAGTGAGATTACTGAGCTTGCATACTGTACATGCATTCCTGAGTGAAAAGGGGTAGGAAAAATCCCCTATTTTTACCAGTAAATATGAGTGAAAAATTTCAGCCTTAGGGAAAATCTAATTTAAAACCAAGTTCACAACATCGGAACTGCTCTGGACACCTTTAAATCGAGGACCCACATGTCCAAATTTGTATATACAGAACATGCATAACTCATAAGCATGCCCATTTGCCATGTGTGGTGCTGGACATCAACAAGTTTCTTGATTGAAATGTCTGCTTTTACAAAGCATTTTTCATGCTAGCTTCAGTGTGAGCAGATAGGAAACTGCTCAATGGAACCCTCTATTCCTTTTTTCAAAAAGTGACCAGAGCTCTCAAAACAGAAAAAAATGACACAGTACAGCATCGTGTGTTTTAATGTGAAGTAACTATAAGAGCCATGATGGTAATAGTAAGTGTTCAGCTAATTTCTGCTAAATATTGGTGAAAATGATTAATTTTATGTGAAAAGCAGAGGATGGAATGAAATTCCGCAACACTACTGGTCGCTTTAAAGATAACTGGAGACTGCTGCTTTACTGAACACACTGGCAGTGAATTCATAAGCATAAAGAATGCATCAAAACACCAACAAGTAAATGCTTTCTGAAAACAAAACACCACAGGCATAAATCACAATTTTCAAAGCAAAGCAACTGGAATTTAGAATGCAAGAAGCATTTTAACAAGGAACCATGGCAACTGATTCCAAAACATTTCAGCTGTGCATACTGTACTGTATTTAATTTGACAATTATCTCAGAATTCTATCAAACAACTTTTTTTGCAATTGATGACTTGCAAATCACCTCACCACAAGCATGTTTTTCTCATTTGTAGAGAACAGTAAATTTATTGCATGTGCATTCTTCTGGTTGCCAAGTGATGATATTTTGCTCAACAAGACTTCCCATTTCCCCATTTTTTTAAATATAAATATTATTAATTTCAATTTGAATGTGTTTTGGTGTCACTTGAGCAAACATAGGGGTCACTATGTGGACACAGAAACACTTTACCCTATAGAAATTTGCAGGAATTACATCGCCCGCATTGTATGTATGTAGTTACAGCATTTAAGTTTTATTCTGCATCTTCTGTTACTGCTTTGAAGTCTGTAACAATTTCTTTTTGTCGATATATCTGCATTAAATGAAAGCCCGGAGTGAGAATTTCCTGCTTTGTCACAGTGGTCAGAAACACACTGACATGCAGCTTGTCTTCCTGTAAGAAAGGAGGGTTCATATGGGCGGTTATATGAGATGTTCTCTCGTGTCAACAATGAGTATCGAGAACAAAATTCACCAACACCGCTGTAGTTTGTAGGGTTACCTCTCAAACCTACTGGTGCCACAATGGTTTTCACTTTTTTATTTTTTGCTTACACCATTGTTTTAGTAGCTGTGGTAACACAAACTAGTTGAATATAAACATCTACTGTTCTCAGCAAAGCCAACGCCAGACATAATGTAAATGAGACTGAAAAAACTCAAACTCATCCCCCCCCCCCCCATTGCTCAGTTCTGCTAATTTATCTCTCCATTCAGTTCCTCCCTGCTCTGGTGGAGGCTGTTGCCTGGTAACCAGACAAATACTTCTACTGCCAAAGGCTGAGGCCCTAAAATACTTAAAAGAGGCACAAAGAGGGAGGGTGTTCGCACGGAAGAGCAGCTGAAGGAGGTGGAGCTAAACCTTTTCTTCCTCATCCACAGATCACATCCCTGTGAACCCAATGTTGTGCACTTCCCACAGGAGTAGCTCTCCAGCATACTCTGAGCCAAACTTCCATCTTTTTTAAAGCAAATTCCTGGTGTTAGTTGGAAAAGGCCAGAAGGGAGAGGAAAATATGATGCTTGACTGTTTTCCTCAAACTACAGCAGATGGATGGAAAAACAGATTACTTAAACGTGCTGCACAGTTACCTCAATATGTCTGCAACTTGTGATTTTTCAAAAAGGCATAAGCAAAATATAGATGGATGTATACTGTGGCACCTGGTTTCGGTGCAGAAGATCAGTGTCATCTACTGACTTCTCAATTCCTCTTTTACAATACGCAAGAGACATATTCTGTATCTGTAACACAATCTATGAAAACACTGTGCCCAGACACATTTCCTACTTCCATCATGCATAGAGATTGACAGTGACAGTTTAAAAATAGTTAGTGAGAGTTTCTTCTCTCACTTTCGTACCCCAGTGTCTGTTTTTGACCTCCACAATCCTCAGTATGATGGAATGGTGTTATTTTACATATCAGTCAAACGATTTAAAAAAATCTTGAGGCATATTATTTCACAGATGGCCCCAAAAGCTCTCTTCAAACTAATTCAGTGCTAGTAGTAGCTGTCGAGCATCGTGGTCACCAAGCTGTGAAGTGACTAATATTGCTACTAATCTTCTTCTTCTTCTTCTTCTTCTTCTTCTTCTTTCGGCCACTCCCGTTAGGGGTCGCCACAGCGGATCAATTGTTTCCACTTCTTCCTGTCCTCTGCATCGTTCTCCGTCGCACCCACCACCTGCATGTCCCCCTTCACCACATACATAAATCTCCTCTTAGGCCTTCCTCTCTTCCTCTTGCCTGGCAGCTCCATCCCTAGCATCCTTCTCCCGATATATCCGGAATCTCTCCTCTGCACATGTCCAAACCAACGCAATCTCGCCTCTCTGACTTTGTCTCCAAACCGGCTAACCTGGGCTGACCCTCTAATATACTCATTCCTAATCCTGTCCATCCTCGTCACACCCATTGCAAATCTTAACATCTTTAACTCTGCCACCTTTTGGTCAGTGCCACCATCTCCAACCCATAAAGCATAGCTGGTCTCACTACCGTCTTATAGACCTTCCCTAATATTGCGTAATAATACTCTACTAATATTGCGTTACGTTGTTGTTGCACAAGGCCGATACAACAACTGGAGAAAAGAAAGTCATTACATTTCAGTTACATGTATGATTAACTTAAATGTTATGTGAAGCCAGTGTGAGAAGAGCAAATTCATGTTCTTTCACCAAAAAGTAATAAAAGTGAAGTCTATAGTAGACATTTCTTGTAATACACTTTATAATGTCCTTTTAAATTTGTTTAAACCTGTAATATAACTTGGATCCTAGAGCTGAAAGACTGACATTTCTCAGTTTCAACAAACTGTGTAGCAGTTATATATTCTTAAATCTACAGACTATCATTAACCCTTTGTCCTAATTCTGGGTAATCATCATCACTGAGCTTATTTTCTTTAAATCTATTTCTTAATCCTTATACCTCTTATAGGTCTTTACACTAGATTCACTTCTAGTATGAAAAATATCTATAATACAAATAAAAGATGATATACAGTAGTAACTGATTAAGGTATTGTACATATCACAAATCCCTATCCTAGGCCAACAATGTATAAGCCATCTTGTGGGCTTTGTCAAAACTACATTTCTGAGAACCCAGAACTTCAGAAATTATTACTGAGAACTGTATATCCCTTTGATCTACAAGGAATGTAGAGTTTTTTAAACAAAAAATTAGCTCCAAAGACATTTTTTCTGTCTCTGAAGCTCATTTTCCATAAAAAAAAAAACTGATACAGTTCTTTCTACCTTTCTGTGGCTGGGAGTTTTTTTGTTTTTCTCTCTTCAGCTGTGGTTAGCACAATAGTTCCTATAACAATTGCCTACCATCACTCACTGATTTTTTGGTGAGTGCTGTGTTGCTGGGGGGTAAGCAGTGGTGTCTTCTGCCAGGCCAATTTCTGAAGCTCTTTTGACACCATGAAGATGACTAGGTCCTTCAGATCAGCCAGGTGCAGAACCATAGCAAGTTGTGCTTGTAATTGTGCAAACAAAAATGGTGCTGTAATATTTTACAGTCACAACATTACAGTCACCAACTTCACTTTGGAAAACACCTGGTGATTAAGATCATAATGCAACTAGATCATGATTGTTAATGTGTGACTGTAGGCCTCTGTGTATGAACATTATGACATCCACTAGTGGGTCAGTTTCATGTTCTTTCTCAGTAATGTACTCACAAGTGTCTGTCATAAACAATGGAGACAACACTCATTTTAGCCACAATAAGCTCCAAGTAAAAACTACTATCTTGCATCAGTTCTCTGCATAAAAATTCAAACTTGCACATCTCTTTGTAAACCTGTCACTTGTCCCTCAACCAGACATCTAAGCCACTTTATTTTCCCCACTTTCACAGCGATCATAGCTTTCACAAGCATTGCTCTACTGTTTTCTCAACACATCTACTGAACATCTCCAGTATGGAACAGAAACATACTCTGTACACTGAGAAGATGAAGCGCATGCCACAGCCTTTACTCATGCTCTATTTCTATACTAATTTGAGCACGTTAGAGACATGGAACTGCTCCTCTCACACTAGTGATCCTGTTCTGGCATTTGCAAGAAGAAGCTATTTCTGACCATGTGCAGTCAATAGCTAAAGTATAGAATGCAAGGTATGCTGGGAGTGGTAGACAGAGTGCAAAAGTATGGAACTGTACGATTTACCACACTGCTGCTTTTTAAAATTCATCACAGCCGTTTTTCATCGGTGGTCCCCTGTAGACTAAAGTGTGCACATGACTATTCGGCCGTCAGGAACTTCTGCTTGAAACCCAGCCTAAAAGTAAAATCTCCAGAATGATACACTGTATAACTTGCAAGAACATCACGCTAGGGGAGATCCCCAGTTTCTCTCCCTTGACAAAACCAAGTCCATTCATTTAGCACCAGGGATTTCCAGACATTATTTATTATCATTTATGAACACAAATGTGATCTGGCCTTCAGGACCCAAGCCAGCTGAACTTTACCCTTAAAAGAAACAACTAACAATATTTAATCCCCTTTACAGTATTCTCTAACATCACCATATTTATCACTGTATATCTACCTGTGAAAAGTTATGATTATCAGATTTCTGGAACAGGTGGGGTCCCAAAAGCTATTTTAAAATGTGTTCTGTTTTGTGTTGACCTGAGGGAGGAAGCGTGAATTGAATTCGATGAATGTCTCACAGTGGCTGTTGGTTTCTGCAGAGACCAGTTTGGTAACAGTTGCTTCATGCAAGTCTTTTTCCAGCAGCAGTCCCACAGTATATGTCTACAAACACTGCTGCACCGGGGAGTTATAGTAATAGTCTGTAAAGGGCAAGGCTGTTTGGAGAAAGATCAGGGGGAGCAGAAATAGATTTAAACAACTCAAACTAAGCTATTCTTTGCTCTAAACTTCATAGCAAGAACATACTGCAAAGATCAAAAGATCAAAAGATTTTATTTGTCACATACATGGTTGCCAAGTATACCATGTAGTGAAATGTGCCGATTCATATGATTCTAAATTATTCAGACAAACATGTCGCATTTCTACTGTAGTGCCATGTAGTCCGGGTAATGATGTTTACTACAGTAGTTGCTCAATGCTTTCATCAAACAGCAGAAGTAATCGGCCCATGGGTGTAGTTCACAGCCCACACAGAAAGTGGAAAGACACACCACATGGCGTTCTTCTTTTAGAGACGTGTGGAAAAGTCAACCCCACCTCCATTTTATGCCTATAGTGTTACCTTTACTTATCATTACAACTTCTCTCATACATGTATTTTAACGCATCCTATACACCAGTTTATTTCTACACTACTTCTATTCCTAAAGTGTTATTCAACCAGACATCTGCCAAAAAGCTAAAAAAAAAACAAAAAAAAAAACAAACAAAAAAAAAACATGTCAAATATGTTTTTAAAGGAACAGGGGGAAACGACCTCATTCGATTTCTCACCAGATATAATCACCACACCTTAGGTTTGCCGTTGTACAGCTGTTTACATTTATATTTATTCATTTACTTAATGCTATCATTAGGACTTGATTTCTGTCACTTACAGAAATCATTACCTCTGTGTGTTAATACATCCCCTGTGTGACACCACTACTCCCGCTTCTCCAAGCCTTGCCAGAGACCAAATTTTCAAAATACTAAGTAGCCTCTTTGGAATTTTATGAACTTGATAACACAAAAATGTGTGTGTTTGTGTGTGTGTGTGGTTGCGTTACTCTGTGATGGACTGATGTCCCCATCCAGGTCAGTTTCACAGCCTCGTACCCACTGTTTCTGGGACAGGCTCCAGAATGCCATGACGCTACTCAGGATAACCAGTTAACAAAAATGGATGGATGGATGGATGGATTATTGTGTACTGTTTATATGTATCAAATTAGCAACAAATTGTGCAAATATACAACAGTGCCCCTTTATTTTTATCTAACTTCAGATATGGCATTCCAAGTTTTTTATTTTGTTGATGTTTTTGTGCCCTCCAAAGTTCAGTGTCGGGTCTGTTACTGTTCTGGCTGCTGCACATACTGTATGCTTCCACCTTTTCCAACTAAGCCTAATGTGTCCTTGCTTGTTTTTTCAGCTTAGTTTGTCTTTGAATTGAAATAGTGGGTGAGCAATGACATAATCTCTTAAATTCTGAAAAAAAAATAGAAGTGGATTCTGTAAACTGGAAATTGTGAACTATTCCTATCCATGCTCAATTCAGAAACTCTAAATTTTAACACCAATTGTGGTTTACGCCACATTAACGTACCTTTTGTCTCATGCTGCAGAATTATAGCGCTCTAGCTTCCTCCAGGTGAGAAATATAGGCAAAAATAGGCACATTTTCTCTAGCAAGATGCAGAAAGCTGGTTCAGGCCTTTGTCTTGAGCACAATCAACTACTGCAATGCTCTGTTTTGGAGCTCAGACTACATCTAGCCTGCAGTTAATACAGAATGCTTCTACTAGAATTAGCATTCGAGTTAGAAAATATGGCAATGTAACACCAGCTCTTAAGCGCTGCATCGGCTTTCAGTTAAATTTACATTACATTAAAACCTTCCTTCTTATGTATAAGTGAATGGCCTTACTCTATTATTAATTCTGCGTGCGATCTTTAGATGATGGATATCTTACAGTACCCACAACTAAAAAGATTTTAGTAGGAAGGCATGCTTATAGTTGCAGAGCACTAAAAGTCTTGAATAGTCAGCTGGGTGAACTCAGGAATGCCTCTTCAGTTTACTTCAGCCTTTAAATCCAGGATTAAGACTCAGCTTTTCATCTTTGCATATCTACTATGCAGTTATTGCTGAACTATGCTTGCTGCACTTTTGCTTGCCAGTTACCAGAGCCATACACTTGTATCTATAATCATGTTGGTAGTAGCTACCCATTTTTCTTTTTTGTCTTCTTTTATGCGTGCCCTAGGGTAGCGCTGGAGTTGCTGCCAATGCAGAATGTTGCACATTTCCTGATTTCATCCCTGGGCATAGTCCACAGTGGCACCAGGGCACCAAGTTGCCTGGAGATAATGACTCATTACATACCTTGAGCCTAAACAACAAAATAGGTCCCACAGACTGTATGCTAGTTTTGACAGTTGCACAGGTACTTCTTATACTAGACATATCCACACAAGCTCTCCGCTTCCACATTAAACTGGTCAGGAGGGGAGTGCAGCCACTAGTATTTGACAGCCCAGAGGTGTTTATTTTCTTCCCTTTTTCTGTTGTTGGTACTTTCCCCTCCTCAACTCTAGGATTTAGGATAAGTACCTTGCTTAAAGGTGGTACAGCAAGTGGTTGCATTAATATTTACAGTAGATTCTTGCAGTCTAAAGGCAGCAGCTCTAACCAATTCTGCCATCAAGTGCCCTTAGTGTTCAGATACATGGATGAGTAAACATCAGGTGTAGCTGACACCCTACAATGATCATGAAGCTGTCATGTTCCCTGGCAAACGCATATACAGAAGAAGAAGAGTATGTGTTTCTTTCATTTTCCCATAATTCTGTGCTCTGAACTGGTTACTGTAGCACAAAGACAGCTTAACTATGGATCCAAAAAAAATGTTTTTTTTTTTTCTTTTCACATTAACAAACAGTTGTAGGCAGTTCACGTTCAGAAAATGAGTCCCCAGCAAAGTATTTTTAACCAGTGATGAAATCTCAAAAGACAGGACTGTCATATTCACTATACGCTTAATATTTGCAAAAAACAAAACAACAACTTAATCATTTTTCAGTCCAGTAAAACCAAAGCTACAACACCTAAATCTCTTCCACTGTTACTGAGCTTCTTAAACCAACCTCTGTCAAAACACAACTAATTCAATGCAACCAAACAGATTATAATTTAAATATCACATCTACTGTTGTAGCAGTGCCGCTTGAACTTAAAAACAAACACAATGGGGTCGACAACAACAAGGTACATCGGGTTTTTGTTTACTTCTAATGAACCAATGTTTATACGAATGCAATAAGCCCAGCATACCATGAGTTGTATGTCATTTTAGAGAAAAGCATCTGCCAAATATAAACGTGAATAACGGCAATAAATTAAAATGTAAACCAAGTGAGGAGACGTTATTCCTTCTGATATTTTTTCCATGTAGGTGTGTGTGTTGGGGGGGGGTTCCTAACCCTTCCAGACACCAGGGTGGGAGTGCTGGAATAACCAAGCGCTCTTACATTTACTGGTTCAAAACACCTACCACCTTCATAGAGCCTAATAAAAAAAATTGGTAAAATGTATACCCTAACATTCATAATAAAAACGCTATAAAACAAAAAAATAGTATTTTCCTTGAATTCTCAGACTGCGAAAGGATGAACCACAACCTTAATCGAACAGTCGTAAACATGCGAATACTTTTGTACCTGCACGAAGTACACCGTCACTCACATGAGAGCAATATCATTTTTTTTCGCCTGTATTAATATGTCGTGGGAAATGGGGAGACTGTAAGTGATAAAACTTTACAGTTTATTTCGCCTGTTGGCATTGCATACCAACGGGTCCTTTTTTTGACCGTAATTGGCAACGTTCGTGTCCTACGCGATTATTTGCGATTATTTATCGCACACGAAGCGTCGCGCGCCTTCCTTCGACGATTATGGTGGGGAAAAAAACGTTTTGTGACGAATTCCTCTTTTTGGCACAGCATGTACGCAGCATGCATGGCTGAGAAAAACGCGGGGCTCGTACTGCGGTTTTGCTGAAGGAAACACAGCAGGGCAGGGCCTCATCCCTAAGATTTATTCAACTTTTACCGCTTCGTTTTCCCCCGTCGTGCAACCAGCGATCTAGGTTAATAAAATCCTTCTTTTCGTTTCGAATAATCGTTTTACCGCTGCGGTTATGCTGGAATTCCGGTGTAAAAACTTCTTATCGCGAACACTACAGAGCCCGGTCCAGTTATTTTTATCCTTAAAACATGGGACGAGACTCGCGTCTATACGTTTGTATGTTAGCTGACGCCATTGTCCAGGGCGACTAACGGGGACATTTTTATGTACAGTACCGCACGTACTGCTGTTGTGTTAATATTGCAGATTCCGGCATTTTCTCGGGTTTATACTGTAAGTGAGAGGCAACGAAGACGCACATCCTCCCGCATCTTTATTTTTTTGGATTAGCGGTGCGCAGCAACGCTACATGCGGACACGTTACACGTGCCGGAGTATATCCGTAGACAAAAATGCACTTAACACATCGGAGGGGAAACAAAACTCACCCAGAAAATGAAATTGAAGCAAAACAACAGATATTTGATGCATTTCGTGCAGCCTTCCACTCCCATTTTTCGCGAGGTTTTTCTGCGATTCTCCGTGCGAGACGAAAACGAGCCGGCGCACGACGCCCGTCAGGCAGAGGAGAGGAACGTGGCGAGAGCCCGCACGGCGCGCGCGCCCGGCCCAGCGAAGCGCGGAATGCGAGCGAGCGCGTGCGCGCGCGCGCGCGAGCGAGCGAGCGAAGCCACCCTCCTCATTCTCCTCCTCCTCCTCCTCCTCGCTGCAGTGTGCGGTGATTTGGGGAGAAAAATGGCATCTAAGATGACGTTATCAGAACGTGAGTGTATTTTAAAGGTAATGAACGAGCGCTTAGCCACATCGCAGCCGTTTAACCGTGCTTCCGAAAATAATGCTTTTTTTTTTTTTTTTATTTTTTTAAAAAAGGCAGATGCTTCACAAAAACAGCGCGCAACGCGCCCCCGCCGCCATGACACACCCTACCCAACCCCCATAGGCTGGGGAGGGGCGGGGGGGGCAGCCCGCGAACGGAGCCCCGCGAGACCCCGCCGCAGGAAAGCCCCCGTCCTCACGCTGGGGTGGCGCAAAAAAAAAAAAAAAAAAAAGTGCCCGTTTGCCTGAGGCGTCGTGTGCGCCGCTACTTTCCGGCCTGCGTTACACAACGGAGCAGAAGGACGTTTTTCAAAACGGCGGAGGAGAAAGAAGGGTTTTCTTTGCAAGCACGCCTCACCTTAAGGCAGAAACGTTGCTGAAACGGTATAGCGTCCGATTATAACGAACGCAGTTTATCCCTGACAAATAAAACTTGTAAGTACAGTGACCCTGCATTGCAGCAACGGTGTCCAGTGTGGAAACAAGTCGGAGTTACTCGGTGCTGCGTAGCCCTAAAAAGTAGAAGTATATTCAAAAAAGTCACACGTTATACTCTATAATGTCATCAGACTGTTGAACCAGAGGAAAAGATAAACTAAACGGTTGCGCAATCCCACTCTTGCTGCTCATTCTCTGTCTGCTCATTTGCACTGTGTACTGTCTCTGTCTTTTATTTAATTTTTTTTATTTAATATTATTGTCTCTGTCTTTTATTTTTTTATTTTTATTTATTGGGTGTAGCCCCCAATCCCCAGTGTCTCACACTCCCTGTATATGCACTATGTCTTTTATTTATTTGTACTCTGTGTTGTTATGTTGCACCTTGGCCCTGGAGGAATGCTGTTTCATTTCACTGTGTACCGTGTACATGGTTGAAATGACAAACTCCTACTTGACTTGACTTCATATAATCACCAAACTATTTTACTATCAAAGTACTAGTATTTAGTATATAAATAGTTAGTGCTGTAGGATAGGCAAAGTCAACAGACTGATGCTTCAGGTGGAAGGAAAAAAATATATATACTAGTAAAATGTATTACTTTCACATCATTAATGTGTGTGTCTTTTATTAATTTTTCACATTTTAATTTGCTCAGATATGACAGTCACCAGCTCCCATGGTCTAATAAACTTGGCTGCTCGAAAACCTCATTTAGGATGAGAGGTACCTGTGTGCCAGATTTCCAGTCTGGTTTGAAAAATAACACTGTGCATAAAGAACAAACAAAGAGAGATTTATAGCTATGTAGATGATTTTCTGTAAATATCTGAGTGCTCCTGAAAGAGGATGGCTGTGACCTGGAATGAAGAGATTCAGGCAAAATGGAAATAGCATTGTAAACGTGATTATGTTGCTTGTGGAAATATCAATATAATAAACCTCTGCTACTGCTTCACATTTTTTCTTCTTTTCACTTGATGCCCATCATTCATACAGTTCTGCCAGAAAACAGCCTTAACATTGACAACCCACCATATTACACATCCGGAAGTACAAGTGGGATTATGTGTATATTATAATGCTTATCATTTGTTATATGGCACAGAAATAAGCAGTTTACATCATAAGCATAGGAATGATGGAAGTTGTCCCCTCAGTGCTCAGCCAAGTGCATTTGTCCTTAGAATACAGTACTTTGAGTATAATGACTATCATAAATATTACTCTGTCCCCCAGTGAATGACAGGTTGCCACGTTGTGTTTTGTGCGTATACAGATATGGAGCAGTATGTGGGGTGGTACTTGAATCCCACCTCCTGCTGTAGTACCTCTGCTTGGAGTACACACCCTAAAATGATACAGTAATACTTACCCAGCTGTATGAGTAAAGTAGCTCTAAGTCACTGTAGAATAAAGTGTCAGCCAAGAGTATAAACAACTGTGTAATCTGAGCAGGAGAGAATGTACGTCATAAATGTGAACTGAATTAAATAATAGAGTAGGGTCATCTCATGAACTTAAACATCCACCCATCCATCCTTTATCTTTATCAGGGCGGTCCAGAGCCTGTCCCAGAATCAATGGCCGATAGTCTAGCAAACTATTCCCTGGAAGTGAATGCAGTCACTGTCAGGAAGCTTAAATAGCTGTTATATAACTTAGCTGATGCCTTTGTACACAGAGACTGTCATTATTAGTTGTGAACACTAAATAATATACAGTTCATTCCCAATTTATACAGCAGAGAGTTTTTACTGTTTAAATTGTAAGTTTTTTAATCAGGGGTGCTAAAGCAAGAAACTCTCAAACTGGAAACCTTCAGACTACAAAATAACAGTGCTAAACACTACACTACCAGTCTTCAGCACAGAATGGTGGTTTCAGCTTTTGTAACAAAACATTTTTATAAATATTGTACAGTACGTCGGTAGCATACTTGTCATTAAGTTTTTTTTTTTATTTCCATAAGCAGCTGGAAAAAGGGGGAAACTGTATTTGGCATTTATGCTGAAATATCCTGTGAATGGTGCTTTTTAAATACATGAAGGCATTCTCTAAGAGCTTCAAGGGCATTTTGGGTCATTAACTTTGGATCACAAATGAATGTTTGAATCTTTGGTGCAGGAGGTGGACGGCAGCCTCTTCAAACAATGATGCAGAAGGATGCGGAGCGTTCCTTCAGCCTGCATCCGGCTAATCGAATCTGCCTTTCTGGTCCAATGGCTGTGATGTTTATTGGCGTTGTGGCACGGGCGGTTTGCTCTGGCAGCGAGTGCGTTGATGGAAAAACACCATTAGGCACAATAAATCCTCCCCAGGAGCCTCACTTATTCCCCTGGTCAGGAAGTTTCCATTACTCCAGTCACTGACAGGCATCATGTCCTCTTCCTTTTCAAATATCTAATAAGCCTAATTGTGACTTTGTCGGCACAAGTGCTGCTCCTCTTTTTGCATTTTTTCCCCCTAGTGTGACTGCATCCAGTTCAAATATGAAATGCATCATGATTTTACTAAAACTGCGACCAATTGCTTACAAAATTCAATGGTATTTTAACTGGAATGGGCACTAGGTCTGTGGTGACGTTTCGGCATTTTACCGTACATTAACCCATTAATTTGTTGACCAGGGGAATCCTTGCATACAAATGATAGTCAACAACAAACAAACTGCAGCTCTTCCTCTAGGATCCGGCCTCACGGCATCTGTGCTGTTTGGGTATAGATTTAAATTGAACTCAGTCTGTGTACAGTTTGCATGTTCTCTTTGTGTCTGCATAGGTTTCCTCCCATGGTCCAAAGACATGTGTTTTGGGTTATTTGGTGATTGTAAGCTGTGTAAATGCTTGTGGCTACCCAGTAATGCACTACTGTTCTGTCCAGGGTGTACCCCTTCTAGCCTGGTGTTCAGTGACTGCAGGAAAGGCTCCGACCCACAGCATCCCAGACTAGGAAAGTAAGTGAGAACAGAAGGGGAAGTGTATACATGTACTCAGTTTTCAATTCATGTGTTACTGAATGCATTTTTCCATCTGAGGTGCAGAAAGTGCTAAGCTGCAGATGTGCAAATCTGAATGACACTACAGCTCTCTCTGGTGGTGGCTTTGGATATGCTACACGTAGACACATTGTTGCTCATTATTAAATTGAGGAAATGTCTAAGAGCAACATTTTAAATGCATCTCATGAAACAATTATTTGATAAAAGGGTAAATGAATATGATATGTGCTTAAAGAAGCTTTCTCGCCGCTCCTGTCTCATGTTGTCTACAACCACTGAGCATCAGTTTGCTCTTCATCTTCGGTTTGCTTCTGCCATGTATGCTACCGCTCATCTTTACAAATGAACAGACACTGTGAAATAAATCTTGTGCTTAATAACAAAAGATTACCTTCGATACAAATTGGATTTTCATTTGTAGTAATTCGTTTTTTGAATTTAAAGCACTTAATGAAATACTACAGTATACTATGATATATAACAGGTCTAGAAGGAATATGCTGTTTAATCCATATATCTGTAATAATAAATTGAATTGAGATTGATTTAGATTAGACTCAGATGTAATATGAACCATGAGTGAACTGATATTACTCAGGAAGCAATATCCTAAAACATTTCCAACATGCTGCAAAAAGCTTTTGTTTTCTGATGTGACATATTGATAACATCTAATATGTAAAGAATCCATTATGATGAACACAGAGCAATACATACACCGCTTTCTCACAGGAAGTTGTTTAAAAAGTAGGGGCTTAAGCCTTTATCATAAAGGAGTTTATGTGCATTAACTGTAAGCATAGTGCTAGATATTGATTGTTTTACCTCAAACAGCTCATTATATTCGCCCAGAGAGAAGGGGATGTTTTGCTGACTGCACCTTTGTAAACCAGTAATCTGAAATTGTACAAAGGCAACCAGCCATGACTGTGACAACCATACTCTCACTCTGAGCACACACATATTGCCTGGGTAACATGACCCACGTGAACAAAATGCAAGTTGTCAGCAATACGCTAATTAAAGGTTACTGGCTTGCAAAAGAGCAGGAGAATTGTGGGAAAGCCACCCACATTCAAACTCGTATTATGTGGAAAATGAGCAGATACATCCTTTCATATGATAGTGCATTCTACCTGACAAATGCCTTGCATATTAGCAAAGCATACTGACAGCAGTACTGGAAAAATAAGACATCACCGGAACCAATGGCAGAAACATGAAAAAGCAGCATCCATGGCATAATAATCAAGAATAAATGTTCAGAGAATTATTTATATGTTGCAATCCTATTTTAGGCACATCATATTATATATAGAGGAACAAGTTATGTAATAGTATTTATTAGTTATTTATAAAGAGAGTGAAAATGTAAACAAAATGTAAAACTATATCGTGTACATGTGAATATACAAGGTTCTTGTAAAATATGTGTGTGTGATTCTAACACTGGATGTCTGAATGCAGGGATGTTTGATGGCACCATGGTTAACAAAGAACTGAAGCCCACTGCTGAACTTTGCATAGGTCGACTGGCTTTCAAAAGGCCAAATTCTGTTCTGGATGCTGAAGTTCTTTGGCAGAGATTATGCTTAAGAGACAGTCACCCTCTTTCCCTCACTCTGCTGCATTTCTCAGTAACTTTGATGCACCAAACCAGCATACACATAACATCGCCATCATTACATTTCATGTGACAGTAATTTTGAAGCATCAGTTACTACATTTCTTCCACCAGGTGGCAGTTATACAGTATTCATATAATAAAAAAGAATTTAAGAGTCAAAAAGCAGCACCAAACACCCCCTATTTTGTTAAACTGTTTTAGTTTCAGACCCAACTGAAAAATAAACTCACATCTGTCAAAATCACACCACTATTTAAGCCAGTTGTACATCTCCATTTCTGCTAATCTCAGTCTCTCTGTTTATTCTTTGTGCTTTGAAATTTGGCACACAAGTACTTATGATTATAACTGTTATAAGTGGTGTTTTTGCTTAGTAAAATTCATTAACACCCAAGGAGCTCACTAAGTGTATTAAGGATTTCTGCTTCAGTCTTTGAAATAAGACATGTCACATGTGAGTGAAGTGAGCAAATTACCCAAGCATGATGCTGAAAAACTCTCTCTCTCTCTCACTCACACACACCCACACACACACACACACATACACACAGTGAAACACACAGTGACATATAGCAAATACAACAATGGCAGTAATGTGTGGTGATGTATAATTTTTTACTGCCTGCATGTCGCCGCATATGCACCTACTGTGCATATGTACCTTATGTACTAAATGTAACTAGTTTAAGTCTAATAAAGTTTGGGGATATATATTTTGTTAATACTTTTTATCTTTCCACTTTATGACCTGATTCAGCTAATAAAAATTTCTTATACTTAATGAGATTTAAAAGACAAAAACACATGATTGTTGAATGCACAACATTATTAGGGACCAGAACAGGGAATCAAGCAATTTATAGGAAATAAAATTGTAACTCATAACATTTCAGCAATTAATAGTAGTAGTGGTAATATTAAAATATCTTGAATTTCTCATGTGCAGTAATTGCAAAACATGCTTTTCCCAGTTTACTGGTAAGCGATCAAAGCAGAGGGTGTTTCTCCTTTGTTCATTTTAATAATAAATGGTAAACAAAGTTGAAGTCCACAAGATCAGATGAGAAGTTAATTAGCTTGTTATTCAGTTAACTGGTCAACTGAAGTTAGCTGACAGGTAATAATAGAGAGACAGACATCAGACATCTGCCTTTCTAATAATAGAGACTTAATGAGAACAAATAAAATGATATGTCTGGAAAGCCTATATGTTTACCTGGAAGAAACAGGTTTGCTATCAAGTTAATGTTTGAGTTCCACATGTCCCTGGACACGTCTTGTCATTCTTGAACACCCTAATAAAGGCAATAAAAAAGAACACACATTTGAATTTATGCTTCATAGGGAGCCATTAAATGTGATATTAGTATTTAGTAAAAAAAAAAAAAAAAAAAAAAAATAGCTCCTGAATTTGTCTGCTATAAGCGGTTTGTTGGTTGAAGACCTGCAGTAGTCCTTGTATAGGGCATGGACAAATTCAGAACAAAACAACTAGTTTACGGTTGTATTATTCAATGCAGTACATTATTGAGAGTATCAGATAGCTGTTACTATAATTAAATTTATTAATTTGGCTGAAACTTCTCCATAGGAATTTGCAATTTTTCACTATTTAGTTTTTACCTATGTATGCAGCAGTATTCACTTTGATTGCAATTTAGTGTAAGTACCTTTGCTTAGTGGTATTACAGCAGAAGGTGGGACTCAAACAAGCTATAACCACTGTGATACCTGCTACCCCCAGTCTTCTGTACCATAAAGCAGGGACTTGTCCATATCTGTCATAAAAGCAGTTGTTAGATCAGACTAATATTTCTTTAAAACTGTAGTTTGAAGAGTGTCATGTTGTAGGGATTATCAGCAGTGATAATATTGCATTGCTTGTCATAGTTTCATTGCCCTATTTTGAAATAACCAAGAAAAACAATGCATGGAGGCCAGAAAGTCAAAGAAAGAATAGGCAGGTGATGAGTGTAAAGTATGGAGAGAAGAGCAACACTGATGGTAAACAGCTTTCAAAAAAGATACAGCATGCAGAAGGCCAGGACAGAGCCATTTATTCAGTTATTGGGAGTCTATGGCAAGTAGTCAGGTGAACAACTTGAAATAGATGTTTGCTTATGCATGACCAGTCAAAAGCCTATTGAAATACCATAGTAATGTTTCAACAGGATCAGAGCTTTGACAAATGGATGAATGGAAGCAGTGCTTGTGATTTTCACGAAAAGAGTGAAAGGTCCTGATATTGTGGATATGAGAGTGATAGCACCAGAGGCAGATAAAAGAGTGAATACACTGGGAGAATAACAGAGAGGGCTTAAGTGTAGCATAAAGTTTTTATGGCTTATTTTTGAGGAGATAGCTGGTGATGATGTCAACAAATATAGTGCAGATAAAAAAACTGCCCTGATCAAGGTGAGCACGAAAGTTGTGAACCAGATATATTGTTAGAGCCATAAAGAAACAAAGGAATCCGAAGTGAATAAATTCAGGAGGACAGCAGTGGTTAACTGTGTTGCATGACAAATGAACTGTAAATTTGATCGTGTTTTTTCTATGCAGTCATCAACCTGCCTTCTGAATGAATGAGATTTATTTTCCTCATTTTAAATTACATACAGCCAGTCAGAAGAACATGATATGGGATTAGTTTTACTGTCAAATACATGTGGTATGCTGGGTGTGCTGGGTTAGGGGGCTGAACAGGTATCTAGTGGTACAGAACTTGCTTTATTACTTCATTGAAGAAAAAAAGAATAATACACTACAAACAGGAGTATTCGGTAGTATCTGCAATCATACTAAGCAAAGGTCCACAACACAGAGAAGCCCTATACAATAGAATATGTATTTAAATACCTGACCCTCTTGTCTTTCCTAGGTTATGGCTGATAATGAGAGGGGAGTGGCCACACTCCCGAGTGTCGATATGCTTTTATTTTCCTCCTTATCTTCAACATTACCCTCATGCTAGGTCAGCAGATGCCTGTTAATATGTTTTAATCATTTGAACATTTTCAATCCAGTTTACTCAATGAAAAATTTCTAATGCAACTTACAGTTTAAAGCTACATATACAGATACCACAATGAAGCAAGGATTATTGCAGACTGCATTGCTAATACACAATTTCTGAAAGGAAACGGCTGTTAATACACATCATACAATTCTACATATTACATTATTTACAATGTATTTTAAACACTGAACGTATAGGTAATTGCATTTAATGCAGATCATTGACTTTAGTTCCACAGAGCTTGGTTTTAGGACCTTTTCTTTCCTCTTATTATTATAGAGCTTTATATGTTTCTATGCCAGTGATACACAGGTTCATATAACACACACAGTGCTAAATACCAGGAGCTTGATTTATAAAGGGGATCCTAACGCCCATCTAACCCGTCCTAACCCCCCCCCGCACGCTTACCATCCGCTACTCACCAGCTAACTAGCGTCCACCAACCATAATGCCAACCATGGTGTGGCGCAGCAATGGCGCGTCAAAATACATTTGTAGGTACAACTGAGTGACACATTTTTTTTAACTTAATCTGTGCTGGCAAAATGCTTGACATAAGTTTAACAAATAAAATGTATTTTTCACTAAACTAAAAAAGAAGTCCTATTGCATGGAAAAACAAAGTAAATAAGAGTTTGTGTTCAGCTACCTAACACAAGGCTTTAAATGATAACGTGTCAGCTAAGAATTTTTTCCTAGTATTTAACAAGTCTGCTTTTTAATCCCCTTGTGTATTCAACATTTAGCAAAGTTCCTTCTGGTTACTGTACAGAAAAAGTTATATGAATTTATCTACAGCAAATTTTCCACCCTTATTATCTCTGAAGAACCTCTGTGTCATTTGATGACTCAACTGTTACGATCATATTTCTTAACCTGTTGTTATTAGTTCGGTGTCATCCCCAACATCTGTCCTCAGTAATTATAGACATGGATATATTTCATATATTTAGCACAGCTAACATGGAAATATTTTCTATAATGCACTACCTGCATTACAGCATTTTATATTCATTAATGAATTGGCTTTGCAAGTAAGTATTTGATATTGCATTGATGTTACATTAGTACAGAGACTTGGGACTGCCATGACTGCTCAGGACTAAGCACTCGATGGGTTGTTTTGCACTGCAAATCCAAATCAGGAAAGAAAGACTTAGTATTAAAGTCTTTTTACTTATCTGACACCTTTGTATAAGGTAGTAAGATTTGTTTTCAGATCATTGGTAAGATGCCTGCACAATTTTAGTAATCATTAGCAGGTTCATTATTGTAAGGGTCTGATCTCTAGTATTACATATTCATGCCACACTTACATCCATTATTATTAAGTACTTCATCCTAGTCAGGGTCACAGCAGTCCACTGCCTCTCTCACAATCACTGGGAAACCAGGCTATGAGTTACACCCTGGATGGAGCACAGTCCATCAGAGGGTGCCCCCCCCCACACACACACACTGGGTGATTCAGATCATTGATCAAAAAAGAAAAGAATTTATTTATTTGTCACATACATGGTTACCAAGTATACCATGTAGTGAAATGTGCCCTGATTCAGGAGACTGTGTGTGATGCTTTTGTCTAGGGCAGTTAGCAGTGTTACATCATTTTACAGTGGTTTACATCCATGCAGCATAATCTTAGTGCGTGACTTCAGTGTAAATCTCCAGTGAGGAGGTCTGCAGCCGGAAACCCCAGATTACAGAACATCAACCCTGGACCTCATCTTCCTGTTGGCTCCACACAATACGATGGCCTTTCTGTAGTGTCACCCACTCTGCATGACCTCACAGGTGTGTTACACATTCTCACAGTCCTTCACTTCAAGTGCCTCACAGGGGACAGCTGGTGCTGGACGGAGTTTGCAAACCCAGTGGCCATGGCACTGTGGCCATTCTTGCGATGGGGTCCAGGTGTCGAGGCACGACCCAATATCCATCCCAATCCCTTCTGGAGCCGGTGAACCAGTACGCCTGCGCAGGAACGCCTCTGCGCGGCTCACAAGCGTCCGGAGGATCCGACTCCAGGCACCTCGCACCACGGGAACAGAAGGCAAGGCGGGGAGGGGACGGATCGCCTGCGCGGCAGCAGTCGAACCCGCAACCCTTCCGACGCTCCCACGGCACCGCGCGCCAAGCGCGGCGTCGTCTTCGCACTTCTCTGACAGGCGGAGACGTGAAGGAAACAGCGCCGTGCAGAGAGCAGCCCGGCTGTCTGTCCAGCACGGAATTTTCTTTTTAATGCATAAATGAGAAGAAGAAAAACGAATGTGTTGTTTTTAATGTGCGTCTGAACTGCTGCTCCGGGGCTCCTCGCCCCTCTGGATTAATAAGTAAAGAGACAGCAGCCAATCAAAGCAACGCGCAGGAGCTGCAATATAGCAGCAGCCAGAGCTTCTGGGAGAAGGACAAAGAGGATGTGAGCCTGGCGGTGTAGCGGCGTGGAGAGCAGACGAGCGGAGAGGAGCTGGGGGGCCGGAGCTGGAGCCGCCGGTGCTCTCCGTTCAGCACCACCACCGCCGCCGCCGCCGTCACTTCGCGCCGAACGCAGGCGATGCGCAGCCAGAGGGCGGCCAGGGGGACGCCGCCGGCTCCCGGCTTCCAGTGACAGGAGCGCGTCGTTCTCGGCTTCATCATGGATACCTCGGACGCTTCGCTGTTCCTCCACTGTGGCTGGATGTAAACAGGTCTCACGTCCCCGCAGTTCCTTCTCTCATGGCTACAGGGAGGTGAACTTTTTAAATTTTTTTTTTTTTTAGGAAACCTGTTTCGAGCTGGAATTCAAGCACATTTTTTTCCCCTCGTAAATATTTGTATTTTCAGGTGGTGTCTATTTTTACATTTATTTTCATATTTTTTCGTGTTCGCTTGCATACCGTCGTCGTGCCGCGGCTGCTGTGTAGCTCTCTTGGTCGGCGCTCATCCTTCGCTCCGTCGCCCGCCGTCCCCCAGCATGTGTGGCACAGGGGCTTCGGCGGCGCCCCCCGCGGGGTCAGCGGTATGATGCCTGGGACGAGTGTGAGACATGTGTAAGGGGCGCGATGGGCCAAGGCGACGAGAACGATCGCATCGTGATCAACGTGGGAGGGATCCGACACCAGACGTACCGCAGCACCCTTCGCACCCTGCCGGGCACCCGACTGGCATGGCTCGCCGAGCCCGACGCCCACAGCCACTTCGACTACGACCCCAAGGTTGACGAGTTCTTCTTCGACCGCCACCCCGGCGTCTTCGCGCACATCCTCAACTACTACCGCACGGGGAAGCTGCACTGTCCCGCGGACGTGTGCGGGCCACTGTACGAGGAGGAGCTCGCCTTCTGGGGCATCGACGAGACCGACGTGGAGCCCTGCTGCTGGATGACCTACCGGCAGCACCGCGAAGCCGAGGAGGCTCTGGACAGCTTCGGCGGAGGGGCCCCTGACATGGGCGCCGAGGAGGCGGACGGGGACGTCCTGGGGGACTCGGCGGACGGCGACGACGAGCTGGAGATGACCAAGCGGCTGGCGCTCGGGGACTCTCCAGATGCCAAATCCGGACTGTGGAGGCGTTGGCAGCCCCGGGTCTGGGCCCTTTTTGAAGACCCTTATTCTTCTAAATATGCAAGGGTGAGTATTATTTTTGTTATTTTTTTTATTGTTGGTGCTGTTGTTGCTGCCGCTGTTGTTGTTGTTAGGTTGACTTTATGACCATTAATAATGGCTTTGAATTCATTGCATGAGATTTTGTTGAGGTGTCTACAATGGGGTTCACGCTCAGATCCTAATAATATTATGAAATGCCTCCATTTTTTAAAATGTAATTAAAATGGAGCATCCTATTGGTCAAAGTCAATTTCAACTTACCTGTTAAACTAAAAAATGTAAGCATAATTTTTTTTTTTTAAAGTCATCTTACGTACAGCAATTCTTGATCCTTGAGGGAAAGGTGACAATCGTTGCACCAGGCAATTCTGTGTGTGTGTGTGTGGGGGGGGGGGGGTTGTTGTGTGTGGTTTTACCACTAAAAGCCCAGGGACAAAACTTACATTTCAAGATCCAACACTGGGATCTAGACCATTGTTTCATACTTACAAGATTATGACTGTGCAACAAGAAAGAGAAGTGCAGCTGCATCCACCCCTCCATCTAGTTTGTTTGATCCGGGGGGGAGGGTGACTCGAACAAACGGTCTCTGATCCGAAGGTGAGCTCAGACCCAGTAACAGAACGTAATCGGTTGCACCATCCATGTGCCCAGGAGAACATGCGTGCGGTGTCTCCTACAGCATCGACCCATAGTGGCTCCTCCTGGAGACGTGTGCAACCCGCTGCGGCCCTTCTCTCCACTCCAGCTAGAACACTGCTGGAAAGCAAATTGATATCACAGGGAGAGGATTAGACAGAATTTATCACTGGGGCTAAAGGCTTCCATTATTCATGCACCCATCTTTCTTTGATACATCATGTATGACAGCCTGAGAGACTTTTTCATGGCATCTGACAAAACAGGGCTTATTTTGTTTGTCATTTTCATCTTAACCATTGCGGTTTCCCTATAATAGGAATAATAACTTTGTTATTACTGTTATTAAATTCATGCTATAAATTGATGGTTATTATTCTATTTTAAGTTCTAAAAAGATTAACTCTTAGGGTTGCCATATTCAAAATACTCCTCTACTCAAACAAGGTTTTCACACTGCTAAAGCTGTTGGTGCTTGAAGCTAGATATGGTATGTATATACTGTAGCTAAAGGGAAGAAAAAAGCTGACCCAAAACAGAACATCTGAAATCCACCATGACCTGTCAGAGAGGTTCTAATGCAGCTGTGCTATTTTCCCTTTCCCATCTGTTGAACTGATTCTATCAATAAATATTAAAACCCTGTGTTTTTTTTAAGTCACATCTATTTCAATGGATCACCGAACTGGCACGTCTGCTATGACTTCACTGCTGACTGGGAAGGTGCCTGTGTGTGCTCCTCTGATTCATGACCCTCTGTGTGTGTGTGTGTGTGTGTGTGTGTGTGTGTGTGTGTGTGTGTGTGTGTGGATTGGAGGAGCCGTGCAGCTCGCACTCCCAGACACTTGCTAGGTTAACAAAGCCAGGCTTGCGAAGCGAGCTGAAAAACCCAGACTGCTGAAAATTCACCCTCCCGCAGCAGAACAATGCAGCAGAACCGTGCCTGCACTGTGGAGCAGCGCTGCAGACAGACACAACGTGTGTCTTTTCTGCTTGCTCGCGATTCTTTCTCCACATCTCCGCGTCCTCTAACGCACTATCGATTTGTAGTCTCGTTCAAAATCCACACACAGAATTTTCCCATTTACACATGCTGTCAGTAGTTAAGACACATTTGCATGCCTGTGATGGAACCGCCACCTTTATTCACATGCTGTTGAACTAAAGTATTGAATAAGCACCTGCTCGTGAGTCTCTGACTTTATACCTGGCATGTAAAATTCATTCTTTTATGTTTATGTGCAGTCACCCAAATACTCTTCCACCTGTCATTTATACACTCTTAATATTACCTTATTAATAACTACTTATGCAGCATATGCTAATGTGCCAAGGATATGTTTATCCCGAGTAACCTACACAAATTAAAAATGTATTGTTTACTCAAGTATACAGCTGATTTTTTCATGTGGGTTGTTAACACGTGTAAGAGCAGAGCAGAGCCTAGCAGGTTTAAGCTGAACACCTTTCTCAGGTGCAGTCGTGTTTACTCCTTGATGGTCACTTTTCCGTTATATACTTAAGGAAATTAGGCCATACGAGTGCTGCAGAAGCACCGATTCTGTTAAATCTCCAGTTTAAGTCTCTTGCTCTGGAGGTGTGTAACCAGGTGTGTGATGGCTCTTTTCCAACCCACCCACTCCGGGAACCACATTCTGGCTTGCTAAAATCTGACTGATGTAACTTGAAATTGGAGCTGATGCTACTGCTCACACAGGAGGTGTGGTTGGCAGGATGTGTGTCCGGTTCTCTAACTCTACTGTACTTAACAGCGCACTAAATTGTGTCATTTCGCCCGATTTAGACAGGAGTGCTTCATAAATGATTGATGCTGACAAACCAAGTGTATCTGGTTATTGACACTACCATTGATTTGTTGCATATGAAATTTGAAAGATTATTATAGCACAGTTCAATCTTATTTTTGCATTATGATTACTGTGCTAATGCCTCATGCCTTTTACAACTGAAAGGGACCTGACAGACGCGTTGTATTATAATAAAATTAATGATATTTTAAATAGCAAATAGTGACAGAAGCCTTTATTAAAATGAACAACAGATAAAAATACTAATTATAAGCCTTATTTTAAGTAGCACCTGAAAAAGCAGCTTGTCAAAGTGTTTTATAATAAAAATAAAGTCATATTTAACTGTAAATTTGATGCCGTGATATGATATTCCATGTGGATTCATTCACATATGGTGCGACAAAAGGTGTAGTTTAAGAATGGTATCTATTAGTACTAAATTAGTGTTAATCCGCACTAACATAACATTTTTCTTGCAAGATTGTACACTTTGAATGACTGTCACTCTCTTTGTGCCCCGTTCACCCTTAACAATTGCCATTCCCAACCAAGTGTGAGATCCTGCCTGTACAACAGCTTCACAGTTAACCAGTCACCTGTTAGTCATTTAGCCGCAGAGCTGCAGCTACGGAAACACAGCGAACCTGCAATCTGCTGTTAAAATAGGTTTGAAATTCAGTACAGATGTCAACGCTTTTCTTCGATAAGGCTGTTCTCTCGCTTTCGCATAGATACAAAACTGTGCAAAAAAATGCAGACATTTCAAGAGTTGGAGGCATTTCATTGCCCGAAATTCAACCCGGTTTATTTCGCCCCTCCAAAATTTGTGCATAAGTCAGCTGAGAACGATTGCTAATAGTTTTTGGCCCCCTAATATCTGACAAGCTCTTGTAGCACTGCAACAACCCATGCTTGTGACGTGTAGAAGATACTGTGCACAACCTTGCCCGGCTTAGTCTTGTGGCCTTGCGGCATGGGCGCTGCTGGCTTTACGCAATTGATAAGCGTTTTTAAAAAAACAGTGTTCAGTTCAGTCAGTGTTCAGTCAGTGGCAAGTGGTCTGCCATTCACAGTTGCTAACACAGCTGAGACAACACTGTAAAATGTCTAAGGTAGGAACTTAGCAGCTTCCTGCTGATTATGTTAAATTCTAAATGTATCCAGCTTTGCAATGGATCTAAATCGACCCAATTTCCTTGTGTACCCCATAAACAGCGGGCTTTTAAAACAGTTATTAAACAGATGTTTACATCTGACAGCTCCGAACACTATGCCACCTGCTGCCCCTTTGAATTAGATGAGCTGCTTTTAATAACATGAAAACCCTTACCCCAGTATAAATGGAAATCTCGTGATCAAATTATGATCATCTAACGTCATACATTTGTTAGTAATGCTGCACAGCACCTCTAGTGACATGGAGTCCACGTGCTTTGCTTGGGTGAAACACATGGGCATTGATCGTGTGAAGGGAATTTCTTTACATCAAAAACGTCCATGGCGTAAATTGTCCACCCGCACAGGGTATAAGGTCTCACAAACTGTGCTTTCAGGATAGACTTCCGATCACTACAACTCCACATTGGACAAACGGTTACTAATAACAAATTAAGCAATTGACGAACAAATGAATAAAAATATAACACAAACTAATTTTTGTTGCAAGTACTGTGAAATATGTATGAAATAAATGGCTTTTTTGTGCTATAATGAATTTTAGGCGACATTTTTTTGTCTTTGAACTAATTTTTTTCTGTAAGAGATAATGGCAATTCAGTCGAGTCACAACGGGAATCTGCCCAACAGGGTGATTTCATGGAACAAATTAACCCCATTGTGTGAGGGATGGGTGTTCTATATTGGAAACCCTGAAACATTCACTGTAGGGTGATTTGCTTCTAACTGGACCATGCACTGTGCCTGCAGCTGCAGTAATGCAACGACAGGTGTTTAAGTTTGCCTTGAAGTAACACATGGTACATCCTTGTTCTTGTTGTCATAAATTACATTTGTTTTCCTCCATTTTCAGTGGCTCTTAGGAATAAATTGCCACGGCAATATTTTAAGGGATAAAATGGAACTAATTGGTCACATATTCTGTTACAAGGTATAGGCAAATGCAGTATTTCCTGTGTTGGTCATGCAAGGTCATATTTTGCACATTTCATAGTTCGGCTTTGTACACATTTACCTTATATTTGTAGATATATTTTGTTTTATCCCCTGCTCCGAGGTGTTCGGGTAAACAAGCATATATGTTGTCGGTTTGTTTTTTTGCCTTGTTTCACATATAAGACCTTGCTGTGTCCATTTCTACACGGTTTCCGCTGTAGGATCATTAATTTGGCTGCAGTTGGTCGGAGAAAGTGCATTCAGTTAAACTATGCGTTCTGAAGAGCCGTTTATTCTCTCCATCCAGAGAGGACTGCAAGCCTATTGTGCGGTTCATTCACGAGTCTGTGGGCACCTGACAAAGATGACTGGCTGCGCTGTCAGATGTGGTGAAGCTTGTTTTTGAATGAATGATCCCATGTCGAGGGTGCATTCTGACAGATGAGTGCACACAACTGAAGCCATACACTCATTCCCTTCAGCGAAGGAATCTCCAGTAAGCAACAGCTGCTCTTGCTCAGGAGTTTAGGTTATAGAATTTTTCCATGAACTTCAAAGAACTTATGAGTGGCAATTTCTGCATATTTGAAATATGTAAAAAAAAAAAAGGAATAAAAAGTAACATACTATTTTAATTACTTTGTATTGTAAACAATATTCAGTTTGTAGAAAATTATTATATATACATATAGTATATATAGGTATACTTTATATGTATATATATGCTGTATACCACACACAAGGGGTGATCGCCACTCAGAAATTTAAGAATTTTACTCTGTCAGATCTTTAAAAATTTGTTGTATTTTTAGATCACCCCTCATGTGTCTCTGTGAGACTGTGTATATATACTGTGTGTATATAGATATATATATAGTATATCTGAATAGTACATGGTACCTCCCTACTTACGTACCCAATGGGCACAAAATACATTGTAATTAGTGCCTGTTTGACACCTTAAATACCAGGTGAGGTGACATACTGTCCAGTTAAGTGATTTATTAAAGCTATTAAGAGCTGAGATTGAGAAAAAGCCAGCACCCTGTGGTCTTGGAGGGCTGCAGTTGTGCACCTCTACTCCAAAGGAGTGGGGAAAAAAGAAGAAAGACTTTAAGTGTTTAATAAAATATTTAATTTACTTTGAGGTTGGTTTATTAGGCACTTGCTGGTGCTGTGTTCTTTATGGAGGGTACATTTTTGTGCTTCACTGAATTCTGTAGTCTTTTCCCCCCCTTTTTTCCATGGCGGGCGTTCCATCATAGCATAAATAATTTACAAGGTCTCGGATGTATAATGAGTAATAGGCCCTTTAAACAGTTCTGGTTTGGTGAGTATGGACTTCTGAGCCCTGCACACCACAGCGCATTCTATTCACTGCATCCTTCAGCACAAAATGAAGGGAAATGGAAGCAGACAGCACTGCATTTTATTCAGTTTACCCCAGCACACACCGCTATTGTCTGCAGCACACAACATGATATAACCTTCCGCTAATACAAACCACAGTCATTTGTCTCTTCCATCTTCTGCTGTGATTACTGTAACTCTATACTCCTCCTCTATGTCTGTTTTAGGGAGGAAGCAACAGGCCTAAATAAATGTGATCAGAGCTTGAAAACAAGTCCGTTTCCATGGCAAGCCTCATGTAGGTGTAATGGGATCTTGTTTGTTGTCATAGAGAAGCGCATTGCTGGGTCTCAGGTGGTGGATCTCAGATGTGCTGCTTCCTTATTGGTGCTGCCATGACCTAGGGGGTCCCTGCTGACCACAGCTCCTGGGAGCAAATCGAAGACATTGTCTTCCTCTTGTTCTCCCACTAGTCCCCATGCCAACCTTCCCACAGCAGGTTCTGATGCGTTGCTTCCAAGTTTTTGAGGGAAGAAAGGCAGTGTTTTGTTATCACTGGCACTGGCACGTGCCTTCACATGGATGAGGGTCCGAGCTTCAGAAGCCGAGCAGAAAAGCATAGTTGTGTGACGCTTCCTATAAAAAGTCATTTCTGGAGTGGCTGAATAATGCTGAAATATTGTACAACAAAAATTAAAACAAAAACTCTTCATTTACAATAAAAAAAATTAAAATGGATAAATGTGTCATTTTAATCCCATGTCCAGCAGTGAAGTAGAGATAAATGTACTGCTTCCGAAATTGCCAGCTAATACCACGTCAGTGTTTATGAAGGCAGTTAACATAAAACTACTACTTTACATAATAATTTTATTTGCCCACACCTTTTACCTGACATTATTCACACACCTTCTATACCTCATACACCTGATATAGTGCATTTCCAGAATGTTCTCAGACAAGCTGATAGACAACTGTTATACATGTACCTAAAACATATGCATAGCCTTTAGTTTGAGGAAAGCTTCACTGAAATGCTTCAGAAAGGTTTCCTTGGTTTCTAGAGGAATTTAAAAAAGCAATTACATGTTCTTTTTCAGTCCTGGGCTTTAAATCTATGATTAACACTGACCCCATTTTTATATATAATATTATAAGACAATCCCTGGTTCCCTTTAGCGGCAGGGAGGTAAGGTGATATTCCTTTGTTCCTCAAGGTAACTTGTCTTACTGAACAGATCACAGTGGGTGGAATCACAGGATGGCATAGCTTTACTTATTAAACGCCCAACAGAAATAATCTGGTTTTATGAAAGCATTTCTATTCCGCCCATTCAGAAAGCTGAGTGCGGATCTCGGTGTCAGTCACAATAACAATGTCCTTTGGTGGACTGGTTCTTAACTATACAGGAGTAGCTACCTGCTCACCTGGCGAAGAGTTTGCGGGATGGTTGCCAGGCGACATGTGGCACCACAGTCTTGTTCAGGCCCCATTCTTGTGTTCATTTATTTCGGAGGAGGGAAATCCTCCGTTATAAGATGGTGGCAGCTATTGTAGGGCCCTCGATTTTTTCCTGCATGAAAGGAATGTCCACGGGGCCTCAGGCCTGTTATTTACTTCCATCATTAATAAAATGCCACAATCTTCTACAAACTGCACTGTGGCATTTAATACCACACATCCACAACCCAAGGGGCTTCAAAAGTAGCCTGCAGATTTAAGTGTTGCTATTTTGTTTTTCCATATTCCATGTGATCCTCAAGTTAATTTTGCTTTAGAAAATGCTGCAAATACATTGTAGACTAACTGTCAGAAACTCTTCAAATTGTACAGTGACAGAAATAGGAGTGAATGTAAGGGGAGGGTATTCTGTGCTCTAGGTGCTTATTATTCACTGCCTTCACAAGACACCATGAATCATCACACACAGAAGTTCCTTAAGTAGAATGAATAAAAGGGCTGCTTTTTAGTTGGGTAGTGACACCATGATGCAGCTTGCAGTGCAGGTGCCTCATAGTGCCTCAGCGGTACATTTTTTGTACAGGTTTGAGTCAGGCATCGGTAGTGTGCAGTTTGTGTATCCTCCCTGTGTTGACAATCCAGAGGCCCATGTGGTGCAGACAATGAAAGACCATGGAAGACAATCAACATAAGTGTGTACTTTTCATATAGCTTCTTTCTTGTTTCTCCATTTAAAAATGATGAGCTATGATGTGGGTTCTCCTTTTACAAGGTCTATCCTTTTTTGACCTCTGGCCTGTGCCCTTTTCCTCTCTGTCTCTCAACATACCTCCTAAGGGGAATTTCTTCTGTCCTTTATAGTCCTGCCTACAAGCTCACATGCCTCATCATGCTCCATTCAGGCCCTCTTCATTAAAATGTGTCATACCATTCCTTAGCAAAAGATTGCCTAAGGTTTATTTAAAGTTTTGATTCAGTCGGGATATGTAATTAAATCACTTGTCTTTTTTTAAATATTCTTATGAATACCAAGAATGTAATAACTGGTGCATGACAGTCTCAGGCTGACTGCCATTGGACTGAAGCCTGCACCTGGAGACTCCTCTTCTCTGTGTGGCCCATACACGCACTGCATGGTATTCATGAGACATGGGCAGCAGGTAAGATAATGGTTAGGGGTGCTGCTGTGCATCGGAAGAACCGAGGTTCAAACCCTTCCTCCTGCTGTAGGGGCCTTGAACCAAGTACTTATCCTTAATTACTCAGCCAAAGGCAGCTAAATGAGTAAATACCAAGACCATGAGGGTGGTCTAAGCCCACACAAAAAAAAAGCAACAGGAAACGTCAGACCATAGCCAGCTTCAGACCCAGTGCAATTCTGATAAGTGCCACGGGGCACCACTAGCCATTGCCTGGTCCTGGTCTCAGTGGCAGCTTATATGTGTAGTCCTCTGTGAAGCACTGGGTAATACTTTTATATCAATGCAACTTTGGTAATTTTTCCAAAATTATGCATCAATTAAGCAGTGAGGTTTGCTCCAGATCCTGTGTTATTCTAAATGTTTATTGTCGCTGTAAATCACATATTCAAATTTCTCTAAAACAATTTACTGTTACAATGATCAGTGTTGTGAATTTCTTTAGTTAGCTCAATATTCATCACAAGATTCTCCCAAATAAGTCTCGGACTACATTTTACTACATTAAATACAGTTTGCATTTATTTGCAGTATCTGATGCTTTTCTCCAAAGTGACTTACAGCATCAAGCAACTTGCAGTAATTTTAACCGGAGCAGTTTAGTGCCTTGCCTAAGGGTGCTACAGCCAGTGGGATCTAAACCTATGTCCTTTGCACACGAGGCACCGAGTTTGACCACCATGCCACCTGGTTCTCCAGTCGTGTCTTGTTTTTAAAATGTCAGCTTTTTGCAGTAACTGCACCTAGAGCACAGCAGCAGCTGTATTACCGTTAACAAGAGATCACTCCTAAGGCTCCACAGTGGTCTTTGCAGGCGATTATTTTACATTTGGTGGACTGGATCAGCCTCTCCACTAACCTCCACAAAATACCTTTTGCACGATAGGTCAAGGACTACTCAGAAGATCGTTCCGAAGATCGTCCGTGCGTTTCCATTCCCAGAAAAAGCAGTGAACCATTTGTTAGCTCAAAAAGTCAAGCTCAGATACTGCTGTTACTTCCACTAAGTTCTGTGCCTGACAGTCCTCCTTTACAAAGCTCAAAAATGGCTGTTCTAGATGGAAAAAGGGGTCAGTCATAGGGTGACCCCGAAAAGAGCTCATATGTACCCAAGCGGTCCTGGAACAATTAACCCCAATTAGTTTTCAGAGGAGGATCATTGCATGGCGAGCCATGTTGTAAATTAATGGAGATAAGCTGGTGAGAGACCAGGATTGCATTACAAGCCAGGCAGACCTGCTCTACTTTGTGAGAACAAACTTTAATCCATACAAGTTTTTTCCAGTACTCTTCCAAAGGCTGAGGTCTCGGGTGGATGAGAAGTCAAAGTGTCGGAGAGTTGCTTTTAATTGTTTAAATTAATCTGTGCTCTGAACGTGACTGGGAAAGGGTTCTGAATCTGTAGGAATCATTCAGACATTAATGTGTAAAACATAATATCTACAGATATTGTAAGGTCAACAATGAGGTTATGGCACAGAAAAATCATTCAGTTTAATCTTTAAATGAAGGGTAATCTATAAACTCTATCTTGAGAGTCCAGCACCTTCCAGTTCTTTGGTGTGGCTCTACTAAAACAAAAGTAGACAAAGTAAGATATAATAAAATATTAATATTAATGTTAAGGACCTAATAAGGAATTGAATGAACCTTTGCTTTCAGAAGAGCTTTCATCTTCTTTAGGATGCTGTCAGACAAGTCCTAAACTGTGTACAGATGGATTCTGCGCTCTTCAAGAAGAAAAGCCAATTCTTTGAGGGATGAGGCTCATGGAATATCCTTTGCATTCTGCACTCCAGAACATCGCAAAAAGATTAATGATGTTTAAATCAGGTGGCTTTGGAAGCCGTGGGAGGCATTTGACTTCATCTTGGTGTTCACAAAACAAAAAGAGTTTTGAATTTGAATTTGCTGAATTTGTTTTAGCAGTGTGGATGGGGGCCTTAACAAGCGACATGAAGGGAACAGTGTTGTGTTTGCTCCATAATGTACATCTGGTCCTGCAAAATGGCCTCATGCTCCTTGGTCGCTGTATGACCAAGCAGTGCAATAACTGGAGCTAAAGACTCTCACAAGATGGCTGCCCGGACCATTACAACCCACCACCGTATGTTGGCTGAAGGCATCCTTTGGCTTTCTCTAAACGTAAGCCTGTCCAGAGGTAGGAAATTGGATAAAAGATCAGGCCATGTTACATTTTCCATTGTTCGGGGCTCCAGGTTTTGTGCTTCTTACAAAATGTTGTGCATATTTTTGCGTTAATCTTGGCCAAACGCAGTTCCTGAATAGCAGTCATGCCGCAAATTCCCGCCTTGGGAAGTTCCCCACATACAGGTTTTGTTGAGACCAAGTCACAGAGGCCCCGATTCAGTTCTGCGCCAAAGTTTGAGGATGTACTTTTGTGGCAATTTGCCTGCAAAGTGTCCGTCTGTCCCTGTGGGTGACCTTTGACCTTTGTCACACCTCTTTTATAGCAACACGTATTGCTACTGGCCTAATATGAGTCACATTTACAGTTGTATTATGAACTGTGATTTACTTTCTTCAAAGTTAAACTCCTCTGTCTTATTCCCATTACCTGGTCTGTTATTGGACTTCCTTTCCTCACCACTACTTTTGCTCAGACTTGGTCTTTTCAGTAGCACCACTATGAGGAATCAAGATGTTAAATGAGGTTCACGGGAAGTTTTGTCTGTCGGCGAGAAGTCTCTTCCTTCTTAGAGGAACAGCGGGAGACAGAATGGGCCACTAGAAACAAGAAAATGCAGTCAGACTTGGGGGTTAGAGTTAAGGTTAAGGTTATGGTTAGGCTTTGTTTGCAGATCATCTGAAGTCGATACATCATTTTGTATGTTGTTTTTAGTTAGTGTCCTCCCCCCCAAAAAAAAACTGAGATGCAATTAGACAAAACAGATGACAGATTTGTCCTTTTACTTTACTATAAGTCTATACTGTGATGCTGTTAAAACACTGTGAGCAGTGAACTTGAGAACCCTTTCAGGACATCTTCACCCTCCGAGCACCCGTTTCTTCTACATTAGCTCATCAGCTTGTGTAAGGTCACCGGTGCTGGAAACTGATCTTCTCCAAGGCTCTTCAGCTTACTGAGAAGGTCAGTTGCAGGTATTTCCCACGCACAGGCTGAAGCTGAACTGGAGGATTTACAGCTGCTAATGTAAGGCTGTATGTAGATAAAGACTGAGGTTTCCATAGGAATCCCACTATACTCACTGCCAGTGTGAGCTTGGGACAAATATATCAACTCCTGTTTCACACAAGTGACTTACCTCCTGCTCCTTTAGCACTATGCTGGAGAGCTTTGGAAAAGCCATGGTGGAGTGAAAAACAAGTCTCCCGTGGAAGGCCAGGTGAGGCAGAGACAAGGGAGGATACAGGAGAGTAGGCCATGTGCTGGATGACTCACAGGTTTGGGAAGCATCACCCTGCGGTGACAAGCACATGGGCATCGTAGCGCCACATTGCCGTCTGCCCTGTTCACTTCGGTGCCAGCTGCCCAGCGTGATTGCAGTGCAGGAGGAGGGATGAGGAGATCAAAATGAAAAACAGACCAACTCTTACTTTCAATGGGCATCCAAACAAGCAAATTATGGATACAAGACAAAGGATCAAATGTAAGAAAAATATAAATTGCTATAAACTGGTACACACCCATTCCTCACCTCATAGGGTTAATTAATTTAAGGGGAGCTCTAAAGAGAAGTCCTATTGTGAGGAGACTAAATTACTATCATTTCTTTTTGGGAAAAAATTATAATCACCAATCCAAAATTAAAAATTAACAAAAATATAAGGTAAAGTATTGTTATCCATGACAGTGATAACAACATACCTTTATTTTGTAATATTTAAAGCAAAAATTTGATTCTGTGAATTGCTACAGAAATGGCACCATACATTTTGCAGGCATCATGAATGATTTTTCATAGTCAGGGTCACCTTTGCATTCTGCCCCACAGCAGAAACACTTTACAATTGTTTAATGGTATTTGTGTTATAAAAGCTGCGTCTGCGTATGTTCTTGAAGTAATTTAGTTAATACTTGGATGTTCGCACACTTTATTTGTACAGGATAATATGGAATTGGGCATTTTAACTCTGAGTTTGGCCCTTTGCGGTTAGCGCTGTCTAGATTCCACTGTCTGCGTGATAGGAAGTAGGAGACAAGGAGGAGGAGGATGGTTCTGTGATTGCTGAGTGCAGCACATAGTAGGAAGTGAATTACAAAAACTTGTGGGTGTAAAATTATTATGTTACTGGGAAAAATGCCTTCATAGTGAATAAATATGTCTCTTTGGAAAAGTGGAACATACCGTATTTTCATCAAATATTGCAGTGGTTCTTCATTGTAAAGAACCCTAATCTAAGATTGTGTAGCTACATTTTGGCATATTAATTTCATTTGTGGATTAATATCACTCCACAACTGTAAACTAAATAAAAAGTGGGAACTTTGAAGTGTTAAAGCCGGTGAGCGCTGACATCTGCACACCTGCCTGGAAAGTGTATTTGAGAGCGGATGCTTAGTAACAAAGTTATGCCAAATGAATGCCAAGCACAGTGTCCCAAACACCTGGAGGGATGGTGGCTATGTCCCAGGGGAGCTGACAGTGATGACGCAGATGGGATTTGGCCCTGGGCCGGAGGGCAGTACCCGAGGCCGACGCCAGGCCTGCATTCAGGTGGCCAAGCTGCAGGGCATGTGGCCCCTGCCGCCAATGCCCTCTGCCTTCCCAGTGGTGAGCGTGACCCAGATGATGAGCGCAAGGTGCAGTCTCAGTCTTCGGCAGTAATCTGTTTTCACTTTTAACTACATACAAATGCACCGTGGAGGAGGACAAATACAAACTGCACATTGTTTAGTGCAACCCCTGACAACATCGACAGGTCCACCACTTTCACCACAGAAAAATCATAACGGGCACCAGAATGCACCAGTTTGGAAGGCTGAGTAGGAAAGGCTGTAAATATCATGTACAAAAATGTTCCAAATAGATTCCAAATATTTTATTACCACACTTAACAGCACAGTGATTTTGTGACATCAGTGTACATTACTATATGAAGAGGTTTTAAATAATCTAAATGGGAAGATATTCATCCTCTGTAGATTTCAGTGTCTTCTGTGCAGTCAGACACCTGTTAAGTCCTGTGAACTTGTGAGGTACCACCGAGTTTCCGGTACTAGAAATATTAATGTGAAACATTACCATTAAATACTAACAGTATAATGCAATAGTGTATGTATAATAATATTAAATTAACCATTTCTAATTTCATTGCTATATTGTAATTTAACATATTTCATGTATATATTTTTATATTTGGTTTCCTCCCACAATGCAAAGGTATGTTAATGTGTACTTACATACTGTGTGTGTGTGTGTGTGTGTGTGTGTGTGTGTAGGGCCACCCTGCGATGCCCTGGCATCCCTTCAGGGGGTTGTTTGGCACCTTCTAATTTCAGGAAACGTTCCGGACTGCCACTATGTTTAACATTAATTGATGGTTACTCTAAGTTGTCCGTAGTGTGTGTACAATATGTACAGTGCCTTCCAAAAGTATTCAAACCCTTGGCAAAACTGCAAATTTTGCTGAAAACCAAAATTGTGCTTTTATTTTTCTCTCCATGTGAAATTTTAATTCTAAATAGTAATGTTCAAAATTAATTTTCCAAGTAAACATGAATTTTGTATCATAAAATGTTTTTAAAAAAGAAAATTTAAAAAAATCACAAAAATATCTGAAAATACGTCACAAAGAATGAAACATTAAAGCATCTTTTTGTCATCCACTGAAATGCTTGATTTTATCAAGAGCCTGAATACTATTGCAACGCACTGTGTGTGTCTGTGTGTGTGTGTGTGCGTGTGTGTGTGTGTGTGTGTGTGTGTGTGTGTGTGTGTGTGTGTGTGTGTGTGTGTGTGTTCGCACGCGTGCTTGCATGCATTCAGGCACCCATCTTGGGGTGTGGTGTTTAGCCTAATGCCACAACACTAACCAGAATATGTGGATAAGGAAGATGGATGGAAGAATGGAAGGACGAACGAATGGATGGATTTTATACAAAATACAGGTGCTTCCTATAACATTGTTGTATGTACATGGAAAGGATCCTGCAACTGGGTACAGTTGAATAAATTAATGTGGCACACTGTAATGCTGGGAGATGACACAGTACTCTGGATCAAGGTACTTTCACCACAATCTGAAGGCCTTACATTGAACCACCTCTATGCAGGAGCTTCTAAAACACTTCTAATCTAGTGCATTATTGATCCCTGCGGATATTTTTGCTGAAATAGATGTGTTCTCCTGGCAGGCTCAAAGCCCCCTGACTTCTGCTTCCTCCCTAAGACCCGTAGGTCCTAATTAGCTGAAGTCCCTGTTGTCTCATCACTTCTTTGCTGTTTCTTCTCCTCATCACTTGTGCACGTTCCAGTCAAGCTCAACCTGGCCATGGTTCATTAAAGAAAGGGTACAGGTTTGCAGCCGGCAATGTGCACAAACGCACAAACACGTCTCCCTGGAAACGTGTTACTTCCCTGGTTGCCTCACAGTTAGCCCTCAGCTTCAGTGCTACAAGCCTCCACACCCATCTTGGACTAAGCATACAGAGCATGGATCTGTCATGGTTAATGACTGCTTCATGGGTGGTTTTAACAGCTTTGCAGGTTTACGTGAACTATAGACTTCAGAAGCATAAGATGTCTCATAGCACCAGAAAAACACAGGGTACTATTTACAGTAATGTGGGGGGATGTAAGACAGGTACACATTGTATTGCTCACAAGCATGTAACCACATATCATGTATATATCACAAGAATATATACTGTGTATGTATGCACCGTTGTCTATACTCATAAAAGGTAAAAACAATCACAGAATGTCTCCTCTTTTCCTTCTTTTGGCCCTACACTTTGTACCTTTGGAGCCCCAACTACTGTGCTAAGTTCAGCAGCTGTCACAAGTACAACTGCACTTCTACCTCAGCATCTCTACATCTGTAAATCTCCACTCAATCCCTACCTGTCTATTTGTTCTTCGTGCACAGCTTTGTGTCACAAACTTGAAATTTGGCACGAGTAAAATGAGGTATTTGTGTGCTTGAATTACTTAAAGTCTAAAAAGCATACCATGTTATTTGAAAATGGAAAATTTGGCCCCTGACAAGGCTTGGAAAAGCACTAGTGACATCACATGCAGCACTTAGCAACGTCACATACCTACATATGTGATGCTGACAGATTTTTTTCTCATCTACACACACACAATTAATTATTATATTCTTTTAATGTAATGAAATGAACAGAGTAGATAGGTCAACAGTGAGCAGCAAAAGGAGCAGATTGTGAAAATATAAAGTTAGACTGCAAGGTTCTAGTGGCTCTGAAGCTGTTTTTTGGGCATGTCTGTAAAGCATAGCTGTGTTTAGGTCCTTAAAAGCACTGGGATGTAACTGTAGGAAATGGGATCAGGCTAACTTTAGATCCTATTATTTTATTTATTTGTCTCAGTTTTACTTCTTTTTTTCTTTTTTTTAATTTGCTTTCACGACCTAGTTGGCTCAACGAAGAATACACACAAGAAATGTGAAGTTCACCTACACCACCTAAATCCTACTGCTAATTCGGTGGGTCTCTGATCAAATGACAGCCCTACAAGGCTGATCAAACCAGTTAGACTTTGCAGCAGTTTAAGCATTAACCGCAACCTTAGATGCTTTTATTTCAGTTTAAAATGCAATACGGATCATTTAGACTAAGGAGTACAGCCAGTGGGGATTGTGACTCCAGCAGGAGATAAAAAAAAAAAAAAAAGTAAAAATTGGGCTAAAATTTGCATCAAATTTGGGCTCACAGAACCGCTTGTGGTTGAGCTTCACATTTCTTCGTTTCCTGTCAACACCTTTGTATGCATTTGTTAGCTAAATGCACAGGATCTCAAAAAACTGAATAGCACAGCACTGTGTAAAGAGCTTCGACTTGAGTCAGATGTTCTTAGGGTGATAAATTTCAGCCAGTTTCAAATATCTGTGGAAAGAACAAGACTTACAGCAAACTGTCATTTACGTGTAGACGTTCTGATGCTCAGGATTAGTATTTCTGCAGAGTCTTTGAATTCCGTTTTGCTGCGTCCGTATCTGCCTCATAAATATTAATCGTGTCAACAAATTCTTTCACGCCGCACTAGGTGTCTAGTAATGCGTCCACTGAACAAGAATTTGTTCTCCTCATATAGGTGGGGGTGGTTCACTGAGGTTCACCCCGATTTTCCCACATTGATGCTTATGGTCAGGAAAAGGGGATCCAGGGTTGCTAGTGATGCCAACATAATATTGCTCTCTTCCATGTGAATTATGCTGCTTTGATGAGCCCCGTAGCCTGTAGAGAAAAAGCAAAAAAGCAGGTGGCTCACAGTATACACATCTGCGGAGCTGTGCTTGCCCCTCCTCGGCTGGTGTGGGTGTTGCGTTTCGAGGTGTGACTTAAGAATTGAGTAATGTGTCTACTGATGAAAAATGGTGCCAACAAATGTATCTCTGATTACTGAAGGTCCTGAATTACATGCAAGGTTTCTTTGTGCACTGTAAAGTATGACCATTGATAACTGTTACCCTGCATCAAAGGAACATCTAAGTCTTAAATTAATGTTAAAGACAAGACACACAGGGTCACAACTGTGGCGCTTATGTGCGGCTTGAACGCGCATTGTTTGCCCAGTGTGCTCATATTGCAGAGAATCCAGCTTGGTATTCCAGTACGCCGCGTAGTTACACAACCTGTGCAGCAGTCTCTTGCCGAGGCACTGCGCTTGCTCGTGTTTTTAGGACACCCGCACGTGGTTGCCACTGCTGCCGACTGGCCGTGCTGATGCAGGGACCAGGTTGATGCGCTAAATTATCCGACACCAGGCCGAACCCTCTTTCCTGGCCCACATCAGCACACTCCATGTCAGCTCTGTTATCTTAACAGTACGATTTACAGAAACTGACTGCAGTATCTTGGGTTTCAAACAATGAAGCGTGATAAAAGCTCTGACCTAGATTGTGTTGAATGCAAAGACTTTTCATTCTTCCAGCCTGAAAAGTTTACCAGCTCACCCTTTTTGTCTCCCCCTTTCTCTGTTTCACAGTGGGTGGCATTTGCATCTCTTTTCTTCATCCTGGTGTCCATCACTACCTTCTGCCTGGAAACGCACGAAGCCTTCAACCCCATCACTAACCGCACAGAATGGGTAAAGGAGGATAACGTCACACGTGAGCATGTATACCAGGAGACGGAGACTGTGGTGTACCTGACGTACATCGAAGGCGTGTGTGTAGTATGGTTCACTTTTGAGTTCCTCATTCGTGTCACTTTTTGTCCAGACAAGTTGGAGTTTGTTCGCAATGCCCTCAACATCATCGACTTTGTGGCCATTCTTCCCTTCTACCTGGAGGTTGGTCTGAGCGGTTTGTCTTCCAAAGCAGCTAAGGATGTACTGGGCTTTCTGCGGGTGGTCCGGTTCGTGAGGATCCTGCGGATCTTCAAGTTGACCCGCCATTTTGTCGGATTGCGGGTCCTGGGCCACACACTTCGAGCCAGTACCAACGAGTTCCTGTTGCTCATCATCTTCCTAGCACTGGGTGTGCTGATTTTTGCAACTATGATCTACTATGCTGAGCGGATTGGCGCCAAGCCCAATGACCCTCGAGCCAGTGAGCACACACACTTCAAGAACATTCCCATTGGGTTCTGGTGGGCAGTGGTGACCATGACAACACTTGGCTATGGGGACATGTATCCCCAGACCTGGTCAGGCATGTTGGTTGGGGCCCTGTGCGCTCTGGCTGGGGTGCTGACCATTGCTATGCCTGTCCCCGTCATTGTGAACAACTTTGGGATGTACTATTCCTTGGCAATGGCTAAGCAGAAGCTACCAAAGAAAAAGAACAAGCATATTCCCAGAGCCCCACAGCTTGGGTCCCCCAATTTCTGTAAGTCAGGCGTAAACTCGCCTCATCACAGCACACAGAGTGACACCTGCCCCCTGGCGCAAGAAGAGATTTTAGAAAGGAACAGAGCAGGTAGGAAATCTCTAAGAATGGTGTTCATCTGATTCATGGCACGAATCGTCATGAATCTGGGAAAAAGAATGACTTTTTCACCAAATTCCAGCTTTCTCCCTTAATTTGATCTGACTCTGTCAAAGTTAACCTGCCGCCGTATCACCAACATTCCCCAGTAAGCCATTATCCTCACAGAACCAAGCAACGTCTTTACACTCACCATGTCGCACGTAGACAACCAGTCCTGCAACCCCCTCCCTCCACCATAGCCCCCTGTACCCTTTACATTACCTTTCCCCAAATGCTCTTCCTTTCTCTCTCTGTCTTTTTGGCTCCCTGACCATAAACACCGCTAGTCTCTCCTGTATTCCCGCACCAATAACTCATCCAGACTATCATACCCCTAACCCCTGTCCTCACAACGCCCATCCAGAGACCAAGTGGCACAGTCACAGGGCAACAAGTCCTCCTCACCCGTCACACCCTTGTTCCTTGTCTTTTTATTTACGAATGTCCATCACATTTGTAAAGAAGTCATCACCCTTTGGGATACTGATTTTTCAATATACCACATTTAGACTTCGGCCTCCACATACATTCTGTTTGGTTTCTTTGTTTCGTCGCTGCTGTAGTTGAGCTTCGTCATAATGTGAGGAAGAGGTTCTATGATGTAGATGAAAAATGCAGTACTTTCAGTAATATTAAGAGGATGGCAACCTATAACCCCTTATTTAAAGTAGAAATCAGCAGCATGCTCTATCAGTATGTTATTCCTATGCGAAAATGAGGTATTCTGCCCTTTAAAAGTACTGATGGAGGGAAAATAAGGCAGAGGAGTGCTATCGGCTGGAAGCTGTGTTTTTGGCAGAAAGACCCGCAGAGTCTCCAGCAGGGAGGGCATGTGTACTGCTGGCGAGCAGCGAGAGCCCTGCCTAGCAGTGCCTGCGAGGACAAGTCGCAACACACCCCTTCAGTTTCACACACAAGTGCTTGCCAAGCTCTTGAAAGCTCTGTCTTCACTGCCAGACCACTCTGTCTCACAGATAGAGATACAGAGCGGATAGCAAAAAGAGAGCAGCAGGGGGCCCGCTGCAGTCATCAGGGCTTTGCACCCCCAAACCACTCGCTGCGGTGGAATGATGGTGGAGCTGTTCAGTTTTTACCAAAGTTCCCTAACACCGTGTCTAAGGCATGTATGAAGAATTACTGTGGTCAAAGTCATCTCGCTCAGTCCACTCTGTGTTCAAGAGGACCAGTGCCAGCCATGTCCTGCCACTTCTCATCGAAAGCCTGATGGAACTGTGGTTGGCACCTGCCTGTGCCTTAGGCTATAGCGATTGTGGTAAAACTAAAACCCCTTTAACAGTGATCTGGAAGTGAAAAGGAAGTTGTCCAGCAGTGTATTTTACTGAAATGGATCTGCCATATGCATGGTGGCCTCTCAAAGCCATCGTCTGTTACATGTTACTTGTCACTATGAGTACAAGCTCGAATCACTGGTCTAAAAGGCATAACAGATAATGTGCCACAGTATGTCAACGATACATGGCTGAACGCCAGCAAGCTAGCGAGTGTGTCCTCCTGGTGAGCTCATGGCAAGTTACTACCTAGTGTTTATGGCCTGGCTTTGGTCTCAACAGTATGGTTGTTTGTGGTGTCAAATTCAGCCCTACCCAGTTTACTAGGATTTACTGTGACCTCAGGGGGTTTCGATACTTGAGAAGTAAGGAAGATGTGAGCATGCGCATATTATAGCCCAAACCGGCACACTTGATGAGAAGCTAAAACAGGAAGTGAAGGAGCAGATGGATGCTGTTGCGTTTGAGCACCATAACATAACTATGGGCCACTGCACAGGGGAAATGTTGAAGGCTGGATGACACAAGGTTTGCTATTTTTCTGCCCTACTAGCACAAAGGCTGAGCTGAATCCCATAAACTGTGTGGTATATTGTGTCCAAACCCCATGCAGCCCATTTTCCCCATTTTTCATTTCCACGAGCAACTGGGGTGAACTTGGTGAAGTCGTGCAAAGACAAGACTAATGAGAGATGGAGTCACACATCTTGTCATAGCTCTTGCTACTCCCCAGACACTGACAGATTTCGATGTGATACTGTTAACATTTTGTGGTGGCACTACATGACATCATTTCTGAAGTGGGGCCATAAGTGACTGTACTTGCAGATCCACAGTGGCGGCCAATTCCATTTGGGACACAAGCCGTCCACCTTCCATGACCATCTGCTTCTCTCCCCAATCCCTCCTACACGGACACATGCTGTTTTTCCAGCTAAAATGGCACAGAAGTTCCCTGTGTGACAGTCTCACTTTGGAGTCTCAGAAGCAGGTACCCCAAAAGATGGCCTTAGCTGGGGTTGCTACTGAAAGAACCCCCTGAGAGAGGCTTTCAGCCCCCAAAGGCACCTACATATGTAAGGAGGTCCCTTTTTAGCACCACATAATGACCTGCCATGCCCTTGTGCCATAGCGTTATTTTATGTACACAAGAGCATAATTTATGATGAGCTGTCACAGCAACGAGACCAGCAGAAATAAGCAATGCAAGTGAAATCGGCCAAGAAGCGTTTGAAGTTATGTTCACACGCCATACTATAAATGACTCCTTTTTGTAGTCCTCTGCAGTGTTCAGGTGATGTCCACACGCCTTGTTTGGATAAACTGGATTTGTTGCCATGACAACTGTTTCAGAGCACAGACACAGCCAGAGTCCCAGTAATCAGCTGTTTAAAATGCTCTGCTATCGTACTGCATCACAGGCCCTGGTGCGACCACAGACACACACTGCATTCAGCACTCATCCAGTGTGACAGACTGGCATAGAGGTACACGGCATCTATAATTCTGTTATTTCCAAATTGAACTAAAGTTATGAGCAATAGCATTAATGCCTTGCCAGGGCTAAGAAGATGTTTAGTGTTTTTAGTCCTGTCAGATTTATTAGTGGATTCTCCTTAATTTGTTCACACCGATCCATCGATTAAGAGTAACGTACAATATTTGTTATTTGACAGGTTTTTTAGGGCACCTTGGTATGACAGCACTATAGAAGGAGTAGAGAATGGGGCTCGAGTTACCAGCCTTCAGGTTTAAAGTCCACGTCCTTAACCCCAGGGCTCCCACTACCCTACCTGGGTTATGAATTTCATTTTGGGAGCTTATTTATTCCAAGAAATGAATCTGTTTGTTTCCTGTGTTAACCAACAACATACATGACCGTTACTCGACCGTGCAGTTTCTGCTGGTAGAGCTGTGAACGGCACTGTTCCATCTCTTGAGGTAGCTAAAGGCCCCCAGGTAGTTTGTAGATTCAGTTGGGTTGGAAACAGCCGTCCCAGTCTTGTCTCTGCTGCCTTGACCATTCTTTGTCCACTTTGCATATGCAGTATCCCACCACAAACCATTCCCAGCAGTCACAAGACATCTCTTCCTGTTTGATATATTTCACCAATGTCCATGCGTGTTTTCTGCAAGAAAGGTGTTTTATTTTGCAACAACAATACTGCATATTTTATGTATTTTTCATGCATATGTTTGCAGGGAGATTTTTTTTGGAAGTTATTACAATAATTGCATATGTACTGCATGTGTACCGACGATGAAAACCAGGTTTCACCTAAAGGTTGTTTGGGAAGAGTGAGGTTGCAGGGAGAGGAATTTTCTGTAAAAATGTATTTTTAATTGCTTAGATATTAGTGAGCATCCGGTTCACTTTTCAGGCCTGTTGGGATGTAAGGGGAAAAGAAAAAATGGAGGAAGCAGGGTGGATATTACTATCAATTTTGCATGACAAGTGCTTCATGTATGTGCTGCTGTCATAGCTTCCTTGGTTTAACAAAATGCCAAGAGCTTCTCCAGCTACCTCCACGCTCCAGGTCTCCTCTCTTACTAGCTTCAGAAGCAAGAAACGTAATATCCCCTTTCGCAAATGTGCTGTTTCTCACTTGTCCTTGTATGTTTGAAGATCCAAAATTGAATGGGGAGGCAGCTAAAGCAGCACTGGCAAATGAAGACTGCCCTCACATAGACCAGGCCATATCGCCTGAGGACGGACAGATCTTTAGCCCAGGCGACCGGAACGAGCCGCCTTGCTTCTTGGTATCCACGACTGAGCGGCCCGGCCACACAGGGGGAAGAGTGAGGAAGGGTATGTAACAGCAAAACACAAATTTTGCTATCTTACAGGAGATATACTTCTCACAGACACAGTGGTGACCAACAAAGAACGACGTGAGATTACACACAGAGATGAACAATTTAAAAAATCCAAATGCACCTTCTCCCTTGTCTATCACATAATCAGTTACTCTCAGTTATAGACCCTCACAGCCCTACAGCGTTTCACTTTAACCCTGTATCCAACAGGGCGCCTTCACTGGTCCCATCACACAAGTCAGCATCCTGGCTGGATCCACTTTACCTCCAATGTACTACTTTTCACCAGGGTGGTTGGATATTCATCATAGGGCACCACACGTTGGCCCCATATCAAACTGCACACACTACATGGGCTTGCCTTCTGTATGGATGTTTTGCCCCAAAACCAGACACAGTGTGTTTCACAGGCCCACATTCTTGTTGAATGTTCTACCATAGGACACCTCGAGCTGAGCTGCTCCAGCTCCACACATCCCTCTTCAGGACTGCTTCTTGGATGGATGTTTTATATGGTTTGATCTCCTCTACAGAGAGATGCACTGGGACCGTTCTGCATGACACTTGCTTCGTACTCCTCCTTTGCCCTTCTCATACTCCCCTAATATGCTCCTACTCCTATTCTCCTTCTCACCCCTGGGCTGACAGAAAGCATCTTCAACATGGAGGTCTAAGAGTGTCCATCGCTGTATGCTTCTTGGCTCATTTGTTCATGTACTTAACCAAGCCTAGAAGGAAAGCAGATCATACAGTTGTTGGTTTAAGAGCATTATCACATTCCCACTAATTTCAGCTTGTTCTTAATTTCTCCTTTTGGGACATCCCATGCAAGGTAATTACCAAGCCCCCCACCTCCCCAGCAGAATCCTCCTTATTTCTTTTCAGTGAGAGATAGCTATCAATTTTAGCTCTGAACTGACCATAACCTTCCCTGTTTCTTTGTTGTTTGTTTTTCTTGTTTTTCCCTTTCTGTTGTTTGTTCGTTTTTTTTTTTTGTTTTTCTACCATCCCCATGCCCTTGCTCTGCTATGGCTCTTAGCCTGTCCCTCCATGGGACGGTCCCTGGGAGAGGCCCCGCCCCCACTCGCCCCCCAGGTGTACCCTCTGCTGCAACCAGGGTGGGTGCACTGCCAGGAGGACAGCTGTGCCAGGCTTAAACACTGAAGCCCCTCCCACACCAGAGTAAGATTTCACCCACCCGCACTGAAACCCCTCCCACACCACAATGCAATTCCAAACACCAGCATAGTAGTCCCTCCCACACTGTAGTGAGACTGCTGGTCTTCATCACTGAAGCCCCTGACACACAAGATAAAAGCAAGGCAAGGGGTTGGGGCATCTTCCCGCGAGGCAGAGCAGTTAAGTAAGCCCAGGAGTCCAGAGAGAGAGGTTATGTCCCTAGGGGCTATAAGTCCGAGTCAAACTTTTCTCAGGATCCAACTCTCTGCTGCACACAAGAGTCGCTCGCAGCGCAGTGGAGCTGTAGTCAGTATGGTCTACCCAAATGTAGACGCAAAATAGTGGCCTTGGAAATCACTTAGCTCCCTCCCCTCCCCCCACACTCCATTTCTGCCCACTATGCAGAAGAACTCTGGCCTCCCTCTCAGCTCCTCCTCACTGTGACCACTTGTTCATACACCAATGACCACTTTTCTGCAGGAACGGTTCTGCTGTGGCCCTGCAGGATGCAGCAGAGGTTGGGACTTGGGACATGGGGCCCTTCCTTGGATTGTCTGCTGCTCTTAACCAAGCACACTCTCTCACGTTGCCCTACCCAGGACTAAACTGCAGAACAGCGTGTCTCAAAAAAAGTGCCACCCATCCCTGGTGGCCATTGGCATAACCTGGACATTCCCACAGATGTACGGGTGACGATACCGAAGAGCTGCTGTCATGTTAAATGTAGAGCTCTAGACGACCCTACTTGTCCAGTCAAGTGTGCCCAGCCGACCGGCACACTGACACACCAATGCCTTTTTCTTTGCGCTGAGCACAGGGCTCTTCCTTACCCGTGACAAAGCTGACGTACATTTCTCAAAATCTGCCACCCGCAAAAAAAACCTCAGTTGCACACAGACTTACATTTTTTTTCTTAGCCCGGATATCCCAGTGCATCATGGGACTTGTACACTTGCTGTGTCGCTCCTGGCCACCTCGACTGACCACACACTCTTTTAACAAACGGTCCCAAGTCTCAGCAAGCAAAATGAGATGGATAGCTTAAAAATTCAGAATTGCTTGCTAAAATAGAAGACTTAAAGCAAATATTAATAGTTTGTCAGTGGCCCAGATGTACTTATTATGAAACAAATGTGTGAGATGACACAATTTTCTCTGTATATGTGTTTGTATGTGTGTATGTGTGTATGTATGTATGTATGTATGTATTTACACATGGAAGGATGGATGGATGTACTTGTGTCAGCTAATGTAGACAATGTTTTATCTTTGTGTTCATTGTTTGCATGTGTATGATTTTTTGGGTCCAGTGCTGCATGACAAGTACTGCTGACAAGATCAGTAACCCCTGGGATGCTGGGCCAGAGATGAAGTGGGCACACACTGATGGAGAAGTGGGTGGTGCCCTGTCAGAGTCACTTTGCTAAAACTTTTGTTTTCCACACCATTTTGCTGAACCCTTGATTCCCTCAGCACTGAGCTTCTCAACCATTTCAGTTAAAAAAAAAACAAAAAACCTGTACCTGGATACATGGCAAAGGTAAAGGGTGACTTCCAGCACCAGTGCTGCCCTCTTATCCTGGTCCCCCATCTCCAGTTCCCCATTGCATGCTTTACAGTTGTCACCTTGACAACGCATGAAGGACCATGGTGTTGAATTGGCTACAATGTGTGTCCGGCTGTAATCTTGAGAGAGCAAAGAGGCTTTGGTGTAAAGCAAGTATGTTCTGCTAGTCCAGTGCTTCCCTGTCCTCACGCGAGTAACTGCGAAGGAAACTGCAGAAAGGCTGGGGAAGGCCAGAAGTGCGCGGCTGGTGATGAAGCACAGAGAGCCTGCGTTACGAAAGCACAGAAGGGCCTTCAGTACCCGGGACCCCCCGTGTCCACGCAGCGCTGGCTTCATCTGTCGTATCTTCCCCCCTTTCCTAGGGTATTGGGTTCCCTCTTCAGCTGTAACCCTGTTGCTCTAGATTGCTTGTGGACTGGACCAGACATTAGATGAAGGCAGAAAAAGCCATGCCACAGTATGACTGCGCAGGACAGAACTATCTCCGTATTTCTGTTCCCAGCCCAGAGTCTGTTGTTCTTTGTCCTCTTTGTCCAGTATGCCCATCAGTCTACACAAATTCCCCTTATGCCAGCTTCCTCTGTGTCCTGTCATCCCTCCTTTCCTCCCTTTCCCCCCAAACACAACAGACATGAGGACCCGGCTGGAGAAAGTGCCCCACCCAGACGTTTGCACGCTGTAGCTGTAGCCTGGACCCGAGTCTGTCCCTAAACCTTTCTTCCTGTCACTGCCCTTACCTGTGTGCTGAGGCGCTAGGTCTCAGGTGGAACTTACCAAAGACCCCCCCCGCCGCCCCCCGCACCACTGCCCCTAACCCCCACCCCACCCCCCGTCATTACTCTTCTCTCTTTTGGACTCTCTCGCTCCCTGTCTCTGTCCTCTCTTTCCAGTCCTGGTTTTGCACACTTTTTTAAACAGACTATGGTTTTTGCTCCTCTTTTTTCCCCCCTCTTGTCTTCAACCATCTTCTGGCTGGCAGAAGCTGAGCGACACCCTGTATTCTCTACCACAGATCCGTGTAAAGAGGAGCCTCTCCTTGTTACGTACATGCAGGCGGAGGCTGTCACAGTCACCTGACTGGCACCCCATATTGTCCAGAGCGCAGTGTGCAGCCCCGCCGGGGACACTAGCGGACTGAGCGGTTGAACAGGGTGCAGAAAGAGAAAGGATGGGAGAGCACAATATGGCGACCTTCTCATTTCACGCGAAAGGACAAGGTGTCGCCAGTTTTACTCTAACACAAGAGAAAAGGAAAACTGAGGAAGACAGTGGTGTTCAGATGGGGACAGAGGACAATGAGAAAACATCTACCCACAGTGGCTGAAGAGGACAACGGAGTTATACAGATGGAAGAGTTGCGGGGGGGGGGTGCGGTTAATAAAAGTGAAGGTTGTCAGTAACCTTTGGGAAGACCAATATTGCTGCCTATATTGTCATAGGGGGACACCAGATCACAGAACTCTGTTCGTCTAGCATGAGCTGCATGGTGACATTAAAGAAAAAAACAATTTGTAATTGTAATGAATATATGTAAGAAAAAATATATTTTCCTTTGAAAATATATATATATATATATCCTTTGAAACCTCCTTACTTTTACATAAAATTAATGTAGCCAAAAAAGAAAATGCAGTGTCAAGCTTCTCTTTGATAGCCAACTTTTTAGTCTTGCCTCCTATTATTCTTTTCATTAAACAACATTTTTTGACACGGCAGCTCCGATCATATTAATGACCCCTCTTGAGAAATGGAGAGGAAAACATCAGACACAGCGGCTGTTCTTTGGTGTTTTGAAAAACAGGACTGATTTCATGGTTCACGCACACTTGCGACACACAAGCAGCAGGCGCACACACATCAGCTGGACAAGACGCCACCACCACTTTGCATTCTTTCTCCATGAGCCTTTGTAACCTCTTGTGCACCACAGGAACTCTTCACCCTAGCAAGACCTTGTTCATACCACATATTAAATATGTAAGTTGAACAGTATTATTTTTAAAGGACAGCAGCTGATAAAATGAACAAAAAAAGTAAAGGGGAGAACAAAGGAGTTTTAATCTGTCTTTCTCTCTTGCTCAGATTTTAAGTCAGACAAAAATGATACGAATTAAGAGCATTGTATGCAATTTAATACTATGAACAAAGCAAATGCATGCACGATGTTATGCAAAATTAGTACATTAATAACAGAAGTCCTATTTAAAAAAAAAATCAAGTTGAGCATGAAATAAATTTTGTATTAAACCTGCATTGTGTCTTTTTTCATGGAATGTGCAAACGTGTTTTTTCCTTTCTCCCCTCTGGTGGATGTGGCTTCTCTTTGACTGTGCAGCTCTGCCAGCTGAGGTCAAAGAGCAGCTCCTTGAAGGGACTGAAAAAGAAAAAAGGCGCCTGAGGCCTGGGAGGCTGTGATTGGCTGCGTGACAGCATGGTGACGCGCTCAGCATGGCGATGACCGCACTCGCATGGTCGCCCGTGAGGCTAATCTGACCACATGCGTAGGTAGAGAATGGGAGCTCACACGTGCATGAGAGCAGATGACAGTTACCTGACCGCACGCATAGGTAAGAGGACGCGACCTCACACATGCACGGTCGCCCATGACCCTAACGTGATCCCATGCATAGGCCACATATGCATGGCTGCCCATGTCAATAACCTGACAATATGGGCAGGAAGAGAATGCATTTTGACCCATGGGGGAGTCACCCTTGAGGTTAACCGGACCCCATGCGTCGGTAAGGAGAGCAGTTTCACCAATTCATGGGAGAAGATAACGCAAACCTGATCCCATACGTAGAGAAAGAAAGCAGCCTCAAACATGCATGGGAGCAGAAGATGCTCACCTGACTCCATGCACAGGTAGGAACGGCAAACCCACACTTGCATGGGAGCACATGGTAAATGACACACTTACCATGGGAAGCCAGTCGAGCACCTCTCTGTACCCTAGAAACTCGCCTTGCACCCTCCTTACCTGTCTTGCAGTTTTTGAGCGCCATCCATCATTCCCATCATGCCCCTCTTCACTCTGGATAATAACACTGTTGTTTGTTGTTGTTGTTCTCTTCTTCATGTGTCCTTAGAGAGCCAGCGACTGGGCCACCGCAGACCTCCCTCAGAGTCAGTGTGTGTAATGAACCGTGGTGTTCCAACCACTATATGTATGACCAATGCCAAACCGCCCCCCACCTGATTATGCTGTGGTCTTGTTTGTGTACGTAGATGAGCGTCGCCACGGTGATGTGGACTCGTGGGGGAGGGGGTTGGGGACGCCGGGCAGCGAGCGCCCCGTAAACCTTCCACCGGCAAACTTTTGTTGTCCCACCTTGTTTAGCTGTGTGCTCTGTAATTGTGCCTTGTTGCAGTGGTAGTGACGTGCCTGTTTGTGTGTACACGTGTGTGTCAGTGCTCTACATATGGTTCTTTTCTGGCCTCCTTGAACTGCTGTGAAAAGAGTGATTGTAAGAGTTTTTTATGTTGATGTTCTCCCTCCTTTGCGACTTCAACTGTGCGTAAGTCATTTTCAGCTGTGGAGACAAAACAGGACGTAGTGTTGTGCTTTCCTTGTACTGTGATTTCACACATCGTAGTTGCCTTTTGCTATGTTTGCACCAGTAAACCCTCGCCATTCCAGTTAGAAGAAACGTAGAGTGTGAGGCCTTGCATGCCTGAGGTAATTCCGGCAAAGCTGCCGTGGACCTTCCGACGATAATCTCCCCCAGCAGGAGAGGACGTGAGCCGATGACGAAAAAACAACGCTGGCGCACGCCCAACATGAGGACAGGAAGAAGTACTCCAGCGTCTTTCTGGAATGATCTCCGTCATTTGTATGAATCAGTTCTGAAGGATAGTAAACTTTAAACGTGTGTACTGAAACGTGGTGAAAATACAAATAAGCAGGGATTATTTGTTTATAGCAAATTAAGATTAAACTTGCATACGCGCAATACCAGCTAGGTTGACATGACTTAATATGAAGTCTGCATGCTTTTCTCCGATGGTTTCATAGTCTGATCCTGTTCTTAAAACAAGGGACGAAAATCACTCGAAAAAAATCGGAACCAAAAATAAAGTCTAAGGAATTTGATATTGCTATACACGTTAAGGTAGACTATGTTTTTCGCAAGGCTGGGTTCTCTTTATTATGTGTGTTAGGGATTTTGTGGATGTTACAAGGTCTGTGTTCATTAGAATAAAAAAAAAAGCTTCATGATAATATATACATTATATATATATATATATATATATATATATATATTTACATGCAAGTTCAAACACGGTAGATTTAAGGACCATGTTTTCAAATAAATTATCACCGTGGTGCAACATCCAAGTTCATCTCCTGGAGGGTGTAGCCTCCGGTTGCTGGTAGGTGTGGTCTTTCTCACTCAGTGGCTTTGGTTTTCCACTATTTGTGCTGGCACTTTGCTTCCCCAGCGAGCGTGACCAACAGTCACGGGTACATGTGACATGATTCTACACCTGGGTTTGGCCTTTGACTGTTGAGTGGCAAGACCACCACCTATCTACTTCTTACACATATCACATATCAACATCTTCTTATCTTGCGTGGATCTATAGTAGCTTAGACAACCTAGATGCTATAACAAAATTAATGTACTGTTATTCTGTAAATACTCTTATGTGTCTCAGTTCAGGATTTTCAATGCTGTATAAGTATTTATTACCTAAAGTAGACGAAGAAAACTACGGACTTTGTTTGGAAGGATGAGCAAAGACATCCAGTGGTACAGTATAGACAGGTTTTTACCAGTACTTGCTGTACATAGACATCTGCACTATTTGCACCACCAGCCTGTCCAATTGCTGTTCTATAAGTCACTGCCATGATACAACACACACTGTGTAGATGTGTGTTTAGGAACTTTGGATTTTTTACAGGAGCCATTAGCATCAATCTGCAGTGTACAAAGAATCTACTGTAATGTGCTTTGTGACCAGGGAGGTGCGGATTCAATTGGTACATCAGCATAGTTGGATGCAGTAAAGGATGCAGCTGTTATTTTTTCAAAGTCAGCACTCAATTTTTAGGTCCCGCTCTCTATCTATAGTCTCCCAACTCCCACGTTTCGCATTTGACAGAACGTGTATGTTACGAGTGCACATTGGGAAACAAGTACGGCAGATGAACTGTCTGACAAAGCTGAAGCATTCCACCATGTGACTGCTGTAACATCTAACACAGCACGATTAAAACCAGCCGGCCAAAATTTGTCCAGAACTTGGCGAGCTACCCATGAGAATATAATCTGGGAAAAAAAAAAAGTGGAAAAATGCCAACCTGGTGAACGTCCTGTTGACTGGAAGCCTGAATGTTTTGTGAATTTGTGAATGCCAACTGAATCACTGCAACTTGCCTCATCGGTTTTGGACCAATACCCTGACGAAGCCACCGCAGCCATCGCCGCCGCGGACACTGCCACTCTGATGACGCCCCACAACCCCCCGGAACAGGCTTGATGGAGGGCAGGGGTGCGGTTCAGACCGCACACACATCAGAGGATCCACTCCAGTCTCACTTGCTGGCTGAAAATAGTCTGGCACTGCCCACCTCGACAAGGGTTACCTGCTTGCTGACACCCTTTAGTTCCCCAGTAACCAGGCCCCTACATGTGCTGTCTTTTAGGCCTCCAAGTGCACAGATGGAGCATGTTAACCTAGAGAATAGCCTAGACCTTCAGGTGCTTCTATATTAATCATTTGGGTTTCTTGATTTCCCTCAATGCATTCTTCTGTCATCTCTTCCAATTTCAATAAAGGCTTAAATATAAATAAATACCAAAACATGAAATCGAAATGCTTTACTGAGTCCTTGATTTGATTTTAAAAAAAAGAAAAACAGTAAATGTTCCTTTTTTGAAAATATTTTTAAAAGATTTAGATGTAAATTTGGGGACCATAATGAAAATAGACATCTGCCTCAGGAAGTTAAGGTAGTGTGGCAACATAACTTGGGTCATTTTTTTAATACCTTGAACAGGTAGTTCTAGTGGCTGATGGAAATTCATATGGTGGTGCACACTTTCCATCATCTTTCCATCCCTTCTTCCTGGACAGAGAAGAGCTATGGATCGAGCTGCTTCTCTTATTCATCATATCAGTCAGTCACTTGTTTCAAAGCGCAAGTTGTTCGTTTCGTTGTTCACGATGACACGCCAAAGTCATGCAATGTGAAGGTGTTGCCATTTGAATTTATGTACAGTATGTCAAAATTAAAGGTTCTGTTTTAAATGACTGTTTAAGGAGAACCTGAGGATTTCTGCACTGAAGATGTCACATCCAGGAATGGGACACGTTTCCCTACCTGTACGTTACAGCTAAAGTTCAGCCTATGGCATGAATGTGTTCCAGTCCTGGTCGGTCAGTTTTTTCCAACGGCATGAATTTGAATTTGCCTGTCTTGCCCATTTTTTTTCAGGATTGTAACTTCTTGTATGCCTACATTTTTGTTTTTTAAATAAAAGTTATAATAGTTAAATTCATATTAATTTAATGTCAAACAACCTCTGCGTTTTAATCCTCGTATTTTCCATGCAAAACAATTATAATTCTGCAGCGCTCTCTATGTGTGCCTCACAACTGGTGAGTACTGTTGCTATGGAAACCAGCTGCACGGCAGCCGAGGTGCAGCAATGAAGATCCGGAACAATTGCACGCGATAACATGCCGTAAATCAGAGAAACTTACAGCTGGAAATGAGAAAACTACGAGCTGTTAAGAGTTCCCGGAGAAGAACGAGAGCGACAAATAAACAAATAAGCCAGAGAATGATGTCCGCCGACACAAGGGCGTGTAAAGCATGATGACACACTGATGCAGACTCACAAGCAAGCACACATTCACTCATGGACGCAGAACCTGTAAAAGAGAAATCTGTGAACCACTTTTAATGCACTCTGCTGAAGGAAAGTTTTGCAGACACCATCAAAGGTGAAAAATTTGGTTTTAAATTGTTTTCTTTTCTCATTCTGCACTTCCATTTCTCCTCAACTATGATCATAATACACTAAAGAGATAGATAGATAGATAGATAGATAGATAGATAGATAGATAGATAGATAGATAGATAGATAGATAGATAGATAGATAGATATCTGAATAGCTGGCAAATTCAGTCTGTGAATGACCATTGGGTACAATTGCATGACTTTTTCCTCATAAATTACAAGAATATGATGATGATCTGTGGAATATTATGAAAAAGTAGACAAATGTCAGAAAATAAATCAGTACACTGATTAATAAATTATAAAACCAGATCAGTTCAGCTTTGTCAAGGCCGAGTATGGCTCAGATAATGCAAGTTGTGTTTTAAATATTATGAACATCTTCACAGGAAAACAAGAACCAGCCCTGATCATCTCCCTCGATGCAGAAAAGGATAGACTTTGGTAGACTGGAATGCGGTTTTTTATTTGCAGTTCTAGAAAGATCTAACATGGGCAGCAACTTCATCAACCTAATCAAGCTCTTATCCTCAAACCCTTTAGCACAAGTCAACACAAATGGATTTCAGAGAGGTGGCTGCAGACAAGGCCGCCCTCTTCCTTCTCTGCTCTTCATGAAAAGCCATCAGCAGAAGCTATGAGAGGTAACAAGGAGATACAGGGTGTAAAATTAGGAGTAAAACCACCACACTTTTCAGCACGCTGACAATGTTCTCTTGCATCTGTGTGACCCTGCAGTTCTAAACATGATTTTAGTAAACTTACAGGTTTTACAACCAATGTCAGTCTTTAGCCACGAAACTCAATTCTCCTGAAATTTGCAATTTGTCTCCCCCCCCTCAAAAGTGAAAACTTTGGATTCAAGCATTTGTGAATTTTTATCACTCCGGATATCACAGACCTGATGCAGACCAAATGCTCTCCAGTAACTAAGAAGTTTAAAGTTTAAAGATCATCTGGCTGCATAGATGTCTTTTCCTATGTCATTATTTAGCAGAATTAATGTTATCAGAATGAATATTTGACCCCGATTGCTTGTTTGTTTCCTAAATCTACTTTGCCCCTAATTGAACAATTCTTTACAAAATTTGACAAGTTGAAGTTAATAATTATTTAGAACAATGAGCGCCTCAGAATCTTGCAGACCTGCCTGCTTCATCTCCAGATAGTCTGACAGTACCCCCTCCCTTAGGAACAGCTACTGCAGCCATAGAGGATGGTCAAGAAGATCATGACATGGGGCCAAGGAATGTTTCTCTGGTCCATAACCTTTGTAGTCCACTAAATAATACAAGTGGCCACTCTGGCATTTGGGATCCAGTAATGCCTTGGACAACACAGGCTGGAGATCCGTCTACATCAACAGGAGGAGGAGGGGCAGAGGGTGTTGGGTTGCACTGTAGCAGAGAAGTGCTGTTTGGCTTAAGGAGGAACTCATGAAATGTGGGACAGATATGGAGAGATACTAAGGAATCATGTTATGAATCTTGAAAAGTCCTATAATAAATGGGCAGAGTTTCTTAGGAGGCAACTTCATCCTAATGTGTGGAATGGCCTCCTGCAACCAGTGTCTCCATTACTCCAGTGCTCATTTAATCACCAACAATTCCCTTTTCCCAACATCATAGGGAGATTCATGTTGTTGAAATAAAACTGTCCCTACCTTAACCATGGAAGCATCTCCCACTACGGTCATTGATCATGTAGGTTCTGGGTGCCTCAAGATGGGAGCAATAGTAAACCAATTTTTAAAGACTGCAAAGCTGTGAGGGCAGAATTAGTCAGAGAAACACCATTTGCCATAGGTGGACTGGGCGGTGGGTAGTGAGGTCCTGGGTATAGACTGGGCAGGATTCACTACCTGCTACAGAGCTCCCTGGTCAGAGGTAGTGCAGTTCCTCTACCAGACCAGGAGGTCAGGATACTCCTTATGGCATCTCCGTAGCAGCTAGTGAGGAGGGAAGTTGGAAGTCTCCTCAGGAAGTGAAGATGCTGTTGTGCCTTCTTCAACAGGTAGGTTATGCTTTGGGTCTAGGAGAGGTCCTATGTGATGTGCACTCCCAAGAACTCAAAGCTGTGCACCAGCTCCACTGGTGAACCACCAATGCACAGTGTGCAGCTCCAATCCTTCTGAAGTCAACAGTCTTCTCTTTGGTCTTAACACTGAGATACAGGTTATTCTCCTTGCACAAGGATATAAACCTCTCCCCACTATAGGTTACTTCATCATTCCTGGAGATGAGGCTCACAACTGAGGGGTCATCAGCTTCAACATACCTGATAATGTGGTGCCTGTTGTCTTTGGTGACACATCAGGAGGGTAAACAACAGTGAGTTGAGCACACAGCATTGTATGTTCAAGACGGTAGTGTGGGAGATGTTACCATGGATCTTCATGGTCTGTGGCCTGTTGTTCAGGACAGGCCACAGACCATGCAGGGTCCAGTTGTACAGGGAAGTGCTCAGACCCAATGAGGACAGTTGCTGCTGGAGGGATGATGGTACTGAATGTTGAACTAAAGTAACAAACAACATTCTGCCATTACAGTCTTTACCCTTCAGGTGGGTTGGGGCCAGGTGTACTGCGGTGGTGATGCTGCCCTCAATGGATCTCTTGTGGCAGCTGGAATACAAGTGCAGGTGTAACGTGTAAAGTGGGATGCGGGCCCTGATGTGTCACATGACTACTTTCTCAAAGGTGCAGTGTGCTGAGCGATATTTCAGCCAGAAGGTAGGTGTGTGGAGATATGCTAGGCTGTGTGGGATGGAGGTGTCCAGCACTGGGCTGGGAAAGACAACAGGATGAAGGATGACAGGATCCACTAAGATATGATAAGACCGAAGGTGTTCTGTCAGAGTGCTCTACATTCTGCTCCTTCATCTCATCTTTTTGCAGTCATAACCACAACATTTTTATTACATTTTTATTACATTAATTATTTATTACATTTTACTGCAATCCAGTCTGGTTCTATTCAATGCAGTGAAGAGAATTATGATACACAGGCACGTGGTGTGAGACCTTCTGGAGATACTTTAATAGGGTCAGAAAGGCAGCATCTTTTTGAAGACACTTAGCGGTCACAAGCTACAAAGATCCAACATTTTTATGAGTGCCCCCCTAGAGCTATAGCACATACAGTGGAGAATGCTGGGAAGGACCGAATGGTCCTGAGGCTGGATGAGCTAGTGCAGAGGAAATACAAAAAATAAATATGGAAAATGCGGAACTTCTTCAGGGGCCCAGAGAAGGACTCTAGAGAAGTTTTAAGGAAAGTTGAGTACAAGCCTGGAAGCTGTAGTAATACCCATCTAATTCAGCCCTGCTTAGTGCTGTTTCATCATAGCGCTCATACCATGACATTCTAGCACGTGTGTACATTACACGTTTCCTTCCTATATTATTAATACTGTCACTATTATCATGCTCCCTGCATCGCTCTACTACTTGTACCCTGTGCTTTGGCTCCTCCCTTTTAGGGGTGGAGTATTTGCTGAATTTTTTTTCTGTGCATCACCCCCCCCCCCCCCCCCCCCCCGATTTGCAACTTGCAGGCACATCCTCTCATATGCGTCTTCCTGTCATGCGCTACCGGAAGCTCCTTCTGGCACCTTTTCTTTATCAATTTTACATGTGATTCATATGCCAAAGACAATTTTTGTGTGTGTGTGTGTGTGTGTGTGTGTGTGTGTGTGTGTGTGTGTTGGATCAGGGCTAATTTGGTTGGGGCAGCTTCCCATGGACACACACTTGCTGCAGTCATTGTAATAAAACACACCGAGGACAACCAGCTGATGAGGAGAACTCCTACCTTAACCTCATTTTGCTTCATTTTTGCTGTCTTTTCAGCATTTCACCCCACATACTCCCATGGACGTGTGCGATAAAACTTTGAAAATAAAACTATTTATGTGATTCTGATGAGTGGATTTTCATTAAAAGTTCATTATAGTTTTATTGTAGGCTCTGTAGCCTCTACTGTGGTTCTGCTGTTATTTTTAGATAAATGAACAATTGTTGGTTTACCTACAGTATCTAATAAGATTTGTTGTTACAATGACCCTGTTTACTGCTGTTCTGGTTACCACTCCATGGCTCAAGAACATATCCTGAGCACTTACCTGGGTATTTACTGTATTTTTATCCCATTTATTTTCTTTTTAACTTTTGCTACGTATTTTGATGGCTTGCGATATTTAAATTTACAAGAAGGGAGGTCTTTGTTTGAGGAACTGGCTTGTCAGGAAGAGTAATGCCACTTAAATGCCACTTAAAAGCAGCACACATGGTGTCTCAGCATGATGCCTCGAATGTTCTACCACAGCTGCAGCTCCAATGTGGACTTGGAGAGTATTGGACCAGTCCACCTACCTGCAGCCACCGCAGGAAGTGGTTTGAGGTTTGTATATTTCCATCTAAACCAGTAGTCATGCAAAACAATTTGCAATTTTCATTTTTACATTTCTTCTAATGTTATCTACATTAGTTTTGGGTACTAAAAAAATATTTTTACTGGTGATCACATTGCTTTGGTAAATTCCTGTGGGTCATGAAGCAAACATAAGAAGTGCAGATTCACCAAGGAAGACAATACAGTACTATTTTTGGTAGGAAACTTGTGTCCACTTCATTTAATAACCTGGGCACACTTGCATTAAGTGGTCTAGTCATTAAAATTTAAAAGCTGTTGCTGCTTTTTAGGGACCTACAGCATGCAGTGAAACTGCAACTTTTCCTTTGCTTTACCAAGTTTCATGTAGAGGCATTTTATAGGGTGAGAAATAAATACCGGATTTAAATAAATCATTCAAATGCTTCACCACAAATTTATTCAAAACATACAATTTGAAGTATAACATTATGTGATATTTTATATATTTATCCATTTGAGTGTAATGGACTCACCTCCCAGCCAAGAAGTAGTTTTTGTAGCCTAGGGTTCAATGATTTTAGGATAGGATCTGGATCACCGCAATCCTGACCGGGATGAGAAGTTAAGACGAATGGATGGAAGGAGGGAATGGATTTATAAGTTTGCCATAATGTTTCTCAGTATACTCCCTGAATATGTAAAGATAGACTCTGAGTTATGCAGTTTATGAATGTTACCAATATCAGGGCTAACATGGGGAATGATCAGATCTTCATCTTAGTCATAAAAACAGATAAAGAGAATCCAGTACAACAAATAACAGACAAAATGTTACAGTTTTTCATTCATTTGGATCATATTTTAAGTTAAGTTTATGGAAAACAGAGAAAATTCTAAAGGATTCACAAGCTTTCCAGCTATTCTTTTTATGTCTCCTTTTGTGTTGTTTCTCATTAATTGGTGTCTTATACTCACTGTACAGATGCAAGGGCTGTAACTGAATTAATAACCTGCTCATACCACCTGTGACAAGGAAGCCGGTTAAACAAATTAAACAGTAATAAACGTCATAGTATATCACTCAACATGGCTGGTAAAATATCCCAGAGGGCTTGTCATAAAGCTTAATCTGGGAATACCGCTTCTCTGAGACGGCCTTGCATCTCAGACACCCGGACAGTTTGGACATTTTATGTGTGAGATTGGGCCGTTTTCAGAAGAAAACAGTTTTGGTTCATTTTTTGTGACAGTTTTATAAATGTAAACTTATTATGTGCTGACCATGTGACCTTATCTCAAGATGTAATAAACAGAAGATCCGTCACTTGGACTCATATTGCCCATCTTGTGTACAGCAGTGTTTGCAGGTCCTGTTCCTTCACCAGTCAACCCTGCCTCCATAAACTACCTTCCCGGCTCCACCAACATCTCCCCATACGTAAGACTCAGCTCGGATAGAGAATCATGATTGGCAGTGGCTGTGATTGTTCTTCTGCAGGGTCTGGCTAGGTCCCCATCACTGGGGAGATACGCGCCATGGCAACCTGGTTACCTAATAGGTCCCATCACCATGGCAACCACAGCATGCAAGCTCTCTCAAGGGCAGCCCATTCTTTCTGCATATGCAGACCCTACAGCAGGGAGCACGTTTCACATTAGTCTCTTGGGCAGGACAAATGTCAATGTGTCACTAAAAGGCTGGCCCTGGTCACAGTGACGAAGTGCAGAATGACAAAAAAACAAAAAAAAGCGAGAAACTGGTGTACTGCAGTTTGGAAACCAAGAGCCCAGACGATAAGCCAGTGCGTTTCATAGGCAATCGTGTACATATGTTGTCTTCTTCACGTGAGATGCAGTGAATCGTCCGTTCTTTCATCCTGTTCCAAAGCCGTGCAAATCCACTCACATGCTCACTGGACTTCCTCACGCTGCTGTTGCCATGGCAACACTGCAAAACCTGGTACCCATAAAACTGCATGATAACGTCCCCTCCGCGAGACGGAGAACTGAGAGATGCGATCACAATACCAGGCACGCAGAGGTGCACTGTCCCCTCCCTCGCGCACGCATACACACACACAGGCGCACACATACACATGAAATTGATCCATAAATTTGCGTCTGATCGATGATCACCATTTTCTGAATGCAAGAAAGAGAGTTGGTGTGAAAGTGTTAAATGGCAGGAACAATGGTCCATCTTCCCTATAGCCTGCATTGCAGGAAATGTCCCAGGCAACAGCCTGCAGCACCTCACAGCAACGTCTAGCCTGGCGGTCACTGCTTCTCCTGCGAGAGCAGAAGACAAGGTGGACAAAGCAATGCTGTTTAAGGACTTGTGAGTCTCATTTATGTCTCATGGCAGGTTACATGTATAAAACAAAATACATTTTCCCACAGTTAAAGGCAAAAAAACCTGGTTATGTCAATATATTCACCTGGCTTTTCCCTTCAGAACCTCTCAACAGTCTGATATGTCAGTCCCTATAACAAGACGGTCCGTATAACCCTGGGCTCTGTCATTGTCACGCTACACCCAAAATCTGAAAAACAATGTAAACCATACTAGGCTTTTACACTGCTCATTACTCTATATGCTGAACACAGCTGTTCATGCCGTATTCCAAGTTTTACCTTATAAATTAGAAATTTTTCAGGTGTCGTAATGGTCAGAGGAGCCACTTTTGAACTTGATGGAACCACATTCAGTTCCCACCACCTGCTGTAGTACTCTTCAGTAAGGTACTTACCCCAGAATAATATAGTAAAAATTATCCAGCTCTAAAAATAGGGAAAATAAATGTAAGTACCTGTAGCGCTGTAAATTGCTTTGGAGAAAAACATTGGCTGACTGAGTAAATATAGAATTTTGAGAGTGGTGGGTAACCTTGTTCTCTGAAAGTAATCCCTGTGTAGTGGTGTAACCCTGTCTCAGGTCTGCAGAAGGACACTTTTATAACAGTGATTCTGAGACTTTAATTCAGACGGTAGGGAATCTTCTGTCAGTAGTTACTGTGAATTACGAAGTCATGAGAGGAGAAAAAGTATGTAGACGTGCAGAAGGAAGAAGTCGCTACTGCTGCAGCAGTGGGTTATTCCTTGCTGAGAGCTATGTGACAGGCTAATAGCTATTCATCAGGACCATGGAGGGAAAAGCATTCTTGTCCAAAAGTGTTTATTTGGTCTTCAGCCCATAGTACATGATAGGCATCAAAGTCTCACCTTGTGCTTACAGCCAGCAAAGGTACATTACCTTACCTTCTCACAGCAGCCAGGTCACCTGGCCCACAGTCAAAGCCATGCTCATTAAATCTTTCCCATTACCTCCAGCTGTTTCCTATGTTGGCTCTCTAGTTATGCAAGAAGCTGTAGTATAAACATACAGTAGGTGATCTTCCATAGTAAAGATCCAGTCTTTGCCGGAATCCAGAAAGCATATTTTCACTTGGGTGTTTGGCTCTAGTGCTTACCATGTTTACCACTAGTCTCTAACATTTACCATTAGTTGATCATCCCATTAGCTGAGACATCCAAAGCTGGACAGTTTGCCTTTATCCTGATAGTTTTTTTTTCTTCTAATACTGTGTTTACAATTCATGTCTGCAGTTCAAACATTTGCTTTCGTCCTGGGATTTGGATGTGCAAGTATTAACAGTTCGGTGCTTCGAGAATAATGCCAGCCACAGCTTCAGTGTCCTCCTGTAGATTCAACGTTGCTCATTTGTAGGTGGACTGGAAATAATTTGAGCAGAGATTTTTTTAAACCCTGTAAAGATATTTACAGAAATACAATAAAGAGGCAAAAATGTGAGAAGGAAATGCAAAGTGGAGTATGAATAAGCAGGGAACAAGAACAAGTAAAGCAACAGACAGGCAATTTGGAATTGAGTTCTTTCATTGTTTAAAATCTTTTTGACAAAGAAATTCCCCATATCAAGGGGATACCTACTGTAAGTATGAAGAAAGAATCTGACAGCTCTGGAACCAAAGAATCTATTCTGACTGAGAAAAGGTACCACATGAGGTCTAGTGAAAGACAAATTTAACTCGGGCTTATAAATTTGACTGGTAAATATGTAGATATAATATGGCCACAGGATGGTTGTCAGCAAGTGGGCAATTTTTAGGTGAGGAGTTTTTGTAAAGGCCTGAGATGCTCAGGATCCCGAGTTTGCTTACATATAGGTGGGACATCCAGTTAAAAATGTCATATCCACTGGTTAGGGCCACTGTTATAGATTCAGAAAAGTACATCAGCACAGGAATGATGCCGATTCTCAGCAGCCTGGCATGGATTTCCCATGATGCTATAGGGAACATTTCCTAATTATTTTCAGATGGTGGTTGTATTTTGGAAGAATAATTTTTATCAAGGAATTGTTTTATATTCGTTTCAGTTCCATGGCTTATTACCCTTGGTGGTTATTTTCTTTTTATGTTCTTAGCAAGAAATTTTCCCCCTACATACATGGTGTGGTGTTTAAACCTAACCCATATTCATCATAAACAAGCTTTTCTTCCCTCAAGTTACTTCTTTGTCTAAGTTTTCCCACCAAGGTTTGAGCGTGACTTCCTTTCTTATATTCCTGTTTTGGTTGGTTGAACTAAAAGATACTTAATGTTCATTGGTCTGATAGGCTTAGACATGGCACCTTCCATGAAGCCAATAAAAGCCTCCTCTCAGCTGTGGCCTTTTGGGGAAAAATCCACCATGAGGAGATGTGCCCCATCTCAGGTGAGAAAAAATGCATTAAACTCCTAGTTGTGTTGTACAATTAAAGTACAGACAGATTTGGCTTGTTATTTCTTGTTCCAATAGTGCGTACATGACAAGTGTTCCACAGTGTCATGTGGAGGTACTTTCTGTCCGGAATCACCTAGCACACTTAGAAAGTGCGTAAATGAAACATTAGATAATGAGGGAGTTTTGGGGGGTTTGTCTAGAATGTGCTGCACATATGTGTCATCCAAGGGGTCTTGAAATGCTTATTGTAGCTTTCTGTTAGGCTCAGAGGAGGCACTCGTGAAAGAACTTGCCACTCCCATGGTTAAAAGATGCACTTTGGCACACTAGTACATGCACAGGAACAATACTACATTACAGCAGGTCAGCAGCAACCCACCATACGTATTGAGACAGAGAGGTACATCATCCACTGAGCTGTCAGATGGGTGAGGTAGGAATTTCTTCCGCTTGACTGCGTCATTACTTCTCATATAGGTGTGAGTAGTGTGAGGAAGGGTGGAGAAGCAGCACAGAATTGCCTGTGTCTTGGGATGACTGTGGGTCTGTTCAAAATCAAGGGGTGTGTGTTCATGACCTGGTTGGACATGAGGCAGCACAGCATGTGTTGGTGACTTACCAAGGATGGTGGCAGCATGTGGGGAATCTGTCCTGCTTGAGACCAACCAACCCTGCGCCCTCCCAGTTAGAGCTCTCTGGGAGGAGAGACCAAGATACAAGGGACCTCCACACACCCAAACATAAACAGATGCTCTCCCACAACCTGCAACATGAGTGCAGACACACGCCATCCATTTTTTTTACTGAAAAATCCAAGGTAAAAGTGAGGCTGGCAAGGAAATCTTACACGACTGATGCAAGTCTACTTCTATATCATCTCATAAGCGCTTCTTATTCCTTCCCTGGCATATGGAAGGATGGGCTGGTGGGCAGGTTTTAAAATTTTAATGAAGAACAGTTAAACCTTCAAAATCAGTTAATTGGTCCGGCTGGCGGGCAAGAGAGACAGAAGAGAGGGATGGCTGGAGAGGCATAGGGTGGGGAGGGCTGAAGAAAGAAAATATTAGCTGTGTGAGCCTCAGAAAACAATCCAGGAAAGGAGATGGAGAATTTCAGCTCACAACACAATTGATGTGATTGTCAGGCCAGCTGGACACAAACCCAGGAGCTTCTATTCCAGCCTAAACTGTAATGGAGAGGTAATTTAACATGATGTTTTCTGAAGAGTCCTTGTGGCTCCCATGATCCTCTTTGGTGCTTGCCACACAACTTCCAGTGGTCCTACAGTCTGTTACTTACATGTCCAGAGAAGGATGCATTAAAGTGCATGAATAATTGAAAGGAACAAGCCTGAAACGTGTACAAACAGCCTGGGGTCTCTGAAACGTCCGTCTTTCTGAGTCTGATGTCTTTGGTTTCTTGCAAGTTTGCTGCCAGTTTCATTTACGTATTTGCACATCTGTAAAAAAATATGCAAAGACTACAGTCTGAATGGCCAGTGTTCTTCATCCGTGTGGGCCCCATGAACAGACAAAAGGAGCAAGAGCTTCACCAAGGAATCCACGCAAGGCTGCACACAGAACACAGGGCAATAAACACACAGACTGCATGTTAGGTTCAGCGGAAACCATGAGGGGTTCACTTAGTGTCAGATGGTGGCTGCCATGTTGGTAAACAGGGATGTCCTTCAAAGTGCTATGTAGAAAGTTCAATAAAATAGGGTTAAATCCTGAGCACCTAACATGCTGCTCTAACACAGGAATAATTGTGGATCCCAGATCATGAAAAATTCTAGCGCATTAGGCCTTTCTACATACTAGAAAGACCTTTGTGCTTTCGGTGTCTCTTCCACATGTGTATGCATAACAAAGAAAACCTATTGATTTCTCTAATGAAAGGGCTCCTAGCTGTCAGATGTCTTCCTCCAAGGCCCAATAAAACTGGGTGTGGGATATAAATACAACAGAATGTGGTAGAAGAAGGATGTTACTGCTGGAAGGGCTTACTCTACTATTGGACCCCTGTGACCTCATGGTTCTGGCTTTCACCAAAGGAGCATTTTCAATTTTACTCTGTAGTCTTTAATATTTACTTTTATTTAAGCATTACATGTTTTTGGATTGGAGGCTAAAAGATTTTGGATGCTTCTTGTTTTGAGTAGCTAGATGAAGCTGTCAATGATAAGAGAGCAAGTGTACATGTGTACATTCTTCGCAAGCTTATGGCAGGAACGGATAATGTCTGGTGAAGGTCTGCAGTAAGAAAATATTTTACACTTTACTGTGGCTCATAACTGAATTTCCAAAAAACAAGGAACTGTCTGAAAAAGATCAGGTCCAATGGGCACATAATATGGCCAAAAGTATGTGGACAGGTGAGCATCACGCCCACATGTGCTTGTTGAAAGTCACCATTCCAAATCCATGGGCATTAATATATAGTTGCCCCCCCCCCCCTTTGCTGCTATAACAACCCCCAGTCTTCTGGGAAGGCTTTCCACCAAGTTGTCAGTCAAAAGAGCATCAATGTGGTTTTGTGAGAATGCCTGTCTTGCGGTCTGCGTCTCAGTTCGTCCAGGTGTCGAGTGGGGGTTCAGGTCATTGCTGTGTGTAGGCCACTCAAGTTCTTCCACACCAGCCTGGGCAAACCATATGTTTATGTTCACTTTTTGCTTGGGGGGGCACAGTCATGCCCCCCCAAAGCAGGAAAGGAGCTTCCCCACATGGTGGTCACAAAGCTGGAAGCACACAATTGTCCAGAACATGTTTGTTTGCTGTGTGGGTGTGGCTGAAACAGCTCAGCTCAGTCATTAGAAGGGGGGTCCACATACTTTTGCCCATGAAGTTTAACTGCTGAAACTTCCACTCTGGATGATTTTAATGGCAAATGCACCATACAAGGAACCTTAAAAAGGCCTCAGGTGTTTAAAAAATAGAAACATATTTAGGCAAATTTATGGCAAATTATGCAAAAAAAAAACCTGAATTTATGACAAGTATTGATGGTCATGGTTGTTACAATCAGTTCAAACACAAATTTTACATTTAAAGTAATTATTTAAGGTAAAATTAAGTAGCCAGTAACTTTGCCGTTTTAGAGGCTAAAGTCTTTTTCATATTTACTTCTGCATGATATCACATTTAAATTATTTGCTTTATAAACTGATCCTTTAAAGGTAAAGTATCAAGTACTTTAAGGTTCAGTAGGAACAACCTCTCTATCCTGTCTAGACTTGCATGAACAAAAAGTACAGTCACTGACACACCTTAGATCAGCTGGACTTTAGTTTAATGAAGGGTTAAACCACTGACTTGGTTTGATGTGTTTACTTTGGTTGAAGGGTTAAACCAGATGTTTGGGTTCATGTGCCCATGGCAGCATTGTGACAAGTTCTTGTCTTCCTTCTTCTTCTATGAATCCACCCTGAGCTTATACTAAATATGACAAACAGGTGTGAGTTCTGCTGTCCTGGCTGCCCATAGCTGTCCAGCTTAGTGTCTCACCTCATCTGGCCCCTCTATATGCCTGTAGATGTCACAAATTTATAATTGTCCAAAAAATAGTGTCCACCAATATGACATCCCCATCTACTGGCCACCTTTGTCTACTGCAGCTTTTATTTGGTCCCGAAAGGCACATTTAAATGAAAGCGAACCATTCTTTAATTCTCTCACCCGCACATCTTCTGTAAATCAAAATGTTTTTCCCCTTCCAGTCTGGCCCTGGCCAGTTACCAAATCCTCTGTTTCAAAGTGTGACACCTGCGCCTTTTTAGAGGGGCAAACGCAGGCACACGCTTCTTCTGGTCTGCATGGTGTAAAGCTGTTCTTTTCACTGTACACCATCTCAATTGTATTTCCCAGATCTTCTTCCTACAGATGGACTCTGTGAAGGAGATTGTTCTGTTACCACAGAAGCCACATGAAGGAGGCAATGTCCTCCATTAAAAATGCATAGATATTGTCCCATGCAGGAGATCTTTCCAAGGAACTGTAATTTTAAAGCACTCGTACGAGTAAGACCCTGTGAGTGTCCCCCTGTGTAAGTGCTGGTGCTGGAGATCAACTGCACCACTTACTTTTGTACAGAGCACATCCTCACGCACACATAAATAAACTAAGTACTTGGATTCAGCGACGTCTGGAGAAGTGCCAGTAGCTTTGTTTTTACAGCTGCTTTATGATTCATTATTCCTTGGGGGTTACAGTTGGGTTATGGTTTTCTCAGCTGCCTCATTGCACCTTTCAAAATATTACACATTGCCTCTGTCACTCCCTTTTGGTCCTGAAAAATATTTTGTTTTAAATATTTGTGGCATTTTTCACAGTGGTTTTGTAAATCTGTATTACATAAACACCTCTTCTGGTCTTGTTTTGGATTTTTTTTTTTTTACTTTTACTTTTATTTTTACTGTTCCCTTTTTTTTGCTTATGGTTCCTTGCCTGCAGGGTGCCAGAAAGAGAGTGAGACAGGTTATACCCTGGATGAGAACACTGTGACTATTTGGCTCATAGATCATTATGATATCAAGAAATGAAGTTTATAAGATCAGGGGCAAAGTTTTTCACTTTGCAAAGCATGTGGACACTAGGCCATTAGCAATGCTGTGTTACGCTGCTAACAAATGTTTGACGCTAGATCTTCATTTGGCCATAACATTAAGGCTTTATTTATTCCAGCATAAATGCATTTGTTAGGAAAGCAGTTTAGGTTTATTAAAAAATTGAATTCATACTTACACGCTCAATAATTTAGTTCTAAAGGTTCGCATCAGGTAGTAAAGGCTCATCGAGTGGTGTAACATATTTCCAAAAACCTGCTTCTGCTGTGTATTCTTTTTTCTGGTACTGGTCCTAAACTGGTACGTGTTTAAACGGATATAGCATATTAAGATCAATTTGGAGAAATACTTCCGCTAAAAAAAGTAACAATGATAGCGCTGAATATGGATTTTTTTGTAACTTGGGTTTTTATGGTAATAATGCTTATAACTGCAGCTGTCAGTATGATGCAGAGGAAGTAGGAAGTGCGCATGTACTTGGCTTTGTTGTGGAGGATGTGTGACTGTGGCAATAAGCTGCTTGAAAGAATACTTGGCCATGTCTGAAAGGAATCCAATACGCGCCAGCTGAACTTCTGGAAAAAGGTTTCAAGTTCGAGACACCAAGTGTGTATCTCCAGCAAAATCTAGAGTGAAACATCCGATACAGAGATATTTTACAGAGTAGGTCAGAAGGTGGACGGCTAAAAAGTGATAACACATTGTATCTCTCCAGGTTATATAAACCTTCAAGTGGTTGCATTTAGTACAGGCGAACACTGACAGGAGTGACAAACTGGTCAGAGTCAATGGAAAGTTGGGAAAAAAAAACATACCGCTGTGTGTGTAAATTGGTCACATTGCAAAGATGCCATTGTAGTGAATGGTACCCCTTTGTTTCATATTTTGAGAAAAGTATTTTTTTGTATGGGACCCTGTTATGGGATAAGTCTACAAAGGGTGATAAAAAATATTAAGATTTTTACACCTTTCTCAGAACTGTGAAAACCTGCTGGTATGTTTTTATCAACTTTTGTACACTAGATACAGGCTATTTGCGTGAGGTGATCCATTGGTATTCACAAGAGGCCAATATTTTCTTCAAATAGTTTTTAAATACACAAGTGAAAACTTCCCTATGTGCAAAATAATGGACAAAAGGAATCAAAAATATACTGACCACAAAACTATTTATCACTTTATTTATTTAGGCAACCGATAATCTGAGATTTTGGTCTAGAGCAAAGTACTGACTTGACGGTCAATAGGCTCCACTTCAGATGCAAAGGGAATTTGTCAAATGCATACTCCTGTTTTTCTAAACAAAATGGGCTCCACGTCAGCATGGCTGTACCACAGTTATGGGCCTCATGTTTTTCTACACATGCAGAATGCAAGGCACCAACAATGTATTTGCACTGCATGACTGCACAAAAATCTTAAAAACTGGAGTACGCCACACCATTCGGAGTTACCTGAAAATATACTGGCTAAAATATTTGTATGCATTTATTAACATCTGCACTTCACTCTTAGCAAAGGTGGGCAGACAACCACCCGTCAGAACCTCCTTACAAGGTGCAAAGCAGCAAGCTGAACATTCTCAATCGGTAGCAAAAAATGTGGGAAGAGAGAGATATTTTTTCTAATCTGACTACAATGCATCAGCAGATAACAGATTTCCATGATGAAGAGTTCTGAGTTGGTTATGACAAGTGTGCCAGACTGAGTGATTTCATACCACCCCTTTGGAAAAAGCTCTGTTTTTGTTATAATATGACCAGACATTGCATTTAGTCCCTAAGGAAACTAAGTACTATGAGTTGGAATAAGAAGCTGTTTATAGTATAAATGAAATATGCACAGAGGATAGGTAGCAGCACTGAGGGAGAAGACTGTGAGATGTTCATAATCTCCATGTTTCTCAGTCCAAGTACTATATATACACACAATGGGCTGCACTGTGCCAAACCCACATAAATACACAGACACACGTGTAAATGCCCAGTGCAACTATTCATATGTATATACGAACGTATACATATGTGTGTGTGTGTCTGCCCCGTGGTAGTAATACAATAGTTATGTACAATCAAGGGAGGGGTTGCACTGTTTCAGCCCCACACACAAGTCTATTCCAACACGCTGGAATGGTTAGATTCTTTTTCTCCCAATTTATTATTATATTTATGTGTATCTCCTACTAGGTATCCAAATAGTGGTCAGAAAGAGAGGCAACAGGTACGGCATCTGTCTCAGTTTGACTGGATAACTAGAGCACTGGTTAAATTATGAAAGGGCAGACTTTATTCTCGTAAGTTCCATCTTTCAGTGTTCATAGTGAGAGAGCAGAGGAAGGAACAGAAGAAGGAAACAGGACATGAGCACCAGACACAACAATGCCAGATGGATCTTGTGTTCTGCCTACAGACAAAGAGGTTTCTCCACTGGGCTGCAGAGATAAGCAGAGGGGCAGGGAAGCAGGACTCCTGACTATGCTTATGGCAAACTTCCTGGCTCCCAGGGTTAGACGCCCAGCTGCTTGTTGAGGCGGCTGAGTGCATCACCCACGATGTCCAGTTCATGCCGCAGCTCCTCGACAACGCTGTGGATGCTTGGCGTGTCCTTCAGCACATCCACGCTCTGAGTGTAGGGATTGTAACGCACTGTGAAGGGTCTCTTTATGGTCTTGGCGAACTCCCTGTTCGACAGCAGAAGCCACATTTCTTAGCCTCACATCCAGCATTGTGGTTGAATACATTAAAGTGACTCTTAGTCACTCGCAATCAGTCTATCAGCTTTTGTTCTATTTTGCTTCAAAGCTCTCACCTCATTTTCACCTTTGCCTCCTCAAAGCTATCTGACACAAAGTAAACATCCTGGAAGGTAGTGATGATGCACTCTTGCTTGCAGGTGACCTGGGGGTCAAAGGACATGATGGTGGCATTCCCAGAGAGGGCGTGCTGCAATGAAATGGCAAAAAAACGTATTAACAACAGCTGTTACTCCAAATTGCAAAGTGCCCTCCACTGGCAGGGAGGTCATACTGCAGATACAGTGGATGCATACATCACGATCAGCATCAAGGTCATTGTTAAATGTGACCTCTGGTTTATTGCTCTTACTTCTCAAAATGACACATTTCACTGGTGTCTGTGGTGTAAGCTTGCTGGTGTGTAACTGCACGCCTCAAGTATTTGTCTAAGTGGGTCTTACTAAACCTCAGATTATTTTTAACCTGCATTCTGTGGATTTGACAAACTACTACCAGACGTCTCTGTTGTGTTACAAAATATGTCTTTAATTAAATTAAACTAAATAAAACTGATGATGGTATCAAGCATAGTTTCCCGTGAGTTTTGAGGCAGAAGGTGAGCGGAATTTTACCTTCAGCTCACTGATGGAAGAAAGCAGACCTGCTCCATAGGCTCGTAACTTCCCCTCTTGTTTACAGAGACCAAACTCCACCGTGAAGAAGTAGCACTGTGAGAAAACCAACAAGATCCCAACACAACTTAGTGGAACTATAGCCACCAATGTCAAATGGTACCAAGACCCAAGAGGGTGAGCTGAAATGTAAGAGACACTCACTGTGGCCAGTTTCTGCACTGAGTCATCAGATGCTCCCAGGGACGCCAAGCCTATCTCTTGGGAGAACTGAGCAAAGCTTGGCTCCGCCAGGAGGGGAACGTGGCCCAGCAGCTCATGGCATGTGTCCCTGGAACCATAAACATCAGTCTTGAACCACAACCTGATGATGTTAACATGCTTGCTTTGAGTCTGTTAGAAATAATAATCTCATGTTCTTTGGAAACTCAGTGATGAGGCACAATAAAGTTTAAAATGGTTTATTCCTGTTTATGCAAAATTACTCCAGGTATACACCTGCACCTGTAGATCTCTGCTGGGTCTTTTTTATACGCCCTGAAACTTGCTTATCTCCTTCTTCACAAAACAAAAACCATTCATATCCCTGCTTTGGTGGAATATTGTCAGTTACAGAGGTGCTTTGTATTCTAGAACTTTCTACGGTGTGCAGTATCGCAATAATATATGTAGCAAGATTTAAAAATAATAATACAAATGATATAAAAGGGTAAAACAATAAAAGATTTAATGAGTAACATTATGAAGAATATGTAATAGATAAAGAAGTGTAAAAGATAAATAAAAAGTGAATAGTCAGTCAAGTGGTAGACCATGGTAAATAATAATAAGAGTAAAGATAGTAAGAGTAAATGAGAGGACTCACGGTTCTGGAGTGTACAGTGGGTCAGAGCTGTGTCTCACATACTGGGTGCAGTGGAACACACGGAAGGCCAGGCCAGCCAGGAAATCTCGAGGTGACAGGTAGCCTGCCACCGGGCGGATGGTGAAGCCTGTGCGCTCTGAAACACGCAAACACACACACACACATACACAGGCACATGGTGGGGTCACACTCTGAGGAAGAACATGTCTGCCACTGTCACATGTAAGATTAACCTATTACTTACAGCATAACAGCATTAAATGTTTCCTTAGCCAGAAGCGCATTATTCAGAATGAAACTCCTTGTTAAAGGAAGAATAGACTGAACCCTAAAACTCCCACAGCTGGTTCTAGGTACAAAACAAACATCCCGTTTTCCCAGTCTTACCCTTGAGGAAGCGTGACACATCCTCCAGCTGGGGGATGTTGTCCTCCTTACAGTCACAGTACTTGGACAGCAGAGGTAGGTTCTTCAGGTACTCGCGGCAGGCATGAGTGGGGTACAGCTTGCTCAGCTCCCGGTACACCACTCCCCATGTCCTCACCTCCTCGGCAGTGAACTCGATGTGAGGGATTGGATCACCACTACCAAAGGAAACATTTGCATTTCTGAGGTTTGCATTAGATTTAAACCACTTTTTTACACAACACAAGCAGTATATGGGAAAGGTCAGTCAAAATTTTCTGAGATTCTGAACATATGCTACATGGCCAAAAGCATGTGGACTGAGCTGAACTGTTTCAGCTGCACCCACGCAGCATACAAACACATTCTAGACAACTGTGTGCTTCCAACTTTGTGGCCACCGTTTAGGGAAGAGCCTCCTTACCTGTTCCAGCATGACTGCCCCCCCATGCACAAAGCGAGCTCCATAAACACATAGTTCGCCCAGGTTAGTGTGGAAGAACTTGAGTGGCTGCACAGAGCCCTGATCTCAACCTCACTGAACAACTTTCAGATGAACTGGAACTTCTCACCTGACCTGACTGATGCTCTTGTGGCCAAATGGGCACAAATATCCACAGCCACGCTGCAAAATCTAGTGGAAAGCATTCCCAGAAGAGTGGAGGTGGTTATAGCACCAAAATAGGAGACAACTTCATATTAATGCCCATGGTTTTGGAATGGGATATTCAGCAAGCACATATGGGGAGGTGATGCTCAGGTGTCCAAATACTTCTGGCCATATGCCATACATCTGACTCATTAAAAAATTTTGTTCTCGAGATAAATTTCAACAATCCACTACAGTAATGAGTTGTTTCATGTGTAATTGAGCTAAATCTGTTCAACCAAGGATGGCAGATCACATAGTGGTCAGAGTTGTCGCTCCTGGACTCAGAAATTGCAGGTACTAACCTGACCTTATACTGCAATGTCCTTGAGCTAAATACCAACCCTAAATTGGTCAGTAACCCAATTTACTTAATTATATAAATGGCAAAATCACTCTGCATAGAGTAACATTATGTGTTACTTTGGAGAAAAGAGTGAAATGACTAAATTTAATGTATAACATTTAAGTTTTACTCTTACACCTGATGGTATTACATACTATACTTTTCAAATCAATTAAAATAAAATTATGCCAGAAATAAATTATATATTTGTTAAAGAGCTTGCAGCTTATACCATTTGACTAAATTTCTAAACTTCTTAAAATATTAAATTAAATTTTATTTCATGAAAGAATTTTCTATAAACTCAAAAAGACAAGAAAGTAACACAAGGCCAAGGCAAGGGAGGCCCTATGAACTATGCTCATGTTTCAGTGAGAAGAGTTTGATTAATTTAATTTCACTCTTTTCCAGCAACAAGCTTGATTTTTGTTCCACATGAGCAGCACACACAGCTTTGTCAGTACAATCACTGACTTACTGTTTGTAGCTCATGGCCAGATCAGCAAAGTACTTCCTCCTTTTGCGGTACACGTTGTCTTTGAAGCCCTGCAGAAGGAGGATGGAAACTCGTATGAACAATATGCCCCCTAAAGAGTAAGGTAACGGAAAAATGGAGGAATGTAGGGTAATGTGATATTACTACCCACCGGGTGGTCAGCATCCAGGTCAGAGCCGTACATCAGGACACGGTTGGCACACATGTCCAGGTCAGAAATCTTCTTAGGGAACCAGGGTATGTTCTCCATGTCTATACAAAACACAGTTCAGGTAAAATTAATTTGTGTGCCCAAAATCTTAAGACTGAGTCTTATTGCAGCTTATGTTGAAGTTTCAGGTCCCTCATTTTAGGTAGATGTAACCACATCGATCCCATAAAGAAGCTGCAAGTATGTACCTTCTTCAGGAAGACAGGAGTTGTCACAGGTGTTCATCCTGACTACGTTCACGTGCTTCTGCAGCAGTTGGATGATTTCGTTCAGCTGCTCGTGTTCACTGTCACAGTCGACAAAGATCTCAAATTCCGAGTTACGTCTCTTTGACTTCCTGGACTCAATGTGGACAAGGTTGACGTGATTCTCCTAATCGTAAATCGAAAAATGAGCAATATTTAGACATTTAATAACCAGTTGAAGTATATTTTCATACTCCACCTGAACTCTACAAAAAAGACCAAATGCAGATGTAGAAGTGCCAGATACATTAATTTAAATTACATGACAAACACTGACTGCAGTGAATGAGTAGTGCACTCAAAGCTCTGCTGCATTCAGTCAATGAAAGAATGTTGTTAGTTTATTAAGATAATTTCAGATTTATTTTGTATACCTAAAAGTTTGTACCTGGAAAAGTTTGAGTGCCTTTACAAGTCCACCGACTTCATTCTTCAGGGAGAAGATAATTTCAGCTCGGCTCCTCTCAGAGGAAAAGCTCTTGTTGTCTTTATTCTCCTCAATTTTGATGAAGGTAGACTTATTCATCTGCATGCAGGGAAATAAGAAATGAAATTATATCCCCAACCTGTTATTTAACCCACATTTGAGCTTGTTGTATATTTAGATTTGTTGTATTCATTTTACCAAATAAAAGACAGTCATTTAAAAGCAAATTTGTAATTTACGTACATGAAAAACAGGACAGTTAAGAAATGCTGTAACTGAACAAACTGAAGGTGAATTTTTTTTAACTGACTTTTTATTTTAGATGAGACTGAAAAGCATGGAGCCAGGCTCCTGCACCTTAACTCCTGATCCTGACAGCTTCACCTTCTAAAGAAACAGACTACAACAGTGGTCATGGGGGTGTAGGTAAGTGCTTCTTGTTTCCAAATAAATGTTTATGAAGCAAAAGTACCCACTGCTACATCAGAAGGGAGTCTACCTGTCTTTTATGAGCTCATGTATAACACACTGCTTTATGCTGGGGAGGAATGAGACTGATGCATATCAGTACTCCAAGTTACCTAAGGCGCAGGTGTTGACATTTTATATTTGCACAGCAGGGTAATTTTTACTCTAGTAGTTCAGGGTAAGTACCTTAACCAAGGGTGCTACAGTAGGAGGTGGGATTCAAACCTAGATGCTTTAGAAGCAAAGTAGGAGCACTAACCAATGCCACAACCTACTCCACGGTTGGCTGTAAGGCTGCGGGTGAATAAACGCCATTGCGTTGCGGTGGCTGAGATCAGCACGCTGGACAGCGACCGAAGTAAAGTCGCAGTCACAGAAGTTACACGGACACCTGCTAATCCAGTCCTTTTGTTATCAAGAAAATTCGGAAATAAGGGTTTGGCCACCTTTAGATGGTTCAAATCTACAGTGTAAGATGCAGTTTCCATAAGTTTTGTCAATAAATCACCTGCTATGTTCTGTTCTGAGACCACAAGATAAAGGGCATACAGGAAGAAAGATAAGGCGGCACGCGTGTCCTCGCCAGATGTCCTGAAAGCATGAACCCGAGTCCAGATGTCCTTGTGTCTGAAAAAGTCTCCAAGTCTAGACTGCAAAAATCCCGTTGTTTTTTTCCTCATCCGAAACGCTTCAGTTTGATATTAATCTATTTTACGTTTAAAAAAAAGTTGCGTTTTTAGTTGGGCTGCCACAGTTTAAAGTCGGTGCGCGGTACAGAGGCGCAGGAGGCGGTGGAGGACTAAAACAGGAGAAAGGCTTCAGAAAGGCGCTCGGATCGCTTGAGATCGTCTGGTTTCAGAAGTTTACTCATGTGCTCATGACACATTGAGCTGAAAAAGAGGCAAAACGGATCGGATTCCGAAAGTCTTCGAGATGAAATCGCTCGAAATGTTTCGCCTGCTGGGATGCCGTCATCTTCAAAGCTGCTGTCACCTGGCATGGAGCTTAATGCGTTCTAGATATGAAAAAACAAGTTGGAGCGAGGAGACCCACGAAGGATCTCCTCAGGATCCCCAAAGACACTGGCATTTGGTCTTACCTCATCGTTCACCTGCTTTTCCTCGAGTCCCGCGTTCATGGAGTCGAAGGACCTTCCTCTGCGCGGTGCCTCAGTTCTGCTCGAATTCATATCAGACGCCAGCGCTCAGCGCGAACTGCTCGTCGGTGAAGTCGGTTCTTCAGCTATTTATTGGCAGCAACCGCCGGGGGTGGGAGATCCGGGGTGGGGGTGGGGGGGTTCTGCAAACGGAAAATGGGATTCGTCGTTTACGTCATGGGGAAATTCGTGCGGCTGCGTTATTTCTGCATATCTAAAAAATAAATAGACATGAGCCGCCATCAAAGAGAAGGATGAAGATGTTCCGTGCAACTGAGAGAGTTTCTGCATCGCCACTTTTGTTCAGGTTTTTTGGTCACTTCTGATTTCTGACATTTCTGATGTCACGGTACTGCATCCGGATTCATTTATCAAATGTAGCATACTATAGTGCTTTTGCACGTTTTTGCATGTCAGAAATGTAATTTTGAAAAGCTATATATAGGTTGTATCTATTCCAAAGGCCACACACCGATTTTCTCAGGCATAAAATAAACAAAAAAAGTACATGCTGTTAAATTATTAATGTATAGGCTTGTACCAGAGGATACCTTTGTTTAATTCCAGCGCGGTTTTTGTCAAATTCTTAAATACATTTCAGGAGCTGCTGGGGAAAATATTTTTTAAAAGGCACTGCTTTCACGTTTTGTGATCTTAATTTATACAGTTTAATTAAACAGTAAAAATATGAGCGTTATGATGTTAATAATCGCAGTGCCCTCCCTGATATTGGTACAAAAAAGTATTAAATGTCCAAACACTTTTTCATGTATAGGACGAATTATCCTTGACATTATTACACAGCACAGTTACCACTTGAAATACTGGCATTTAATTCAGCCCCAAGAAATTCCTTTTGGTTGCTTCACGTTTAATCCTTAGGATTTTGGTTGTTAAACTCCCAATAATTCTACTGCACGAAAAAAAAAAATCTCTAATCGATGTTATTAAATTAATCTGACATGAAATACATCAATAAGAATACTTTGCCAAAGCAACACTGAAAAAAATACAGATTTCGAAATATAAAATGATCACTGGATTAATGGTAATACATTTATTTATGTGCACTATTACTGTTAAACGTGCGTGTAGAAGTTTGATGGTTATTTTTAGTGGTTGTTATCTGTTGGAAAAATGGGGGATATAGGAATGGGTTGAGGACAGATTTATTTAAATTTTATTTAAAGAGAAGGCCAAAAATAGTTGGCGTGCTGACTCATATTTCTTATAACTCATTCACTAAATACCTCAACTATAAATGAACTGCAAGTTGGTGGATACAAAACATGCTCTTAAAATATTTGTCTTTCCTTTACCTGCGTGCACCTGTATGGTCCTTTCCACATGGATGGACTCAAGCAAAGCCTTCTAAATAAGGCGCTGAGGTGCAATAATTGCAAGTCATTACCATCAAGTGATAAAAATGTGAAAGGCTGTTTGCACGCGTCACTATTAATAATAGAATATTAATTCCGCAGTTATAAGCATATATATTGCATACACTGTCGATATATTTTTGACGTTAAGGTTTATATGACCGCATACGTAGGAACTGTAGAAGGGGTAGAAGTACACGACAATACCAGGATGGTATAATGGCTGTTTAATAGCTGGGGCAACTTGCCGAGTCTTTAGATTCGATCCAAAGTTTTCTAAATTACTAAATGCATCGTGTATTGCTAAAGATTTCTCTTTATGAAACGTGAGAAAAACAACGTAACATCATAACCCTCCGAATATGCCTCGGTTAACAGCGGAGAAATGGCAATGAAAAGCTACAGTTATCTTTCTTTCTATTATGACAGTTTCCACAGAATAACACCGTTTAGAGTAAAAATATTAAAAAACTAATTTCAAGGGAAACATATTTACCTGTAAATTAACATTCCTAACATTATTTCCTTATTAATATGATTCTAATAATATTCCTCAATGCTCCTCATTTGCAGCAGGATCTTATGTAATTTCCGGTTATGATAACGTCATTTCAACGTAACACCAGCGGCTTATCTGCTGTTTCTTATTCTCTCAATAATTTGTAAAATGTATTAACTGTAAATTAAAACAGTGGCATTTATTAATTCCCATCAATTAATTCTGGTGCTTACATGTATAAAACTGTGCTTATTATTCGTATTCTGTGCGCGTGACTTCCCGGCATAAAATGCTAAAATCTGGTTACCTTCTCGTTCCTATTCTCTCAGTAGTTTAGTACAATAACAGCAAAGCAAAATACTCACGTTTGTTATTTCGTAATAGTTTATCGTGTCTCGTATATCAAAATATGTGTTATTTTTGTTTGTTTATTACTTTTTTAACGGGTTATGTGTAAAAGTTTCTGACGTGAGTTCCCGCCATAAAATGAGGCGCCGACGTCACGTGGTGCTTCCCGCGCGCTCGTTCTCCCGGCGCTTCGTTCGATTCGTGTGAGAGCAAACAGTTCGCGGGGCGCTCCTCGGCAAGCGGAAGACCTTGACGGCTCTCGCTGTGCATAACACAAGCTGTGTGTGTGTGACAGCCCGCCTGCTGTCAACATTTTCCGTGGCGCTGTGTGACGAGAAACAAGGTTTGTGTGTTTAATGCCGTCGGGGTTCCGGGGACGCAGGGCTCTGAAAGTACAGCTGGTGACAGAGAGCAGCCAGGAGACACGCAGACAATAGGCCTGACGACAGCTGGAGATAAGTGCTATTGTGGGCCCGGCCTTAAACCTTCACCCTAAAAGAGTCATCCCCTCAAACTGGTTGATTCCTCTGCAAAGACCACCTCAGACACCATGCATTTCTGTTTGCGATGGAAAAAGGTGGCGTTTATAGGCTGCACTGCCTATGACAATGTCCAGTGTTCCTCAGTTTCTTAAGTTACACATTGAATAAGGTAAAAAAAACGTATAGAGACAATAGTGAGTTATATTGAGATGCATTACGGTGTGACATGGTCCCTCATGTACTCGTTTTCATTGAGGATGCTGCTTCCTTCCTACAAATAATCCTTGTTTAATGGGGCTTTTGTCTGATTCACAATAAATAAGCATCTCATTAAAAACCAAGGCTTGACAGTGAGATTTAAGCGATAATGTGATCACAGTGAGAACACAGGCTTTGTGTGATGCACGTGCGCGCAGAAACGAAGGACCTAAATTTATTTTACCTGTAACCTGAAAATGGTTTCATCATGTGCTAATTCATAAAGCTATTGTGGTTTTCACGTAGAAATTCGTTTATAGACAAAAACAACTTTCTTAATCCTGGAGGAAGTTGCACAAGATGGCTGCACGTATGTTGTACAGTAATGTAGTAACAGAAAAAACAAAAAAAAAAAAAAGTGATGCTAGAGACACAAAATGAAAAAAGATGGAAGTCACACAAGTATGTGGCATAGCACCCCGTGTTATTTCTAATCATTTAAAGAAATAAAAGTAGTGTTTAGTAAGTTAAACAAATGTTTTTTTGTTTTTTTTCTTGTGTAGTCCCCATCCTGCGTTCAGGCATAAGAGAGACTGAACTGGAAGTGGAATCCTGCCAAACATCCTCTGCGGATGGAAGTTCTGTAATGTCTCATATGTTCGCAGGTATGTATGCATTAGGAGAACTTGCAATAATGTCAGATAAACCTAGAAAAAAAATGTAAAACTAGCAGAATTTAAAATTAACCTATCTTTTAGGAAAGCATGTAACATTTATCTGAGTGTAAAGAAAGTGGTGTACAATCACAAAATTAAAAGAGTGAGAAAAAATATTCTTTTTTTTATTTTTATATTTTATGACTCACTGGTCACTTATGGAGGTAACAGACAGTCCAGACAGGCCCCACATAGAGATGTTTTCAGCTTCGGCAAATCACTGGATTCTGGCAGCATGAGCTTGTAAGTGAACCACATGGGTCTGCTCTTGTAATGGTTTGCATATGTAGTGTCTCCCATGGTGGGGGGTGTTACAGATGCTTCTGGAGTGCAAACTGAATTTTAGCACTCTGATGTGGTCAGAAGGTTCTCTCATTATGTGGTCTGAGATTGCATTCATTTCCACAGGGGAGTTCATTAGCTCTTTGCCCACACCATAAGCTACACATGCACGTCGCCATCATCCAAGACTATGTAAGATTTGCTAATGCTCACCAGATCACAGTGAAATAGGCATTAATGGAACTATAAACTGCTCATAATTGTGTATTTTTATAGATCCTGGCATTTGGACTGGAGGTCCATTCCAGTTTCTAGATCCTCGCTGCAGGGGAGCTGTCCAGAGCCCGTAAAAACCCATGGAGCATTGACTGTGAGCAGTTTAAACATGTCAGATATCATTAATCATCCACCTCCACTGAGGAGGCCTCATGATGTAGCTGAATGAAATGGAAGGCATCACTCCCTGACTGAAAGAACCTGAAGCTCTTTGTTCTTAGAGTGAATTGAAAACCCAGAGTCCACTTTTTTCCCCACTGTTAAAAGACCAGCCATGCTAGTAATATCACAGCCATTTTCACATTCATGTTGAAATTTAAGAATATTTTTTGTGGATTTGTAATGAACATACAGTAGAAAGGAGGAGCAGATGCTCAATTCTCAGGGAAAGCCTTCTTTTTCAGTCTAATAGTGTAAGTAAAGCAATGTCTGAGTGTCTCTAGATAAAGATTGTGTTTCGGTCTTACTCGTCTTTTGAAGGGCAGCCAAATGCAGTCTCGGTTAGTTCCTGATTAGCCACGTGCCAGTTCTTTGCTTTTGACCTGAGGAAAATTACAGTAAAAGGACTCAAGCAGCTCATCCCTTGTACAGATGGGATTATGCAGCCATAATTCCTTAGTTCTCATTACTACTGATGGACCACCAAGGGTTGTTGTTAAGACTCCATCTTTGTTTCTTTGGCCATGGTGCATGTGCTCAAGTTGAAAAAACTCCAGGGATACGTTGAAAATACAAGTAAGCTGGAGGCTGACAATAGAGATGGACAGTGGAAATCAGCCTGTTGGAAATCAACTGTTCATACAGGGCTATTTACTGGCCTTACTGTGCAGGTCACTGCCCAGCTGCTCCGTGGTCAGACCTTTTTTTTTTTTTTTTTTTTTTTTTGCCTCTGTCTAAATCTGGATTAAAAAAATTTGCAGCAGTTGATAAAGAATTCCTGTATGTAAGCTCCAGCCATCCAGTGTTTTTGAGATTACATACCGCTGGACAGCTGCAAAACAGCAGCAAGGTAATGCAGTGGTAGAAGACATGGACATGTGGCCTGGCAGTTGGATTGAGTCCCAGGCAGAGCCCTGATCTTGCCTGTATAAGGAGTACAGGGAATCTGAAAATGACTCCATTCAAATGTCCAGTCTGTGTAAGTTGATGAAATTGTATATTGTTTTGGATAAAACCATTTGGGATGAAAAGATGCCTCTACTAAGGTATTTATTATCCACAGTGCTTTATCAGACCAGTAATGCTGTGCAATTTGTGCAGCTTCTTGGATGGTAAATTAGACAAAAGAAAAACTTGTATAAACAGTGATTATAAGAAAATATTAACTAAGCTGTACTATTAGCTATACTATAAAGATCTACAGATATAAAGAGAAAAAATTATAAAGCAAAAGGTAAAATATGAGCTTGTACTTCCTAAGCGAATCAGTAATCATACAGTGAATGAAATGAATTAAGACCGAAAACATGCCGTATTTACAGTGCAGCTGACCCCAAAAAGTCCAAATGTAGGTATCTGTTCTAAAATGAAAGTCAACAGCACTCTTTAGCTGATAGGTTTAACCAGCTCTGTAGCTACTGGTAATCAGTGATTAGTTTTAATTCAAATGAAAAGTTTGATTAATTAAAATGAATTCTCATTACTTAGCTATCAGGAATTAGGTCTTCACTCCATGCTTTACGCAAGTTGTTTTTAACCTGCTAATATAAAACCTTAAAGGAGGGCGAAAGGATGCATTCAGATTAACTTGGGTAAATGCCCTGTTTGTTACACATTTTACACAAAGTGATGTAAATGTTCTTATAAGGACCAGTTGGAATAACAAACATGCAGAATATACTGTAATCTTCTTCAGCAAGGAAGATAAAGTATAGGTGCATTTAGAGCTGCCACCTTGCGCTCAAAGGACCTAGATTTGAATTCCATGTCCTGCCGTATTGTCCTTGAGCAAGATATTTACACTGAAGAAGCCACAGTAAAAATTACCCAGCTGTGTAAAATGCTAAAACGTTACAAGTGACTTTAGGGAAAATGTCAGGCAAAGTAAATATTAATTACTTTAGTATATTTGAGCCGCAGAGTGTTGCGAAAGTGTTCACACAGAAATGTCATGACCTGATTATGGAGGTTATGGTCTTGCTGTACTTCAGCCTAGTGCCTAGGGCAGAGTGACCACTACAAAGACAGCAGCAGATCAGGAGATGCACAACAGTAATGGCAGCACTAATGCATTCTCTTATTGTCCCCACCTGTGATTACTCATGTACTTTGATTTCCTGTCACCTGCCCCCTCCCATTCCAGAGACACATAAACATGGAGGGTCTGGATTACCAGGCCTGTTTATTTTAAAGATTCATAATCCTTCAAAGAGGCAGGCTTCAGGCTTGATAGTGCTGTAAGAAAGCCAGATGGAACTGAAATGCTCCCTTATTCGCTCACTGTCATTAACAGCTTGTCATTTTTGGAGTCGCAGCAGTCAGGATGCTGTTCCGGAACCGTTGGGGGACAGGCTAGGAGGGATGCTCCATCCCCACATGTGGAACTGAAATAATTAGCTATTTAATTAGCTATTAGCTAACTGTTTAACATCACACTGCAGGTTGAGATTGGCACTAATAAACTGTCCTCAAAGGTTTACTCAGACACCTCTGTGGCCCCTTTCCCTCTAATTTGATAATCAGGCAAATATGTTGGGAAATGAAAGGTTTGGACTGGGGGAACCAGAATGAACACAGCTCAGGTTTTTATTAAGATGCATACAATGCAAATGCTTTTGAAAATTAAAAGTTAAAGAACTGTGTGGGGGGGGGTTTCCAGAATGTTATGAAAGAATGGCACACATATCAACAGAAAAATATTTATGGTGATATTTATGTTTATTTATGCATAAATGTGTTAGTTTGCATTTATGAATTGCAATCAGTTGATGTCTGATCTACCCTCCTGCAGAGATAGGCCTTGAACCATAGTAACCCTGCAGTTTACAAGTGGTTATTGATGATGGATGACAGATTGTAAGTTACTGATAGTCTTGTTTTTTTTTTTTTTTTTACTAGAAAGATCTTTCTACCTACCAAAATCAGCTCATATCACTTGGAAAATTAAAAATATATAATATAAAAATATATATGCAGTTTGGTGTATGAATAGAGTCTGGGTTTTTGAGATATTAAAAAGGTTACTATTATATGCCCAAAAATAAAACTTGGTCTTGTTTTCACTCATAAACTCATAAAGTGAGTTCAATAATGTAGCACAGATGGCTTTTAATAAATACACCTGTGAAACAAAGAGCAGAATAAATAATAAAATACGTGGGCACTTTTTTAATAAAACACATCTTTCAGGTCCCTGGCACCTGTAGCTCTCTTGTCTCCACCCTTTTTTCTGTCATCTCTTTTCCGCTTCTTTTTGTGTTTGTTGATGTTTCCTCCCTTTATACTGGTAGAGGACAAAAGGCCAACATGCCACTCAACACTGAGTGAAACAGGAGACAGTCAGTTAATGTGGCACTTTGTAGGACAGTTACATTAAACATCTCCGGCTGGTGTAAATATGAGGTGTAGCTCTTCGACAACTGGAAGTGTGGAAGCAGAACAAAAAGTTTGATTAAGGTTTTGAATGTAGCATTCAAGCGATGGAGCACAGCATTGTACATGGTTGAGATGGACAGTGAAGGTGCCTTCCTCTTCTTTCTGTGGTCATGTATGGCTGTTGAAGGCTTTTGTCTGTGATTCCAGAATTCAGCTCAACTGGAGAAGGACACAGTGATAGTGATAGTCATGACCGAGGTGATGTTTACAAACAGTCTTGTGGCTTCTGACAGCCCACTCGCAAAGCCCCCACTCTTTCGTCTTCCCGTAGCTGTCCAACTCACAGAGCAGCTAACTGCACCAAGCACCTAACATCCTTACTCAAGGGCATTCAGCTTCCACTCCCAACACCCCCCGAGGGGGAAATGGGCTCAGACATAATTGTCCACCCTTCTTTCATGGCAGCACAAACAGGAGCATGTGCACCAGTCCCAGCTGACAGGTTCACAAAGGCGCAGGTTGTGCCGACCAGCACGTATCCAGAGCTGAGCTCCCTGAACAGGGAGGAGCCTTAGCAAAAAGATGTGTTTTTCTTATGAGGGTTTCCAAATGCTGCTGTCAAAGCTCAGGCAATGGAGGCTCATTGACTGTGACAAACAACACTGTGACACGTCACTGAGCTGGTGGGTTTTGCTGTAATTTGACTAGTAATATTTGCACAGTATTTATTCAGCCTGTATGGTAATATTTCACCATCTGCAACAATAATGAATGTTTGTATACATGGTGCAGTCAGTAAATTCTAAGGCTGACCACTATGTGGTGCTGCTGAGGTTGTCAGCTGCCCGTAATGAATTGAGCACCAATACCACAGCAGCTAGTCTAGGAAATCATTGACTGTAAAATGCACAGTGCAATGGAAAATGTGTTAAAATCTTCTGCTAACTGGGATGGTGATGGGAGAAGGCAGATATCATGTTGACATGGTCCCAGTGCCCAGGTGTCTTCATATGGAGGTTTCTTGATATCTCTGTGTCACTTTTTCGCATCCAAGGGACCCAAACTCTAACACTGCTTTCTGCTCTTCCCATTTAGACCAAGTAACAGAGGAGCAAATGTGCCCAATGAAATGAGGAGGCAGCAACAACAGCTCTTCATGGTGATGGTGTGTCGGTAAACTTGGTGGACGGGAGGTGCTGCTGCAAGGCCGAGTAGAATCCGGTTTATTACAAAGCTGTTTACATTAGATAGAGGAGCTGGCAGACTCAGGAAATGACAAGACGAGTGTCTGATTACACCATCCCTAGGCAATGTGGCTTTATGGGGTACCATGGCCAGGTGGCAAATTTTACAGTGCAAACAGCCTAATTTCACCTCGTTCATACATCCTGTGCATTTACATTATTCCACATGACCGAAATACTCCCTTCTCTGCATGGTCCATAACCGCTGATTATATTAATTACTCTCTAGCTTTTCATACTGAGCTCACTGAGCTCATCTATTCTCAATTAGTTGATGGGAGACAAATGAATTTATAATACTGAGGTCTGACAAGGGGCTCAGGCATGGAGGCATGGCTGTCAAGGGGTTGTGTTCAGTGATTTGAATGCTTACCTGAGTGTTTGGTTTCACCCCCGATCATGACTTCATGTGTTGTGTGACACCCCCTGACACGAGCTCCTCCTGCTGGAGCCCTGCATCCCACATCATCCACTAGGGTCTGAAGTGGGCTGATTTTTCTCCCTGTTTTTGACTGTAATGCAGCCTGTCAGATCCATTCAGGAAAATGTCAGCAGCACAAAAGATGGGCAAATGACTGACTGACAGCTGATCTGGTCTTGGGATGCAGGCAGGAGTGACTCCTCAGGCCCCATCGCTTTTCATCAAGCTCTGTTCATCCTGACTGACAGTGCAGCCAAGGAAGCTGTCAACCAGTCCACCGCAGGTTCAAATGTTTTTTGCTTTTGACTTCCACAGCATCGACCGTATGTCAGTCTAAAGCTGAAGAATATTACCTTAATTAATTATTTGGTATTCATCAGAAAGCATAATGATTATGGCCACTGACTTTGGACCCAAAGGAGGTGCTGTGTAGTGCTGCTCACCTTAAGGCTTGATTCACACTACGTGAATTCATATTATAAAAGCAGTTGATGTGATTTCAATAAATTATTAGTTATATATTAAAATAAAAGTTTATATTAAAAGGTGGAAAGTAGCACAGTTGTTGAGTCTTGCCCTGATAAACAGGTTTCAAATACAGTACCTACTCCTGCTGTAGTGCCCTTCAGCAAGCTACTTACCTCAAATTGCTCCCATAAAAATGATCCAGCTGTATAAATTGGGTAAATCATTGCATTTGCCTTAAACGCTGTAAATTGCGATGGAGAAAACCATCTATGTAAATACACATGCAGGTATATTGAAAGCTCTCCAAACTGCAGGCACGCTTCTCAAAGCTGTACTTACGGAACATCAGTGTAGATGTGGCACATGCGAGTGATGGAAGAGCTTTGCTATAGGCCTCACAGAGAGACTCACACCATGAAGGACACTCCTTCACACCAAAGACCCTGTGCACAGCCAAGACATATGAAGGAAATGCCATTTAAAGACCAAACATGGTGGCCCCCATCAACACCACGTCATCATATTGCAATCTGCTGGCAACATTGGGCAAAACATGCGTACATCCTCTTTTCCACCCACCCTCGCCTCCATTTGCAATCTCCATTAAAATGGCCCACTTTGCATATCAATCCTCTCGGTAATTAAAAACCTACTATATTCCTGCAGTTTGAAGAGGCAATGCACAACACCACCCCACTCCCTAACCAGGAGAGCTCAGGGTGGGGAGTGGGACAAAGGGTGGCATTTGGAAACCAAATGAGTTCATTGATCACAAGGATCTTTCATCTAAATGTACTTACCCCCCCACCGACCAGAGTATATATTCTGACGCACAGATGTTTATGGTTTACCTGGAGGAGTACTAATCCCACCATATTTGTCATAAAGATGTGATAACTAAGCATACACTGGATAGCAGTGGGGCTCCATATAAAGATATCAAAGTGTAAATGAGCAAAGATGTCTTACCAGGGACCCAGTCTCACCTTCCATCATCTGCTCATTGACTAAACTGAAGCACAAGAAGAATGGTGTGGTCCAGTTTCTACTTTTCAATGCTTTTTTTAGACAGATGCTGTTTCACTGCCTATTGTTCTTCAGAAGATGCTGTACACAATTTGCCTAAAACGTAAGTGCGCTAGTAATGTTGACCAGAGCTGTAGGCACATTCTTCTGGGGCAGTTGTAGGAGATTCAGGGTATTTATTCATTTTATCTGTTTATTATATGTTTTTTTTTTAGGTGCTTCCATACTGTTACACTGAGATACATAAGGACTTCACCTCTTGGGTAAAGACAGTCTTATATTTAGTGCTTGTTGGCAATGCTGCATGGTGCCTCTCACCGCTCTATGTGCTTCTAGGGATCTTTATTTATACTTATGTCAAAACTGCAAACATGCCAAGTTACAGAAATGTCTCCTTTCTGTGTACCATCTCACACCCCAAGTTGCTTAGATTCAACTATGCTGCTGTGGACAGGCAGTTATTAACACTGCATGGATGAATGAATGAAAGAATGAATGATTGAAACTACACCATGAAATAATGAGAAATAATTCTTAGACTCTTAAACTCTCTGGCTCAGCAAGTAGCATTGATGTTCCACAGTACTTTGGGTGTGACTTTAAATCCAGCTCAGTCTGTGGCGCTTGCAAGTTCTCCCCATGTCTGTGTAGGCTTACTCCCATCATCTAATGTTAATTGGAGCATAAACACACATTTCAGGTTAACCACTCTACATTGCCCATAGTGTGTGTGTGTGTGTGTGTAGCCATCTTTCTATGGACTGATGTCCTATCCAGGGGCAGTTTCATAGCATACATGCTGCCCATTGATTCCAGGATCGGCTCCTGACCAACGCAGCCTTGCTAAAGATCAAGCAATTAATGATATTTGATGGATGGATATGACTTGTCGTTAACGTAATATATGTATTTTTATATATGTAGGTATATAAAAATACATGTTATTTTGCTAGTTTGAATCAATTGTAAGTGACAATTTTCATCCTGGAGCTAATTTTTTCCCCCATTAGAAATAATGGTAATACTACCCCCTCACAATAGGAATTCACCTAACAGTGGTTTTCTGGAACGAATTAACTTTTTCTCGTGAAGTTTAGGTAAATGTGTTGATTTATTACTGCTTCTGTTATTTTGCACATTTTTAACAGTATTTATTTTCTTTATGCCAACTTTTTACGAGTGTTCAGCTGACAGTTCAAACAAGTGAAACCCTGTGACTTTAGTCTTCACTTTTGTTTCTCAGCAGGGATGAAGAAAGAGAAGGAAGGAGGTGAGGCACCTATGGTCTTTACAGCTCTCTGAACATCAGGTAAGATGAGTCACCACATCAACAATTTTTGAAGATTAGAAACAGATGTAGACAAAAGTGCACAAAATTACAGAATTTTGGTTATAATCCTTTGCAAGTCTGAAAAAAATGTTGACAAGCTACTGAAAATGACAATAACTTTATTGACTGTAATTCTAGAGGTAAGGGCGTTCATGTCAAATTCGAAACCCTTTAAACTTATGATTAGAATACAAAACAAAAATCTTGATTTAGTATTGTATGAAAGTGTCACTCAGTGCTTGCTCAAAGCAGAGTCCTCCCCAACATACTTCTTCTGTTGTACAACATTTTATCCAGTGGAAAAATTTCCCTCCACCCATGAAACAATGAAAGGATCTGTAAAATACATTGTTTAAAAAAAAAAAAAAAAAAAAGTAACACTTCCTCCCCCATCCATTCATGTTTTTCCCTGGTTTTCATATACTGGTAGTACTATTTAAAAACTGAAATTATACTGAAAATTGTTTGTATGTTGCATGTATGCTATTCTGAATGAACATGTGCACTGAAGAAGACAGAAGTGTACAATTTCCTACACTGTATGACAAAGTTTACTGAGTCTCTGTGGTAAACAGAAGCTGGGCTGTTAGCGTCAGGCTGTGCTCGTGTTCGCTTTTAAGCGTGCTACGCCCTCTAGTGGCGCTAATATGCTATTGACGTGTGAACAACCAGGAATAAAAATTGTGGCCGCTCTTACAAAACTACACATTTATTAAAATGCAGACAAACCCTTCAATTTGAAAAACATAGAAAGTTGCAACACATGTTAACTATGACGGTCATGGGGATACAAGTCCTGTTGTTCAGTGTTCACACAGGCCTACGTATCTTGCCATAATGGCGTGAAAGGAAGAAAGAGGAAACAGGAAAGTCCAACCAAGAGACATAACTCCTTTGTTCATCATAGTATAGGACTTATGTCTCACAAAACAGGATCCATGACAGAATACTACAGCTGAGGTAATAGTATCTGCCAAAATACTTGAAAAAAAGCACAAGAACTTCCTGTTTACATCGACACAATGCATGTGCTGCATTAACTCTCCATATGTACAGTTACCACATGTACGTTTTCACTGTATGCATGCAGAGACACTCAAGGGGAATTGAGCAGTCAACCACCTTGTAAAATAAAGTTCATGGAGTGAATGTGAAGTAGTCTCTATGCCAGGGGTACGGCAGGGGAAACCTCAGCAATGAGTCGCTCTAGCAGCAGTTGATAACAAAGAATTAGGTCTTGTTACTTTGACCATGATGAAGGAGGACGATCCTCAGGACTTCAGACTGGGGAACTGTTCCTTCAGCACAACTGCAAGCTTGGGTTCTTCCTCCGATAACATGACTAGCATGTGTTGCACCTGAGGGAAACAGACCGCACTTCAGAGTTACATTCCCTCAGTGTTAGAACACACACCCTCTGCTTCACCAAGCAGATACCCAGCATTAATATGGATTAAAAGTTATTTTGGTTGCCCAAAAAAGGGATACAAACACTTAATAGTGGCTAGTGAGTAAGTAGTGGCACTGCAAGTAGACAAATATATTAAACTGATTAATCATACAGTACATCAACATGAGTACCTGATGTAACATGGGATAAATTAAAAGTAAATAGAAAATAAAAGTACATAGTGTGTATTCAGTTCAGAACAAGAGCAGCACAGAAATGCAGTGTGTGAACCACTGACCGCTGCTTTGTGCTCAGGTAGGAGGCTCCGAGTTGCAATCAGACAGTTTTTTTCCGTCAAGTATCCCCTCTTCACCAGCTGTGTGAGTGTGTCCTACAGACAACATGAACCATTATGTTATTCGTTTGAAAATGAAACCACACCCTTTGAATGGTGCACAATTTCAAGATTTATGCACTGTGTATAAGTTGGTTTGGACTTAGATGCTGCCTGAGGTTCCAGCTCTGATGCAGTGGATCTTGTTCCCCTGTGGAAATACACCCTAAATCACTAAGTAATTAAAAAGAAACACACTAATTATTTCTGAGCAAGTAGGTTGCATTTAAAGCACAGATGCCAATCTTTTACTTTTATATCTATAGGGGAAACCGCCTGCATTTTAACTATGAGCTGTTAAATAAAAGCATTGAGCAAGGAGCTCCGTCTTACCTTGGCCATGTCGGTTAGGATGTTGGCAAGAAACTCAGTAGCCGTTTCTTTCAGGGCCTGCAGCTGCATGTCCCCCTCTTTATCACGACTCCTCTCAGAGTCAGGATGGCTTTCCCTTGTTCTCTGCTGACAGTCCCGTAAGTACTGCAATACCCGTAGAAGGCTCCCTACGAGAGGCAGGTCTACAGTGGAAATGACAGACAAGGCCTCAGTGCTCAGACCCTGAAGTCTAGGTGAGAGGACATTTAGCTACACTCCATCGTATCATATCAAAATTATAAGTATAATAAACATAAGCTACTACCGCAATCTCTAAGAAAAGCATGCCACAAACTCCAAGGTGTCCCAGATCTCCCACACCCTCCCCACACACGTGTTTTCTTGCACCCCTTCATCGATACTCTTTCCCCAACCCTGCCCAAGTCATACTGGGCTCCGTGTTGCCGTCCTGCTGGCCATGGCATGGGAAGATTACAGAGAGCACAGCCAATGTGGGTGCCAGAAGCCCCTTCTGTTCCTGTAGTACAATGGGGGGGTCGTCGGACTGGCACAGATCCTCACACACCAGCTCGCTCAGCAGGGTCCAAGCTTCCTTACCAGGGCCACCTGATGCTGCTGCAGAGGGAGCAAAGCCTTGGTCTGTATAAGTAAGCAAGCTATATTGTACTGTAAATGCATACTTTATTTTAGTGTTTCCTGTACAGCCTCTAATATTCATCACAATATGTTTAATCTAGATTTCTCCCCTCATTTTACACAATCACAGCTTTGTGGTTAGAGTTGCCGGTTTACATTCGGAAGACCAAGATTCGATTCCTAGTGTCCGCAAGGAACAAGTTATTTATTGCCAAATTGTTCCCGTAACAGTTATCCTTCTTTTTAAATAAATTATTTATACAGCAAATATATTTTTAAGAAACTACATATTTTAAGTCAGTTTGAAGAGAAGCATCAGATCAATTAATAATTAAGTTTATATAAATACTGCAGACCTTAAGCTGATGAACGCAGTGACCGTGTTAACTGGGACAAGCAAGTCCCTCATTAAATCACTCAAAGACAAAAGCACAGGGATGGAGAATCACACTAGTGCTGGCTGAACTGTGGGCCATCTTTGGTTGGAGATATTACCCAGCATCTGGATGCCCTCATCCACCGTGGTAAGGAGTTGGAAGGCATGAACGTACACCTCCAACCCTTCTAAACTGTCTGCCCTGCCCAACAAACAAATAAATAAAGCATGGAATCAAACATAGGTTCATATTGACACAATATCTTGAGCAACAAAATGTTTCAGAAATGCAAAAAACTGAGAAGTCTCATGCAGAAGTGCTTCTGTTACCTGAGCTGCTTGATAGCCTCCAGCAGGGAGGGAACAATGTGGACGTGGTTCTTCAGGTCGGTTTCATTGGGCCGGGCTGTGATCCAGTTCTTCATCAGCTCCTCATCCATGTCAAACAGCTTGTCCACCAGTTCCCCCACTTTCACCAGGAGGTCCACTGAGTGTACAAACAGGTATGATAGGCAGGTGTGAAGTCAGAGATACGCAAGTTACCCATGTCACATGTAAGCATGAACATGTTCAGGTGCCTACCGTTGGTGGAGCTGCACATAATGAAGCACAGGTTAGGGAGAACGGACACCTGTTGCCGAATGCGATCCAGCCACAAGGGTGCAACGTCAGCATGAGACAGACAGGTTAGCAGCAGCCTGAAGATACAGTTAAACCCATTTTAGACTAACAGCACTGCCTAGTTGTAGAGAAGCAACTGTTACATAAGACAGGAAAAGCACATAAAAGTGCAGATTGTGTTTATAATTAGAATTAAGTTGCTTAAACATTTTTATAAAATTGTGGAGATAAACTGTGATTAACATAATGGTATAAATAAATATCAACCTAAACAAGTCACATGAATCATTTTCATAACACAGCCCTATCAACCTGTTTGTCATCAAAAATCACTGGAAACAGGTCTACAAAAGGATATTTCGATTCAGTTGTGGTTGTCAATAAAGTCAGCAACACAATAACACAAACAATGATCTCAAGCAAGGGCAGAAGGAGCACCTTTATCACTCTGTCCCAGCGGTTTATCAAAGAACAAGTCCAGCTCACCTGGTGGTCTCGAGCAGCGTGGGTGGGTCAGCATCTCCAAGGAGAAGTAATAACACTGCACTGTGAAGAAAAGCATTCAATGCACAAATAAAATCACATAAACTCATCTATGTACAGTATAATATTGTTGCATCAAAGGTATTTACATAGAGAACTGCTAAATCCAACTGATTCTACAGGTGTTAAATCCCAATAATTTGTAATCCATGTAAAGAGTTCACAGTTAAAGCATTATAGCTCATGTCTGCTTGATGACAACACTAAGCTGGCTAACATGTTTACTCACCCCAGGTCTTTACTCTGGCTCAGGGTTAGACAGGTATCAGGAAAGCAAGCCATGTTCCCTAGAATTCCCACGCAAATTTCCTGTAGGGTAGAGATTACCAGCCACAGGTGATTAAAAAACCTTTCTTTTTACACCGCCATTAACAGACATAACATAAAATTATCTCAGCAGTGGGACAAAGAAATGCTTGTTTTAAAATGAAACACAATGAGCTGCTCATCAATGCTGCACTCAAATCTCAGTCCTCTGAGGAGACCTAACCTGGTTCCACTCCACCACTAAGGATTAATATAACTTAAAAGTTAAGATGACTAATTCAGTGTTTGTGTTAATATGTGATTTTGTGCCCGTTTTGTCTACAACATCAGATAATGATGCAAGAGGACATTGCAGCGGTGTCAGAAACAGGAACCAAAAAACCTGATGGTTCTGTGTTCATCTTTGAGTTCATATGGTGCGTGTGAGGAGACTTTACCCTTGTCACAGAGATGGATCCCCACTGTCAACTTACCGTGAGCCTCGGATTCCGGGACTTAGCGATCACCCCAAGCAGGATATCTCCAGCCTTGAACTCCTCCAGGAAGCCTGCCACATCCTAGGCACATGTTCACATGTGAGAAAGAACAAACACAAAGAGAGGTACAAATAATGACAAAAAACGTATAAATTACACAGTCAATGATTCCTCATTCACTTAATAATCTTTCATATTAAGATAAAAGCATTGTTATGCACAAATAGTGATTTTTTTTTTATTACCAGTTTTCTATATGAATATTCCTACAAGTGTGACCCACCTTGTCCATCGCCATGTCCCAGATCTTACACAGCTCCTCTTCCTCTTCCTCAGGCAGCTCCACCTCACTGTCCTGATCAGACCCCTCCTGGTTACCCCCCTCCTGTTCAGTCACCATCTGGAAGAGCAGAAAGGTCACAAAACACAGTGTTTAGTTACAACATCACTGTGATTAGCTGAATCTCCTGAAAAGAGTCTCCTGAGAAGGACATGGCCATGCAAATGCACTTTTACATATTTTCATGGAAATATAGGTATCCCTCATTATCTGAACTCTTGCTATCCAAACATTTGCTGTATCAAACTGTTAAAAAAAAACCTCAAATTCATTATTTGAATCGAAAATCTGCATCTAATTTTTTTTTTTTTTTTTTTTTTAAAGAGCTAGCACCTAGTCTGAGCAAGAGGATGTAGAGTGTTACAAATATAAAAGTACTGAGTATTACTGGACATGAATTCAATTCCACAGAAGTGTCTGTCTGTCATTTTGGGCTTTAAGGGACATTAAGGTAGATACAGAATCAGGTAATGAGGAATGTCTATACTCTCAATTTTTTTCTTCATTTCCACTACATTTGCAACTTGTTGCCCAAATGGAAATAATGCAACATCAAATATTTTATACATAATCCATACAAAGGCACCAGTCTGTGGTTGGAAGGCATGCCTATTTCTAGTCCTATGTCACTGTCACATTAATTTCTATGTACAATATGCTGCAGTTGGCACTACCCCATCATACTTTACCACACCAATGTGAGCTTATATGGAGAAAGACTGACTCTGTGCCCTTAACTTACAGGTTCAGTGAACTGTACTTTTCCATGCACTGGTCTTAAACAGCTGTACCTGAACTAGGCGGGTCAAGGTGCTGAAGAGCCAGTGCTTGCTGTACACTGTCTCACCAATAGCATCTCCTGCTTCCCCAGACTCATCCCCATCCCGGTTAGGTGGTGGAGAGGGGTTCCGGTCCATTTGGGGAGAGTCTGGGAGGTCCCTGGGAGAGGGTGACCTGTTGCTTCTATCTGGGTCTACATCTGCAGGGTTACAGCCGGGCTCTGAAATAACAAAAATTAAACATTGTATTCTAACTACTAGGCTACTTGCAACCGTTCAATATGGCATTTCATCTGTTGTGCAAATATCAAGGCTCACAAATTCTTCTATTACTGGTCTGAAGATGTTAAAGCAATCTCTATGCTGTCACGTTTAACTGAATCTCTCCAAAAATAAAATGACATATGAACTGCTGCATGGCTTTTGGGCACATTGTGCTCAGCAGGCATTGCCATGAAGAATATAATTCATGGCCCCACTGATAATATGCTGCTGTATAAAAGTGCAAGTAATTTTAATAATTTAAATATTACTTAATAATAAAAACGAGTTATTGTATAAGGTATACGTTAATATTCTACCTACTTTGCCAGGAAAGGTGTTTCATAAATAAACGTATTATGAATGCACAAATAATGAGTTGTTCAAATAAACATCAAATTTCGCAAAATATCTTTGAGTTACCGTATTTTACATATACACATTAGCCATATACTATAAACATGCTAAACTCAAAGAGCTTCTACTTTATAATACCTTCACAGCAGTAATATTGTTTTTATGACATAAGTTACGAGTTAGATCTATTTCGAAGATGTGTAAATTTTATATTTAAGCTATTACAACGTAGCAATGTCTCCATGATCACATCCCATTACGTCGAAGCACACAAAAATGCATATTTCACTAGCAAGATGAGGTCAGGGAGCTAAAATAATCATAAATTTTCACTTACCCATGAGGACCGGCCACTTAGAGAGAAATATCAGCCCCTAAATGCAGTTATTTAGCAGAATAACCCGTGCGCTTTGAAAACGATGCACTAAGCTAACTTATCCCTCAAGTCGACATGTTCAAACGGACCTCCGTTGTTATTCCATATTGCGCATGCGTAAATACGCGCACGCTATCGACGTAACGAGGGATGTTGGGATATGTAGTTCTAGTTGGTCACATTCCGTTTTATAGATTTGAGAACAACTGTTCTACTGTCCGTGGGTCATGTTGCCTTTTGCTGTAACCGAAGTCCTCCTTAAAGGTCAAATTATTCCTATTTTATAAAAAAAAATCCCAAAATAATTAAAATGTAAAAAAAAATAAAGACTTACTTTTACTTCTTCTTCTTCTTTCAGCTGCTCCCGTTAGCGGTCGCCACAGCGGATCAAAAGCTTCCACTTCTTCCTGTCCTCTGCATCTTTCTCTGTCGCACCCACCACCTGCATGTCCTCCTTCACCACATCCATAAATCTCCTCTTAGGCCTTCCTCTCTTCCTCTTGCCTGGCAGCTCCATCCCTAGCATCCTTCTCCCGATATATCCAGAATCTCTCCTCCGCACATGTCCAAACCAACGCAATCTTGCCTCTCTGACTTTGTCTCCAAACCGTCCAACCTGTGCTGACCCTCTAATATACTAATTTCTAATCCTGTCCATCCTCGTCACACCCAATGCAAACCTTAACATCTTTAACTCTGCCGCCTCCAGCTCTGCCTCCTGTCTTTTGGTCAGTGCCACCGTCTCCAACCCATAAAGCATAGCTGGTCTCACTACCATCTTATAGACCTTCCCTTTCACTCTTGCTGGTACCCTTCTGTCACAGATCACTCCTGACACTCTTCTCCACCCACTCCACCCTGCCTGCACTCTCTTCTTCACCTCTCTTCCACACTCCCCATTACTCTGGGCTGTTGATCCTAAGTATTTAAATTCCCCCACCTTCGCCAACTCTATTCCCTGCATCCTCACCGTTCCTCTGTCCTCCCTCTCATTTATGCACATGTATTCTGTCTTAGTCCTACTGACCTTCATTCCTCTTCTCTCTAGAGCATATCGCCACCTCTCCAGGGTCTCTTCAACCTGCTCCCTACTCTCACTACAGATCACAATGTCATCTGCAAACATCATAGTCCACGGTGCCTCCTGTCTGATCTCATCTGTCAACCTGTCCATTACCATTGCAAATAAGAAAGGACTCAAAGCTGATCCTTGATGTAATCCTACCCCCACCCTGAAAGCATCTGTCACTCCTACTGCAGACCTCACCACTGTCACACTGTCCTTGTACATATCCTGTACCACTCTTACATACTTTTCTGGCACCCCCGACTTCCTCATACAATACCACAGCTCCTCTCTAGGTACCCTGTCATATGCTTTCTCTAAGTCCACGAAGACACAATGCAACTCCTTCTTACCTTCTCGGTACTTCTCCATCAACACCCTCAGAGCAAACAACGCATCTGTAGTACTCCTTCTCGGCATGAAGCCATACTGCTGCTCACTAATTGTCATCTCCCTTCTTAACCTAGCTTCCACTACTCTCTCCCATAACTTCATGCTATGGCTGATCAGTTTTATCCCTCTGTAGTTACTACAGCTGTGCACATCACCTTTATTCTTAAAAATAGGTACCAGTAGACTTCTTCTCCACTCCTCAGGCATCGTCTCACTTTCCAAGATTCCATTAAACAATCTGGTTAAAAACTCCACTGCCATCTCTCCTAAACACTTCCATGCTTCCACAGGTATGTCATCTGGGCCAACAGCCTTTCCATTCTTCATCCTCTTCATAGCTGTCCTAACTTCCTCCTTGCTAATACATTGCACTCCCCTGTTCGTAGTCCCTACATCATCCAGTCTTCTCTCTCTCTCGTTCTCTTCATTCATCAACCCCTCAAAGTACTCTTTCCATCTGCTCAACACACTCTCCTTGCTTGTGATTACATTTCCATCGCTATCCTTTATCACCCTAACCTGCTGCACATCTTTCCCAGCTCGGTCCCTCTGCCTAGCCAATCGGTACAGGTTCTTTTCTCCCTCCTTAGTGTCCAACCTCTCATACAATTCACCATAAGCCTTCTCTTTAGCCTTTGCCACCTCTCTCTTCGCCCTACGCCTCATCTCCTTGTACTCCTGTCTACATTCTTCATCTCTCTGTCTATCCCACTTCTTCTTCGCCAGCCTCTTCCTCTGTATGCTCTCCTGTACTTCTTCATTCCACCACCAGGTTTCCTTGTCCTCCTTCCTCTGTCCCGATGCCACACCAAGCACCTTTCTAGCTGTCTCCCTTACCACTTCTGCTGTAGATGTCCAGCTCACTGGTAACTTTTCACTGCCACCCAGTGCCTGTCTTAATTCCTCCCTGAACTCCACCTTATAGTTTTCCTTTTCCAACTTCCACCATTTGATCCTTGGTTCTGCCCTCACTCTCCTTCTCTTTTTGATCTCCAATGTCATCCTACAAACCACCATCCTATGCTGCCTAACTACGCTTTCCCCTGCCACCACTTTACAGTCTACAGTCTCCTTCAGTCTGGCCCTCCTGCATAAGATATAGTCCACCTGTGTGCATCTTCCTCCACTCTTGTACGTCACCCTGTGTTCCTCTCTCTTCTTAAAATACGTGTTTACCACAGCCATGTTCATCCTTTTTGCAAAATCCACTATCATCTGACCTTCTGCGTTCCTCTCCTTGACACCATATCTACCCATCACCTCCTCATCTCCTCTGTTTCCTTCCCCAACATGTCCATTGAAATCCGCTCCAATCACCACTCTCTCTCCCTCAGGTACACTCCTCGCCACTTCATCCATATCACTCCAGAATTCTTCTTTCTCATCCATCTCACACCCAACTTGCGGGGCATATGCACTAACAACATTCAGCATCAGACCATCAATTTCCAGTTTCATAACCATCACTCTGTCAGACACTCGCTTCACCTCCAAGACACTCTTTACATACTGTTCCTTCAGGATAATCCCTACCCCGTTTCTCCTCCCATCCACACCATGGTAAAACAGTTTAAAACCCCCTCCGATGCACCTAGTCTTACTCCCCTTCCATTTGGTCTCTTGCACACACAATATATCAACCTTCCTTCTCTCCATCATATCTGCAAGCTCTCTCCTTTTACCAGTCATACTACCAACATTCAAAGTTCCTATCCTCACGTCCACTCTCTTAACCTTCCTCCTCTCCTCCTTCCTCCGGACATGCCTTCCTCCTCTCTTCCTCCTTCTTTGGCCAGCAGTAGCCCAATTTCTGCCAGCACCCTGTCGGCTAGCAGTGCTGGTGGCGGTCGTTGTTAACCCGGGCCTTGACCGATCCGGTTTGGAAATTTCTATTTTTGTCCGCATATTTAGTTTGGCAAAAATTTTTACGCCGGATGCCCTTCCTGACGCAACCCTCTCCATTTCCGGGCTTGGGACCAGCACAAAGACATGCACTAGTTTGTGCATCCCCTTGCGGCTGGATTAAAGACTTACTTTTACTGATTTTTTTAAAATTGTACACTTTAATTTAGCTTACACCTTGTCTTGTGTTAACTTATAGCATTATGTAATTTCAAAACATAAGTAATAAAATGTTAATTTATGTGTCTAACACAGAATCAGCCTAGGAATGGACTAGACACCCTAGACATGATTTAACAAAAAGTATACATTAAAGTGTAGTTAATGGACTTTTCAAGGTTTGGAAAACATGTCATAGGAGTGCTAGTCAATGCCAGCTCCATTTCTTTCTATATTTTTTGCAAATTGTATAGTTTTCTATCTCTGTTCTCAGTAATAATTCTGTGTCATTATACAGACGTTTGACTGAACTGAGATCTAGTGACTGGGTAGGCAATCCATAGTGTCAGGGCACTTTGTCTTGTTGAAAGAACTTAATATAAGAACTTGCATAGTATTAATAAGTTATTGCATTAATTAGTGATGTTATTTAGTTATATAATAAAGAATTAATAAAGAACTTCTCAAATTGCTCCTAACTTTCAGCATAAGCTGATCTGTAATTATTAACAATGTATTTTATTATATTTTATTTTATAGTTGTTTTATTTGAAAAAATTATATGTGATTTTGGATGAGATCATGTTTTCTTTTCAAATCTACACTTGACTGTCCAGGGTGTGCTTCTGGGTTATGCTGTGGATCATCATGACCCCACTATGGACACACAGATGGTAAAAAAAAAAAAAATTAAACCATCTTTATGGACTGAACTGCACAATCACATCTTTTTGTTCCATCAGTCAATATTTCCTACATTTAAAAATGCAGACATTTGTAAATATTAGCTGTAAATATTGTGCTAGCTTCGAGCACAAACATGCCCTGTGCCAGATGTGGCCTTATGCTGCTTCCCTGGGTACACCGTGTTACTCACGCGCTCTTTGTCAAATATTGAATTGGACGACATGCAGTATTCTTCAAAATACAAATCTCTGTTCTCTCAAGGGCATTTAACATAATGATTCAAAGGTAAACTAAATTGTGATTGTAAAATGTAATCAAAAAGAACTTAGGATTGTTTCATTTGAGCTGCCCTATCGTAGAGTCTCATATCCAGGCCTTTCTTAATTTTTATGATGACCAAATCTGGATGTTTTGCACCTCCAAACAGCTGAGTTCAAGTTATGTCAGAAGCACATGATTTTTAGTATTTAACAGACACATTTATCCAAGGTGACTTACAGTGTTATACATGCTACACTATAACTCTCAACCATTGTTCTTAAATTTCTACAGTAGTGCAATGTAACACACTCACTCATACATGCACATTGTAAGCAATTTAGTCACCAGTTAATTTGAAACACAAGTCTTTGGACTGAGGGGACACAAACACAAACATTTGGAGATGCAGGAGGCATTTTTTTTCTCTATATATAGCTGTTTTATTATTTGCTTTTCATAAATCATTACAATATGTTTTAATAAACATGTTCAGCATTCTGTTTCATTTTTTTAAAATTCACTTTTGTGTAAGTGCACATTTATTATAGCAGGCCCCATAACATTGATGGTATGGCAGAGTTAAAAGCCATTTTTGGCTTTATGTGCAGTTTTGGCAGCAGAGCAGAGCAATACAACATTAGCCTTAACTGCTTCTTCTGGCTGGGGTTGTGGTAGTCTAACGTCTACCCCAGAAGTACTGATGGCTAAGCAAAGTGCCGATATCCTGGATGCCTGTCCATTGCGCAGTCATGCACACCTACGTTCAAGGGTGGATTTGGAGGCCTGATGTAAAGATAGGAGTGGGGCCCTCATCAGTCCCTTGTCACCCTTTTCTATATTCAGTCTTCTGAACGTGTTCATACCTGCCATCGATTTCCAACCGGTTTGCTCTGACACAGGATATGACATAGCACTTACAACACAATTGACTATTCCAGGTCTGGATTACGATGGGCTACTTGTTCAACGTTCAACATTTTATTACAAGTTTATGTTAAAGAATCAATGCATTTGCACGCAAAGGGCAAGTTAAAGTGACCAAACAATCTGAAGCACATGTCCCTGGACTGTGGGATGGAACCCAAATGAACACAGCAAACATGCAAACTCCACACAGACTGAGCGAGATTCAAGCCCACAACTAAACTGCCCAAGTGTTGGGAGGCGACATGACTACTCGCTACTTGGTCTTTCCCATAAAATTGTGCAGTGTTTATCATGCAATTGAGCATCAACACCGGATACGGACTGCAAACACTGTGGACACAAGCTGTGAATAAAAGCAGTCCCGCAGGCCGGTTTCTGTTCTGCATGCTGCCAGCCTCATCCTGGGTGCAGAAACGCAGTTGGGTTCCTCTGTGAAAAAGGACAAAAAGTGCAGTTGAGGATAAACAGGTGTTGAAAACAAGAAAAATGTTCGAACCCTATGAAATTCTTTGGTGATGTGCTAATTCAAATTAAATCAGAATTAATTCCTCATTGTGGCATTTCCTAAATGTATCAGCAGGGTGAATGATGCCTGTCCCTCACATGGCTGCAATAAAAATTATGTTTTATACATGCAGTGATGCAAGGGGGCTTTTTGAACACTGCCGTGTGCAGCAGCCAGACTCGAAATTTGGACAGCCAGCAAATTAATGTGACGCCACGGCTCTGTGGAGAGAAATCGTCGCGACTTTTCGGAGAAGCCAGAAGAAGGAAAGGACGAGCGCCGCAAGCGCCCAAGCCTTCCTTCGGATCGCAGTCGCCGCTCGTTCGCGCCGGCTTCCTCTGCGCGCTCCCGTCAGCCAGGAATTCCGCCCCGAACGCAAGCCGAGCGCCTGGGCACTCCCACGCGCGCCCCCGCTTTCCAGCGAACTCCCAGGCACGCTCGAGCCCGCGTTGAGTGGCGGAAGCCCGCAGCGTGACCGCGCAAGCAGAGAGCCGTTGGCAGCGGAGGAGCTCAAAATGCCGGCGGTGTCGAAGGGGGACGGCATGCGCGGCCTCGCCGTCTTCATCTCGGACATCCGCAACTGTGAGTGGAGCGGCGGAGCGCGCCGTGTCGGGCGCGGCCGAGTGTGCGTGCGCAAAGGCCCGGGCGCCCTGCTCGCCGCCGCGCTAAAGGCACGGGGAGGAAGGCCTCTCCTGCGGCCACTGACGCCGCCGGTGCCGGTGGGGCACCGAAGACGGCAGCCCGCAGGCCGGGTGCCGCGTAGGGAGCGTCCCGGTGTTAGTTCGTCTGGACAGAAACTTTGTGTTACGGGTCCGCCGGTTTGAGAAAGTTTCACATTTACGGCAGACTGTGGCGGCGCTCCCTCTCTCACACTGTGTGTGCGCGCAAACGTCCACTTGCCCTGTGCTTGCTATGTTTTTTACTGTCAGTCTTCGCTTGTACGCCTGGCTGACATTAGTGACGGTGAGGTGAGATTCACAGCGGACGAAAGGTCCTTCTTCCGGTCCGTGTGTGTCAGTGACAGCGGTTAACCTGGACTGTGCGTTTAGACGTGGGTTCGACCCTAGCTCTGTCTGTGTGGCGTTTGCCTGCTCCCCCTCATGTTTCCTCTAGATGCTCCTTTTTATTAAACCTTATTCCTCCTTATTTATTTTTTTTTTATTTGAAGTGTGCAGGACCCTTGATCAAAGTGCTTGTACTAAAATATTGCAGTGAAACTACCAAATCATGTAATCTGTGCTGTCATCCTGATCCAGTTTACTGTATTTCCTGTTGTAATTCAGGGCATCTGGCTTACTCAAAGGTACAGCAGTGGAGCCCCAAACCAGTGACCGTTGGGTGACGCGTCCACGCTGTTAGCCTTTGCCCTTGCGGTGGATTCTCCTTAAGTGTGTTTTTGCCGTTTTGTGGGGAGAGAAGAGTGTTAATAAACTCAGTCCATGCATTCAGCAGAGTTATCATCTGTTCAAAGGGTGGAATGCGGCGTGGCCATCTCATGGCCTTTACGTGTGTGTCTGAAAGGCTGTCCCTAATGGTGACAGATTAGAGGGTCGTCCCTGCACCCTGTGTCTGGTCTACTTCCACTTTTCCCACAGTTCCCTAAATGACCGCATCTAATCGGGAAGTTCGGAGCCCTGCCACCCCCCACCAATACCCCTCTATATTTTTTCTTTTTATTTTTCATTGGTGTGACAAGTTTTGGTACAGTTGTATTGTCAGCAATGAATGAACAATTGCATAAACAAGATTATCCTATCCCAGAGTGAGGGTAAATTGATATTTATAGTAAAAATGAAAATGTTTTTAGACGTATAAAAATAGAGAACGAAATGAATCACTTGGTCTCTGGCACCGCGAGACCCGCAGCTTTCACTTTATACACCTGAATAGTGTTTGCGCTGTCAGTGTTTCAGCAGCATATAAGTTTGCTGTGATTTGTGTGGTATTGTGGCATGCCTCTGAGTAGCAGTTTGGCAGACAAAACAGTAATTATCTTTAAAACCCATTGGGTTTCAAGACGCGTGGGTGGTCGGAACCAGCGTCTCTTTCCTTCAGGCCACCCCTCTCATAAAGTCAAATCAACAAAAGGGTTATTGTGTTGCCATTAACAGCTCATCTGATGTTTAGTTTCAGGTGCAGACAGTTGTAAAGCAAAATTGTATAAACATATATCACTTCGTGGAACAGTTTTAAGTGGAGAGCAAGTAGGGGGTAAATCCCTTTGTGAGGAACCAGTTATGGGGAGAGCAAGATGTTGATATAGTGGTTTCTACCATGTTGATGCACACACAGGGCTGCCAACTGTTCTTTAGCTGTTCATTTTTTTGTTTTGTTTTGAAAACAATATAAGCATAATATTTATAAATTTTGCTTTTAATCTGCGCAAGTTTAGTCTGCAAATCTGGTTTGGCTGTTCATTTGTTTGCTATTTCTCATTCACTAACTTTTAACTTCTATGTATATTTATCTACATCTTATTCTTTATTTTTCTTAACTCCATTATTTAAATTTCTTATATCTTATAATATATCTTATTTGCTGAGGGTGTCTGGAAGCAACACTTTTCATGGTCACAACCCTGCTATGCTGCTGTTAGTGCACCCATGACAAATAAGCCCTTGAAAACTTGAAAACAAAGGTGTGTTTAACTATTGTTGTGGCTGATGTTTTGATTCACAGAGTATTTGGAAACTCATCAATACTAAATGTAGGAGAGGAGTAGAAGGTGAGGTGGTGAGACCGAAAGGGTCGTAACATTTTTATTTTGCACAGACCCCTTTCACGTAGTTTACAGCTGACACCCTATACAGCAGTAAACTTCCTCTATGTTAATTTTAATATTGTGTAAGATATACAACTGGTGAGATTAATGGAATCTCTTGGGGGCAGCATGATTCGAGTTTTATCACAAATTCTCAATGTAAACATGTCAGAAATATCCCAAGTATCTATAAAGTTTAATCTGTTTTTGTTTGACTTTTATGCACAGCTTTGTTTTTCAAGCCCCAGACTATAAATTTGGCACATAGGTACTTCCGACCCTAAGTAAGGTTTTTGTTTGGCAAAGTTCATTAAACTCTAAAAAGACTACTTAATATATTGAACATTTAAAATTCTCCATGACGCAGCTTGGGGAAGCAGGAGTAGTAACACTGACAGACTTTCTAGCTCCACACAGTCAGCATCACACCACACATGCTGATGTATGTGACACTGCTGGAATTTCTTGCCACGCACAGCAAAGGACAACATATAGGTTGAAGCAGTTTCTCACTCAAATACATACAAATTGGGACATGATGAAGTTTGGTGATGTATTTATTACTGTTTGCACGTTATTCCACATATGCGCTCTACACACTCACACACAAATGTTCTATATTTAACAACAATACTAGGCAGCTCCTGGGGCCAAAGTGCCTCCAGCTCTGTAACTCCGTGCATGTGGCTTTTCATAGAAGCATCTGCTTACCGGCACTAATAAAAGATCTTGCCTGCCACCCACAGCTGTACTCATTTATTTGTGTCAGTTCTGATGCTCTGCGCAGCAGGAAATTTTACAGCAGATTACACAACTTAAAATGTCACATGTTGCATTGTGCAACTTAATGTTGTGACATGTTGCATTTTGTCATATACTGTATATTGACGAACATTTGGCTCAAATGCTTTTGGCTTCAAGTTCAAGTCCTATCTATTGAGTTACTTTACCTCTTACCTCAATCTGCATAAAATTCTTATATGTTAGATGCTCATAAAAAAAATTAGGGGGGAAAAAAGCAGGCAAGCAGTTTTATGATATATAATAAATTAGGATATGAATATAATTGGCCATAGACACTAAATTCAAGGGCAGCTTGCCACAGTTATCTATAAGTACAAAATTACTTTTCTTCAGGGTTCATGTCTCAAGCCATATGCATCTGTAAGGGACTGTTTTGCATGCTGTAGTGTTGACTGCTTTTTCAATGTATGCTTTCAGGCAAAAGCAAAGAAGCAGAGGTCAAGAGGATAAACAAAGAGCTGGCCAATATTCGCTCCAAGTTCAAAGGTAAGCAATTGGTGTGTAATATTGCACACATTTGGCATTTTGATTCTGGCAATCATCAGTCTTCATTCAGAAATCACATGAGATCAAGAACTAACAGATAAAAGCGGAGTAAAGCTCCATCAGTCTTCTACATCAATAGCTCAACATCACTGGTCAATGTGGAAGATGGCAAAAAAATAGACTATTTGAAACCTTCTGGTGTTTGTGGACAGAGTGTTCTATCTAAGTCTTTGGAAAAGGTTTTTTGATGAGATGAGTTCAACTCTGAACTTTTGGTCAAATTTCAAAATTTGTCAATTTTTTGTATGGGTCAAAATTAATATTGTAAGTGCCCCAGCAAACACTATCAATGCAGTGAAGCTTGGTGGCAGCATTGTACTGTGAGGCTGTGCATCTTGGTTCAATTGAAGGAAACATGGGTTATGTAAACTATGTGGAGCTACTGTAAATGAATTTGTTTGCTAAAAAAGAAAAACTAAAGGCTGAAATAAAAAATATAATGTTTTAGCATACTAATAACAGTGACAAAACACCACTGCAGTGGCTCAAGAATGAACTTTTGAATGTCTATGAATGTCACAATGGTTCAGTAACAGAATTGAGCCCAAGACCCCTGGGTACCTGCAATGTAAACTGAAGACTGTGGTCCACATACAGTAGGTTGTATAAGGACCTCAAAAGTTTTTTCAGAACAACTGATAAGCCTTCACCACATTATTTATTAAAAATACTCAGTTGAACATGCAGCCACTTGTGTAATGTGGGCCTTCAAAAATAGTGGTATTAGACTAATTGACTTTACTTTGAGAATCACATTACAGTATCTGTGTCTTTGTTGGTAAAATGTAAGTCTTGTCTGAGTTGTGCGTCACTTTGGACGTGATCTGGTTGACACCTACCAAACAACATTATTGTGGCCAAAGGTGGTTGTATCAAATGTGTGCAATGTGTATACTTTATATTTTAGTTTTTGGCTTTCTTCTGGCATGTTTGTATGTTTGTACTTAGGAACACTCTGTTTGAGCATTTTTCCAATTTAAAAAAAAACTGGAAAATATGTAATTTGTACTTGTAGACTTTGAAAGCTTTCAAAAGTTTCCCATTTTCATGGCACCATGTACAAGTTAATCAGGTGTTAAATAGATTTAGTAATTGTTTTGCTAAAATATTTATTTATTGATTTATTTATTGATTGATTGATTCATTCATTCATATGACAATCTGGTTGTCAAGCTGATAAGCTAACTTGGTACAGTTAAAGAGAGTTAAATAGTTAATGAATGGTCGTGTACTATTATCATTCTTCTTGGGTATTTCACAGATTCATCCCAGATTGGGTTTTGCCAGTGTTGAGGAGAAAATGCAGTTCAGCACCTTGACAAAGCGGTATTTTCTGTGGTTTAATCTTGTATCTGCTCTACCTTCTTGTGCCATTCTGTGCTGTAGGGGATAAGGCTTTGGATGGCTACAGCAAGAAGAAATATGTGTGCAAGCTGCTATTCATCTTTCTGCTGGGCCATGACATCGACTTCGGCCACATGGAGGCAGTCAACCTGCTGAGCTCAAATAAGTACACGGAGAAGCAGATTGTGCGTGGAATTTTTATGGGTTAATTGCATCAATGTGTGAGCACTTGTGCTGCAGATTTGTGAGTTTCTGGGTTCACCATCTTTCTTATTTTCAGGCTTTGCCACTACTATTAAGTCTAGGGTATACAGTGGCCTTGGAGGACCCTCTGTGTATGTGGCATGTTTTGTTTATATCAAAAAAGTGTAAAAAGCAGTTTCATTCTCTGAATTTTACAATAGAGGATTAGTGTCCATTAAGGAGTGTTTATAATTTGTTGTTGTGCAAAGGGAAAAGTTGATTGAAATCTGCATGTAGTTTGCACATAAATCCCCGCCTTCGGTCATAGTGCCAGTACATTTGTAACTGCATACAGTCTTCATCTTTTGCCTATTTGCTGAAAAACATTTATTTTAACTATGCTGTTTCATGTAAGAAGACTTAAATGGTTGTGAACAGTGAGCTTATCGAAACATTAGTTCTTAATCAGGCATGGTGACTGTTTATTCACCAGTGAACCCCCCCCACCCCACCCCACCCCACCCCACCACCAGGGCTACCTGTTCATCTCCGTTCTAGTGAACTCAAACAGTGATCTCATCCGTCTGATTAACAATGCCATCAAGAATGACTTGGCCAGCAGGAACCCCACCTTTATGAACCTGGCCCTGCACTGCATCGCTAATGTTGGCAGCCGAGAGATGGCAGAGGCTTTTGCTGCTGAGATCCCCCGCATCCTTGTGGCTGGGTGAGCCTGCCTTTCCCTGTTCTAGAGCTTTGCTGTATCAGAAGGTTTTTCAAGTACCTGTTTGCATTTATATGTCCTCTTGAGTTTTATTGTCATTGGAATGGAAAAAAGTTTCTATGTTCAAAAATGACATTTGTAAATGAGAACCCAGTGTATATGTGTCTGTCTGATCTTGTGTGTTGTGCAGATAAAAGTGTCTACTGAATGTAAATGTAAAGAATCCTGTTTCACAGAGAGCTGCTAGTCTTTTAAAATTATGACTTCTATAAAATGTTAATTGGTATCTCAAAGTTTCACTGCAAATGAATGAAAGGCTGCTGTACTGAGCATGTGTTTGGACTGCAGACATGCTGTAATGTCTACATGCGTTGGATGTACTCTCTCTGTGTGTGTGTGTGTGTGTGTGTGTGTGTGTGTGTGTGTGTGTGTGTGTGTGTGTGTGTTTATTGCAGAGATACAATGGACAGTGTGAAGCAGAGCGCTGCACTTTGCCTACTGCGACTGAACAGAACCTCACCAGATCTGGTAGCCATGGGCGAGTGGACCTCCCGTGTGGTGCACCTACTCAATGACCAACACTTGGTATGGCACTCTGAGGAACGGAGGCTCAACTGTCGAAGTTTGGTCTAAATAGTAGTGCTCGACTCATCCTGCTTTAATGTGGTTTACATGCGCTTCACTGAAACACAAAGAGTTTCACAAAGTCTTAGTGAAAGACCTTCATGCTTGTTACCTTTTTGTTCTCTGAATAACATTTCAACACCCTTAAATGTTTTAATTCCTCTTGAATGAAGTGTAACTTTGGAGTAACTGGTAGTTGTGCAGAGTCAGGTTATTAGAAGGGGATAATGTTGTCTACGTAGGGGTCGTGAATACAGCTGTATGTGACAGCACTGCTGCTTTCCTGCAGGGTGTTGTAACAGCAGCCACCAGCCTCATCATCACACTGGCCCAAAAGAACCCAGATGAACTAAAGACCTCTGTGCCCTTGGCTGTGGGAAGACTAAGCAGAGTGAGTCAAACAGGTCTTGAGGGACTGTCAGGTTCTGGCTGTCACTAATATTGTTGCCTTGGACATATTCCTTCTGATTTTTAATTCTTTGTTAATTTTGGTTGCATGTGATACCTAGTTTTAGCTATTGTAGAATGTAGTCTTACATGAACATTTTGTTGACTTATTAAAATTAGTTGTTGGTCTTATGATTGAGAACATGTGGTACATTGTTACAGTGAATAATCCATTGCCACCATGTCAGCCTAAAGAGTCCTTGTGTTTCAGATTGTGACCCCCACCTCGTCAGATCTACAGGACTACACATACTACTTTGTCTCTGCCCCCTGGCTGTCAGTGAAACTGCTGCGTCTCCTGCAGTGCTACCCACCTCCAGGTAAATGTACTGTGGGCTTTCAGTTCCAGTTGTGAGATGGAGTCAGTGAGAGTCTGGAATTTCACTGCTGTCCTGTCACCGACCCCTGTGCTGGACAGAGGATGCTGCCATCCGGAGCAGACTGACTGAGTGCCTGGAGGCCATCCTGAACAAGGCTCAGGAGCCTCCCAAGTCCAAGAAGGTGCAGCACTCCAATGCCAAGTATGCGGTGCTGTTTGAGGCCATTAGCCTCATCATTCACCATGACAGGTTTGTACCACAAGCACCGGTTTGTTTGGGAGGAAGTAACCGTCTTGAAAAATAGCACAGCTTTAACAAATGAGAAGTATTAAGCTGATGTTAATGGTGACTATTGTTAGCTGTTGCAGTATGTGGTGCTCAATAGTGCTTGTGTGCCACCCCCCACCCCCCCCCAAGTGAGCCCAACCTGCTAGTTCGTGCATGTAACCAGCTGGGCCAGTTCCTCCAGCACCGAGAGACCAACCTGCGCTACTTGGCCCTTGAGAGCATGTGCATGCTGGCCAGCTCCGAATTCTCCCATGAGGCCGTCAAAACACACATTGAGACGGTCATCAATGCTCTTAAGGTACCTTTTCATCCTGCCATTGTGGTCCCACTGTATGTAGGGCCAATAGGTTGTGTGGTAGTGATAGCCATCATCTTGCAATCGAAAGACCCAGGCTTGAATCCCACCTCCTGCTGTAGTGCCCTTCAGCAAAATACTTACCTGAGACACTCCAGTAAAAATTACCCAGCTGTCTGTTTGGGTAAATCACTGTATTTTGCTACATGTACACACATAATGTTAAGCTGCTTTGGAAAAAGGTCTCAACCAATAAAAATAAATCAGTAGAAATAATGTCTGCAGAATGGGATAATGTCTGTTGCACTGTGCTGTTCTGTGCTGTATATTATTCAGCTGGGTGCAGTTGCTGCTGAAATGGGATTTTACAGTTTCGTGGCTATGTCTGCAGTTCTTGGTCATCAGAATACACTTCTGTGTGTGTGTGTGCATCTGTGTGTGTTCTGCAGACAGAGAGAGACGTCAGTGTGAGGCAGAGGGCAGTAGATCTTCTCTACGCCATGTGTGATCGCAGCAACTCCAAGCAGATCGTGGCAGAGATGCTCAGTTACTTGGAAACAGCAGACTACTCCATCCGGGAAGAGATTGTAAGGCAGACTGGTCTCTTGCTGCAAAACCAAAAACTTTTACTTACATTTCAAGTTGTAGGACTCATTTGTGTGTTTCTGCAGGCTTAGTTGTTTTCCAGCAATATTGTGAAGCATCATTCTATCTTAACAGCGACTGCTTGAACAAATGCAATGAATTCAATCCGTCACTGTCAAAAAGTATCAAATGGTCGTGCTATGCTGGTACATCAGGCGTTTTGTGATAGCGTTGTAACTGCTCTGCCCAGGTGCTGAAAGTGGCCATCCTGGCCGAGAAGTACGCTGTGGACTACACGTGGTATGTGGACACAATCCTTAACCTCATCCGCATTGCTGGAGATTATGTGAGTGAAGAGGTGTGGTACCGTGTCATCCAGATTGTCATCAATCGTGATGATGTTCAAGGCTACGCTGCCAAGACTGTGTTTGAGGTACACATCATGGTTTTTATAGTTGTATAGTCATTATTTTGCTAGTACAGACTGACTCACCCAAGTGAGCAATGGTTTTAAATAATTCTAAAGGACATATTAAATGGACAATTAGTTTTCTAAGGCCTTTCTGTAGATCAGGGCCCAAAGGCAATAATGAATGGTTTCACATTAGTTACAGACCAGAGCACCTCTGGCATGTGGTACTAAAGAATAACAACTTTCTTTTGTCCACACCCTAATATTAGATGGATTGTACATTAAATTACAACATGTAGCTGATCCTTTATTCATACAGTTAGAAGGATTGCATGATTAATATTTTGAATGTGTCAGTTTTTCCTATACTTTTCTTCAGAATTACAGAATCTAATTTTGCATGGGGAAATATAAAAGCTTTTCTGTATCATTATCCATAATCTGTGCTCTGGGTTTTCCTTCAGGTCACTCTAGCCTCATCCCATAATTCATCTTAATATATTGACATATCCTTAAGTGTTTATTACATTTTCTTGTTCTTCTTACTTGTGTTTCTTCTCCTGCAGGCCCTTCAGGCACCAGCCTGCCACGAAAACCTGGTGAAGGTTGGGGGCTACATTCTCGGAGAGTTTGGAAACCTGGTTGCTGGGGATCCACGCTCAAGGTAACCGCAGAATCGGCTTGGATCACACCCTGTTTTGTTTTCATGATAATAGCCTTTTTCCTGCACTGACTTTTTCTATTCTAATGGCGTATGCATGTTAAACACTACAATTAGCAACACTGAGCTGTTTGTCGTACCCAACCCTCCCTGTCCCTTATAGCCCCTTGGTACAGTTCAAACTGCTGCACTCAAAATTCCACCTGTGCTCAGTGCCAAGTCGTGCCCTGCTGCTCTCCACCTACATCAAGTTCATCAACCTGTTTCCTGAGATTAAGGGCACCATCCAGGAGGTCCTGCGCTCTGACAGCCAACTGAGGAACTCTGATGTTGAGCTGCAGCAGCGTGCTGTGGAGTACCTGCGCCTCAGTCTTGTTGCCAGCACTGACATACTGGTAAAGGATGGGACTGGGGATATTTGTGAGGGCAGTAAATTAGGATATGCAATGGGGCCATTTATGGCAAAGAGAATAATGAGAAAAATCAATGGAATAAAATTAAGAAATGTAAGATAAAACATTAAATGTTGATGGATGAAAGTGACACCAGCATGATCCTTTTTTCAAATTTGTTATATGAGTCTGATTGCTTAACATGACCATACGCAAATGTCATTGTGGTAACTGAGTAAACTGTCAAGAGGTTGCGTGAACGGGTGGAGGTTTTCAGTGTCATCCCTTATCCTGTTGCAAACCCCTTAGGCAACAGTCCTGGAAGAAATGCCGCCCTTCCCTGAACGAGAGTCCTCAATCCTGGCCAAGTTGAAGAAGAGGAAAGGGCCTGGTGTGCTACCTGATGTGGAGGAGAACCGCAAGGACAAGAGTGCTAATCTCAATGGGGCTGTGGAGGCAGTTAATGTCAGGGCTGTTGCTCAGGTAGACTTCCACAGCCTTCAGGCCTGTCAGACATAGATGTTTCTCTTTGGAGGGAACCATGAGAAAATGAGGGTATAATATTTTGGTGTTGATAGCACTCCTGTGATTACTCTCCATAGGCTTCTCCACTAAAGTCTGCTGACCTCCTGGGCATAGGAAGTGCCCCTTCTTCTTCTGGAAGTCTACTGGTAGACATCTTCTCTGAAAATCATTCCCCCTCCAACCCCCAAGCCCCTGGAGCTCCTGCAGCTCAAATATTTGATGAGAACTTCCCTAGGTGAGTGAAGTAGAGCAGGAACATGATCATTAACTGAAAGGAGAGTTCCACAAAATCCATGTGATTTTTCAATTAAAATATGACCGCTACACTAGGACTCCTCATATTTCATACAGTAATTAATTTTCAAGGATGAAGACATGCTATTTATTCTTGTTTTGAAACTGCATACTTTCTTCATTTTCTAAAATTTCAGCAGAGGTGGCCCAAACATAACAGGTTTGGCAGATTACTTAATTGATGTCACTTTCCCAGAGTTTACAGCTCATGTGGTATTTGTGGGTGTCTAGTCAATGACATGATTAGGAACTTTGGATATTTATGGGGTGAATGGGTCAGCACTGAGTATGGAAGCAGAATTTATAGTGACTTTTTTAATTCATTAACTTTAAATTTATTCTAATGTTTCTTGAAGTTAAAAAAAAATTAACATGTTACAGAATATTTTTATTTATTATATCGTATATGCGCAATCTCTACTGGACCCAACCAGCTAATACAATGAGTGATGTTAGTAACTTGGTAAAAAAGAAACTGAATTCATGAATAAAACAAATTCTTTTCCAATTTTAATTGTGTTTAAAAGTGTATATAGATAAAATCATAATGCATGCTGATGGCAGTGAATATAGCACCACTGGATGACCACGGGTCAGCGAGAACTTGTAGTTTAGGCCAGAGGTTTGTTTACAGAGATGTAGTGCAGGTGCACCTTATCTTGACTGCTTCTCCTTATGTTCCCTTTTTTTGTTGTGTTTTTTTCTTCTCACTTGCCTATCTCTGTAGGTTTGTTTGCAAGAACAATGGCGTCCTGTTTGAAAATCAGCTGCTGCAGATCGGACTGAAGTCAGAATTCAGACAAAATCTAGGTTCGTTTTTTCTAACAATGGTTTTCTTGCATAATATTTGAATATGTTTCTCACTATGTGAATGGATTTTCTCACCATTCATTTCAGGGCGCATGTATGTGTTTTATGGAAACAAAACTTCTACACAGCTCCTCAATTTCTCATCCTCCGTGGTTTATCCGGGTGATCTAACATCTCATATCCTTTTTACCTTTATATTTTTTAGTTAACTGATATCTTTGTCCAAAGTGGCTAACAATATTGGATACTATAAAAAGTTATTTGTAATTATTTACTCATATATACAGCGAGTAAATTGATCACAATACACAGTATTATTATTATTATTATTATTATTATTATTATTATTATTATTATTAATAATTTATTTATTTAGAGTATACTTTATTTGATTTATATTTTTTTTTGGTTAAATTAAGGTTTGGATAAAAATACATTATAGCAAAGTTTCTGTTCAGATACTGATATTTAGGCGTTAAACCAAAAGTATAGCAAAAATGTCCATATAGAGTTTCAATACCAAGGAAGTACTGTACTTGCATCTCAAGTCACTTTATTTTTCATTTAAAAGCAACCTACAGGAAGTTTTCTACCCAAACATATGGAACAAATTATGAGTAATTGATGTATAAATACTGTATATAGACATAGAAACATACACAAATACTGTAGTATTCCAGAAATAAAATGCAAATGTGCTTTGTCTTCATATCCTTTCAGTTCTTGGGCTGCATATCAGTGGAACTTGAGGAAATGTTGTGTGTTTGGTTATGAGGAGGCTGTTGTCAGTGTATTATGTCCCTAACTGCTCACCACAGCTCATGATACATGTCAAGCCCGTGGACCCCACTGTGGATGGCGGTGCCCAGCTCCAGCAGACCCTCAATATCGAATGTCTGGCTGACTTTGAGGAGGCACCTATCCTTAACGTCCAGTTTAGGTAACTGACGTGTGTTACAACTGTCCATCATGAGGTGACCCTGCCTGGTCGCTATTTAGGTTGGTGGCAGTAGGCCAAAGGAAAGCAGAATTCATTAGTTAGTTGTCTTTGGGAGTTTATTTGATGCAAAGATGACTGAACACATGGCCACTGAACTCAGCATCACTAATGACTGTATGCTTTAATCTTTATGCTGCTGTCACGGCTGAACACTGTGTGCATGTCTCGGTTCCTTGTTCAGTGCATCCAGCTCCTAGAAAAACAAAGGGTGTAGCTCAGCTTGACATACACTGTTGTCCAATGTTTGCATTTGTTCTATTTTGCATCCTGTTTTTTAGAGAATAAAATACATTATTAAACAATAAAATGGGGTATTCCATAAGAAATTCATATTCTCTATGTAGTCAGAATTGCCCTCAGTGGAAATACCTCATATTTAGATAAATGGCTCAATGTGAATATTGGGCATATAGATATATAATTAGAGAGCTGCTGTCTACTGAAGGAAAGTCACCTGTTAACATGATCTTAAAGTACTCATATGTACAGTGAATACTTCTTTCTCCAGGTATGGGGGTACTCTTCAGACCATAGCTGTTAAGCTGCCGATAACTCTCAACAAGTTTTTCCAGCCCACTGAGATGACATCGCAGGGCTTCTTCCAGCGCTGGAAGCAGTTAAGCATGTAAGATGCACCTTATTCTCTGTGCCCATGTGCACACAGATTGAAAGAAGAACCCAGTCTGTGTGTCCCAACAGTCCCCTGACTGACCATTCATTTTCTACATCAGATTATCAGTTCATGCCAGCCCTACACATCCCCTCCCTTGCCTGAATTGTGTTCTGACGCTGTTCTATCATTAGTTGGGATGTTTCCAAAATGAGCTCTTTGTCCCTTCCACAGCCCCCAACAGGAGGTACAGAAAATTTTTAAAGCCAAACATTCAATGGACACAGAAATCACCAAAGCCAAGGTAAGGTTTCAGTAATGGGGTTGTAGCTTTCTGGCACATACCAGGATAAAGACTGCATGCATGATGGCTCATGTAGTTTTGATGGGACTTCTCGGTCGCCTTTAAAAAAAAATTTTATTGGTTTTTTAAGATGTACATATGAAGCCCAGTTGCCTAGACATAGGGTTAGTTGCGTAATGGGTCCCTCACCCAGGGGCGTCCTCCTTTAGGAGCGAAGAAATGTATATTTGGTGGAGGGCCAGGACTAGACCTCCCTTTTCCCAATTTTCCTCATTTGCATTTGAGGATCACTTCTATACACAATGGTTGTCTTTCAGATCATTGGCTTTGGGGTAGGCCTACTAGACCAGGTGGACCCCAACCCCAACAACTTTGTTGGTGCTGGAATCATCCACACCAAGACAGTTCAGGTGGGGTGCTTGCTCAGACTAGAGCCCAACACACAAGCACAGGTAAGCAAGTGTCACCCTCCTTTTCCCTTTGTTGCTGGGATTGCCCCACTTTTGCAGGTTTCTCCATCATTGCTCTAATCTGTATTTCCCCTCACACTCCGGTCCTTTGTCCTCCCCCATTCCACAACTTCAAAGATTCAAAGAGATTTATTTGTCACATACATGGTAAGCAGGTATGCCATACAGTGAAATGCTAACTGAATCGACAGGACACCGTGCGTGGTTTTGAAGATAGTGGTAGGTTCATGAGCCTTATGGCCTGTGGATAGAAGCTTCTCTTAAGTCTCTCTGTTGTTGCCATAATGCTCCCGAATTGTTTGCCTGATTTCAGCAGGTTGAACAGATGATTGCTGGGGTGAGACAGGTCACCAATGATCCTAGTCGCTCTGGTCCTGCATCTCCTGGTGTAGATGTCCTGTAGGGATGGTAGAACAGATCTGGTGCAGCATTCCGCTGCCCGGATCACTCTATGCAGTGCCTTGATGTCACGAGCACAGCTATTCCCAAACTAGGAGATGATGTTCTGAGTCAGAACAGTTTGTACAGCACCAGAGTAGAAAGTTTTAAGGATCGACTGAGAGACCTGTAGCTTCTTCAGCTGTCTGAGGTGGTGGAGCCGCTGCTTTGCTCTACTGGCCTGAGCTCGGATGTGTACAGTCCATGTCAAGTCTTCAGTGAAATGAACGCCCAGGTATTTGAAGCTGCTCACCCTCTCCACTGCAGTCCCGTTGAATGAAATGGGGGTGTAGGACCGCTGTCGTCTACAAAAGTCCACCACCATTTCTTTAGTTTTACCTACATTCAGGTGGAGGCAATTATCTTGGCACCATGAAGCCAAGTTCTCCACCTCCTCCAAGTATTCTGTCTCATCATTGTTGGAGATGAGGCCCAGCACCACTGTGTCGTCAGCAAATTTGATGATGGAGTTGGAAGTGTGCTTGGCCACACAGTCGTGAGTGTAGAGGGCATAGTGCTCTTGGTGCTCTCTGTTCGTAATCTCTCCTTACATACAGGTATTTTGCTCACAAACTCGGCTCACCTGGCTCCTTATATCTCTCTTTCTCTCTGCAGATGTACCGCCTTACTCTGAGGACCAGCAAGGACACAGTTTCACAACGGCTATGTGACCTGCTCTCAGACCAATTTTAAACTGCATGCTGCTCAGATAGCCCTTTCCACCACTGTGGTCTCAGATGGATGAATTCATTCTAACGTATAACCTATCCAGCAGTAATCTATTATTCCTTTTCCTTTTATCCTGTTGTTTACATTTTAATATCTCCAGTGTACAGTGTAAATTTTTTACGTAAAATTATGTAAGCATACTTTTTCAAATTAGCAAAAAAAGTTATAATTAATATTTTTTGAATCAGTAACCATTTTTCTACACCAAAGAACAAACCTCTGTCCTGTGAGAGTCAGCTACACAACAGGGTACATGGCTGCCAGAACTGTTTGGGCTGCTTTATCCACAAAGACAGCGGCAGTAGCAGCAGAGCTGGGGTGCAGGTACTGAAAGTGACATTTGGCCCCTTCCTCTGCTGCTTGTTCTTGCCCACGCTGTGTCCGTTCTGTGTGCATGTGCAGGTCAACCATGCCCGGGTGAGGAGTCACTGCATCTGTGCAGATGTCAGAGGGCATCGCGCTCTCAGGAACGATGCTAGAAATCTTTATACAAGCTTTTTTATCCCTGCCTGTTCAAACGCAGGAACACATTTACTGTTTTGTACAAATAGACAGCAGCAAAGTTGGTGTGGGTTACACAAAAACTCCTCAGCAGCTATGTAACTGGAGGTCTTCTGGGGAGAGAATGTTGCACCACTTTTTGCCTTGGACAGTACTGTAATGTCTTGTCAATGTGCCATTCCAAGTGCATTCTTCATGAGTGATCTATTCCTAAACTGCAGTTTTCTGGCAGCACCCTACTAATTAATATAATAGTTGGTGTTAATGTGAGTAAAGCTGGAAAACTCGGGAAGATGGTCAGACACTTAGATGCCTGGAGTAAAAGCCCCAAATTAGTCCTGCAGTTGACTTTTGCCCATTAGCTGTGGTTCACTGCCAGATATGGCACAACCTTGCATCCCTGTGCCTTCAAGTACTGTGACTTTGATTTTATTCTTAACAAAAATGCACGCTTTATGATGTTGCTCTTTTGGAAGCAAACTTGTAAAAGAGAGACAGATTTTGTCATAATAGCTGTGCTTGAACTTAGCATGAAAAGCGGATTAAAGGCATCTCGGTCACTGGAGAAGGTAGCCTGACTGCAGTGGACAATGGAAATGTGTGTTCATAAGCACACATTTTGGCCACTTGCTGGCTTTTACTGGAGAGGAATACAATGTTAAGATTGTACGTTTTCAGAAATGTCTTTTTTAATTGTTATATGCATTAACAGTTTTTTTTGTGTACAAAAACCGAGGAAGGCAAATTAATTTTTAAGTGATTCTATAATAATAGGTGTATGTTATTGATGTCTGGCTTGCTGGCAAGACGGGTCTCATGCATTTACGAAACAAAGCATAGCCACAACATTAGTTGATACACCAGAAATCATTTACTAGCAATCAGAATTTTATTAAATTGCCTTAATCTACTTCGTACTTAACATTTTTTAAAAAGATGGTTTCTTCCATGCTATTTGCATGTAATTGATGGTGAATAAAAGTTTTACATGATTTATGTCTCTTGTTTTTTTTTTTAACTTAAGAAGGAAAGTGTATATATTTAAAGAGCTTACAAAACAGCAACCAGCTAAAAATAAGAAGCAATGCGTAGTCCTTCCAAATATCCATCTGTTGTCCATTACTGTTTTATGCTGGTGAGTGTCGTGGTGGCTTGAAGCCCTGGGCAATTTAGAGCAATTGGTTAGCCCAAGCTGCATCGTCTTTGACTGACGGAGGAAACCCATGTGCAAATGTAGGAAGAACATCCAAACTGCTCATAGAGCGTGCTGGATTCCAACCCACACCACTACTGTGAAACAGCAGCCATGCGAGGCGATGCCACAGTTTCAACTGAGTTACGTAAATGCCACATTCAGAATTGCTTTGTGTTACAGATGCCAGGAATAACATTGTGATAATAAAGTGCCTCCTCACAGCTAAGAGGTTCTTATGGGAACAGCCAGGAATAACATTGTGATAATAAAGTGCCTCCTCACAGCTAAGAAGTTCTTATGGGAACAGCAGTAACAACAAATCGCAGTATATAGAATTAATTTGAAGGTTCACCTAAAATTTTGTAGTCTGCTGCCTCACAGAGCCTGGGCTATTTGGATGTACTGTAGGTATGAATCCAACTCAGTCTGTTTGCATCAGTTTTCCTGCTGCTCTGGTTGCTTCCCATAGTCCATAGATGTGTATCAGGCCAAATGGTGACTAAACTGTCCATATTGTGAGTGAATGTCTGCTTATGTGGCTAACCTGCAGTAGAGAGCTATCCTCTTTCCAGTCTTGGGGACAGCGATTCCAGGAGAGGTTCAACACTGCCCGTGACCAGAAAAAAGTGGTTACTGAAAGTGTGCAAGATAACAGAAGTATGCCGGTTTCCTTTATGTGTGTGCAGTTTATTGCTCAAAGTTATTGTAAAACTCACTGAGACAAACCGCTAAGGCAGATTATATGAGTCCGTGTTTACCCTGCCATAAACCACGTGTTGTTCCTGGAAACTAGACTGGTCCTCAAGTTTCAGAGTCTAATCTTGCAGGATTTGGTCAATTCATGATGTCTATAAATGCATCTGAAGGAGACATCTGTGTGTAAGAAAATGCAGCAGGGAGTACATTTTTATAGATTAAATATGCATTAATTCAAACAGTTGAAATTCCAATGAAATTGAGTTTCTAAGAAATTCCAAAAGGCCTCAGTAAAAACATTAATCAATGCATGGATTATAAATTTTAACTGTACAGCAGTTAAACAGGATTCTGCTGACATCACCATGGCACCATCATGAAAATCTGTTTCACCGTAAGTAGACGATGCAGTGGCTCCAAGAGTCTTAATTTTTTTTCCATAAATTGCGTCTATTTTTAAACAAATTATTAGAAAGAGTGTGCTGATTGGCTGTGGGTTTGAATTCAGCTCGGTCTGTGTGACGGTTTCGTGTTCCCCCGTGTCTACTTAGGCTTTCTCCCACAGTCCAAAGATTTCAAGGTAATTGATCATTCAAAATTGTCCCGTGAGCGTGCGTAAGTGTGGCCTTCCTGTGATGGACTGGCCTATCTGGAGGTTTCTCCTCACCCTGGTGCCCAGTGATTCCAGGGTACTGGAAGCGAGTGCTTAGGTGTGAATCCAACAGTCACAAATGTATAAAAATCAAACAAATTCATACAGAAACACAGCACAGTTCAATATTTTCGAACAAATGTTTCAAGTAAAGGTGTTTTCTGTAGGAAAGGAAAAGGATCTCAACCCACAGCAAATAAAACCTGCGTGACTGCAAGTTATCTAGGAGATCTGAAAGATCAGCATGCCTGAAGACAAGGCACCCTCTTGAACTGAACTAGGCCACAACTCTGGATGATTTTCCCTTATAAGTGTTTTAAGTATTCGCTGTGAAATCAAAGCATGAAAGTGGACAAATGAACTGTACAAGACAATGTTAAGATATGATGGCTTCTTCTCAGTTCCTCCAGAATATGGACGCTTCTGGAGTTTCTGGCTGAAAAAAAAGAAGCCCGGATCCACAAACATCCAAGTGACATATTTTCCCCAACTCTCCCGGCGTAGTGATTCATGACACTCCCACTTGGTAAACAGTGTCCCAGCTAAAGGCACAATGGCTGGAGGGAGTTTTGCACAAAGTCACAAACGTGAATTATTGTTTATCCAGTCTGACATTTATGTTAAGGCCTTCTGGTTTCCAGGAAAATGAGGAAAATGACAGATACAGTACCTGTTTGAACAGAATGTTCTTAAATTCTGTGGCAAACTGATCTACAGTAGTGACATATCTTGCTCACCTTGGAATGTTGGTCAACACATCCTCACATCTGAAGATTGATACCCTGTGCCAAAACAGTTCTGCTTGAGCTCATCCTGATGCGTATTTCAAATACAAGGTGAGAAAAGTGACTGAAATGTTTAGAAAAGTGTTGTGAACCCATCGTGTAAAAATGAGCCACCTACCATCTGATTTTCAGGAAAGGAAAAAAACTGCAAGGTGATGCTTGTGAATTACAAGGGCTCCTGGGTATTGTGGAAGGTTTTTAATATAAAATTTATCATTAAAGAAATGACTATATGATTTATTGATGCTACTGTGCCAATGAAATGTACTTGTTCTTATGACCTAACCAACAGGGTGCAATATGAATAAAAAAATCTGTTTAGTCTGGAAAAGAGCGTTAAAGGTAAGCGCCACAGAGGATGGAATATGGGGAAAACAGTTTGTTAAAGATATTACAGGAGCCAAAATCGGGAAGTACTATCTCATGTCAGTTTATACTACTATGTCAAGCAAGGTACAAAAATAAACAAAAAAGTTATGATGCTGGAATGATAATAGTTTTATACTTTTTAAATATATATCTAAAGCACAAAAAAAATCTTTCCTCTTCTTCACTAATATAATTAGCAATAAAATGTATGTGTTTATATTTTTAAATATTTATTTTGATTATTATTTATCATAGCTACAGAACATTGGATTTCAGCCATACACTGTAGTGCTGCTATTCAATCGCCTTGTTACCTAATCTGTGTATGCAGTACTGGAACTTTATTTTTCATTTGAGTGAACGTCATGAAGAAAGGCAATGACTATTAATCAGAGAAGGAATGTGGACTTAGAAATACTATTGTGTTCTTACCATAAGAAATATCCAAACAATCCCAGTTTGGCTTTGTGCGTTATGGAAACGGATGCTTTCGTCACTCCAGGGCCTGTGACCAGCAAAGCCACAAAGAGAGAGTGTGAACGCTGGGGCCGCTCAGAAGTGCAGACATTCAGACGTTCACAAGAGAACAAGTGGACCTCGTGTATGGCTGCTCTTAGGCCCAACAGAGCACAACCTTCATTCCCCTTCTGTCCATTTTCTCTACATATCAGCATTTAAACATTGGTGTCCCCCTGTGCAGAATGCAGCAGATTCAGATAAAAGTGTCCCTCTTTCTCAGGTCAATATTAATACCTTAAAGATGAAACTATGCATGCTGTAAAGCCTTAAAGTAAACATTTTCAGTCTTAAAGATACTTGGACTACTATTTATTATCTGCCTAGGATCAGACACTCAAATGTCAATTATTTAAAATAACAGATCTTCCAGGTAGGTTTACTTACTATTTCACATCATAGTTCATTTAAAAGTGTATAAACTCTGAAAAATACAATATTTTTAATGTGAATTAAACATAAACTGACTGATATTTTAATTTTTCAAGCTGTGTTACTTAGGAAGGTTATCCTTCCATCCACTAATAAAGGCACTGGTCAGTCAAGTTGAACTCATGCAGTAGCTTTTACACCGCCTCATGCTTACCTGACACCTCCCATATTTGCATTTAAATCCATCTCACATCATAAGTTTTGCTTCCATAACCAATGCTGTGGTCAAAGAGCAACAATACACATCCTTTTAATGTCACTCATCATTCAGATTTCTGCAGGGCCATGAACGTCATACATAATTATTACATTATGGACTTAGTGAATGAATGTGTGACTAAGTGACTGACGACAGACAGACAGACAGACAGACAGATAGATAGATAGATAGATAGATAGATAGATAGATAGATAGATAGATAGATAGATAGATAGATCGATAGATAGATCTTCTGCACAAAGAAAATAGATGCAACACATTCAGTGATGACTGACAAAACAAAACCAGATATGGCCAAAAGTATTGGTACCCTTTGTATTTTATTCAAATAATTCAAGATTCTTCCTGAAAAATTCTTTTGTCATTCATGTGCATATTCCTTTGGTTTTCAGTGGAAAAGCAGAGTTGTCTCAGGAGGATAGAAAGAAGGTAGCAGCATAGTCAACATAAAGGCTACAAGACCAACTATAAAGAGTTGGATGCTCCTGTGACCAGTGTTTTCAAGATTATGAGGAAGTTTAAGGCTTGAAGGGTCTTTAACTGACATCCCTGGATATGGATGCAAGAGAAAAACTGATATAAGGTTAAATTAAAAGAGTCCAAGTGGTGGAAAAAGAACCAAGGAAAACATCAAAATAGATTCAAGCTCAAAGTGCAACAGTTTCAAGTTGTATCATTCATTATTGTCTGAATGAAAATGGGCTCTGTGGTAGAAGACCCCACTACTAGGCGAGAAATACAAAAAGCCTGACTGCAGTTTGCCAAAAATCATGTTGAGACGCCACAGTCCTTCTGCGAAATAAAACTAAATTTGAGCTTTTTGGTAAATCACACCAACTTCACAGAAGTTCAGAGAAAACAAAACATTCAGGAGGCTCAGTGATGCTCTGGGGTTGTTTTGCCACCTCTGGCATTGGGTGCTTTGAATCTGTGTAGGACACAATGAATCAGAAGGCTATCCAGGCATTTTGGAGTGAAACTTACAAGCCATTTTCAAGAAGCTGTGTCTCAGTTGCAGGTCATGGGACCTACAGCGGGATAATGACCTGAAATAAACCTTAGAAAGGACCAGAGAAGGGATGAGAAGAAAACATTAACCCTTTCCAAAGCAACCTGATTTGAATCCCATAGAACATCTCTGGAAAGAGGTGCAACCTGCAGTGGGGAGAAGAACCTAAGATACCTGGAGCTGTTTGCTCAAGAAGAAGGGGTCAGTGAAGCAGAGGAGAATTCTAGAAATCTTTTTTAGAGCTGCGGAAAGCACTTGATTACAGCTATTGCCTCCAAAGGGTGCTATGAAATATAAAATTAAAGGTCCCAAAATGTTTGTCCATGCCATTTTAATTTGCTTTATTATTTGAAATGTTATGTTCAGTCATAAATAAAAAGCAAAGCTTCTGCTTTATTAAATGTGAAGTAAAGAATGGTGGATATACAATACTTGTTTGAATAGAAAATGGTGAGTTTCCACAAGACTTATGGCCACATCTGCACACAATGCCATTAAGGATGCTGGATATGGGCCTCTTCAGCCTGGAGCCTGTGACTGCTGACTGGCACCAATGGACCTGCACCCAAGGGCATGGATACTGATCCTCTCTCTTAGTTGTCAATTCTGTTATAATCGATACCTGGACCTTTCTATATACGACTGTAAAATTAAATTCAGGAGGGGTGGGCAACCATTGGTACTTGCACCTCCAGAGGTTAAATTTGCTCCCCTTCTTACTGTTGAGCTTTTTGTTTTCCTTCCACAGTTGCAAGCTGCTGCATTTAAACTATTAGTCATTCTGAACTTAGCCACACATGGTTCTTGTCATGTCATTTCCAAAATGTGTTGTTTAGCTCTTGGACCTTTGTATATCTTGAACCTGTGTCTAGCACTCTGTGCCACCTCTTGAGAAGAGGAGTGCATAAAAACACACTGAAATTGACATTAAAATTGAAATTGGAGCGATGGGACTAAACCAGAAAATGAAGTAACCACAGACAGTGAATAGTGCAAAACATGTATTTTATCCAAATAGGTGAAAAGTAAAGTTAACCTCAACTAAGGGACACCCTGACAGTGAGAGGACTCGTAGAACTTGATGGTAGAAATGAGTTCATCTAGTTCTCTTCACTTTGTTTTACCCTTTAGTATAGGTGGATACTGCCCACCCATCCTCTTTCTTCTCAGGAAGGAACAGCTGCGGTAAGCTGAGAGCCTCTTTAACTGGGTCTACGGTAATATGAGTGGCAAACCCTGAATCCAGAACAGGGGAAAACTGTAGTTGTTACGCCCGATTTTGCTATTACTGAGTATCTGTTTGCATGTATGGCATAATGTTGAAATGTGCAATGTATGTCAATACCACAGTACTCTCAGTACTGGATTTTATGTCCCCACACCAGTTTACCTTGAATGACATTATACCATAAATCCTAATGTGGTGTTCAGACTACACAGGAAGGCTCATTTTTTTAATATCTGGATCCTGTATTAACTTCGCCCTGCAGGCACCTTTAAGCTCCACTTATTTGCTTAGTACAGGTGAGGCAATGGGATTCAGCACTGGAGCATCAATCTGTGGTGATCAAATAAACTACGTCAATGCCCAGAGCTGCCAAACCTGGTAAACAGTGCTGGTTTTTTAAACTTTAGGTGGAGTGGGAACAGTGTTGACAAGGCCTTCAAAGCAGTGGGCAATGGCGCAAACCACTCAGCCTTTAGAACATTTGAAGACAATTACCCTGTGGTTTGGAATATGACAGACACACCAATGTTACACTAAAGGGTCAATATTACACTTTGGGATTGGTCAGAACAGGACATTGTGGAGACAAACCAGGACCTCTTAAAGCGGTGCAGTCAGAGCAAAAGCAAATGGAGATCCATGCTTGTAACTGGTCACTGAAAACTAACATAGGTTGTACATTTATTTTAAAACCATGTCTATCTTGTCCTGTCATCTTCAGTAAACATAAAGATATTTATCCATCAGTGGTTCATATCTCATCCAACTGTGAGAAAATATTTAAGTTTGTTTGTTTTGATACAGAAAATTGATTGCAGTTATCCAAAGACCTTTTATTACAATATAGTTAACCTCATAAAATGGAAGCAGTACAATAACTATACGGCTATTCCTGTATTCCTAATTTAAATTTCCTACAATACCTGAATCCTATTCTCCACACCCATTCATTTTATCATCAAGGCCAAGCTGTGCATATCTATGGATAAACTGTATGATATTTAGGTTGCTAAAAGGGGGTTCTTTGCTCTGTGGAAGCCAGCATTGTTCTTTGAAAGGATAAACCCTGCAAGAGATCAAATGCTGTGTTTGGCACTTACTTACACTTTTCACTTGTGTCCGCAAAGGGCAGAAGCTTCACCTAAAACGCTGCAGACATTGCTGCTGTGTTGATGCTCCATGGCTGCTGCTTCTGCTGCTCACACAAGATTAAAAAAATAAGTGGCTGTAAAAGCATTGCAGTACAAAATATTAAAGGTCAAACAAACCAGGATGCAGATCTTTCATTAGCCTCTAAGCTTTCAGCCCAACACACAGATAGAAGGTAACAGCCAAAACCTCCACCTTCTTCTGAGCCACAGTAAAGACACATCATGGCTTGATTCTGCAGAATGTGTATCCAAGATTAATGTATTAACTAAAGTGTATATACCTAATACAGTAAGAATGAAAACATGCGTGTTGTAATGTGGTCTCCATTGTTCTTTTCACGAGAACTGAAAAACCACACCTGGAGACACAGTCTTCCTGTTACCAATGACACTGGACACTGCCAATAAATTATTTGGGGTTCTTCAGCCACTGATATAGAGGGTTCTATAAATCACTCATATAGAATATCGGAGGCTTTACTAACATTTTGGATGTGCGGTGCAAACCTTGTAAGATGGTCACACATATAATCCAACAATGGGACACATCCATTTAACATTTAAGCCACTGTCCAAGCAGGTGAAGTACTGTGTTTTATGGTATGTTATGTAAAGGCAAGGATGTCATGCATGGAATCCAAAAAGACAACTGGAGACAACATCTGCATCATGTCTCCTCTTGAACTTTGTCTCCGGTTCAGACTGAAGAATAGCCACTACCTGTTACTTTCTCCAACCCTCATTTTCTCATTGTAGTTGCTGTCAGTTTAATGAATTAAATGTAATACCAAAAACGGCAAAAACTGGAAGGGTATTGAATCCACACTCACCTGCTTTTGTAAGGAAGCCACCTCCATGTCCTGCCCTATGGGCTTCTTTCAGTTAGAAGAAGTTACCAGCAG